>CAVLJG010000006.1:55692647-56322647 GCA_963669975.1 Acanthoscelides obtectus | reverse complement strand
GCCTGTATTAAGTAAAATTGTAATAAGTAATATCACACTTGTTTAGGGTGTAGGGATAGTTTTAATCTTTCTCGAGCTCTTTAGAGTTTTTCGTAGAAGTCAAATAGTATAACGCATAACAAAACGTGTGTTCCAAATTTCATTCCAATCGGTCTATCGATTCTTAGGATATCTGGGTAAATGTGTTTCAAAAGACAACTTCTGAGTCTAAAAATAGGTAGTGCTTCCTTGTCCACGGAATTGTAGAACACCCTGTATAGTTTACTTTATAAAGATTTTAGACACATAATATAGAACCGAAGGTATGCAAAATGCAGAACCGACTTTACGATATGAGTGCAAAAAATTGTCTATCCATATTTCACCCTTTTCCAGTCGCCAACTGGGCCAGGGTAAACGTTTTTGGAAAGGACGAAATTATTGATGATGATTCTACTGTTGCGCACCGAGAATAAGGTTTATGAAACAAAAATAACATTTATTTTGAATTTGAACTAAACTGTGGATTCATTCTGTACCTTTGATCGAGAAAATAGAGCATACAACTTTTTGTTTAGATATTATTTTTGCTGAAAGTTGTTTTGTCCTAGAACGTCAAGGTCATTGTGAAAAATCCAGTGCTCCTTAAAATAAAGGAAAAATAAGAATCTAACAGAGACTATCCCCGATTTTCTACTGATGACCTTGAGATTGACTTTTACCATGAGTTTGAAGGTCAGATTAAGGCGTAGCCAATTTAACATATACTTTTGGTCCCGGAAACGTATAAAGCGAAAAAAATTACTTTTATACATGATCTTGACGATGAACTTTCATGTTCCAAATGATTTTTACCCAAGATTACATCGAAACGTAAGAATTTCTGCTGTATCCCTTTCTCTGCCCTAGTTCAATTAAAAAAATGCCTTGGTCACCACTGAATAGTCAAACCCCTGCTTAACGCTTTATTAGCTTGACTAAGGAAATCGTGCACCTGACTTTCACCAATTTCCAGAAGTCTGTCCAACTTGGAAATTTGTACCAGGGACCAGGGTCGATGACAGTGAATAACAAACAATCTTGGTAAAATTCGAATTTGCAAATTTTTTATAAAATTGAAATTTGAAATTTTGAAAAAAAAATTATTTGAAAAATAATTGGGAAATTCGGTTGTTTGGAAAATGATTTAGAGATATGCAAATATTTGGAAAACGTTTGGAGATCATGAAAAATCTTCGGGAATTTTGAAGTAAATTTAGATTTATTGTCAAATATACAAAAAATACAAAAAACGAAGTACTTGACTATAAATACTAATGTTGTCGGTTTGAGACTAGAAATTCAGAAAATAAATTATAGTTTAAAAAAACTCAAAAACACGCTTTAATAGCAAATCAAACTAGAAAGTAGCATAGGAGAGTTTGCGTTACTGCAATAGAATGTCAGATAATCAAGTATGACTAATTAATTTGGGACAAGATCAATATTAAAATTAAGATAGTAACAAAAAGTACAGTTGTCATAAAAATAGTGCAGTTAACTATATTTTTATATTAACTCCAGTTTTGTGAATAGAAGCTAAAGTAATTCTAACATATCAAGCACCACATGTTTTTTACTACGAGTAAATTTATGCTAAGGCCTTTATGGCCTCCTTGATTTTCATAGTTTTCTACTATTCCGTGTCAGCCCTCTATTTTGAGGTTATGTCACAAATATCCATTTGCATCAAATTGTTCATATTTTTGATTTATATCACCTGTTTTATGAGCCTTATATTTCCTACAATTTAAACAGAAAACACAACTTCACAATAGGAGAGCGCTGACGCTGATCCGGAACAATAGAAATCTAGAAATCCTCGGAAGGAGATAAAAGACTATGAAAATCAAGGGTGACATAAAAGCGTCCTGCAATTGTAGGAACGACTGACGATACGGCCCTCATATATATCTTAAGTTCTACATTGTCCTTATTCCAAATTATAATAATAATAAGACATACTTGATTTCTGGACTCTCTATTGTAGTAACATAAACTCTCCTATAAATTGATTTCAACTTTTTAGTTCGATTTATTATTAAAGCTTTTTTTTACTTATTTAATTTCAGCGTGATATCCCAATATCTTGCGGCTCCGCGACTTTTGGATTACCATGTAAAAAAATATGTAACATTCAAGATATGTTTCAGCATTCATAAAAGGACTCGATATGGGATGCTGCTATTTCTATTATCCCTTATCCTCCAGTGAATAACGAATCCGAAGATGGCATGAGGCAATTTGCAAGTTACACGCAAAGTTGCACCGGAAAGCAGCAAAACGAATAACATACCGGCATAGACTGAAAGCGTGAAATTCCTTCAAAGAAGCAATTTGAAACCAGTTAAACTCGAATAGCAGTAGGTAAAACGCAAAAGCCATACTAAATGTATCCTTATTGAAAGCCGCACCGACATAATCTGATACCAATAGTACGGCCAATTTAGAACAGTTTAGAATTGAAGAGCGGTTTTATTTTTTTAAGTTGCCGTGTGTACGTTATACTTTTTGTAATTCTTTCTGGTTGCAAATTTATCGGTGATAGACAGACACTTTCTTTCACTGCTGCTGCTTCCTTTGGCTGTCGTGAAGTTTTAGTCTGGTCGAAGAGCAGTTATATAAAGAGAACACAGACAATTTGAATAACATTAGAGAGAGAGATGAAATATTACTCCAAAAACATGGCGTCCACAAAACAGCTAATGGCTCCTAAACACGTGCTGTTCTTATTTAGTCGAAGATAAATACGCTGTTGCCAGGCATATAATTACTTTTTGGCTGAATTCATGAAAGGAGCGTAACCCTGGCAGTGGCGTCCGATGTGTTATGCTAGTATCTTCCCTTTTTGGTACCAGAGAATAGATTTGGATATTTCAGTTTCATAGCGATTCAGGGAAAACCTACATCTTACAGATGACAGCCAAACAGTTTCTGTTCTTCATAGTTACTTGGTGGCCTATGCGTATAGCTTCGAATGGTTTAATATGGCCTTGTAAGTATAATTGTATATAGATCATTTGTTTTATCAACTACACCTAAAGTTATATGTAGTATGTAGTAGTAGTAGGTGTATACGTTTATTTCCGCCAAAATACAATGTGTTAATAAATACAAATGCTAACTTCAGTACAATAATAAACGTAAAATAAAATGTAATACCTGACTCTCACAAAATAATCTTAAGTTAACAGGTTTTATAAGTCACAGAATTCTTTTTAAATTGCCTTGTAAAGCCCATTGAAACCAAAATAATTGGTTTCCACGGGCAGGTTTTTTTTTGATATAATTTTGATAATAAATTTTGCTTAGAGCGGGATTTTATACAACAAGCATATTGTAAGTATGGAAGGTAAGGAGGAGTAGCACTTATATAATAAAGTTCATTCCACTAACTACATAAATATGGAGGGTGAGGAGGAGTAATACTAGCGTAGTACGGTTTCTAGTAAATAATTTCTACAGATTTCGTGTGTCTTGTCTACCAATTAAAAAAATATATTTTTTAAATAAAGATTTTATCAAAGACAATGAGTTTATTTTATCTTATAGAATTGCCCAGCTGAAGATTAAAAATAGGTATTACATAATAATATATAGTATATAGGTATGTGAATAATACGATAAAAGTAGAACTTTTTTAGACTAACATGCTTGATTGTATCCCGCCAAATACTGAACCGTGGAACCATTTTTTCATTCCAACGATCTCGCCCAACATCGGAAAATTAGTGAAAAACAGTGTGAAATACTGTTTCTATAGTTTTCCTCACATTTTATTCAATAGTTGCATACTTCTAAAAGGCTCACATATTTTTCGGGATATAAACAATTTAAAAATACTTTACATTCAATAGGTAATATTTTTTGAATGTCAATTTTTTCAAGGGTACTGTAGATTGGTTTTTTCTAGCTTTAAACTTCGACTGTGCCAAATGTCAGCCTGTCATCGACCTTTCTATGGATTCACTGAAGTATTTTAACTATGTACTGTACTAGTTTAAAATCTTCGTTTGCTTACTGTTTTGGCAGTATAAAATATTTTAGGGTCTAGTCTAGATTCTAAAGAGATATATGAAAATAATGCCAATTTTCATGACTTAACACTGTGTGCACAGTGTGTCCTAGTTCTCTACTGCCTACTTGGGCTGCTATTTCTAGCATTTTGAACCCAACTATACGGTCACCTATTTTGTTTCAAACCATCGACTATGTCCACTTTTACTGGACTAAAAAACATGAATAGCGACATGCGCGTTAAACGCAAATTGCTTAAATTATCCATCTCTTTGAAAATATAAATTGTTCCTTTTTACTTTATCGTTTGAGCGTAAATTTACAGCGGTTGATCTTATCTTACCTAGCGAACGAAGGGCGCTTACGAGATTACGGGGCCCATCCACCGATCCCTGAAGTCAAGTCGACGTTAATCTTGTTTTCACAATCGCACTCGACCAGTTATTGTTAGCCGTATTACTTTTCTCTGGTGGGAAACCTTCAATGCGGTATGTTTACAAGAAAAATATTATTGCTGCCTCACCTGTTGAAGGGAAGGATGTTCTGGGTATATATTTAGGAATACCGAACTGAAAATACCTGAAATGGACGTGATCCTTTCATGTCATTGAGAAGAGAAACCCCGCGAAAAGTGTGAGATAATATGTTTTTGGTCATCTGTCATCCTTGTTCGTAGCTAAATTTTTCTCATCAGGGGTAACTTGTAATAAACATAATCCTTTGCGAACTGATGACAGCGCGGGAAGTACAGAGTCAATTATTTGACGCATTGTTTAACGCATACAGATACTAAGAATAATGAGACCTGTAAAACAATCGAAATGGCTGTGAAAATGGGATAAATGCGCTAATGGACTTCTGGACATCTAACAACGCTTCTGGTTTAATCCACGATGTTTGATTAAAAGCATGCATATTTGCAGCTGGGGAAAGTAATAAGAGATGAATTAATAGATGTGCAGTTAGCGACGCAGCAGCTTACACCGTTTACATCCAGAGGAAGAGAAATTGCATATGAATATTTTCAATTTAATGAATGTAAATGTAATCAAATTAAGTCTTCATAATTAGGTAGTCTAAATTAATAATTTGCGTCGAATTAGGAGAGCACACGTTGACGCCAGCGGCGTGGAGATGAGTACCTCTCAGCGATTTGATAATGTAGCTTTTGAAATTCAGTTATCAGGAACGGAACGCTTATGGTCCGTTGTGAAACGAACGATACTGACAAAAATAGCATCTGTTCGATGTCAGTGGCCATGTTTACACCGTGGATAGAAAACCACAGGACATCGATGTTCCGGGCTTTAGGGCCGCGATGTTTCAGGAGATGGCGCAGCTGAGCTTTTAACGCAACACCAGTGACCGTCTATGAGGTAGCCATATCGTAAAATTGACCATTACATGAAATATCGAGCATTTCATAAAATGGTCGCATTTTGTCTTCATTTTACAGTATGTAGTATATGAAAAAACGAAATAATTTATCTGAACAATGTGCAGTCTCAAACGAACAGTTTAGTTTTATAGCGAAAATGGATCAATTATTATCCATATGATGTGACGCTACTGCTTATCACCGACAAAATTGCTATTTTTTACAGAGTGACGGCGCTTGTTGTTAAGCTTGATCAGGTGCTGTATATAATGATGAATAAATATTTACTAATGACATTTTAGTCTAAATGCTTATTTACATGGATTGTACATATATTGTTAATCGCAATTCCTATATAGATTGAAAGGTCTGTTGAAGATAGTCTAACTACTACCATCAATTAACGAATTAGATGCTACTACTGATCATTAAACCATGTGTTTGTGTGTGTTCAGAACTTGATTCGAAATGATGGATGGGTGTATTTTATTGCATAGGAGCATTACTTGCTCATTTTAAAGACATACTAAGCTGAGCTTGCAGATGCCGGAAATCCTGCAAAGATCGAGAGCGATTCTATCATAGTCTAAAGAGTTACGGTTTGATATAGATGTTTTCCGAAGTAAGTGAGGTTTTTGTTGGAGGTATTTTGGAGCATCGAGCGAATTAACATCGATTTGCGTCAGTGCGGTGAGGGGCACAGAGTAGTTCAAAAATATAGAGATAAAACGGGCGGTTATATTGGCTTGCCACGGTGAAAAACAACGCTTCAGACCAAAAGCACTTTTAAATCGTTCAAAGTTGATTTGACTACTACATTTTTTATGTTTCTTACCTCCCACGCCTACTGACGGTGAAGTATTATAATCCCGAAAATTTTCGAAAATGAGATATTATGTTTTTTGGATGTTATGTGCCATGCAGATCACGGAATACCATATCACTCATTCCCGTATGTCTGTCTGTCTGTCTGTCTGTCTGTCCGCTAATTCTGTAACCGCTCAGTACCGCTCAGATTTGGATAACACAATGTTACTTTTATGTCAAGGACGAGAGAGCTTTGTAGTTCATGAAAATTGGGCCAATGGCGGCGGAGAAAAGTCAACGAAAAGCGCAATAAAAAATAATAAAAATAAAAAATAGTTTTTTTTATGTTAGTATATTTATACACTTCCAACCTTGGTAATACAAATTAGACATATTTCACACATCATAGATTTTCCCATACAGCCCTTAAAACTAACTAAATAAAAATATTCTCAGTAGACGGATTGCGTTCCTAAAGGGCGGGTCTCCCTCTGATCTCGGCTGCATGCCGGTCCTGGTAAATGTTCTGGTATTACTGCCGCGTCATAGCATAGTGTTTCCTATGCTGTAGCCGCGCTGTCGCGTCTGATCGGTTAGGTATCGGGGAGAAGCGACGCTGCCAGAGGGACTACCGGTAGGGCAGGAAAATAATATCAATGGACTAATTGTATAGACATGTTTGACTGACTTTTTTCTCAGAGTATCAAGTTTGTGCTGGACATATTCCTCAATGCGTTACGTGAGAAGTACACAGTCAACCTAATGGACGCCATTTTTCATCTGTAATTGACATCGTGGAGTCGTGAATTAATGGTAAATAAAAATAGCTGAAAATTAAGTGAAATTCCGATATTCTTTTGCATTTCCTATCGTCTCACTGAAACTCTGGATTTGACTTTCTATCGTATTGACATAAGAACTTGAATTTTATCAAGAATACGACTGACGAATTATAAGAATTTTATTCCGTTAACGGCTTCTCGATATCTTGTAAAGATTGCAGCTGCAACACTCGTGTGAGGCCTATTTTTCAAGCATTCATTCTTAAAACACGAGTATAGCACCTAATTCTAACCTTTTGACTTATACTGTATAATGGCTTGAGGCCAGACCAGAACCCAATTTAAGAAACGGTCGAACATAGACCCGCTCGCAGACCATTTATTCCGAGGCAATGAAAAAACTCCAACAAGAGATGCCAAGACAGTTTACCTGCCATGAAAGTCCTGCCCATTGTGCGCCATATTTTACCAGAGACCGACGAGTCGACCGCTGCATCGACGGGGGTCATGTCTCAGGCGCTGATTATGTCCCCCGAACATGTGTCGGGTGCATATCGACACCTACTCTTGCATCTCTCAGCCCACGAAAATTACGGAAAATAGGTGTGAAAGAGGCTGAAATACGTTTTAGCGGCATAATCGTATGCAATAATAAACATGCCCTGTTTTCGTCCGCCCGACCAAAGACAACCAATTATTGACAGCTGTTTCGTACTTTTTGGCTACTCCTCAGTATGGTCTAAGCTTGGGTTTCTCGGACAACAAACGACAGGACAGCATAGCAACTATACAAAGTGTGTGATCTATCGAAATAAGGTAGCGTGAAGCGCTATCTACCATTAGAATCGACCACTGCGAAAAAGTGAATCGAAGCCTACCGATTGGGACTGTACGGATCTCAACCCGCGAATGGAGGCCCAGGCATCAAGTGACCGCTAGATGTGACCTACTTGCCATTAAACAAAATAATAAACATGTTCTGCTGTCGTACTGTCGTGCTGGGGTACCGTGGGGCTCTAGGGGGATACAGGGGAAAAGGATTACGCCACACGGACTCTGGCGAGGGAACACGGGTACATGCAATATGCACACATTCTACGAGATCCGCCGGGTGGTACCTCCGCGTTGGACAGTCAGAGACCGTCTACCACCTACGGAAAATCACAACATCCATAGCCAAGAGAAGAGTTTCTCTTGGGACGGGATTCGAACCATCGCAGCCACCGCTGCTGCCCATGCTCTAGGCTTGGGAGTCTCGGAGAAAGAACGAAAGCATAACAACTATAGACTCTACAAAGTGTGTGATCTATTGAAATCTAATCTAGTGGTAGATAGCCCTTCACGTTGTCTTATTTCGATAATCGTATGAATCTGTACTTACTTCTGAAAAGGAGGATTAACAACTATTTGACGGAGGTCTTGTCTCGAATGCGCATTACACCATCTGAACATCTAACTATTGAAAATTTACTCTTGCATCTCGCAGGCCACTGAAGACATGGAAAATAGCTGCGGATCATACTAAAATATATTTTATCCAGACGATCGTACTGAATCTCTGTGTTTACTTTTTGAAGAGGAGTAACAGCTCTTGGCTGGGGTCATGCCTGGGCGCTTATCATATCCCCTAAGCATGTGCTAGTTGCTTATGAACACCTAATCACGCTTGAATCTTGGAGCCCACAAAAATCACTGGAAATAGGTGCCAACGAGCCAGAAATGCGGTAGCGTCCTACAATGTCTATGCCCACTTCTGAGGTAAATGGGCTGAATTGAATTCAGGAAGATTTAGATTTATGATTTTCTGTATATCTGTTTTTCCGTAATAGTTATCTACGTATCTGGGGCGCTAAATACATGTTTATGGCCTACGGAATGAAATTAGAGTTTTAATGATGGCAATCTAAACCAAGTAAAGAACTGTTGACGAATTAGTAAAACCAGTATAATACCTAAACATTTCTAATATACAGGCAATCAGAATCTTACTGTACAAGTTTCTAATTTGGTTGTTCCAGATCAGCATGGATTCATAAGGGACAAGTCTACTCATACTAACCTTTTATAGTATGAGCAAGGCCTGCAAGAAGCCTTTGAGAATCATTATCAGGTGGTTGTTTTGTATACTGATTTTGCAAAGGCCTCTGACAGGCCGACTCATAATATAAACCTCACAAAACTAAATACTTTGGGTTTTTGTGATTTCCTGCTGGCTTGGATAAGAAGCTACCGAACGGGGAGAAAGCAAGCAGAAAAATAAAAAAACTTGTCATATGGTATAACTGTGCCATCATGTGTCCCTCAGAGGAGTCATTTATTTCCGCCACTGTTTAATTGTTTCATAAACGATATTTTGTGAGAAATTGTTATATCCCTAATTTATGCTGATGGTCTGAAAGTTATCAATGAAATTCCTGAGGTGACTGACTGTGACGAACTTCAAGAAGACATTAATAATTTTATTCACTGGTGTCATTTGAATAAAATGCAATTGAATCTGAGTAATTGTAAGATCATGAGTTTTTATAGGATACATATAACAATTAATTTTAATTATCAACTATTGGATTTTGTTATTCGAATATTGATGGATCTTGAAAGCATTTTTTAAAAGACACTTACTGTGGAAGAGTAAGATTCATTTTGGAGTATGCTTGTTCTGTTTGGTTGCCTTACTAAAAAAATGACGTCAAGTAGGTTCTCTGCACTTCTCACGCAACGCCCGTATCAGTTCAGCAAAAACTAGGCCATCTGAGAAAGAAGTCAGTCAAACAGGTCCATACAAATAAACCATAGACATTCTTTACCTGTCCTACCAGTAGAGCATCTGGAAACGTCGTCTCTCTCTGCTACCTAACTCGGGCAGACGTGGCACCGTGGTAGCGCGGTTGGAGCATAGAAAACACTATGCTATTGCGCGGAGAAACACCAGAACACTCATCACGATCGACGCATGACGTCAGCAGCAGCCGCGGCCGATAGGTACGCGATCTGTCTGCCGAGAATAGTTTTAAGGGCTAATCTACAGAGAAATCTATGACGTGTGAAATATATATA
Organism: Acanthoscelides obtectus; assembly: GCA_963669975.1. Lineage (NCBI taxonomy): Eukaryota > Metazoa > Arthropoda > Insecta > Coleoptera > Chrysomelidae > Acanthoscelides > Acanthoscelides obtectus. Next base: position 56,312,588 of record CAVLJG010000006.1, on the reverse strand, counting down.
TATATATAATAAAAATCGCTCAAGCTTCGTTTTTCGACGTTTCACAGGATCCCGATCATTTTTGCCAAATATTTTGGAGGTAAATAAACTTGGGGGTGGGGGTTGTAAGGGGCTGGGGGGGCTTATTTCAATATTTGTCAAAAATGATCGGGATAATGTGAAACGTCGAAAAACGAAGTTTGAGCGATTTTGACTTTTTTGTTTAAGGGCTTTTTCATTGTCGCTTCTGGACACATTTTCAAAAACTAAAAAAGCTTTTGTGTCCTTAGTTAGTAGCAGCATAGTAGTCACATTGTGTTAAAAGTTCATCCAAATCCGAGCAGTACTGAAGTTATAGGAGGTTATAAGATTAGCGAACAGACCGACAGACAGACCGACGATGAGTAGCATAGGTTTTAGTGATATACATGTCATATAATAGCCAAAAACATAATATCCCGTTTTCGAAATTTTTTGGGATTACAATACTTCTCCGCTAATGAAGGCGTGGGACATACTATATAAATGCAATAGAGCGCATACAAAAATATATAAATAAGCTGAAAATCAGAACAGATTGATTACGACGACTTAAATAATTTATTAAGTATGACATCTCTGGAAATTCTTACTACTGTTTATTCAAGCTTTGTATCAACGTAAATCGTTTACCAGCTTTCTCTGCCTAATCCGAACTCGTCGGCAAAGCCGTCATTTGTAATATGCTCTTGGAAAAGTTAGAGTCTTGGATTGTGTCACATTGTTCAATGAATCCTAAAAAAGGGATTCCGTTTTATCCATGTGAGTACATTTCTATGGAAAACTTCTAAATGCAAACTTTGCATTAATAAAGAACACCCTTAACCTTATTTGAAATTATCTATATGTCTTTTTGAACGAAAGCTTCTTTCTTATTTCTCACAAACGGAAAAGCGACGTCGCCGTCGTCGAGAACAACCGGCCATATTTCACTGGTGTTTGACAGTAAAAAGGCAGCAGCCGACTTTATCGTATCTAGTAAATAAATCCCACTCACAATACCTTTGTTCGGCAAACATCGGTTACACATTAGCCTATTAGTCCGTTTTAAATACGTTTCGGTTTTCATCAAAGGAACCAACTACTTTCAGGGGCATTCATAGTCAAGGCCGTGTGCTACTACGACAGTGGCGCTCGGACCACTAAGCTGGTGTGCCTGAAAGTTTTTTAGGTTAAAATTAAGTGAAAATATTCTGGTGATATTGGACGAATAAAAGTATTACTAAGAGCTTATTATTGGAACGAATTTTACTACTGTTCCATCTGCTAGAACAGTTTTTTCTAAAAATTAGACTAGTGAGATTGATAGCAACTAGTTAAATTGTCATTCAGGAAGATAACGTAAAAGCTACAGGACATTTTCCAAAATTAATAATTATTTATTGGAACGTTAGAATTTGACATAGGAAGCATGGAAATTGAAAAGGCATCAGGAAGTAGTCAAAAAGTTAGTAGATAGAATTTGATTTTATTCTTGCTACTCGACAACAATTCAGGAACGTCCACACATCGGAATCGTGATTCATTATCGTTTTACGCATTTCTCAAGTTTGACAAGATAGAAATATTTTATTATAGGAAGATTCCTAAATGAATTTTATCCAGTAGTTTCAGTATAGCTGCTCATATGTTTACATACAGAAATTTTTGTATGACTGTGCACGATGTTCGAAGTTAGGCCCCATAAATTATGCTTTACAGAGTTACAGTTATTGTTATTAATTTATTGCATTTGAAGCCAAACTGTCAATAAGTATATAGATTATTTGATCCAAAAAAACTATTAATTTGATCTTTTAGCAACACCTTAAAGATCTCAGTCATAATTGGTACGAGAGAGATGAGTCACCGTTTTTAAAAAGAGGTATAACTTTAGCACCTTGAAAATATCTGGTAACATATCGTAAGTAAAGAAAGGGTGGGTAATTTGGCTAGCGGTATAATTATAATATTTTGAATAGATCTAATTATTTACTGTTTCAAATATGAAACGTAATGCACCATCAAAAAAGCTGGTAGGTGGAGTTGTAGAAATGTGAAATTCTAACCAGGTTTTCTGCAATGTCTTAAAATAATCGTTAGAAGATGTTGCATTTGAGGACGTAGCAATATTTTTATTCTTGACTATTTCTTGATAATATTCCATATTGCTCGATTACTATTGTTCACGTTGTTTATGTATTCAACACTTTGGCGTTTGGAATACCGAGTCTGTACATGTAAATAGTAGGAATATAATTTATTTTTCACGAAGTTGAAGGTTGTTGTATATTACCATAATATGCTGCTTTTCTGTAATTCGCTTTTTCTATTTATATGTTGAACGGGACAAGTTAACAAGTTCATATTCAAGATGGTGAAATTGACACATCAGTTTGAATGTTTTAGCGCAAAGGTGACAGTTCAAAGTATCGCTATATTAGATTATTTCAAATGGAATAAAGGGTAATGTGGCATATCATTTCCAAGGTCCTCATGAGTACTTTGTAACAATGGAATGTAAAGTTCACTAAAGTTCAAAATGATGGGCTGTCAAACTTTAGCATGCTTGAGCATTGGCTCGCCCATAACAGCTAATTATGTGAAAGCTGTTGTAATAAATACTTAGACATAACCCTCCATGAGTACTAATGTATCATAGAGTGTTAACGATGAGGTGCTGAGTTATGAGCGAGTCAATATACAGAAAGGCTCAAGTTCCAGAGCCCAATGGTCTGCCATTTTGAAGGGTAGTGATTTCCTAACTTTGGGATTACGAAATACGTATAAATTGGCCTACATTCCGGTTAAAATGATCCAATAAGGCGTCTCCTTGAAATGTTTTAATTGTCACTTTTAAGCATACAATGTCGATTTGATACATGAATTTCACCATCCCGAACATCAATTTATTAATCTAGCAAGAGAACTACCAAAAATTAAACTTATATATATTATTTTAAATTTTATAAAAACAGCGTTCGCGTTTCACTTTGTACTCGTATAGGTACTTCGAAGTGCTGTCAAACAAATTTTAGCATTTTTTCGGTAGAATTTTTATAAACTGCGGCTATGAGGACAAGCAAGCCTCTCACTTATTCCAACAATAGGCAAATGAAAGGTAGGATAAACAGTGCTAATGGATTTACTGCAGACTGGAGGACTGTTTGCTGAGAGTTAAGTTATATTATAGTGCTAATAAATGTACTGATGGATGAATCTGAAAACGTTTGCGTCCAAGTGCCGTTGTTGCAAAATGAATTATGCCTATAACAAAGATGCTCATTAATGAGCTGCTATCACGTATTTGGAAGCAAGTATTGTGGAAAATGGCTTACATCTTGAGCGTACGTATTGTGCAGAGAATAATGCTACATATACTTTTTCAACTTAAGTTATTTACTTAGTAGTGAGACTCATATAAAGGGTAGTTACCGGTATGTGTTAGAATAGTATAGGCATGCACTTCAACGTTGGGCCTTTCCCTGGACAATTGGGGATAGTTTTGTTTTTATTCTAGTTGTCTTTTGGAATGCTGAATCCCAAGCTAAGATTTGTTCACAAACCTTCATACAAAACAACATTGAAAACTGTAAAACGTTGGAAACAAACCAGAATTTATCATAAATACCGATGAGTGCCATTTTTGAGTCCTATCTACATTGGTTTAGAATCTGAAATTCCTTAGGAATGGCATTTACTTTCATGTTATGAATAGTCCTTTTGCGATTTCTCATTTTAGCGGCTCGAGTTTATGCTAAGGAAACTTAGCATGGCTCAAAAGCTGATATATCAAATTTACTAAATCACTTCAAAATCTTTTTATGTTATCAGTATAATGACATAATATATAACATCACTAATGTAGTTTTCAACTAGCTATTTGCTTTAGCTAAGTATCTGCTCGGCTCACACACAATACATATAGCGTGACACAAAAGTCCCGGAATGACTCTATATTTTCTCGGGTAAGGTATTTTTGAAAAAGGTCATGGTCAATTGTTCAGTAAATTTCAGCAAGGAATTGAAACGTGACCTTGATTTTGACCTTGACCTTCACCTTCAAGGTTATTCATAGTCAACTTTACTTTTTCAAGTAGAATCCTCTATTTTTTTATACCGGCAATCGAAAGAACAGAAAACACAAAGTCCAAGGTCAGCATGACTACTAAAGATCAAATGTAGATCAAATGTGTGCTGCTAGGTAAACCTCTATAAATCTCACTGGATGAGTGATGAAAATAACTATCAAGGTCAGGTCTTTGGTAAATTTTAACGAGGCAGTGGACGGTGATCTTAGATTTGACCTCGATCCCCACCTTCAAGGTCATGTCAAGGTCGAATTCATTTTTTTAATGGAAATCCCTTCAATTGAATTCAAGCTCATGTTGACCACTAAAGATCAAATAGAGGCCAAATGTGTGCTGCTAGAAAAACCACTGTGAACCTTACAGGATTAGTAATGAAAGTAACTATCAAGGACACTTCTTTAGCAAATTTTGAGGAGTGATCTTGGATTTGATCTTGAACCTCACCTTCAAGGTCATTGTTTTCGAATAGACACCCGCAGTAACAGTATCGGTTCAAAGTCATTTGTAACGTTAAAATTTACCCAAAGCAAACTTAGTTTGTTGTTATAAAGGTCAAATATGGGCTGCTAGGAAAACCTGAAAAATCTCGCAGAAATCGTGACGAAAATAAATGGTAAGGTCAGGTCTTGATTATTACATATTATATATAGTTTGCCTTTTAATGATTGAGTTTCTTTTTTGTTGGAGATACACTACTATCTTACCTCCCATTGGTAGGCACCAACCTCCCATATCCCATATCATACTCTCAGATAAAAGTTTTGGTTTCGGTTTGGGTCTTAACTAAAATTGTACCGAAATTTCGGTTTCGGCTGAAATACTAGTTTCGGTCGGACACTACTTCTAACATATCTGAATTCGTTGCTCTTGTGGATACTTTCATTGTTATTTGAGTCTCCCTATACACAATCATTCAGGAATTCGGGAAATATTATCCAAAGTAGGGCGTGTTAGCAGTAACAAATGTAACCTGTAGTGGCCCAGCGTATCAGAACAAGCCACCGTGCAATGTTGGAATGTTGTCACGTCATTGTGAGGCTATCCTTAAAAAAGGGTCGGAGGTTCTTAGCGCATAAGACGATTACAAATACATGATAAAGCGATATACATCATCAATCTGTAAGTATTATTAACCCACTTTGGGATATTTTGATATTCATGTTGTATGCTACTCGTACGCGAATGAATGAAACTGAAGTCAACGACTATTTCTCAGGAACTGATACTCAATATATTATAGAGACGCAGTTGCAACTGTCTTTTTAAGCTGTCAGATTACTGAAGATATATGAATACTTACTTTTTGAATAAAGATATTCGATGCGATATAAGATTCCTATATTCACGGATCTTGTTTAGCAGCCTCCCCATTCTTTTTGAAAGGGAAAATATGTTCTTTTATATAACTGCATAAAAAAGCACATTTTCGGTATGCAAAGTTGCCTAGAACAGAGATGCGGTCTTTTCGAATTTTTACTTTGCCACCTTACATCTATGTCGGAAAAATGACCCCAGTATGTTGATCATGTTTTAACAATATCTGTAACATAGTCCAAGTCTTTCTTTAGACAAAATATCCACATTTTATTGTAGGCTGAATAGATTTAGTGCTTAGAATTCGCACAATTGAGTATACTCTAATTTAAGCGAAGACGTTTGTTTTCTGAAAACAGCCATGATTCAAACTAAATTAAATTAGAGGTGTTCGGAATATTACTTTCCACGCCTACTGGCGGGGAAGTATTGTAATCGCGAAAACAGGAAAGTAGAAATCTTTTTGATATTGCAGAGGAATTTTGAAAAAAAATTAGAGGCAAAAAAACTTGGGGGTGGGAAGGGTTTATCTCAATTTTTTATGCTGATCCATTTACACGCTCCCAACATTGGTAATTCTATGCACCTATTAAACATATTTCACACATCATAGATTTCTCTGTTCATTAGCTCTGATAATACTCTCGGGAAACGGATCGCAGGTACCCGGGAGAGGCGACGGTTCCAGATACACTACCGTTAGGGCAGGGAAAGAATGTCTATGGACTAATTATATGGACCTGTTCGACTGACTTTTTTCTCAGTGGGTCTAGTTTGATCTGAACATATTACTGTATGTATCGATAAGGGCGTTGCGTCGGCAGTGCAGAGCCAACCTATTTGACGCAATTTGTTTTGTAAAATAATGAGTGTAGCCTTGGGTGCAGTTGTATAGGGGCCGCAAACAAAACATTTAGACATCTGCAGCGGTTTGTACGGTATACATGGTGTTCAGGGATTAAGTGGACATAGTAAGATGGTAAAGTAGTATAGACTGAGGCTTTTTAATACATGAAACTGAGCAAGCTACAAATTCGTTTGCTACCGATATACAGGGTGATTTATCTGAACACCTTAGTATCTCATATCTGAGGAATTCCTTAACTAATTTTGATGAAATTTCACAAAATAACCAACAAACATACCTAGGAGTAACGTCAAATGACTGAAAACCTCACTGCTGGAACTTGTTATTTCAACTTTTTCGTATTTTATCGAAATCAACACCTTTTAGGCTGAATACTCAAGTGTATCACGGTGTACAAAAAAAGCAATGAATGATGCTTATTAACTGTCAACATGGATTGATTGCATAACTTGTCATATCTTGCATATCATATTGCAGAACGGTGCTTAGAATTGAACTAAAGATGATTTGAGGACTCAAAATCCCAGGGCCGGATTCAGTTTTTTAATTTCCTTGTATTTTATCGAGCGCAATAAATAATAGTGATGAACCGCAAAATTTCGGTATTTTGTTACTGAACTAGTTCTACCAATTTGAGCTTAACTTGAAATTAAATAAAATTCAAATCGTATGGCCTCGGATTTTTTAACTGTACGACTTGATTTAGTTTACTCCTAGGTAGCTTTGTTACTGTACAAAATGTCATCAAAATCGGTTCAATAGTGCATGTGATATGTGATATTCAAGATTTAACGTGTTCAGATATATCCATAACAAATTTTTTTATCTTTAGATATGAAAATGTGTCCGTCCACAGTACCTACCATTTTACTACGTCCACCTAATTTCGAAACACCCTGTAATACAGAAATGCAGTCGTTTTGGCATGAATGAGTTGGGTTTAATGTTGAAAGATACATTTTCATAATTGAGTGGCTTGCAAGTATCTTAAACAATTTATTGTGATAATGATAACTTTCGCGTATACTGTATACATAGAACTATCTTTCTCGATGCAGGTCGTGAAAGACTCTAAGCGCAATCAAACCTCTTTTAAGATGCCATTTTTCGGCAAGTGCACATTGACATATGTAACTTTATTTTAAGGGTTTCAAACTATCAAATCATTGAACCAATTAACGATTTCCCATATATTTTTGTTAGAGTGAACGTACGTATCCGTACGCCGTGACGTGACCACTCATAGATCTCACAAACATCCCAAACCTTTCCTGGTAAAGCTAACAAATGATTGTGCTATAATAGTTATGAGGAAATATGGACAGTCTAGCATAATGTTTCTACGATACTTACTACATGCTTCTAGTATGCATAATTTCATAAATTTTGGTAGTATAAGTTTCCAAACATCCTTCGGTTCCTAATAACCCTACATATAGATGATTAACTTTATGTGTATTTATATCATATGTTCTAATACTAGCAGTAATATATACTTTGTCGGATATTTTTAGAAATAGCAATGTTATCAAAGACTACCAGTGGGTGAAGTTTGGAATTAGTTGTTTCTACATAGATGGTTAGCTTATGTGCATTTTAGATCAATGTTTTGGAAACGTCAATCTACTAGACTACATCTTATCTATATAGTCTAGTCTCTAGATTAAATTCCTGATATTTAATCCATCTGTCCCGGTGTTTTCATCTCGTAGGTTCACTGACACTAGTTCACGATTGCATAAACAATCACTATCACAACACGCGTCAGCAAGGTTGCACTGTCGCCTGACCTACGGTAATGCAATGCCAATAGAAAAAAAAACAAGGTTGTTAAAGCAAATTGTTATTGCGTAATACATCGATTATCATTATTGGTATTTATGACAGCTATAACAACTAATCATAAAACAATAAAGTAATAAACCGGAACGACTGCAATTCTCGCAAATCGTATAATTACTCATTTAGCAAAATGTAAATACACACATTTATATTATGTTACGTTTATGCATAACAATACTGTTTTCAAGAAATGTGAATACAATGGAGTTTTATTGTCCGGATGCGACAAGCTGTTCAAGATATAAGGATGTCTTGTTTTAAAAGGATAATCATTGTGAAAGGAGGCGTTATAGGAAGATTTCTAATCAATATGAGACTTGAGTAAAAAAATTTTTTTACTTTATTCTGCACTTGAGTTGATGATAATTTTGAAGAAACAATTAAGGTGAGTATATCTGCATTTTATCGGATAAGAAAATAATATTTATAACAATATTAGACGCAGTCTCTGAAATGATGCCACTGGAAATCTGCATAATAATCGATGGCCTCCATCGAAAATAATGAACTCCTTTACGTCGTTAGGGACCGACTAACAATAATGAAATATTACTGATATTTTTGCACAAAGATGAAGATTATATTTCTAGAGAGATTGATTCTTTGACTGAAAAAATGTTGTTATGTCCGATAAAATGGAGGATTATTGAAAAAAATTCTGGCTTCAATCTCGTGTCACAAAGACCTAAAAATAGAAACATACTGAAGATGTATATCCAGAGTTTTTCAGGCCACAAATCTGTTATCTAATAACTATATTTTCAATATAGCGAGGCTACAGGAGAAATCGCTGTATTGGACTCAGTATCACATTTGATAATACTGTAGGTACTGAAACAAGACTATCTTCAAAAGGGCTCATTTTCAGGCTTGCCAAGAATATCATGTTCGAACCACTGAATTGTGAATGATATATTAAAAAACCAAAACCTAAATGAGTTGATTTCAATGGACATCATGTAAGTCCACAAAGTTACTTAAGATTGCCCTTGACATACACCTAGAGGACTGCATCTCAGCAGCAGAGATTCGTAGAACATATTTTATAGGAACTTGCGGCATAGAGGCTGACTGCTTAACATGGAAACATTTTTTAAAATAAAAAGGAGTGCCTACTACAGATACTTGACGTTATATCTGGAAACATTTGCATCTTATAAAAATGTAAATAAATACATTTCATCTAAAGGCGGGTACGCATATGAGCACGAACGCGAATGAGGCAACCCGAGGACGCATGAGCAAACGTATGTGTACGTCTGACCGACTCGTACGAATTTGACATGCATTCGGGCTCGACCCGATCCGTTTCTTCGCGGTACATCAAAGTGAGGCACATGCTGGGTGCTTGCTCAGTCTGGATGGAAATAAACGTTTCACGTCGAGTCGGTATACTCTGTAGTAACTAGTAGTGTACGGAAAAATATTATTATTATCAACGATCTTAATGCTTCTTTTATATTATGGCGGCCAAAAGATCTTTTAACAAAGCTGTGCTATTTTCATTCAATATTGACTTCTTCTGTTAAGATATAATTGTGACGACTATCGTTTTGGTTTTTTCTTGTTTTTATATTTTAATACACTGGTAGAATTATAAAATACGCAGCGCGTTCACCATGAGAATCTGAACTGGCGATATTTGGAAGCTACTGAAATTCAAGGATGCTCGCCACATCTCATGGATCGATGCGGAACAACGCCTCGTGCGTGCACAAAATTTTGACTTAAACAAATCCTTTTTTCATTTGCATCAATCTGATGTTTCATTTCTCTTTATTATGACCATGTTTTCAATTCTTCAAATCAAAAACAAGTATTATATTTTTGGAAAGCAAAAATATTTTGAAAAATAAAGTGGTTGTTTTGTCTGATTACACCTTTGAATATTTTTTCTTTCTCGTTAAGACAACTTGATTTATGGTACTTTTCGCTACGGCTGGTCGAACGAGTTTTTATTCTGCATATTCTGTTTGGAGTGATAACTGTACCCCCATAGATGCCTGACAAACATTCTTTGTAGAAGTTGCATGCCTCACAGTGTTTCATTTATTGTATATTTGTTGCTCGTTTGCTGAAAAAAGATCGAATTCCATTGCAGAACCAGGCGGTTGATATTTAATACCACTAGATCAAAACTCACTGTTGTGGAAACTTATTTCTGAAAGATGTTTGCCTTGTTTGGTGTAACTTTTAACCGATGAATTCTTCTGCAATCAAAACAAAGTAACTCATCGAGTCTGTTTTGTAATTTTTCTTGACGTGTTACCAAAATCTAGTCGTGGCTAGAGAGGCTCACTGCTGATCATCAGATTATTACTACCCAATGGGTTTTGTAATAATATACGAGGTTGAACAGAAACCGCTACTCGGCTGCATACCGGCTGACCAACTTTAAACACAAATATTTTTAATTCGATACTCTTCTCGCGATGACCTAATGTGATGGGATAGGCGTAACGTATTTTGTGTCAGTCGCGAAGGCAAAGCCTAAATACCGAAGCAGAATGGCTGCTATGAAAAAGTCAAGGCGAGACTAGCAGGACAAATGGAGGTTGGGTGTAGAATATCTGAAATGTGTATGATCATCATCATGTATTGTGACATGTTTTGCGAGGATCTAATGGAATTAAAAAAAAAATGGTCATATGAAACTCGCCTTTAAAACGTCACCTCATAATTAGAAGAAAATCTATCATGTTGCTTTTAAGATAATTCCCTCGAAAGCTGATAAAGTTGTGATTTATAATGTATTTCTCTCCATACTCGATACTCCATACATAGCCAAGAGAAATTTCTCTCTTGGCTATGTTGTGATTGTCCGTAGGTGGTAGACGGTCTCTGACTGTCGAACGCAGAGGTACCACCCGGCGGATCTCGTAGGCGGGGCCAGAATGTGTGTATGTTGCATGCACACGTGTTTCCTCGTCAGAGTCTGTGTGTCGTTCCCCCTTTCCCCTGTATCCCCCTATAGCCCCACTAATATCAATTCAGTAGTACAGTGATTTTCAAACTTTAATATCTCGCCAGTCCACCATTTTGATAGTGAACTTAGAGTTCAGAGTCACAACGTACTAATGATAAGCTTAAGAGTGAGGTTTCAGTTGACCTACCGTTCCATTTAAAATAATGTTCAAAGATGGCGCTCAGTCGCCATTTTGAAGTCTGTTATTTTTAAGATAAAATTTCATCACTCCAAATTTCAGCTTGATAAAAAGACCCACTCAACAAATAAGTGTTGAGGTGCCCTTTTTGCAAATACTGTACAATTTTAAGTTGTGAAAGCAGTAAATGTTTCCATTCAATAAGAAATAATGCAATGGATCTTAGCATAGTCGTTCAGATAACTTAGAGATATCAGAAAGAAATATATGCGGTAGGTATATCTGTATATATTTTTTATACTGTTTTTCGTTTTATAGCTGAACACCCTGTTAAAATTGCAACATCCATATTATTTAAGAAGATGCTGGAAGCATTGAACGAGAAAGACATCGTCGATGTAAAACGTGAGTATACATGCCTGCATGCTACTTTCAGTCTGTACAGCATGTATGCGCTTATTTCCATTACACTCATTAGCATATGCCGACAACGCCATTGTATTAAGCAGAAAATTATTTTCTTCTCTTCTTTCGACAATGCATACCATTGTTCTTATGCCGGTCGTGTATCAGCCCACACAATAAAATAATAAATAAAATGGCACCGATAACTCACAACTAATCAACATTTTATACTATGCAGATTACACAATTCTTACGAGTTATGTTGGATCGATTTTTTTTTTCGTGCGCACTATGCTTTTCATTTTCTTTTTATTGGGCTGTACCGTGAATCAGTTATTATGGTACGGGGTAGTCCTACTCAAGTAATATAGGGTATCACGGACACGAAAACATGATACGTTAAATATCGATAGGTTATAAGTTTGAATATTGGAAAAAGGTATAGTCGTGCTTAAAGTTCTTTTTCAGTCACCAGTATCTCAAATCTTGAATACAGAGTAATCTGCAAGTCGAGCACCTTCTTTTCAGGGATAAGGACGTTTCAAGTTAATATGCGGTGAAACAGCTTCGAAAATTTGATGAAAGCACTTACTGGTGAAAATATTCAGACGTACTTGTCACATTTTGCGAATACCTGAAGTTGTATGTTGAATATACAGAATACCTGCTGAATTTCTTTTTAAAAGTTGAATAAAACAACTAAAAATGCATTATTTATACAATAACTTTATTGAAATCGATAAACTGGTTCCTTCCATTTACTTTTCAAAGATTACTCCATGCAAGTGTTGACCATGGCTACGTTTCAAATAGTCACATACGGAAGGTCCAATTTTTCACTACTTATTCCAGCATTTCGGCCAGAATTCCATCAATTACACGTGTTATGTTGTCTTGTAAGGCCTCAATAGTGTTGGGATTGTCCATATACACCAATCATTTCACGTAGCCCCACAAAAAATAATCCAGAGGCGTCAAGTCGCATCATCTTGGTGGCCAATTTACTCGTACAGTGACAAAACGAGAGAGCTCACCAAGTTCATTCCTTAAAATGTCAATTGTTTCACGTGCTGTGTGACATGTGGCGCCGTCTTGTTGAAACCACATGTCAACCAAGTTCAGATCTTCCAATTTGGGCAATATAAAGTTACGGATTATTGATCGATATTGTTCGCCGTTGACGGTAACGTTTCGTCCGATGTCGTCAGTAAAGAAAAACGGCAGGATAATTACACCAGCCCATAAACCATACCAAACTGTTGTTTTTTCGGGATGTATGGGCAATTCTTGTACGACATAGGCTGCTCATCACACCAGATGCGGCAATTGTGCTTGGTAACGTATCCGTTTAGCCTCATCGCTGAACACAATTTTTCGATAAAACAGCGGATCTTCTGTGGGCTGTTTAAAGGCGCATTCACCAAAAATTCGACGTTGTGGTAGGTCACTGGGCTTCAAATCTTGCACAAGTTGAATTATGTAAGCCTTCAAACCCCGTAAAATTTCTCAGGTTGCGGAGTAACACATTCATAACTGTTGAGATAAATTTTCGTTTATAAGTCTTTTCATGATGAAATGGCATAGTATACTGAACAATTTTGACTTTGAAAGATTACGCTTGGACGCCATCACATATCAGTGTTGCAAATTTGAAAAAAAACGTCGTAAAAACTCACCCATTATAACATATACGGGGTTGTTAGATAACCGAGATGTTAGGTTCCAAGAAACTCTGCCTTGATACGACCCTCTCGATTACGTGCAAAGTGGAAAGGTATGACGCGCCTCAATGTTCAGCCATTTCATCGTATAGGTAAACTTAGCTGTTTGTTTACAAAGTGAAAAACAAAACAATGTACATTCCCATACCAATAACCAACTTCTCGATATGATGTTAGTGTACGGAGAATGGTTTCAAGGTGGTTTTGAGGCTTCCCGAGTGTGTTCAGATCGTTCTCCGAGACGTTTTTTTCCTGCACTGCGTATGTTTGTTTATGTTATTAGCTTACGGTTAGGGTTTTCAAGCTGCTGCTGAGGTTGCCCTACATTCAGATGATCACAAACAAGATTTCATAGCAACACATACACCAAAGGCTTAAGACTACCAAGATATCATCTGAAAAAAATCAGCTAAACTTGGTCCTGCCTTCATAGCAGCGATTTATTTCAAATACAAATACAAAGCGGATTTTAAAAAAGGAAAATGGCATGGTGTAGCAATACTGAATTTGTCGACATGATGTTACGAGGTCTGTAAATTAAGTGATGAGACTGATTGTTTCTAAATATTTTCTCCAAAATTGTATACTGTAACCCTCAAAATAACTTCATTCTGAAGCTATACAGCGGTGGAGATGGTTCTTCCACTCCTCATAGCAGTGCTGAATCTCTGATACTGGAATAGCCTTCAGCTGATCGGTTACAGCTATTTGCTGATTTTTCAACTTCGGGAAGAGAAAAAAGTCACAAGGATTCAAGTCAGGCGAATAAAGAGGTTGAGCAGCCAGATATACTGGAAGAGAGTCGAAACTTTTCAAATTCCTCTTCTAAAATATATAAATACGCAACTTTATCGCCATTCAACCGACCCGCACGGCTATTATATAAAAAACCTAAAAAACGTAAAAAACCGACGAAATGTCATCTTACAGACCAGGTACTTTTTAGTGTGCAAATAGTTCATTTTCACGTTTGCTTACTATGATCGCTGTTCACTGACGTTTAAGCAACACGGACAGTTACAAAACGAGTTCACAACAAGTGTACAACAGTTTGTGTTAACAGTTAACATATTGTAGAAAAACCTAAGAAATGTCCCTTTTCAAGATACGCAATTCCCGTGCCGGATCTCTTTTAGAGATCAAAATGGTGAAACTATGCCAATTCTTTTTTCAAATTATTCTAGAACAAACTAGGTCCATATCCTTCTATATATTCTATGAAACTATTTTTGTGTATATGACGAAATTTTGAACAATTGTAGAAAAACAATGAATAAATATCGACAAAGTGAAATTATTTCCGGAATTAGCTAAATCCCAAGCTATAACAAAACCTTTTTCTTTAAATTGCATATTAGAATAAACTGTAAGATGAACGGTGGTTCATTAAAAAAAAGTTTATCACGTGCGTACATGAACACCCTATAGGGAGCAGTATATTCCAAGTAGGAACCGGATGGTTCACAATTTTTGTAAATTAATTTGGAAGACTCTATATTAATGGATAAAACAATGAAATGCAAATAAAAAGAAAAATATCAAGCGTAGCTAAGTAGAGCTGATTTGTGGAGCTTAAACCAAATTTTTTTTGTGTGCCCCCATCCCCTTCCGTTTTGAGCTGGGTATGCTGCCGTAACTTCGAGCAGTATTATAGGGTGATTGAAACCAAATAAATGATGAGTACTTTCTTGAGACTTTTGTTATACTTTTCACTGCTGATTAACCGAACATTACACTTTGTTATTTTAAGCGCATATGTTCCTAGGAGGAGGAAGGTCCCAACATTCGGAACAGCCTGTACGAGGTCTTTCAGGTTTTTCAATAATTGAGGTGTGGTATTGAGCACTGCCTTCGATTGTTCGGCAGCACATTTTTAAAGCACAGCATGATATTTTTGTTATTGCTTAATTGTTTAAAAACCACATTAACAACTCCACAGTTTTTACGTCACAAAGCACGAAATGCCCAAAACAAAAGCTTCATCGTTTAGGAATGCATTCGACAAGAGAAAGAACAAAACTCGAGCCTGGAGGGCGATATTATACATGTTGCGAATCGTTTCGAAGACCATTGGCCATTAAAGGAAAAGTAATATGGCGTTACCGTCATAGGAAGGTTCATAAAAACTGCCAATTTCGACTCGCTGATGCATCGCGCGCTGGATGCTTAATTTATACATGAGAAAACGCTTTGTGAATTCTCCGTGAGAATGCATTTCAAAGAGAGATCGGCGCGGACCACATTTTAAGTTTTCTGATGGCTGAATGCGAACTGTTTCAGGCTTTTTAGTTTTCATATGATGTCTAGTGCAACTTTTGATATTCGGTTATAACACAGACCCTACTAGAGTGCAAACGTTGATCATTACTTATGACTGTTATATGTCCCCAGTAATCTCTTCTGGAAGTGGCGTTGTGCAAAATATAATTGAATATACCAATAAGTCGTTGAAAAAGCCCATTCCAGACAAGTTGCAATGCAGTCAGTGACTACGAATTTGATTTAATTTGCTTGACTGAGACGTTGCTGTCTGTGAATGTGAGTGATAGTGAATTATTTCCGGCTGAATACTGTGTGTTCAGGTGTGATCGTGACTTTATTCGATCTGGCCTAGTTTCCGGCGGAGGAGTCCTGATAGCCATAAAACGCGATTTCCATGCAATTAGAATTGACGCTAGTGCTTTGAGTCGAAACTTTCCGTCGATTGATACTGTATGTATTAGGCTTATTATTAACCATGAGCATTTTGTTATCTTTTCTATTTATATTCCGCCTTCAATTAATTTGGACATGTTTAGTCAGTACCTTGAAGCTTTGGAAGTATTTAACAATGCATTCAGTAATTGTAAAATAATTGTTGCTGGTGACTTTAATGTCGCATCATTCAACAGTGACGTTAATGATCAGAAGTCTCAATTAATGAGCAACTTTATTTCGTTTTTAGATTTAACTAACTTTAATAATATTCCAAATATAAATGGTCGAATTCTGGATTTAATTTTAGGAAATATCGAAATAGAAGTCCTCAGAGATAATACACCTTCTGTTAAAGAGGACGTTCATCATCCTGCACTGATCATGGAATTCATTACATCCGGATCTCCAACGAAATTCCCATTTGCTAATTCTCCACGGTTTAACTTTCGCAAAGCTAACTTTCCTGAAATGTACACAGCCTTGCAAGATGTTAATTGGACAGAGGTGATCAGTGCAGTTAATGTTGATGTCGCTTGTACCGCCTTGTATTCAGTTATCAATAACATCTTTGAGGTCCATGTCCCTAAATGTAAAAATAAAATGTTTTCGTATCCCCCATGGTTCACACGTGAAATTATACTTAATATCAAGAAGAAGGACATAGCAAGAAGGAACTGGAAACGTGACGGTACTAAGTTTTCTTATGATCAGTTCAGTAATTTTAGGAAGCTCATTAAGAACCAGATCAGTGTTGCCTACTCCGCTTACGTCCAATCGGCTGAGGATGCCATTGTCAATGATCCTAGCAAATTCTGGTCATTTGCCCAGATCAAAAAACAGCAACCTAGAATCCCCCCCAGGATGACGCTTAACGGCAATGTCTGCGATACGCCTCAGAATATAGTGGACAGTTTTGCTACCTTCTTTTCAACAGTTTTTATCCCGTCTGGTGTACTAGGGTCATCTCCTCCAACAAATAATTCTACCGATATCATTTCTTTAAAAAATATAAGTGAAGAAAACGTAATTAGGGCTTCGAAAAGATTAAAGAACAAAATGACGTCTGGATGTGATGGTATTCCAAGTTTTTTCGTTAAAGATTGCATTCATATACTAGCGAAACCGCTGGCTTCCATATTCAACCTAATTCTAAAATCAGAGACATATCCAAATATCTGGAAGACCTCTAAAATATGTCCTATTCACAAAAGTGGAGATATCTCTGATATTTCCAACTATCGCCAAATAGCAATCCTGTGCAATTTCAGCAAGTTGTTTGAGATCATCGCTTATGAAACGGTTTACTGCTCGGTCAGGGGTGCAGTCTCTATTAATCAGCATGGGTTTATGAGAGGCAGATCTACGGTCACCAACTTGGCTCTAATTACTCAATACATTTCTGAAGTACTGGACGGTCAGGGACAAGTTGATGTCATCTACACAGATATTCAGAAGGCTTTTGATCAAGTTGATCATTATGCACTTCTGGATAAGCTTAAAACAGTGGGTATGTCTGATGCAATGCTGTCGCTCATGAATTCATATTTGAGGGATAGAAGGTTATTTGTCGAATATGGTGGTCATAGGTCGAGTTACTATCGGGCCACGTCTGGGGTACCTCAAGGGTCAAATCTAGGTCCATTATTGTTTTTAATATTTATTAATGACTTGTCTTTTGAACTGAAGTGTTTCCATTTGTTTTTCGCTGATGACCTCAAAATCTGCACGTCAGTCAAGACAGTCGAGGATTGCGTCATGTTGCAAGATGACTTAGCTCTAATTTCGTCATGGTGTTCACGAAACTGTCTCAGTCTGAATGTTTCGAAATGTAAAGTTATGACTTATACAAGAAAAGTGAACTATTTAATTTATGATAATTATAACATCAATGGTCAGGTTATAGACAGATGCACCTCTTATAGAGACCTTGGAGTCATATTTGATACCAAGCTAACGTTTACTGAGCACATACTCAATATCTCGTCGGCTGCCACTCGACTACTTGGTTTCTGTATCAGAAACTGGAAGGGTTTCTCCAATGTTGATACATTAATAACTTTATTTTTTACTTTTGTCAGGAGCAAGTTGGAGTATGCAACTCTGATCTGGTCTCCTATATACCAAAATTCTGTCGTGATCCTTGAGGCCATTCAACGTAAAGCTTTAAAGTATTTTCACCTTAAATGCACAGGTTCTTATCCAGAAAGAGGTTGTGACCATAGTGCCCTATTAGAGTCTTTCAATTTGGATTCACTGTCAACAAGACGAAACATATTTGCTTTGTCGTTTTTGTATGGCCTCATTCACAACAAAATTGACTGTCAAAATTTACTTGAAAAAATATGTTTCCGCGTTCCAAGGCTAGGGAGTCGACAACAAATGGCATTCTATTGTCAAGCTGGCCGTACAAATGTTATGACAAAGTCGCCAATTAATTTCATGTGCTGCGTCATGAACAGTGTTACTGAATCGTGTGATATTTACAGTGACAGTTGTGCAACGATTATTAACTGTTATAGATCATCCAATCTTATTTAGAATGTGTGATACTATAGATTTAAGTCCAAGAACCATGTCTCTTTAATTGCTATTTTTTCAGCGTTTCCTGTAATTGGGTTTCACCTGTTGGAAATAAATAAATAAATAAATAAATAAATAAATAAATAAATAAATAAATAAATAAATAAAGTTGACCATTGGCATTGACCTTGCTCTTGGATGATACCGAATCTCCCAGCTCTATGTTGCGGTTGTTGTCAACTTCCTCTAGGGTGCACTGATCGAGAATTCTTTAGAGCGATCACGGTCGTATTCAAAATTACATCTTGCATACATTGAAAGTATGACAATACACACTGCTTTTCAGAAAGGCCTATACCATTCGGAGTGATCGCGGCTAATACCTTATTTTGATGCTCCTTATCAGTACGTTATAACCCTACTATCCTTCAAAACATCTGACAGCGCATTTTGCACATTGAATCACTTATAACCCAACTAGTGATCAAAATGATATGGTATGTTATATCAAACTTATTTTTTTGGAAAAATCTATCTAAGTGTGCAATAAAATATCAGTCATTCCGTTGGAAGTAGACCGTTCTTGATATTTTAAGTAGAATGTTCCATATTTTTATTCGAACGGACTTCCAAGGAAATAACATTCATATAGCATACTATGGCGTTTTGACAACCCGCCAGTCCGTCGCTTTGAAAAAAGGTGATTTTACATTCTTGAGTTATAAAGAATCAATAAGCAGTTTCAAAATGAGGTATTACATAACCTCCATTCGATTTAAAAATGCGTCAATTTGGTGCCCAGTCGCCATCTTGAAAGTTTTAACTGCCATTTTTACAGTAAAGGATAGTATGTATCCATAAATTTTATTACTCCATATTTCAGCTTGCTTACTTGAACCGTTCAAAAATAAGTAGAGGGCGGACCTTTTGAAAAGCACTGACCGGGTGACAATAAAAATTGGAAACAGACTGTATTTTTTTGACGAATAAAGATACAGTGATACAGATATAGTCATTAAGAGGCATTTCTGGAAAGTTGAATGAGTTATCTCTCCCTTCCAGCTTAATCGGAAGTGACCTTAACTTTCGTTTTTCAAATGGAAACCTGTATCTGTCTCTTTCCAACGATGTTCACAACTGACATTTTCGTTTTAAAAGGGGCGGCGCTATAAAGGAATTTGTGAATAACGTAAAATTCGCCATATTGCTTACAAGACCAAAAAATATTTTAAACTGTCAAGGTGGCGTGATCAACAAATGTCTATTAAAAGAGGATAAATAAACGAAATCCTGTAATTATGTGATTTTCAAGTTAGTATACTTATTTAAAAAAAATCAGGAATCCACATCTTCAACACAGGATTTCTGATACATTTTAAATGGTATCCTGTATACCGTTTCCAGAAATTATATTCTACGTAAAATTCTGTTTTCAATGATATATAACAAGTATTACTTTTGTCGTCAAATCACAGCTGCATAAAAGAATTTGTGAATTGACCTCCATAAGCTATTTATTACAAAACAAAAAGTAGTTTTTTTTATTGTTGGCTCCAGAGGAAAATGCATTTCCAATGATGTTCTGCAAGCTACTAGTCGTTTACTAACAAATTCAAATTACAACTATTTCATAGAAGCTATAAATCGCCGCAAGAAAAGAAAGAAAGGTATGAAAATCTAAGATGTTTTCAAAACTAGCATTTATTTGAAAAGAATGTTTATTGTTCAGTTATTTGACGTTGGGCAATCTTTGTTCCACTTAAATTTATTTTCACTTATTCCTATTCCATAAAGGTAAACCTGCAGTATCTTTTTACTATCAGTTTTACAAGAAACGAGCAAGTTGATAAGCTATTAATATTCGATGAATGGAGAAAAAATTCTAGAAATTCTTGCGATATCATAATAGAAGACATTCAAGTTATTCATAATTTTTCAAGTTAGAGGCAAAGATTAGAAATGAGGATGTCAATGCTGATGAAAAGAACTCTTTCGTAGTGAGTGAAGACGCAGAGATAAATGTTTTGGCATATGTTCACTTTGACCCCACGGCATCTAACGTACTAGGCAACTGGAACAAGCAACAAATGTAAATCGTGAGTCAGCTAGGCAGGTTACGAAGAAACACTTATATGAAAATTATTGTCCAAGAAGATTGGCCAAGTGTAATTGGTTTCGTGCTCATCTTCAAGAAGATAGAAATTTGCATTATCATATTTTGTGGTCTTATAAAAATAATAAACGTTACTGGGCAAACGAAAATCCACGTTTGATAAGAGAAGGGGCCTCTCAGGACCGTTTTGGAGCGAACGAGTGGATCGAAGTTCTGGGAACCCGTATAGTTGGCAATGCATGTTTTATAAACCCTTAAATGGGGGAGATTACCTTAACTTTTTGAATAATTAAATAGAAAATTTTCTTTCTTTGTGGCTGACAATTTATTTAGTATTTTAGCAACAGCAGTGCAGTTACAAGATATTTAAGGGATAGATTCGGGAATGGTTGGCTAGGAACAACGACTTAACCATCTTAGACTCTTTCATGTGCGCCTACTTGAAGGAGAAGGTTTATGTCATGCCTCCTATAAATCTGTTAGATTCAGAACAGCGATTAACACCTTGCCTGAAGATTTTTTAAACAATGGGCTTGCAGAAACCATAAGAAGGGCCAATATGCTAGGAAAATAATGGAGGACGCATTGAACTGTATTAGCTTTAATATGAATGTTTAATAGTTTTTAGTTCCTAATTTTGTAATAATTTTATTGTAACTAGAATAGTTGGGAAGAATAGGTAAAATACAGTAGAAGATAATAATATTAATAATTTCAGTTTGTAGTAATCAAAGGGAGTTGTTTTGATAGTCTGTTATAAAATAGTAAATAAAAATATTCTTTTATTATCTAATTTTCCGGAAATTATATTTTTTTATTTTGATCACATCGCCAGCTTGATAGATAAAAATATTTTTTTTCTTGTAATATTGCGGATTTTAGGTTGTTCATGAAATCCTCTATAGCGCCGCGATTTTAAAACGGAAATGTCACTTGTGATATCGTTGGAAAGGGGGAATTTTGCATAGAGTACGATTATGGAAGAAAATATACGAGTTTCCATTTGAAAAGCGAAAGTCAAGGTCACTTACGGTTAAACCGGAAGCGATAACCCATACAACTTTCCAAAAAAGCCTCTTAATGACTATCTAAACATGTCCCAATCTTGGAGCGATATCTTCATTTGCCAAAAGAATACAGCGCGTTTCCAATTTTCATTTTCACCGGTATACACGGTGATCCATAATTAATCACGCGGTAAGACTTTTTGGCACGTACGAACCTGTTTATCATAGGTCTCATAGCATATGAAAACATCAGCTTCTTTAAAATTGGTTGTTGGCAATTACCTCTTTACTGGTAGATAGACCTTGAGGCTTTTTGGTATGGTTACTTTTCTATTATGACACATGATGGCTTATATATTGATTAGTAAAAGACAATTATATAACATATTTGTTGACTTTCTTCTTTCTCACGTTTCATATTATCATATCTACAGTCCTTAAGAAAGTACTGCAGCACGAATTGCAATTTTGTAGCATTCATAGATGCTATAATTGTTCAGCAGAAATGCGGCAAATAATTTATGAGTTACATGAATACTGAATACGCAAAATATATTACAAGTGTGATAGTAAAGTCAAGGTAATATTTTTATAATGGCATACATGATGATGAATTGATAATTTGAGTTCAACAAAAAGTAGTTACTTGACTTTATTTGCTCAGAGCTAATAAGAACTTTTTTATACGGGGTGCACTAGAATAAACTAAATAAACTTTCAAAAATATTTTTTTCCGATTGGAACCATTTAATCGACAATGAAGCTCCTTCATCTCAAGCTTTCAATTAAAAGCGTGTTATGTTTTGACAGCAGGATGGAAAACGGGTGTAATATGCTGTATTTGAAAACTTAGGATGCAGGTGTTCCATTATTGTTTAAATATTTCCAATCGGTAGACTTATTTTAAATGTTTACCTCACCTTATTAACAGCTAAATAAAAGCTGGTTATCTACTTGTGTCTTCAATTGCGTCTCTCCCATAAAGCCCTTTTATTTGATACCCATATCATAGAGTTTACTTTGGAAATGATGAACCGCCATTTTGTAGCATCTGCCAGTTGGATTCAACAGGGCGACAGTTAATTTATTTTGTATGGTAATGCAAACAAAATGTGTGTACTATACTTCAGCTCGATTGGTTAAGGTTAAATGGTTAAAAACTCAGTTTCAAGATTTGTCTCAAACTTCCTAACATGCATACTGATTATAACAAACAGGCCAATTTAAATGAGAGCTATCCTATGGGGATGTGCTATGAAGATACAGCAGCCTAAAAAGCGCTATATTGGAAATCGTTTCTTTCAAATAACCCTTGAGCAACAACTTATATTTCTACTAATTTTGTTTCAGATAGGTAACTATTATGATATCCATAGAATTGCATCCAAGTAAAAAACTGGCTCATTTAGGTAGCCAGGGAGGCACTAGCCCTGTCGCAGTATTGCTGATTTTGTTACACCATGCATAATGATAGTTCACGTTACAAGTCGGTGGCTCATACCATTACACACTTCGTTTATAGAATCTTCTGAACTATCTATCAACAGAATGCTTCGATGATTCTCCTGATCTTGACCAGTTCAAAAATCATACGAACAAACTTTCCTTAATTTTCTTATTTATTGGTATTGCTTGAGTACGAAAATGTTGAAATTCATCGGGAGTAAGTAGATCCATTGGAATCTCAATGAATTTGCACTTGGTAATAGGATTATACAAGATGTAACATATTCCTAGCCAGACAGTGAAATATTAGTCGGTTGGTCAGTGTGCGACAGGCAATACCAAAGCTGTGGTTCGTCTGGAATGCCGTATGGCTATGCGGTGTTGCAATGGCGCTGACGGCGAGTGGGCGGAGAATCGACTAGCGGTGGTGAGGAGAAGAGTACCGGGGGATCGAGGCCGCTTTTTCTTCTTCTTCTTCATCGTGCTCCGTTCTTCAGCTTTTCTCGCCGGTCGCTCGGACGGTCCGATAATTTCGGCGGACAAAGAGATGTGCGGCAGCCTCCAAACGTTCCGCCGGCGCTCCCACTACACAACCGTATCGGCCGCTTTTTTCGGTCGCGATGGTGGTACCCGGCTATGTTGCCAAATATCCCGCATTCCACTTCAAAATACCATTTTAAAAAATAAATGCTGTGCTAGTGTAATCCTAGCGTCCACTAAAAGAGATAGATCCACGGAGAGAGACAGACAGAGAGAGAGAGAGAATAAAAGGATTTTAGTACTTCGCTATGTTGACAAATACCCTGACTTCAACTGAATGAGACAGCATCACGAGGAGAGAAGAAATACAGAAGTTGTCTCTTTATCAGCATTGCACCTTAAAATATCATTTTTAGATAAATGCAAAATATTCCTCTTATTCCCAATGGCTGAATAAAACGGAGTCGGATGTAACATACGTGCAGAATATTCCTTCCTTTCAGTACTACATAAATCCAAGGGATTAATTGGTGATAATTCAACATTCGACCTCTACTCGTAAATGCCACTTTTAGAACATTCGGTGGTGCCTAGTTGTGTTGCTAAATGCTTTGCATTCCAGTTCGTTTTATAGTATACATGCAGATTATTTCTCTTTCTTAGGCTGAATAAGAGAGATTCGGTCTAGATAATGGTACTTGGCTGAGCTGCCAAATATCACACATTCCATCTCAAAAATGCTATTCCAAAAGCATATATACAGAATATTCGTTTTCCTCGACATTGAATGAAAGGTCACGTAAGTCGTGCCTGGCTATGTTGTCAAATACTCCATTGCCATTTTCGTAACATGCATTCAAATTATCCCACCATTTTAATAGGTTATCTGTAGGCTCCACTTTCTCGTAGCACGTAGGCTTCTACGAGTATAAGATCCCAAAATTGACAGTTTGTGGGAATGCTTCATTAGCCCAAGCTTTATAGCTGCTGCTTCCATAGACTGATTACGATTTTCAAAATCTTTACACAGACCTGAAATGTGTATGAGTATATCTTAGTCATCCGCTTGATCTAATAGGTCTGTGGGGTGCAGAGAAGCCTCCATGATGACGAGCACCTTTTGTGCGATGAATGAAATAATTGAAAAACTCTGTGTATGTGCTTTTATGCAAAAGTGACGTCACGTGAAGTATGAATAAATTGAAAAAAAAGCATATGTAAATATGTTTACAAAAAGGATTTCGCAATGCATATCGTGCGAAATTTAAATATTAAATATAGAGAAGGGAAATGGTCCTATCCCACATCCTAGAATATCCTATATATCCAGACATTTATGATTAGTTATAAGAAAATGCTATAAAAGTACAACAGTAAATTGTAAATTATCAAGTTCAAGAGTTTGAATACAGATAAAGTCATTGAACAGCTTGTTGTAAGCTTCCATCATAAAATATAGGAATTCAATACAAATATGTTTTATATACATTTTATTGCAGGAGAAAGTTATGTTGCTGAAGGTAACATTGCTTTGGTGAGAATAAGGCAGTCATATTAAAAAACTATTCAGTAAAATTATATAATTATACGATCTACAACTAACTCTCTATTTTATGTATTCGTTTCTTGTGCTTATTTATACAAGGTGGTCTGTAATGAAGGCGTCAAAAAGCAATTTTAGAATAAACTTGTGAAAAAGATGTTGAGTCAAATATGTTTTAGTAGAATATCGTTGGTTAATAAGATACAGGGTATATCGAAATAAGACAACGCAAGATGCTATTATCAGAATCGACCACTTCGAAAATCTGCTGGAACTCTAAGCCAGTTGGCATTGCCAGCCAGATCATCACTGTGGCCGCCGATTCCTGGAGCTATAGACGATACGGTTTACTCGGCATTTAACAAACTAGTAATATATAGATGAAGTTTCCATGCTGATGAGTTGCCAAATTCCACGAAACAGCTGTCCATGGTTGGCCCTCTGTGGTCGGATGGATGAAAGCTATAGTATTAAGATACAGGATGTTAAAGTTTTATCTTCAATACAGTTTTTACCCATAGCTATAGCTAAGTTGTTTTTGTGGTATCAACATGAACATTGGAAAGGTAATGTTACTGAGAATGAAGAAAACGATATTAGACTTTTCAACACACTAAGTACTGCTACATGTTTGGTTAGGTCTATGGTATTACGGCAAGAGGGGTGTTAGTTACACACTGTAATACATTACTTTATGTCGTAACTTTCTAGCAGGTAGTACCTAACGTTCCATTGTTTTTCATAAAATTTATGACATCGTGGTATAGTGGAAAATACAACTTTTTACTTGAAAATCATCACTGTTGCATAACTCTCACTCAATGGTATACCTATAAGATTATAGAGAGTAGTCGTAGAGATAGGTAACTGTCTTGGAATCATGGACAAAGAATTAGACGTTTGAAACTGTGATCTAACACCTTGGTGAGATTAAAAATTATTTCATTAGAGCTATGTTTTCTAAAAAACCTCTCTACTGAAAATATACGTCCTTTCTAGTCGCTGTCCAAATTTAAAATGCAAATATGTTTTAAATATGTATTGTATTATTTACTATTAACACCACCTCAGCTTTACGACAGGTATTTCGCAGAAAAGGTGACATCCACACAATTTGAATTGGAACTTCAGAGAAAAACCGATACTTTTAACAACCGTATTAGATTTTATGTCTTGTTATATAACTTCAAAAGTTACTTCACGTATACTTTTATGTGACACCTTATGTAATGGAGCAATATCGCGGTGGCATGTTCACGTATTATGAGTCTAAAATATCGGTAGTGTTTCACTCTGTTGTTTCCTTCTGTATGATTGTGCACTGCACTAATAAATGACACCGTATAATTGCACAAAATTTTGGCAGTCTAGTAAATGTTGCCTTACTTGATGATGTCCATGGAAAACAATTATCTCATATAGATCACCAGGGACGGCCTAGCCCTAAAACAATATCGTTGATTTTTTACACAATATAAAAAGTAGCTGAAAATTATTTTTGACAAAAAAATAATCTTTAGCTTTTTGATTTCTATAGAATGTATAGTTTTCGAGAAAAACGCCATGTATCAGTAGTGCCGGCTTACAGCTGCTTCCGAAAAACTTCGATAAAAACCTAAGTGAAACCCGATTGAATCATTTGAAAATGTATACCCTATTGTCAGAATTATCATTTAAAAAAATGGCGATTGCAATATACTGGAACCAGTACTAAAATTAATACAACTGTACTGGAGCGTGTTTTCTCAAAAGCGACCCATTTTATCGATGTCAAACGAGAATTTATTTTTTCCAGCTTGAAGATCAGGCTTTCCGACATTGTCATCATTGCGGCATTATTATAAAGAGTCTAAAACTTAGAAAATATCGAGTAGGGGCTAGTTGATCCATGGCGACTGAAATGATGTTTTCTACAGACACTAACATCATATTTTTACTGCGCTATCAAAATTATCATACAGCGTCGTTCAAAAGTTATTTTAGTAAAACCGATTTCCAGTAGCGTCCTTAAGAGACATGTAGTGGACCTTTATTATTTTTAACCTTAATTAATGATATATCGCTTGAGAATAAATGTTTGTAAAAGTTTTGGCACAAAATTCATTGACTTTAATTTTTTATTATTTTTAACCTTATTTAGTGATATATCGCTTGAGAATGAATTCCAGCATTTATTTTTCACTGACGATTTAAAAATTTATAGTAACGTATGTCCTAAAAGTTTTGGCACAAAATTCATTGACTTTAATTTTAACAAACACAAAATAATATCAAGTTGCCTTTGGAAACAAAAGTTTGTTTACTCAATTTACTGTTAGTTGACATTTATTTACTTTGAAGTTTTCACTTTAATATATCGTATAAATTAGAAGTATGAAAAAGTATCTACAAGTTGGTTTTTGCGGGTACCCAAAGCTGAAATCTGGCGAATATTCCAGAATGACAATAGCAGGATACCATGCCCGAATCTCCCAAAAAGTGGAAGAAGAAGAGAGATTGATGAGAAGAGCAAAAAATCAGGTTGAAATGTCAACAAGGAGACTAGTTCATCAATACAGATCTTCTAAGAGTACGATATCGTTGGAATTGAGGTGGAATGGTCTTAAATATCGGAAAAGGGTTAAGTGCCCCAAAAACTCTCAAGCGCAACTCAACAAAGTATTTCACTTTGAGTAATTCTGAAATGAAGGGAAACGACGGATTTTATACGGAAAATATAGAGGAATGCCCTGACAATGTCAGATAGAAACATAAACCTTTTGTTGGAGGAGTGGGGGGAGAAGCTTTGAACAGTCAAAGCTATATTGATAACTGCCGTTCCAAATTGCTTCAGTTTGTTCACGAAAATCATCCTAATGACCATATTATGTCATTACTCAAGAGATACCCAAAACTGGCTTCGCCAACACAACATACCCTTTGTTCCCAAAAACGATAATGCCCCAAACTTGCTGCAGGCTCGCCCAATAGAGGGGGTTTTACTGTGTAGGGAGGTTTATCATGGAGCCTGGGCAGCCCAAGATGCAGAACAATTCAGACGGCGAATTTACGAAAAAGTGAGAGAAATTGGTCAGAATTCCGTCCAGGACCTCATGAGAGACATTCGAAGAAAGTTGCGTCTGGTAGAGCAGCATGGCCTACTCCACATAATTCGTTAGTAAACTTAACTTAAGAATAAATCTCTTCATTAAAAAAAATCCGATGAATATTTTATGCCAAAACTTTCAGGACATACGTTAGTATCGAAACTTCCTGCCTGCCAGTTTCTTCAAAATGATTTGGAAATTATCAAGTCATGGTGTTCCAAAAACCTCCTGACACTAAGTGTGTCAAAAGGTAATGTAGCAATATTACATCGTCTGATTTACGAATGCTAGGGTTAGAAACCGCTTGAAGTACGCCGAAATATTTTTTGTCTTTTCTTCTACAATAAGATTTGTTGTCCACATATTTTAAGTAGCATAGGTTTTAATGTTCCTCACATAGATAACCGTTCGAACTTTACCTTAGTGAGGTTGTAAGCTAGTATATTACTGTTTATTATTTACTTATACATATATTGTTATTCTTATCTATGTATTTGTTTATGACTTATTAATGTTTATTGATATTTCCTGCAATTGGGTGTATCTGCCTGTCGGAAATAAGCTGATTATTATGTAGGAAGTCCTCTAGCACTTTTTATAAGAACTTTTGGTACTACTTTTCTATATCCACCAGAGAGTATTTATCTATCTATCTTATTCTGTGATACCCTGCACGTTTTCATTAGTTAATTCTTCATACTCGTCATCACGGCTTACCATTACCATAAATTTGAGTTTTAACCAAATTTCGAGTTATTAGGTAAGTAAGCGAATAGTATCAATAGTGACCACAGCTATCTAGTCAAGTTTTATTGAAGCAGCACCATTCACCTATCCTCTAGTAGGTATAATAAAAGATGGAAGGCCACCGAATCGCTTGCGCCTAGGCCTGTTACGACTGAGCATCCATAAGAAGATAACCGCAATGGCGTGCCAGTCGTGGCACCAACACCGGCACCGAACTATAAATTAGAATTAATGCGTCTTTGGTGATTGGCCACTTATTCGATACCGATGCCGCCGACTATGAAAATCTCGTTTTTTTTTCGGGCGCGCGCAGTTGGTTAGGATTTTAACGATATAAGTCAACGTGAAGAACTGTAAAGGTGAAGGGGCCATGCGTCTATTATGACTCATCTTAGGTTCAGGTGTTTCTATAGAAACGCTTAAATTTTGTATATGTTTATTGTATCTGTAAATGTTTTTGTGAAGTCTAATCGAAATCCACCGTTTAGTTCCAGAGGTTTTTGGTTTTGGTTTCTGTCGTACCGAAGTTTCTCCACACCATTTAATTGTAGAAATGTTTAAAAAACTATTTGAAATTTAAGAGCATAACAAATTTACTGCAAAATGGTAAAGTGAATAGGGTATATTCAGTTTTTGTAATATTTTGTGAGGAACAGATATTAACTCGTGAGGACTAAGTAAAGCTTCGTTCATTCAGCAAAATGCTGAATCAAAAATTATGAGTGAAGTGTCTCAAATTGTCTTAAAAACCATTCCATTTCAGTGAAATAGAAGGTAGGGGTTACACAAAGATACTTATGAATCGAGCGAAATAACAATCTCAACTCTTAAGGCAAAAAGTAGTTGACTTATTTGTGTGTTCAATCTAGTAAACGATATTCACTAAGCACTTGAGTTTTTGAATCGGTCGACGATTTGTTGAAAGTCATTGGCGGTAAATACCTACATAAACATTGCATTGTAATAGTTTAATGTTGACTCGTTTTGTAATCTCAATCCAGTGGGCAATGGAGTCGCAATATGTTCTGAGCAACGCTCATTTGGAAACTGAGATTAGATATCATATTTTTACCTTATAATTTAGTGAAAATTTTGGAAAACAATGGATATTCGGAAAAAATTTTAAATTTAGAAATTGCGTAATTTGGAATGAAGTAAATTTAGATTTATTATCAAATATAAGATATACCAAACAACTAAGAAAACGAATGATAGTTTGAATAAACTAAAAAACATGCTTTAATAGCAAATCGAACAAAGAAAAAGAAAATAGTTTTCAGGTATAGGAGAGTGTGTGCTGCCGCAATAAGAAGTCCAGCAATCAACTATGTCTAATTAATTTGGAATAAGATCATTATAAAAATTAAGATATTGACAAAAAATTCACTTATAGTGAAGAAGCGTGGGCTGCACTTAACTATATTTTCATAATAACTGCAATTTTGTAGATAGCAACTAAAAAATAATTCTAATATTCAATATTAGCACCCACGCTTTTTTAATATGACTAAATTCTTGTTATTATCTTTATTTTTTGTTGTTGGACTTTATGTTGTAATAACACAAACTCCCCTAAAATTTAAAATTATTTTCTACTTAAAGCTATTTTTTTAAACTAATTTATTATTCAATACATTCATATATACACAATCATCTCTACCTATTATGTCTTTTCTTGTCATTTTAGATCTAAGCAGATAAGATCAGTGTTCCCATGGTGCATGTGCCCCGTCTACCGATCATATATCATCAGAAGTCCACCCCGGCGCTCATTGTTTCCACAAATGACACTCGTCGGTCTACTAATGACCGCCTTTATAGCATCCTATCGAGTTGACTGCTCCTCACAACAAGCCCCCCGAAGAAAGCGAATTATAATAACCTGACTGGCGAGCAGGTAGAATCTAAACCTGTGATCTCTTTTACACCTCCGACTTTAGATAACTACGAACGTTTACAATGGGATTAACGCTTTCTGTTTACCTTTCGCTTAACAACATTTTTGTTTCTTTTATCTGCGAAGAGTTGTCCTAAACAATTTCTTGTGGTTGGATAAATATTTGAAAATGTCGGCTTTCAGCGCTGAAAATAAGTTACAGTGAAATCACTTTGGGAATCGGGGTATTTAAAAAACATCCATGAAATATCGATGATAATTCCCCCAAACTTCGAGATACAACATTTTGGAAACGTTGCTACCTAGAGCCACATTTTTTGCATACTATGTGATCTTTTTGATGATACAAGGGGAACACAAAGGCGAATTTCGGGTATATTGTACCGCCTTTTAAATTGTACCACCTCTACGTTTACTGAGAACGTCATCTAGTTAGTTGTTTGATGCCTCTTGGCGTCAAAACATGTCTGATCAAAACGGATAACCGGCGATCGTTGGTAAAAGTTGAAAGATTTTGATTTCTGTAAAACGTGTTCACGCAGCAGGTGTCCTATACTTAACGCAAGATTTGAATTTGCCGCCATGTTTTCGGTAAATTCTAGGAATTCTAGGAAGCCCTGAAGAACAATTTGACAGCTGAGAGGTTAGGGTTAGTAAAAATGGAGCGTTGTTTGACACAACAACGTGTTTTTATTATTGAACAATATTTCAAAGATAATGAAAGCTTAGCGTCCGCAGTTCGAAAATCTTATATATAATTGAAAAATTCAGGGAGAATCAGTTGGAGACGCTAAGCACATCTGTCGTCCAAAGACAAGCCGTTCAAATGTCCATGTCGAAGCTGTGCGTCCGAGTGCTGGTGAAAACCCAGGAACGTCAATTCGGCATCGTGGGCCAGAATTGCAAATTTCAAGAAGCTCTCTACAGATCTGTTTACACAATTCAATCAACACAGCAAATGAAGCCTAACTACCATGAACAGCGAAGACAGTTCGTGGAATGGATTATGGAACATCAACAAGTGTATACTGATTTTTCGAGCAAAATCATCCTAAGTGATGAAGCACATATTCACCTTGATGGCTTTGTCAATCGCAAAAATTGCCGTATTTGGGGTTCGGAAAACCCACGTGTGATTGTCGAAAAACAATTGCACCCACAACGTGGTCCAGATTTTGGAATGAACGCATCATTGGATCATACCTTTTTGAAAATTAGGCTGGTGAAGCACTAACTGTTACTGGTGCTTGATATCGCGACACGATAACTCCGTTCTTTTTGCCGAAATTGGATGCTGAGATGTGTCTAATATTTGGTTTCAGCAAGACGGTGTCACATACTATACAGCCAGTGGAACAATTCAATTACTGCATGAGATATTTCTTGATCGTGTACTTTCCCGTTCCGGCGATCAGAATTGGCTCCCTAGATCATGTGATTTAGCACTATTAGATTTCTTCTTATGGGATTAATTAGAGTCAAAGGTCTATGTCAATAAGCCCACAACCACCCGTGCATTACAAGAGGAAATTACAGGGTGCATCAACGAAATTCAGCCACCATTATGCAGAAAGGTTATGAACAATTTCGACAAAAGAGCGCGTATGAGCCAGCAACGCCGTGGAGGCCATATGCTCGATGTGATATTCCATACATAACCCTATCCTAAGTACTTTATAGCTCAATAAAAAATAAAAATTTAAAGACTCAAAACTGTGTTTTCTATTCAACTCAAAACTTGCGTTCATTTTGGGACACCCTTTACAACATTAGATAAGCATTTGTGTCCAAACAGTCCCTTGTTGGCGGCTGAGGTTGAAGTTTTTGGAGTTATTAATTATTTTTCAAGACTACAGGCAGGTAAAATTTAATTTATTTTTGGAAAGAAATAAAACAACTTGTGTCAATCAATCCGGTTCGGCAATAATTTGTACCACCATTTGATTGGTAAAATTGTACCTGCACACCTTGTAGCGGATACGGTTAGATGCAAACAACGTGTGACATTCGTGATTCTTGTGCTGAAATTAAACAAATATTGTTGGTTATTTGTTATGATAATGTTTCTGTTTTACCAATGTGCTCCAAATTGGTACTTCTTATAGTTTTAAGTTCTAGTATAAATGAAACTTTTCGATGTATACGGATATCTTAAATTCGTAGGGTATTGCTTTGTCTCAGCTTTATTCCTAATTTATGATCTCTGTGTATAAGTTAGCTAATCGAGTCGCTTAATTAACAATGAAAATCTAATGCTTTGTCGTAGGTAAGGTACAACTTACAAACCTCGAACCGGTTCTATCAATTGTACCGTTTGCAACATTTGCTCGAAAAGCTTGTTATATTAATTCTCAGTATTTACAGAAGTTATTTGCTATTCATTTTGACAGAAACGTGTAAAATAATCTTACTTCAAATTATTATTCATTTAAATAAGTGATTTACGGCTTATTATTTCATGAAACACTTATACCAAATCGTATGGATTACCCTACTGATACAGATTTCAAAATCCTCAGAGGTATTTCTCCTTAGCATGTTCCCACCCTCGTATATGCATTTTGTATCTGTTACGGCAGCTCTACTTGGCCAAGCGCTCTTCAGGAGCTTTTCTGTTCAGATCCCTTGATTTCAACAGTTTGAGTTTGACAGCTGTCACTATCATTTCATAGCATCTTTGACTTCGGCCTCACCATTGGAGCTTTACGCTTCACGGTTTCATAAATTTGCAAGTGATTGAATCCAATTTCTACATATTATTTTATCGCCACTTATGATCACTACGAGTACATCAAAACACCTCTTACCTCTTCTACTTTTATTTATTTTTATTTATTTTATAATAATAAAAAAATAAGAATAACAATAATAGCTAGTATTTCAAATTAAGCGTCAGTGGAAAATTAAGTGCGTGGAGACAAAACCAATAATAATGTCATCTACAGGGGTGATACCAAGAAGTCTGCTGGAAAACATCAAAGCGCTGGAACTAAGTTATGGGAAATACAAGTACCTAGTGAGATCACTATTGAGCTTATACCTCCCCCGAGTGACGGGAGTAACAAAGCCCTACGGCTAGACAAGTAATAATAATAATGTTTATTGTCTAACTACAGAGTGTTTCTATACATGATGACGGTAGCGTCCAATAAACATAAGATACCCCAAAAAGCAGACATTTGTGCTTGGGTTTTAGCTGAATTTATGGATTATATAAATACAACAAATTTCCTATAAGAGTTACTAGTCCAATGTAAAAATCGCATCAATTCATCAAATGACATATGTGAGGGTCCATAGCTTTAATTCAATTTTGAAACGTTCTTAAATTTTATATGCCTGAAGTATGCAGGAATAAAATTATCAAGTTTTGAGCCTATGAAGTGGAATCATCTTTGGCTGATAGCTTTATTTATTCTGGGGATAGGCGCAGATGTTTCTTTGATGATTGTGGTCAATTTTGGATATCCTCTTAAATATATTATTTAATGATAAACATATATTTGCCAGCAGTCGAAAAGCTGAGATTCATTATAAGGATTTTCTATGGGATAACATTTCTTGTTATCTAGTATAACCTTCAAAATCCACTTCCGCGTAATTTCATTTTTTATTATAATTAATTATGACTCCATGCCATGCTAATATTCCATAAATCGTAATAATTGAACAAGGGCATGATATATCATGTGTAAATACTTTTCCCTCAAAAAACTGCTGAAATATTTGATTTTTAATTTCGAGTTGA
Source organism: Acanthoscelides obtectus (assembly GCA_963669975.1). Taxonomy (NCBI): domain Eukaryota; kingdom Metazoa; phylum Arthropoda; class Insecta; order Coleoptera; family Chrysomelidae; genus Acanthoscelides; species Acanthoscelides obtectus. The sequence continues at coordinate 56,277,962 of CAVLJG010000006.1, read as the reverse complement.
TTAAAATGTGAGGAAGATCTATTGTCGCAAGAAAATGTCATAAATTATGTCTTGTTGAAGTTGTCTGTTAAAATTCTTTCCATGAGAAAATATAGAACCTATTAAAAATCCAATACAATTTTGTTTTTTAAAGATTCCCAATCTCTGTCTAAATAAATAATGGCCGTTTTATCTTTGTTTCCAATAATTTTTCCATCGTTGTTCAACTTGAAGAGGTCATGAATATCCTAATTAAAAATGATTGGTTCTAATATCGCTCCTTGTGGTACTCCACATCTGACAGCCATATTTTCACTTCGTGTATTGTTAATGTTCACACATTGTTTTCTATCTTTTAAATAACTTTATCATTGCTCTATTTTACTGTCATTGCTATAATAATTGTCATTACCTGTTTTGTTTGACTTTTTTAAGAACCCACTATTATGTTAACTTTCAGTAGCAATAAAACCTTTTATTTTAAAAACAAGCTGTAAATCAGTACTACCTAGACATAAACATTGACTGTGTCTGTGCATATTAGATGCTCTTTCATTGTAAGCTGCTTCAAAAGACATTCAGGTAGACTGTAACTCTACGCCTACTGTCGACTTACTGAATGTATAGTGTTAACGTTGGGAATGCTAAACGGTTAAATAGGGTAGATCAAAGCGTGCAAAGGTATAACAATTGAGAAATATTACAGTATTTCCAAACATATCTACTGGTATTTTGTAAACAGCAGTGACAATTGAGAGACATTCGTGAAATCGGTTTTTTCCGTCACCGTCAGACGCAGGCAGCTCTTTGTGGAAGCAACCAAGCGACGAAGCGTACTAAATGGAAAATGCGTACAGGTAACAACAGAACATTGACGTAGAGAGGAAGTGGCTATTAAGAGCTGCCAATATTTATCCCTCGAGAGTTTTTGGAGTTGATTAAACTACAGTAGGGTAGCCTTCACGGTGTATTTGTGGTTCGGAATAGGGCAGTGCCATGTCTGAATATACCCTATTTCTTGTACGGATATACTTGAATACGTCAAATAAGAGTTCAAATACCTCTCCCTAAGTCATTGATGGAATACCATCTACTATTTCCAAAAATATATTTAACTAGTTTAAAATAGAGGAGTTTAAGATGTATCGAGATTCACTAAAGATACCGTGTTTATTATTGTTTTCAGTCCCACCAAGCTTTCCAAAGAATCGCACACGCAAATAGACAAGCAAGCACCCCATTCCATGATATGTGCAGTAACTATTAAAACATTGTGCCAGTTTTTAGTACACGTTTGAAATCGTTTGCACAAAAATAAGGGTGAGTATTTAAATAAAAGTTGAAAAGCTCTTCTGCTGATTGATTCAGTATGAGTGCACTGAATATAAAATTTACAGCACTCTGGCATCTTCACAATCGGTTACTGATATGTGACGTCCATTTTCGCAATGTAGTTACTACAACCTCGGAGATATATGGAATTATTATTTTTGCTTTTATTGCAGATGATTTTATGTTATTCTGTTATTTTTTGTGTATGTGTCGCTCAAATACCTTGCCACAATAAAAGTGACGTCTCTTATCTTGATTCGTGAATCAAAAAAAGTTCCGCTTCGAGTAACCTTTAGCTTCTGGCTTTTAATTAGTCATACTTATATAAAATAAAATCTTTACAGTGAGCATCTCCTGAATTTTTTCTAACAGCTTTTGTCTATATTTTCCATAAATGAGTACCTCTGATATGGAACCTTTCCTTTCCCGCTTATGCGCCAGGAGCGAACCCCACAGCGGAAAACGGAGGCGATAACAGTACAGGTGTTGGATGAAGAAAAAAACATCATCGGACCTATAGTAGTATACTAGGTGTCTCAAATTTGACCCCCACCATTGGGATCTAGGAAACTATACGAGATACGAAACCGCTTAAATGGGGGCAAAGTTGCGTATTTAGGTAATCAACAAAATGCCGCTTAGAAAGTTTCTAAATTCAGAGTAATTCCGGAGAGGGACGGAAATAGCCAAATTTTCCTGAAACCATTTTGATCGTTTCCCGACTTTATTCCTAGTGGGATTCCAAAATAAATTTCACATTACCATAGTTACTTTTTCTCTTCCACAACATGGTATTATTGGAATATCAATATGACGTTTCCTCTCTTGTCCTCCATTATCAATTTTCTTTTTTCTAATAGACATTGTAAAACCTCAGATATTTTAAAATGACATAATTTCCAAGATAAGCCTTGGAATTATCAGGTAGTCATTAGTTTCGTATACCAAGTCTATTGAAAAGTCATTGTCTTATTTGAAATGAGGTTTTAAAATGAGTTGCATATTAGCATTCCCACTTTTGTCCTCTACAAGAAGGAGTAGTCAAATTCTCATTTAGAGGTTTTTGCTTTCGATCTCCATCCTCAACTGCGTTTTTTCTTATGGACTTCCTATCGAAATTTTGCGCAATCGAACTCTACTTTTGATTCGGCATCTAGTAATGAATATAATACGTTCATTTATGTCATGATACGCTCCACATACTTGATTAACATAATAAGTATGTTCTTAATAGTATTTAAATTCCAATATAGCGTCTATATGAAAAAACAAGGTTGGTCATGAAAGTGAAAACAAAAAACTTCGAATTGAAGATTTGAACAAACATGCTATTTTGTAGAGGAGAAAAAGTGGCAATAACAATGTGCAATTTACTTCGAAATCGCATCTCGGATAGAGCCAGGAAAAAATAAAAATGATTTTGTGATAAATCTCGTATATGAAACAAATTGCTGTCTGATAATTTCAAGGTCTACCTAGGAAGTTCTGTTTTTTAAAATAACTGAGGTTTTACAATGTCAATGTATGACATTTTTGGAATCAGAATTAAAAACTCTATTTAGCTGTGCAAAAATCCAACTTTACCCCCTTTTAAGCAACTTCACATCTTTTACCGTTTCAGAGATCCCTTTGGTGAGGGTCCAATTTGAAATACCCGGTATAGGCGTGGTTTGTATAGTCAAATCTGTGTTATGTGGGGTCAGCTTAAGCCGGGAAAAATGCAAATGAGTTTATTTATATTAACAGTTTGAAATTGCCTAAATGTAAGATGTTTTCATTAATAGCCATTGGTGCAAATATTTCAGTTCGTCCGGCGCTAGGTAGACGTATACTCACCATTTACTTATTGCATAAAATGGTGTTTCCATTGAGGCTTGAAAATGCGGTTCTGTTCCGCCACTGCTAAGCCAGAAATCTGACGAAAACTTGGATATTCGGAAGGTATTCAGCTTCCGAACAGACCATGCCTAATGTGTTTATACAAAAAGAGTGAGATAACGATTGAAGGCTTCTAAGAAAATCAGTTTGTAAATCACATGACAACTGTACAAGTTTGCTATGACGTTTTTATTTAACATTTAGACAATATCTTCGGTAATTCTTTAGCTCAGCTACACCACCCTTTTTTGTTTCTCCGTCCGAATAGACACTAGGTTTGGGTGGTGGGTGATGGAAATGAAATTAAAAATGTCCGCAAATGGTTTACTTGCAAAATATTATTGGTATTATCTAGGTTTTGAGAGGTATATACACCTCAATCATGACAGTTGAAGAATAGAACGGATCCTTTATATACCACGACGTTGCAATATTTGAGTCGCGGCCGCTAGTGCATTTGAAATGATGTAGGGCTGTGGAGTTCGAAGCCATACATACAAATTTATTTATTAAAAGTATCCATCAACACAAAAACCTATAAGGTAATTAGATCTGGCTACATCGCAAAACCTACGAAAACAAACATTCAATAAAAACCCATTAACATAGCTTAGATAACAATCAGCCATGAAACACTCCTGACACTGTCAAAAACGGCTGCCATTTCTGCGCAAAAAATCGCATCTGAATTCTCCTAGTACAAAAATGAAAGAAGTTTTACTGTTCAGCAGCAGCCGGTGTTGCCAGATATCATGCCAGCGGACGCAGATATACTTTGCCATCGTAAAATGGTATTTCGATATGATCTAGTGTAGTTTGTGTGAATCAATAACAAAAAGGAGTATGATTGACCAAAAAGAAGCGACAAATCACTATTTTTATGAAAAAGCTTCAAACTAAATTTGTAATGGTGGAGGTATTTACAATAAGTAAACGAAAAAATATTTACCTTTGCTGTGTATTCTACCCTGCTGCGATATAATCAATCGCATTTTAAATGTAAGCAGTGCTGAAAACACCAGACAAGCACAGCCTGCACTCAAACACCATAATTTCGGTGTCTCTGTCGCGGAAAAACGAGATCACATGAACATTTAAATGAGAGGTATAAGAAACATTGTTCATCGGTAAAACTAAACCATTTTGCACGAATATTTTTTTATTCTTCGCTCATTCTAAAAAAATTCATTCAAAAAATGTGTGTTGTCATGTAATTAATTATGAAACACTTTGTAGAGAGCGACATATTTTCCAAGAAATCTAATCTGATCAAGCATCCTAGCTGAGGAGTCGTCAGAAGTGTCAGGTTTGATTGCGTTGTTTTAACAGCATTGAATTGAAAATGGGATGGATTGAAACATCTCAGCAGCAAACAATGCATGGCAAAAGTGAATATTTTTCTTTGTATTGTAAATACTTCTACGAGTATGAATTTAATTTAAAACTTTTTCATAAATAAATAGTCGCTTCGTTTTCGGCAAACATATTCCTTTTTATTATTGGTTCACACAAACTACACCAGGTCATATCGAAATACTATAATTTTTACGATTGCAAATAATACCTGCGGCCGCTGGCAGAGTACGTGGTAACACCGGCTGCTGCTGAGCACTAACAATTATTGTAGGATGCCTTTATGGCCTTCATGATTTCCATAGTTTTCTACTGTTCCGTGTCAGCGCTCTATTTGCATCCAATTGTTTATGCTTTTGATTTAAGTATATCATCTATTATTTTAGCTTGTAGCTTTCCTATAATTCAAAAAGAACATTTAGCATCGCAATAGAAGGCCATACAGGCGTCCTGAAATAATTGTAGAAATAACTGACGATACAGCTCTAAAGGCTCTTTCATCGATATACTGAGGGAATACTACATTCGACTTTCTCCGCCGAAATGGCGGCCGTTTAAAACAGAAGCAGGAGAGCTTCATAGTTGATTGTTACTTAAGCTGTGCTATTATTTAGTACCAAATTTTAAAACTCTCTCATTTGCGCTAATTTTCAGTCCCGTTTCTTTCATCTACACCTAAAAACTAGGGTCTGGAATATTTTTTTCATCAAAAATGGCCTGTGCAGCTAAGTTAGAGAATTACCATATCTTCAAACAATTAAGTTTTTCCAGACCCCACTCACTTGACAACATTGCGATCCAGAAATTTCTCCTTGCTATACGACTATCCGACAAAGTTGCAATGGGTAAGCCGCCAGCAGCAGCGGCTACCTCGCGACAGGTTTAACTCCTATTTTTGTTGCACTCGATGCTTGCATCAAGGGTATTATACCAGCCTTAAGTGTGTTGCAAACATAATCTATGTATGAAATATATCAAATAGGAGTGTAGAGTTATTATGGACAGACTTGTATGAATATATTAACGCAACCACTAGCAACCCCATCCCCTGCAACCCCACCCCCAATTTTATACCATCAAAAAAATCTACAAAGGTTTTTCGACCTTGGCATACAAAACCTTGTGAAAAATATCATCAAAATCCGAGCGGTGCATTCCAAGTTATAAGGAGGCCAAGGATCAGACAGATCAACATACCGGCTACCGTCAAGCATAACCTATAATGCAAAAGAAGTGTTATTCTAAAAACAAGACTTGGAATTACATATTAAGAGGTTTGTCCAGAAAATACGTATACGTGGAATAATAACTTTATTTTATAATTGTTCAGGTATTTCAATATGGTCTCCATCAAAGTACTCCCCCTGAGACAAGATGCACTTCTGCCAACGCCGTTTCCACTGTTGATACGATCGCTGAAAGTCTTCCATTGTGAGTCTCTTCATTTGCCGTGTCGTTTCTGACTTGATGGCTTCCACATCCCCCAAGTGCCGCCCCCCAAGCACCATTTTGCATTTTGGGAACAGCAAGAAGTCTCAAGGGGCTAAATCGGGTGAATAAGGCGGGTGCTCTGTCACGGTGATTGAGCTTCGGACCGAAAACTTACGCACAAGGAAGGAAGGATCCACCTGCCCCCTTGCGCCAAATCCAGTCGAAATTTTAATGTAGAAATCTCCGTTCAGTATCTGGCCGAGAGGAACAAATCCTGGTGAACAATGCCCAGAGAATCAAAGAAAACAACAACAACAACAATGTTGAGCATTGTTTTCACATTGGACCTTGATTTTTTCGACTTTTTTGTTCTTGGATCCCTTGCTTGCTTCCACTCAGTACTTTGAGATTTCAGCTCCACATCGAACTCGTACAACCAAGACTCGTCTCCAGTGATCACTCGGTTGAGAAAGTCCCCTCTGCCAACCAATCCTCACAGCAAGCAACCTTCCTTGTTTTCTGTTCTAGAGTTAAGAGCTTCGGAATGATTGTCGCGCACAATTTTTTTATTTCAAGTTTTTCTGACTGCTTCGTGGATGATTGTTTTGGAGATTGACAGCTCCTCAGCTATCATTCTAAATGTCAATCGACGGTCTTTAAGAACACAGCTCCGAATTCGTTCAACATTTCCCTCAAAGCTCGACGGAGGGGCATTCTGAGCATTTCAATGTATAATTAAAGGGAAATGCAAAAACACAATTTTCCGGTAATAGTGAAATATCAATTCTAGAATGATCTCATTGCTTGAAAAAGCTGAAATTTTATATCTTGTTTCCCTCTGTACTGCAAACAAAATCCTTTAAGCCTTTCTACACAATAGATAAGGGCATCGCAATGAGTGTGGGCGTATCAGTATCACGTAAACTAGTGAACCTGTAATGGGTTGACTCACCCCTTTATCTAATAAGGCTTCCACAGAAAACTGGTAAATCAAAACAGAACGGAAACTGTAATTAATTCCGGGAAAAGCAGATATACAGGCGTTATGCAACATGTATCATGTCGAGGTTTTTAAATACACCTGCGCGTTTCATTTAATCAAGCATACAAAGTGCAATTCAATATTATAATCCACAATGCAATGATGCAAAAATCCTTCACTTCCCTTTCTATTCCTAGCAAAACTTGATCTAACTTTAAATATTTTGAAAAGTAACTATATGAATACATAAAACTTAGCCATAATAAAGAAATAATTTCTTGTATTTATTTCAGAAAAAAAAATGTGCTTAAAGCAACATTTTTCTCATGATATACAGTTCGGGCTTGTTATTTGAACAAATGTATTTTCTCAATGAAACTTCTCCACTAACTCAAAGAGTTTGTTTAGTTACTGTTCAGTGCACACTTTAAGTTTATAGGTGGTCCACTCTATACCTACAAAGATGAAACAAATTCATCAAACATTTTAACATTGAAAAGGCACGGTATAAAACATGAAATCATAGTGTCAAGTAGGTTGACTCTGCGCTTCCTACTCAACGCCGTCATACAGAATTAAGTTCAAGCACTAGTACATCTGGCAACGTTGCCCCCTCCTATATCCTCAGACGGGCAGCGCCCACCGCAGCATCGCTGCAGTATAAGCAGAATAGCCGACTAGACCGGTGCGCGGAGCGGTGAGCCCAGATAGCAGAAGGACACTAGTTTCGAAAGCGGGAAAGCCTCTGATGTGCGAAATATGACTAATAGGAGCGTATAATTAATGGGGTTGGGAGCGTACGAATACACTAACATCAACATAACGAGCTGAACACAAGAAACAAAGGCTTAATAGCAGTTCTTCATAAAACTGCTGTATTTCAGAGACGCTTCAGGTTTACAATCTACAAACCGTATAATGCGATCGTTGAGGGTATGAAAAGTCATCAAATTGCAGTCAGTGATTAGATATTGAATAAGAGATATCTGGTTTAATATGCACAATACTCCTTTTCGCGATATTTTCTCCTTAATTAGCCATTTCGGCCCCTTCGACATCTGCCACCAATCTTAGCACGCTGTGTGTGGTTGGAGCTGCTTCAGTCTGGAGAGGTCGAATAGCATTTTCTTGGTGTTTTGTGAACCCGTGGGCTTTCTATGTGCATCTTGTTTCATAGTCCCTCAATTTCAGTTCCTGAACAACTTTAAGAATGTTCACTTTATTCGTAACTATTAGAATTATTTTAGGTGACTTATGCACTCGTGTTTTGTGCTTTTGCGTGTTATAGCTGTAGGTTAGGACTAGGCCTTCTCTGATATTGAATTATCTTAGATAATAACTTCAACAATTATTGTTAGCTCGCCATTGAGGTTTTCCGGTTACACTGGGATGCTTTTAATTTTTCGACTAAGGTACCTGTACCAAATAAGGCCAAGCTCCTTATAAGGCCATGCGTCGATTTTGCAGACTAGTTACATCTAGAATTAAAGATTTCTACAGTTCTATACATTCATTGAGATGAGTTAGCACCCATAAATGTAGCGGTGTAGGTGTGGAGCGGCGCTAGATGGCGCAGTTGGCCAGTGTCGATTTTCAACACTACTTTAAATTTGTCTTCGATTTTTCATGTTGTCTGCTTCTTTTTGCGAAATCTGTTGTCAGTTCAATCAGGTAAGTCTATAGAACATATACAGCTAGTAATTTGTCGGCGCCAGGTTTTAAATATTTTGTATTTTATAAATTGTATGTTTAAGGTTATATGTGCCTAATAAGGCCATGATAAACGGTTCCCATTACAGCCACTTGGCCTTATTAGGAACACGCTGGCCATTACGGCAGATGTCTTGAATTAAGATGTTTTTTTTTTTCAGAGACTAAAGTCGAAATATGCCCTCTAAGAAAAGGGAGCTGTGGTCAACCGAAGCGCTTGTACAAGCACTGGATAGTATAAACAGTGGAACGTCGGTAAATCGTGCATCCAAAGAATACCAAATTCCACGAAGAACACTTCGCAATCATGTTCGTACAGGTGTGCGAGAAAGAAAACTTGGTACTCGTACAATTTTGTCTAGAGAGCAGGAAGATGAACTATGCTCAAGGATAATCCGATTATCGGATACAGGAATGCCCCTTACACCAAAGATTTTGCGAAAATCCGTCTTTTCCTATGTTAATGACAAAAAAAATTCGTCACACATTTAATGAAAATAGTGGAATGGCAGGCAGAAAATGGTTGAAGTTGTTTTTGGACAGACATGAAAATATTCGCCAAAGGAAAGTACAGGTTTTAAATCCAGCTAGGGCACAGAAAGTAAATAAGTACATTGTAAATGACTACTTCAAAAAACTAGAAAGTTTGCTGATTAGACTAAACCTAATCAATCAGCCCCATCGTATCTACAATGTAGATGAGAAGGGATGCAGACTCACCCTCCACCGCCAACCAAATGTGTTGGCGAGGAAAGGTGAAAGACGTGTTCACTATGTAGCTAATGAGCACGCAGAAAATTCCACAATAGTTGCATGTGGAAATGCTATTGGACAGGCAATACCACCAATGGTCCTGTTCAAGGGAAAACGTAAAAAGGATGAATGGGGTGATGATATGCGAACCGGAACAGTAATTGAAATGACCCAAAAAGGAAGTATGACGGCAGCAGTGTTTGTTAAATGGCTAGACCATCTAGCAAACTATAAGCCACCAGGAGATATTCTTCTCATTATTGATGGTGCCTCTTCTCATTTGGTTGCAACTATTGTTGACGCCGCCGAAAAACATCACATCACTTTATTGTGTCTTCCGAGTAACACGACACACGTGCTGCAACCGCTGGATAAATGTGTTTTCCGCAGTTTCGAATATCATTGGGAAAATGAAATACTTAACCATTACAAGCGGTATCCTGGCAGGAAGTTGAATCGTGCAAGATTTGGAGAAATTTTGAGGAAAGTGTATCCAAGGGCCATGTCTTCTGAAAATCTTCAGTCAGGATTTCGCGCAACAGGAATATACCCACACGACCCAGCTGCGATCCCGGAGACTGCATTTACACCTAGTTTAATGTCAGAGAGGCCTGATTCAAATACGACAGCTACAGATGTTCAGGAGGAGAATGAGGAAAACCATGATGTCAGCTTTACAGAATCTGATGACATACCCCTTGCACTACTGATGGCCAACGGAACTTCAATGTTACAGATAACAGCTACTTCTAATGAAAAAGAAATAAACTCGACTCAAAAGTTTGCAGTTCTTGAAACAACAAATCTTGTGACTGGTCAAATAGACAGTGATCAATTGGATCTAAGTTTCAGGGAAGTACTTCCCACACCCGAATGGAAGGCCAACGCCACAAAAAGACGAAAAGCCATCAATTCTACTGCGCAAATCGTCGTAAGAGATTTGTTTAAAGACCCAAATACAGGTCAATCCGGCTTAGATAAAACAATAAAAAAATCTAGTGAGTCTGGAACCGTTAAAAGCAAAAGGTCCCAAAAGAATAAAGACGAAAACTGGTACTGTTTCATATGCGATAAGGATGAAGAACGTGAAATGCGTCTGTGTGTAGTATGTTAAGATATGTCCATGAGGAATGTGTAGGCTTGTGTAGAGGTGATAAAGTATCATTTGTTTGTCATCATTGCGAAGGCAAAATCTAAGATTCTGTATGATTTTCTTTAAACAAGTTGACTTTTTTTATTTAAATCTGTCTAGATTTAAGTGTTTTTTTAATTTTGTTTTATAAGAAATATAGCTTCGTTTATTATACAGTCTTGATTTACATTTTGATTGTGGTTTTATTGAAAACCAGATGGTGGCCTTATTTGTATACATGGGTTCCTAATAACGCCAACGGTAGTGTTTCGAAAAATATATTTTTTTTATATGAAAAGAAAAGGTCTCCGAGTTCTCCGATGTAGCTTGTGTAATAAACATATCTACAATAATACCTTTAAAATTTCAAGGTCGTTTCGCAAATATTTACGCAGTTACAGCTATCCAAACGTTAATGCGGCCTTATTTGGTACAGGTACCTTATTGTATTATATTATTTTGGTTAGTTTAATTACGAAATAAAGCATATAATTATTATACTTGCTATATTTTCACATTTATTTCTTCTCGCCCTTGATCGACTTACAAAATGTGATATTCTCATTACTCCAGAGAACATCAAAGAACAAAAGTTTTTGACCTTCACCTGTCTAGAGTACTATGAGACTCCAAATAATGAAAGTACCACTTGCAAACGTGTAAGGTATTGAAAAAAATAATACTCTCTGAATATCTGACTGCCTGCCTCTCAGCACTAATCGTGAGAAATTAAGAACCATTACAAGCTTTACTCACTATAAATACCTGGAGCAAATACTGCCGCTCGTTCAAGTTTCGAATGACAACAATAACTACCAGCACTTTAATCTTGTTCATCTAAATTGCCTATTTCCTTACACATGCAATAATGGTTAATTTGATTTCGAACCAGACCCAGCGGGTACAACAATGGACATTTAATACTCATTTTATTACAAAACGAAATACTACATAAATTTGTTTCAGCATTGATTTCTTCTGGTTGTGTGGATGTAGATCAGTGTGGGCTCGTAAATGCATTTTAAAGGAGCGTGAATAAAAAATAATAATTCAAGAAGATGACCTCAAGTACATTTACCCCATTCCAAACGTGTTGTCTGAGGTCACAGCATATTGAAAAAATGGAAGCAGATTGACTTTATACTTCATGGGGGGTTTCAAAGAAAAGAAATAAGTCAAAGTCAAAATATGTGAGACATTTTGTATCTAACAGGTGCATAGTATCTCAGAAACTAGACAAAATCAAAGCGAAGTAATTCGAGAATAAATATGAAAAAAAAAGAACAAAGAGTAGCAGATCCAGATATTAGCAGAGGAAGCATCTAGGCATTAAAATAATATCGATTCGGTGAAAGAAATAACTTTGAAGGATAGATTTTATACAAAACTGACTTTGAAAGGCCTGCAGAAACGTGATTATTTTATTCAGTGTGCCCCGATATACACTATATAGATCATATTTATAGGAAATATTTGAGATTGGCAAGGATATTTTGTAAGGTGATCCAGGATCAGGTACCTTTCAGAAAAGGATCGGTGACAAAGAGTTGCCAACGTTGAGTCTCTTTATTTGCGAAAAAAAAACTCTTATCCGATATAGATCCGTATGCTTGTGTTAACTCCCGTTAACACACACACATATATATATATATATATATATATATACAATTACTTGTTAGTTGGCAAATTGGCAAAACTTTTAGGCTAAAGTCCCAACTAACAAGTAATTGTATTTTGTACCCAACTAGTCGTTGGCTTTGGCAATGACTACTTCTGATATATATATATATTTTTTTTTTTGAGACGTGGTCATTGTCGTCTAGACCAGTTACGTGAAGAAGTAGGACCACCATTTTGTGCAATCATCAAGTGGCTTCACGATGTAATGCTCTAATGTTTTTTAAATAATTTTTAATCTGTTTTTAACTTGTTCTTGTCATATTTTATATAATTTTGACCATTGTACCATCTATCCAGCTCTCACCATGTTACTGGACGTTTCCCTCATCCTATACGTAAACAACAATTAGCAACATCCTCACATACTACTCTCCTGATGATGATGGCAAAGTCCATTGAAAGCTAAAGAGAATTAAAAAAGTATAAAGAGTCCTATTTGCTTAAATTTTGTCGAAGTACCCAACAAAAGGCGGAAGCTTTACTTTTTCACCTATATATATATATATATATATATATATATATATATATACAGGGTGACTTTGAAGTTGAGTCATTAATTTTCAGATAATGATTGTAGAAGGAAGATAAACCAAAATATGTGTGTAAAAATAAAAAAATAAATAAAAAAAAATGTTACCTTGTTTAATAAAGTATCGTGCGGTCTTGGAGCAGCATGCCCTGACCTGTGAGGTCTTAAGTCACCTGATTCACTTACGCGTTATCGACTGACGAAAAACATCGTGATAAACGTTTCAAATTCTTTCGCTTTTTTGTTTCCGATGCGATGAACCGGTCAGGCGGATTATATCCGTTGTCACCAAACACGAACATATAATAGGCAGGGCGGTACTCAAACTTCCAAAGGGCTATAACTTTGTTACTTTAATTTTACCAGAAAAATGGTAAAGGAAAAAAACATTTCTTTTGATCAGATCTACTCACTGTTAAAATAAATGACTCAACTTCGAAGTCACCCTGTATATATATATGTACCGTAACTTGGGTTACTTTGGTCCACTTTTGAGCTTTACACTTTGATAAGTTTTACACCAAATGATATTAATTTTTGTTTCCAGTCGCGTTTTATGGGTTTGTATTAGTACTTTGAACTTTGAAATGGAGAAGGAGCTAAACACATTCTAAATATATTTTTTAAAAAAAAACCTGGGTGGCCAAAGTCAGATGGTGAAGTTGGGTTACTTTAGCCCCATGTTGTTTCATTTAGAAAACGCAAATACACGCCATAGCATGTGTTAGTTTGGCCATGAAAAAAATGGCCAAGTATGTTTGAAGTATTTTTTGAGGGTTTCTAAATAAAAAATACTTATGACATATATTTTTTTTGTTTTATTTATAAAATTTGTAAACAGATGTAAAAAAGTGTTTTAAACTTAATTTAAACGCAAATAAGGTAGGTAACAAATCCTTTGACAAAATTTAAAAAACAAATTCTTTGGCAAAATTAAAAATAAACACACAAGTTCTTTGGTAAAATAAAAAAAACACAAATTCTTTCGAAGGGAAATTAATAATAAAAAATAACACGGTTAACCTAAATTATAATTTTCGACATCTGGAATTTTAAAGAAATCTCTTTTGGACGGCATAGATGTCTCTATGACCTGTAAAACGTCATCCTCCTCGTACCAGATGATGTCATCTTTACTCGGCCACTTCCACTGCAACAATCCACTAGGTGTTAAGGATTTTATTTTGTATTGCTTCTCATCTTCTTTTATTTCAATAAGTTGCCCAGGATAAATATGTTTTTCATATAAAAATAGGACAAACTGCCCAATTTTTATTTCACTTCTTCCTTTGCATGTGTTGCTTTCGCTTGTATTTTCTTGTGTAAATTTAGTCTCACTTTCAATGTCATCGTCAGGCTCTCCCTCCGATTGAAGTGACATAGTAACAGAGCTTTCGGAATGACTAGAAATGTTTTGTTTAATACCACTAGGTCCTGCAACTGGTTCGTTTTGCAAATCTAAGATTGAAATGCTCTTTCCTGCTATTATATTGAGCTTTTTTTTCCTGGTAGTTTGTTTTGCTGGACCGGAAAATCTTCGTTCTTCAAGTAGTTCGATGACAGCGGCACCAAAATTGGTCTGGACATCGGGATCGATATTATCATTTGATGGTATTCGCTCCAACATTTTCATCCGGTTTAGGGGGTAAATTCCTGCTTTTTCGAAACCGTTTATCTTTTCCTGATTCTAATAATAAGTCTGTCGCTAATTTAAGCAAATGCGGAAAATCTGATTTTGGAATTGTTTTATTTGTTCCACTAAGTTTGTAATCCGTTATGATTTGCCTCCATTTCATTTTAAGCGGCCGAAAATATGCGATGTCAAGTGGCTGACTGAGATGTGTGGTGTTAGGTGGTAAACAAATGAATCTTATGTCATATTGGGAACATAGGTTTATGACGTGCACACTTAGATGCGAAGAGAAGTTACCGCCAATCAGCACTTTGGGTTCCTCTAAACGCATTAAAGCAGGAAGAACTAAATATTCAAACCAGTCTTCGAATATATGGCTCTCAAACCACCCGCTTTTTCCAGGTATCATACATATTTTTTGCCTTATAAACAACATAATGTGGCAAAACTGTGCCTACAGCGTTTCCACAAAACATTACACCTGTATATTGTTTGAACGAGTTCAGGATGCGCTCAGGATATTTGCAGCCCCGTTTTGTTAAAACTTTTTTATTACCTGGGTCATCGGATAAGTTGGACTCATCGTAATTCCAAATATTTGTCGATGGAATCCCCCTTAATTCCTCTTCTGAGTGGTCAAAGTATTTATTAATAACGGCAAATGAAACGCCGGCCCGAACGAATTTTATATTTGCAACAAAACTTTGTGTCACTGCTGGATGTCTTTCTAAAAATAGTCTTATAGTCTTACCCATTCACTACCAGGAAGATTATTTGTAAATCTGCTTATAACTACACCCTTTCGATCTAGATAGCACTTCACAAGTTTTCTTAAATCTAGGGAATCTAGAGGAAAACCATATGACGATGTTAATAATAGATTTACTTCGATCTTTTTTTCTTCCTCCAGTGACAACACGGCCCTGGCCATCTGCAGGTCTATTGTGCACTTCCTTCAGCTTATTCCGCAATGTCGCTCGAGGTATTTTGAATCTCGTAGAACTTGTGATATTACACCCGATCTAATCAGTCGAAGTGCCTCTTCTAGTTGTGCTGTGGTATAATTGCTGTAATTCCTGCTTCCTATGACTCTTTTGTAGCGACCCATTTTCCCTAGAATTGAATGCGACCTGCTAAATTTATCACGAAAAATAAAACACACATTTTACCGGTCGAAAACAACGCAAACATGTGATGGCCAAAGTCAGACCAATATTAACCAATAACGTATTGGGCGACCTTGACCGCCCTCTAGCGGCAACCCCTTAAAGTTCAAGTTTGCTCACTTGGCTCATAAAGTTTCTTAAAGGTTGTATGATAGTATATTTTTGTATGAAAGTCATAGATGTCGCCTCATTGTCAAGCTTCGCATTAAGGTTTTTTGACCTAAAAAAATCAGGTTTTTTATAAATTTTCCTATTTAATTTTTTTCAAATACTTAAAATCAAATTATATTACGTATACATTTTTTCGATTCCATTATAATCTATAGAATCATCAAAAAATGCTATTCCGCGCATAAGTATTATTATAATGTAATCGCGCGTAAATAAAACAAATATTGAAAAATGGCCAAAGCCACCAAGTTTACGATATATATATTTCATTGCTGCATTATCTATAATGAATAAAAATGAAGATTCTGCTGCTGTTTAATTATCTCGATATCTCAATGCGTGGGAAGTGAATGACCAAATCAAATTAAATAGATTCCTCGATATTGGCAACTAACAGAGTATTATTTTGGTATGACGCGGCACTGGAGAGTACTCGAAACGCGAGAGGAGAGTATAACCGAGAGCATACTTACACGTATTCTTTATTATTCAAGGTTAAGTGCGCATAATCGCCGGTTAAGTGGTTAATCTCTTGTTATTCCTTTTTCTGTCGGTTGCGTTCCGTCTTCCTAGGGCTTTTTTCGCTTCGGAATCGTGCAAAATTGCTGGCGGTCTGTTAGTGAAATTTAACGAATGCTAATTGCCAACTGTGTGCGATTTCACAAAAAATTAAATTCTCGAAATCCGAAAATCGTCATCCGCATTATTTTCTGAACGCTGGAAGAACTTTGAATAGCTGAGAACTTACATGTAACTCTCTGAATATATTGTATCTTTTTCTACAGAGTTAAGCAATACATCACCAAAATAAAACAAAACAAACACGTTTAGTTCTTTATTCACTATTTTATCTTTCTTAAAACAAGGGATACATATATACTATAGACCAAAATATGTGAATTGACTTAAACAGACCTTTTGTCCAAAAGTTGATAGTTTGCGAGATATAGGGTGTCAAAGTAACATTTTTATTTTCTATTTTTCCTTATTGCTTTAGAAGTATTTCAGATTTTGGCATAAAACTCGGTATATGGAGGTTTTCTAGTATGAGAAACAAGAATCCGTTATTTTTTATGACCAAACTTTTAGAGGGAGCCACTTACAGTACTACTTTGGTAAATAACTTATCATAACTTTTTTGTGCTACCCTGTATACAACAACTGACCAAAAAATCTTGTTTGCTCGCATTTTCACAACAAAAAAGGTTTACTTGCTAGAAGTGTCTAAAGGTAATAGTTTTCGAGATAGTTGTTTTTAAAGCATTACATGTTGTCAATCCGTACATTAAATGCATATCAGAATATTCGTCAAACATATACTCCATGATGTTTAACAACTTATGGTCAACTTAAAATTATTCATGAAGCTTAAAGCAATATTATGACAAACATTAGAAACCATAGCAACGCTACTCAGATATTATCCAAAGCAACTTGATTATTATGTTATAGAAATGTTTTATTATCATGCTACAAATAGTACATTGGAACTGTTAAAAACAAATACCTCGAAAACTATTAGCTTTAGTAAGTAAACCTTTTTTGTTGTGGACATACAAGAAAATAAGATTTTTTGGTCAGTTGTTGTATACAGGGTAGCACAAAACAGTTATGATAAGTTATTTATCAAAATAGTGCTGTAAGTGGCGCCATCTAGAAGTTTGGCCATGAAAAATAACGGATTCATGTTTCTCATACTAGAAAATCTGCCTATACCGAGTTTTATGCCAAAATCTGAAATAAGCAATAAGGAAAAATAGAAAATAAAATTGTAACTCTGACACTCTGCAAACTATCAACTTTTGGACTGAGGTATGTTTAGGTCAATTCACATATTTTGGTCTATAGTATCTCTAGTTTCGAGATTTTCCAACCTTTCGCAGAGTGAGCTGAACAATATGTGCAATGATTAAGGGGATGTGTTCCTTTGGATGGTTAAAATGAACCTGTCGTCATAAACATAAAAATCCTACAGTCAAAATAATGTGATATTTTAGGTTATCGTTTTTGTTGATGTAAGATAATGTGAAAAATCATTTATTAGAAGCTAAAAATATTATCGTTGCTGAAATTATTGGCGACATAACTTTAACCGCCTGGAAAATAAGGAATAGTTCGAACATAGAAAAAAATAGACCAAAATTAAAACTATGAACGTCTCAATTTAGCTATGGGTAAAAAAACTAAACAGATCGAATCAGTCAAACATGCCCATTCAATTAGTCCATAGACATTTTTCCCTACCATACCGATAGTACCGTCAATCTGGCAACGCCGCCCCTTGTCGAAATGTGAATGCAGATAGCAGAAAATGCTTATCAAGTTTTAAAGGTAAATTATCGTGGCTTTAAGCGTCAAAAATTGAGATATATCCCTCTCCCTCAATAACCAATTTTTAGCCCTACACATTTTTTTTTTCAAAATGGTCAAAAGCACCTGAAAAGAAAAAAAGTTTGAGCGTATTTATTGTTTTCCTCCGCCACCACCGGAACGATTTTAAAAAACTACAAAGCTTTTTCGCACTTGTCATAGTAGTAACGTTATGTAAAAGTTTCATCAAACCTCAAGCGGTATTTTCCAAATTTATAGACGGTCTAAGGACTAACGGACAACCAGACAGACGGAACTGAGTGATAATCGGTTTTCGTGATGTGTGTATCATAACTTCCGAAAAACATGTTATCTCATTTTCTAAAATTTCCGCGATTACAATAGTGGCGTGGGAAATATAAAACATAATACACCATAAAACTGTGGTTTCTTGTAATAAGAAAGAAAAAAGTTTGAATTAAAAAGCTAAACGTTTGGTAAACTATACTTATATACGCGTGGCTCGAACTAAATCAGCGATGAAATGGACTATAACTACAGATAAGAAAAAATAAAAAAATGTTTTCTAGGCTTTCACAGTCTAGAAATTTTAGCAAGACCGTTATTTGCTTTTGAGAAAATGATTCAGTATTTGAGGTTCAGCCCTAAAAGGTCCTCATAAGGAAATTAAATCCATTTCTTCTTCTGAATGATTAAATGGTTCAGTGAAGTTAGTCATTGAAAATATTGCATCTACGCTACAATGCTCTTCCAAAAATATACACGTTCTCTCATCAATCAGTGCCGTCAGCGACGCAAACCTCAACAACAGCCTGCATCTCAGCAAGGGAACGTTTTAGGGACTACGTTTATAGGGACTTATGTTTGTATGTACTTTCTGCTCTAGCTGTATTGACACTTTCCTTTGAATCACCTTGAATTTGAAGGACAAAGTGTCTAAAAATTTGCTACTGCACTGATCTTATTTGGAAAGAAACATAAAGGAGAAGCCTATTTCTGAGAAAAATGGGTAATTTCGAAAGCATTGCTGTTAATTTAAAATGTGTACACGCATTTTCTTGCTTTGTATAAGTTTCATAAGGAAAGTTCCAACCATATGATGGTTTCGATAGCTTATATGCTTGGGTCGTTTTGATCCTGCACCCATGAAATTTGATGCTGCATTATTTATAAAAAAGTATACACGTTGCGCAAGATATTCACAGGAATCCCAGGTTATCGGTGATGTTTCTTTGAAACCTGTTAAGTACTTTGTGGTTGGTTTGGTATCAATGTATAACCTACGCAAATAACTTTATGGCGCTGTAATTGGTATGATGCATTTGCAATACATTGCGTAACCTAATATTGCGTTCCTAGGACCATTATGTTCTTAGAAAATACCGAGCATGCGGCTGGTTTCAAAAGTATTTCGGATATAATGTCGACTGTGGGTATACGAGTATTAATGGTTGTGTAACAGTCAAAGGTAAAGGTGTCTTCTTATAGAATGTGAATATTTTGCTTTTAGAAATAACAATGTGGTTCTGAACTTTTTCAATTACTGGGAGCCCTAGAAGAATGTAATCTTGAGAGTATTGTAATTATTGTTATAATACGAGTATAAAATTTGAGATTAACAAGTTGGCCAAATACTATTGGACCATTGTTCGTATGGATAGAGAGATATTTTCGATATGATTTCCATTGTATATTAACCGATGCAAATTAGCCAAGTTATATATATAGACTTTGGACATTTGGATGGAGTGACAAGTACATTTGAGCATTGATCCAAACTTCCTCTGTAACATGCCTTTAACTAATAAAGCTCAAAGGATTGGATGCATATTTCATAGCACAATGAGGACGGGTGAGGAAATGTACAAAATTGTGCCCGGCAATATGGTATATCCTCAATAACTACTGGGAATCATTAATTTCTGGCATATATGCACAAATGGAAAGTTACCGTTTCTTTATAAATCTAGACATTTTATCTATGATTTGAAGTGTTGCAACGTAACAGTATTTACAACAAAGAAGTACCAATAGAAAAATTTTTGACCAACGTCTAGACGTACTTGTCACCCTATATGAATGTTGTAAGTCTAGATAGCATTTGCATCCGTTAGCAGAGGGTACTACTCAAAAGGGTCCCACTCACTCCTTGTTTTTTGAGCATGTCAAGTTAGCAAGATGAAATTCTGAGTTATAACAGTAATACATGAATGCTATATTTTAACTTAAAGGTAACAGTTTAAAATTTCAAGATGGGGATCACGTAATACCTGATGGGTACTTTATGATCCTCGAATGCAAATTTATTTTTAAGGGCAAATTCTACAAAAAAAACAGGCAGTCTGATATTAACGTTAAATGTTTCTTACGCCAATTTGATTGTTGGAAAATATTGTTCGCAGAAGATTCTTATATGTTATGTATATGAAAAGATTAGAGTGGCAGATTTTAACAAGGTATCCTTGACTTGATATGATCTTCATCATGTCTTATTTTAGACGATGTGATGTATTATGTAAGCCGGTTATTCCTGATAAATTTTTATGCATGTAACTGCAGATAATTACTAGGCACTTTATTTTATTGTGCTTCTTCTATGATTTTTGTCAACAAGTGCGGTTTATTCAAGTTGAATTGGTTGAGTGGTTTGCAAGGATCATTTGCTTTTCAATGACATTTGTAATTTGTTGTACCTACAATGCCAATAGTAACTATAAGTTAAAGCAAAACATTATTCCATAAAATGAAAATAATACTCTATATAACAGGAATCATTTGCATTACTTATCTCAGTTAAATATACAGAACACTTGTATCTTGAGGATTTTTTTTGAAGATATTTATTCGAGCAGCCGTATATTATGTCTCTTTATTCAACTAACGTAATTACTTATGGTTATATTTTAGAAAGCTTTTCCAATTTATTGGAATTGTATAATAGTAACTTGTTGATTTTTTTAATACATCGATCATTACCTATAAGACACCCCATGAATCCCTCCTGAAAATATTTTAGGTACTGACGGACTTTGATTTGTTATGGATTCAGTTCATGCACATCGTGCGTCAGTCAATCGCTTATAAAAGATGATGAGTAATGTTTACTTTTGAAAATATAAAGTGGTACTTCTGGCCTTCTATTGGATGTTATGTTATGTATTCAATATGCTCTTGAAATTCCTATATCGATTCTTGCACGGATCCTTATGAAGACTAAGTTGTTTATAGTTTACACGTCTTTTTTTAATACCGAAGTAGCCGCGCAGGCAGAAGCCTAAATGCCAGGACACCGCGACTGCTATGAGGATCCCAAAGAAATTTTGTTTATCAGACTTTCGAGCTGCCCTAAGTTAGTAGAACTGAGAAAATCTTTATCTTGTTAGTTGTTCCTCAATCTCGACATCCTCGGGACAGAGAAGCGGTCGTATTGGCCAGTTCTGGAAGTTCGACACGGTTAGTATGGGAGGCCGAAATCAGGCTTGTCTGTTTGGCAGGCACATAGAGAAGCGTAGCGGTTAAGCGAGCTAAATCACCGATGGCCCGCCGGTGCGAAAGGGTCCCGAGATAGCCTAGCTTTTTTCCAGCAGCTGCCGCTATTGACGATATGTGTTCGTGTCAGATTATGTTCTCGGTGATCTGGACTCCGACCAGCCGAACTTTGGCAGAACTCAGCCATCCATCGGAGCCGGATGAGCACTAGGATGCTTTTTGTTCGTTAAGGTACACTACTGCGTTTTGGAAGCATTACACTGTACAAGATTGTTGCGTCCCTAAGCAGTGTTAAATGAGGTCGTTGATATGTAAGGGGAACAGTGTCGGAGCCAAGACCAATCCCTGGGAACACCCGCATTGACATTGTGGGATGAAGAAGAGAACCCGTCAATTACGACGGATATCTTGCGGCCAGAGAGAAAGTCAGCTACCCATCTGCAAAGCTTCTCTGGGAGGCCATAGGATGGAAGTTTGCATAAGAGGGCAGCGTGCCACGGATGATCGAACGCCTTCGTGATGTCAAGAGCAACCATATGAGCCTCTCCATACTCCATAAGACAGAGTGAGTTTTCTCCACAATTGCGTCCCGTAAACTAGGAGGTACCCTGTCCCCTTACTTATAGTAGAAAGCAGCGCTAGAGGCCTCTAGCTGTAAGGGTCGGTCTTAGATCATTTTTTAGGGATTGGTTGGACATGTAGAAGTTGTGACATTTGTAAAAAACAGCACTAGTGGTTATAATGTTAGTAAGTGGAACTGACATATATGGCATTTGCGGGAGATGTATTTGGAGATCGACAAATCGACAGATAAGGAGACTTATAAAGAGTCTGACAGAATAACAGACATATTGGCAGAGAAACAGGCCCTTCGTGTAGACCTACAGACAAACACTGAAAAACAGAGAAATAGAGAAGCTGATAGATACGAAAGCAAGAGACACACTGACTAAAATTAATATCTTTAGGCATTTAGGCGTGATCGGACATCAAAAAAGCATTACCATGAATTAGAAAACGTGATCATAGTACTTCCGCTTTAGTCGAGGTTACGGATATCTAAACACCTATATTACTATAATAGATTCCTAATAACAGGGTAGATTTCGTTGATCTGTATGATTCTGGTATCGCAAACAAGTGTTTGTTATGCAGTCACTTACCAGTAGGGTAAAGCATCATTCTCATTAGTTATATTTTCACTAGGGTGGTTTAAGGAGGAAACAGCAACACTGATCCTGTAAAATAAAATGAAAATTATTGCACACAGATTTGTTTTGGAAGATCTTGTAATTGAATAGTTTACGAGCATAGTATGCATCATTCTATAGATGATATAAGAGGTTAGACTTGCATGTGCCACAAAATGGGCGGAAATAGAAGGTTTATTACATATTTTGAATTTTGAAATACATTTCAGCTCTTATTTACAAAAAACCGACGTGCACAGTTGTATATTCTTTTATTATCTCGTAATTTCTTGTTCTGTAATTGTGACGTTTTCGTAAAAATTACTAATAAATGATTATTGAGTTATAGGTAACTCAAGCCATATGAGAGCCGTCTTGCGGAATAGTATTCAACTATATAATAGTAAACACAGGAGAAATTCCCAAAAACAACCATAAAGCTAAATCTAAATGTCTATTATTTTCTTGATCAACAAAATGTTTTAAATTTAATTGATTAATTGGCAAGTTTCCGGCTTCCGTCTGAATGTAATGTTACTAATAAATTCTAGTCTACATTCAACAAAGTGCTATTTATTGATGTTCGTTATAATGCTTTTACATCTGAGCTAAACATTTGTTTTCCATTGTTTACGAGCTTTTAAATATTCATGGACAAGGTACATAAGCATAGCCATATAGGGTGTTTCGTGAGGAAATGGGTATACTGAAATGGTAGTTAGTATGGACCAAGTCGTTTTCATATCTGAAAATAAAAAAAACATGTTTATGACATATCATTGTTAAAACACACCAATTCTTGTATGATGATATATCTCAAGAACTATAAATCGATTTTGATCAGATTTTATATAAAAGAGTTACTCAGGAGTAAACAAAAACTAGCCGCATAATTTAAACATCTATGGACGAACACTTCTTGTCATTTTATCAAAATCAACACCTTTAAAGCTGATTTTTGGATTAAATGTTATATGCAAAAAGCGAATGAAGGTTTCTTATTAATGAGCAAAATATAAATAGCTAAAAATGTGCCTATACTTACATAGCTTGTTCCCAATAGCTTATCTCATACAAAATCCAAAATTCGAGACGTTACTAACAAGATTCAATCAAATCTTTACTAGATAGTGCTTAGATTTAACCAAAAAGTGACTGACACCTAAAATTTCAGGTTTTTCAATGTCATTCTAGTGTTATTTAATATTCCTTACAATAAATAGATGTCAAGATTGATGCCATGCACCCTATTTAATATTTTCGGTATTTTTTAATGATTCAGCTTTACCAACAATGTGAGATCTGCTTAAAAGCGAATCTGCATTTATTATGCAAATTGTCATTCCAGAACATCACAAAATTATGTTAAAAACGTATAAGTACATAATATACAGGTCCAGATGTCCGACTTTATGTTGCTTTTGGCATGATGTACCCAAAATCCAAGTAACATAAAGCACACATAGGTACGTCTCTTAATAAGACAGTGAGTTCGGTCCTGCATTACTAGGTTCTTGTAAATTTTTTTATTAACGTTGCCGTTTCCTTTTTCTGCGAAATCATAAATTGAGAGAATACGTTACATGGTGTTGCCTTTAATACGATACAAGAAAATTCGTAACCATCTCTGGAATTTCGAGCTACCAAATGACTATTACTGTTATGTCGGATCTAAGTACTGCCTTGAATAGTTTTGGTTGCATATTATTTGTAACATTTGAAATTTTCAGATGTGTTAGATAAACTGATAAAAATAAGCCATGTAAATGAAAAAAGAAATAGGAATAAGAACCAGTTAATTTATTTTGCTCATTAAAAAGCACCATTCATTGGCTTTTTTAGGCTTATACGCCCAATTTAATATTCAGCTCAAAAGATGCTGATTTTGATAAAAGTAAATTTAAAATCCGTCCGGCACCGGATGTTTCAATCGTCCAACTAGCTTTAGATTACTCTTAGGTAAATTTAGTCATGAAGATCTTTGGTAAATCACCTTATATATCTGAAAAGTAATTACTACTAACTATCATACCACTTTGTGCAGTTCTTCACCGAACATCCAGAATAGTACAGACGGCTATAATAAATAACTTATGATAGACCTGTTATCTTTATTCATATGCATGATGTTATTTTTTTTATACTCCAATCACCACGAAAGCCTAGGGCATAAACACCCATGGGTACCGTGGGGCTATAGGGGATACAGGGGAATGGGGGGACGCCAGATGGTCCCTACTGAGGGAACACGTGGGCATGCAAAATGCACACATTCTGCCCCCCCCCCCTACGAGATCCGCTGGGTAGCAACCCTGCGTTCGACGGCTAGAGACCGTCTACCGCCTATGGATAATCACAACATTCATAGCCAAAAGAAAAATTCTCTTGGGACGGGATTCGAACCAGCCAGCGCAGCGCAAGGCGACTGATTAGTAGACCCATAACGTCTACCACTATGCCCCCGCTGCTGCCTAAATAAAGTAACTGGCCAAACTTTAAAAGGTGATTTCATGTGTGGTAGTACAAAATGATAATACGAACATAAGTCCTATAATGATTAGTTTTTAAGATACAGAATGTGATTTTTTTTGAAATATCGATTTTACCTAAACATTTCTATAGTGTCTTCGGTTATTTTGTTGGGATTTGTTGAATCTTCACGAGCGATGCTAAAAATTTAAATAAACTCATATGTACATACAAGACTCAAGCACCATAGCAGCCTTGAACTTGGTCCAGATGCCCTAATAACATAGAAATTGAAGGTGAATAACCATACGAATTTCGATTTATTTTAGTTTATAGGCACATGTTTATAACATAGATATAAGCATACAGCTTCTGGAGTATCTCCAACTTTTCGACGTACAGTGTTTAGTTTATTCTACTGGAAGTGAGCAAGAAATAACTTTCGATGATAGTATAAAGCGGTAGTAGCTGAATTTAGAATCGCGCATGAGAAATTCGCAGAATGGTGCTTGGATCCTGTTTGAATCTTGGATTCGGAATGCGCTTTCCGTAAATATTTGGAAAATCTGCTGTTCCGTAGCCATTCATTATTTAAAATAATATCAATTGTTATTGCCATTACACTGTACTTGTTATTGCCTGTAGTGAATATACACATACTTGTAGACTCTTTAACTGTTTAGGAAAAGTGTCAATAGGGTAAACAGAAGTGGGAAAGAGAGAGAGAGAGAGTGAGGAAGTGATTTCCATCTAACTCTTCTCATCAGAGAAGCCTTTGTACAGTGTTATTCAATAGTGGCGCTACTATATATGTTTAGAGAACATTTGTTTTTTTTGTTGTCTTAGATCTAGCAAAGAGTAACAAAAATATTGGTTGAAGGAGATCAACTGAAGAAATTTAGGCCATTAATACACGGTGATGCAAAAGTCAGTGGTAATATCTCTAGGACAGGAAGTACGTCAAAAAATAATTCCTGTAGTTCCTATAAACAAGGTTGTTCCGATAGCGATGAGACATAGGGTTAAAGTTGAGTTTATGAATTTAAGAAAGGATTATATCTCTGTAGCGGACGAATGCATTAACTCAAAATTTTGAAGTCATGAACCTATGCGGCTCATACTGTACCAGTGGCAGAAGAATAAAGAAAAGTCAATTCTATGCCACTGATTTTTCAAGGCACGTTCTTGAGTAAAGTACATATAATGTGTTGTTTTTCTTGACAAGTTTTTTTCAGACTGCTCCTTTTAAAAAAAATTAGATACAATGTTTCAGGTTAGTTAGTTTTGACATTTATAACCGTATAAAATATAAATATTATGTAGTTAGTTCCAGTTCAAGTCAACGTTATTTTAAGAATATCCATGTTCTATCCTCAAAGTTCATTGCCAAAACTGTTGACAGCAATGGAATGCAAGGAATATTGCCGACTTCTCTGAAGAGAAACCGCCACAGTGGCACTTCGGAAAGGGTTGAAAAGGAGAATTTACCTCAACATTTTGCAACCATTGTCATCATTAAACAGAAATAACTAGAGCAGCGTACTGTAACTGATTAATATAAGAAAAAATCGATTAATTTGTCAGAACGTTAGTGCTGCTCTCAGCTAGCCTATATTGGGGCTACCCATGACTCACCACGGGAAGGCGGCTGCGTATCAGGTCCCGTGCCTCCCTCCACCCGTCTTTCAGTTTCAACAAAATGACAAATAAATATGATTAATATCTCAATATTAAAAATACAAATCACAAAAATAAAAAGTTCTGAAATTAAAGACGCACAAAAATTAAACGAGAAATTCTGATTATTCAAAAACTAAAAACAAATATAAAACGACTATGAATAATATGTAACATAAAAAGGTGCAAATATTAATACTTAAATATTCAACAAATGGTAGTCAGCTGCGCTGCGGCTTAATGAATCACCATTATCAGAGCAGGAACTGCCACTGTCAATGCTGTCACTATCATTAACTTAATTTATGTTAATTATCACCGGTTCAATTA
Organism: Acanthoscelides obtectus; assembly: GCA_963669975.1. Taxonomy (NCBI): domain Eukaryota; kingdom Metazoa; phylum Arthropoda; class Insecta; order Coleoptera; family Chrysomelidae; genus Acanthoscelides; species Acanthoscelides obtectus. The sequence continues at coordinate 56,250,747 of CAVLJG010000006.1, read as the reverse complement.
TATATTATAATTACCTCCCTGTTTTTGTTTTTTGCTACCATCGAACACACATGACGTTTTTCCCTTACAATTCTGAAAATGGTAGATGCTGATACCATTGTCATATCGTTACAACGTTGAACGATATCTCCTACTGGTTGTTCTGGAAATCGTGTTCGTAATCTGTGCATTTTTAACAGTTCCCAACTCACCTCCTTTCCATTACCTGCGCCGCAGCTGACTCAAAATTCAAGAAAACGGGTAGAAAACGGTGCACGTGTGATTCCTTTGAACGTCGGCATAATGTTGCAGCGTCTCGAGGTGCCACTTACATTTTATGATTTGTACTATTGTTTGCCCTTCGCATCCAGCGATAGCAAACCATAAATCGATAATGTCAGTGATGCTTTTTTTTAAATCACACTGTTGCTGTTATTGTGCGCGTCTCACCAGTACAGCGTTAAAGCCTGACTAGTGACAGATATCGTTTGAAAAATATGTCAAAAGTCATGAAGCAGCTTTAACGCTGTACGGTCGCTAGACGCACAGTATTATTCCATTATCAAGACTTAAACTGGTATCTGGTAACAGACTTTTCTTATTTTTTTCGGGAGTCTTTTAAATAATTTCGGAGTACAAACTTGTAACCGGTTGGTATGTTAGGTATTTCTATAATTCTCGCACACAGTTGATTATCAACTTATTCCAACAAAAGTCGTTCACCAAAACTTTTATGTACCACCTAACTTACTCCACTTTATATGAATGAATGTTATGAATCTAATCATGGAGTACATTAGATCATATCTGAATTTTGAACTATACCTATGATTTTGATCACATTAGGTTTAGTGTACTATTTTTTCTACATATCACATGATTTCTAATTGATCTAGGAGCGTTTCGAAGACCAAAATTCACTTGGCAACGTTGTATTTATAAGCGCGGTATTTGTGCTTTGAGGGAGTCAGTGTTGTCGGGTTGTGTGTACTATGCTGGATTTGTGTGTTTTACTCAACAGGTATATAGGCAAATCTCAATTAAAGAAAAGATTTAATTTGTGTTTTCAACGTTGAATGGAGGTTTGAAAATGCATAATATGCATTTTAATAAATATAATAAAATATTACTCAAACGATCATTCCCTGCTTATGCATATGACTCTTTTAGATGAATTTTATGAATTTCCAGATGAACACGTGACAACAAAGCAGTTTCGGTAATGAACTATAATTAGTACCAAAGTGCAAAAAGTTAGAAACGCTATAGTTTGATAAGGGAACATTTTGGTATCTATGTTGATAGGAATATTTTATATTTTTGCGCTAGAAATATTGCCAGTATTTTTGAATACGAGTACATGTGTATGGGAAAAATTGACACGAAACTTATATACTTTTTCTCAACTACAAGGACAGTGCAAAATCATTAAACGTGAAGAGATCTTTTAACAACTTTTATGTGTAACACAGCATTTTGCTCAGTACCTCAACATTCAAAAGTTTATACGAGTACATCCTGTATGCTTATGAACCATGGAGGACTTGCCAATTGATTGTCAACGCACTGTTGAAAAATAACGTTTGTGGGTATATATGTGAGTACATAAGCAATTATCACCTGCTCGGTCAACAGTTTCAGACTAGAACGCATTGTTTCGCTCAAACTGCCCACTTTGTAAGAACAATGGTCTCAATTTTAAAGTTGTTTACCTAGGTATGAATGTGTAAGCTGTCGAATATTTTCATAAAGTTTTTGAAAAGTTGAATAGATAATACTTCTGAAGGTGTGGTCACACCGGCTTTGTCGGGTGATGTTCAATATGATAACAAAAATAATAATAATAATAGTCATAATAATAATACTCTTTATTATTATAAACTACAAATGAAGAGATTTAGCTCAAAGCTACTCTTACACCTAACCTTCAGTAGGCGTTGTACACTTATAATTTCAAATTAAACCGCCGATTAGTACGTTTTAACTTATAGACAGGTCAACGATATGTGGCCAGGCCGACCGACTGGCAGATCAATAGACAGACCGTCGAAAATGAGTGAGATAGCTTTTCGTGATCTACATGTCATATAACAACCAAAAAGCAAGTTTCCGAATATTTTAGCGGTTACAATGCCAGTTTTTCGCTAGTAGGCGTGGCAAGTAATATACTGATTTAGATTATTTATCTACCAAGGTATTCAAATATCTTATAACCACTCGTAACCTTATTTATCAGAAATCTGTATCATATATGATTCTTATACTGGGTGTTGATGAAGTACCTGGTCAAGCTTCAAAGAGTGCGTCTTATGCAATTATAAGCAATAAGCTCATACAGCATAGGTCTGCAAAATAGTACTTTCTTATCATGATGCACCTTCTAAGTGCGTACTTCCATTCAAACAAGTTGCAGGCATAACATATGTCCTAAAACTTTTGGCACAAAATTCATTGGCTTTAATTTTAACAAATACAAAATAATATCAAGCTGCATTTGGAAACAAAAGTTTGTTTAGTTACTTTACTGCCTGATAATGTTAGATATAAACATAAAGCGAAATTAGAAGATAAAATCCTTATCTGGCCCACAATTTCTAACAGGGGTGTATTCCAACCTTTTGTGGGAACAGTGAGGGGTAGGCTTTGAATGCCGTGTAAACATATGTATTAGTCATTATTAAGTGAAAATCATCGACCACCTTATTGAAATAATAAAATATGGAAGTATGATTGAGAATTAATTATAATATCGATGTTTCCCCATTTCTTGACCAATAAATTTTAAATATCGCGCCTTGAAAGGGGAAGCGACAATGATCAAGAGTGTCATAGCTGCATTGTTAGATTGTAGAATTTTCATCACAATCACCGGTATTAGCTCCCAAGATTTTTACATACATACTGATATTTCAGATTTGGAAAGCTACAGATTGTTTTCTTGTTATAATTACTTTTGTAATGATGCATTTTTTTGCGTCTATATAATGCTTTTGGCTAAAGCTGATCTTTGTGTGTCGTTCCGTCTTCCATTGATCTATCCTTTTTTCCATACCTTACTATTAACAATTTTCTAGAGTTCATAAATAGTTGTTTTCTGATTGAGTCTAGTACATTTCCTGTGGAATTTTATATAAAGTACATTAAGCTCCTCCAACTCGATAACATTTGGGACATTGAACAAGCAGCATTAGGCAACCATGTTTTTGAACAGACATCCGATCCAATCAAAGCCATTCCCACGCTCCCCATCCCGAACCTCATGTTGTTTCTTACGTCGCGTTCTCCATCCTGCATCAATTTTGCATTTTGTGAAATGTGCACGTATCTTTATCTTAATCAAGAACAGCGCCGTTACAGTATCTATGCCTTTGTATGAGTGATAGGCATAGAAATAGAATTTTCAGATAAAATTGTTGGTGGTGCTGGGGGCGATATTGCCATAGTGCATGAAAAGTGGCTGACGCCGAGAAAGAAACGGGTGTCCACCAACCACCATATAAGCAGCAAGTATGAACAAGGAACAAGTACCGTATAAGCAGTACGATATCGGAAGGGTGTTTTTTGAGGACGGTAGGTATATTCTTCAAACTTTACCTATAATTAAGGGCCGTATCGCTATCGTCAGTCATCCCAACAATTATTGTAGGACGCCTTTATGGCCTGCTTGATTTCCACAGTTTTCTACTGTTCCGTTTTACCGCTCGATTTTGAGATTGTTATAAATATCTATTCGCACCAAAATGTTCATACTTTTGATTCATATCTATTTTATCAGCCTGAAATTTTCCTACGATTCAAGAAGAAAACATAACTCCATAACCGCAGCCTTTTGAAGAGGAGAAAATACTATGAAAATCAAGGAAGCCATAAAGGCATCCTTCAATTGTAAGAATGACCGACAATATGGCCCTGAAATGTATTTAATTACTTCAAGTCTCTCTATGACAGTCATCGAGAAACAGCATCAATTCAATTTGAATATTTTTCAAATAATGCAGCTGCTAATTAAACTGCAAAAATTCATTACCTGCAAGACTTTTTTATTACAAAGTGGGACTTTCTGTTTGTAGAACAATGAGTCTGTTCAGCGAAAGTAAAGCTGTACAGCATTTTTATACTGAATAGCAGTAGCCATGGGATTTGATACATGTCATTAGGACTTTAGTTGGTTATATGACCAAATTAGGAGAATATTGTTTTCTTTTTCAGATCTTTTCGAAGTAAGGGGGACGTGATATTACCAATAGAACAAATATAATTTTGAGGCGCCTAATATCTAATAATTTGGCAGTTAGCTACAATTATTTGGGAACTAGACAAGAGAAGAAGGCATTCAAAACTTCATTTCTCAACAAGGTTCAAATAAGTAAGTACTAACAGATCTTTAAAGGCTCCCAAACAGTTTCAGACCTATTATTGCTTACAAATTTTGTTTTTTGTATCTGATGTAACATACAATACTTGATGTACAACTATATTCGACAATCCCTTTCCATGTGACAGCTTCATATATAGGTAAACAAGTAAAAAAATGTTTTTCAAATAAAAAAACTAAAACAGAATGTTATATCAGACAATGTATTCTGCATTTTAGCTGTCATATTTTATTTTTCCCCAGTCAAATTATATTGATTTTAAGTTATGGTTGGATTGTAATCTTATTTTGTATACAGTTAACTATATCACATCTATATATTCAAATTTCATTTCAAAGGGCTGTTCTTTCTGGCACCAATGCTACCAAAAAAGATGTGCGAAGAAGATGCCATTAAAACTTGGTTAAAGCTTGCACCAAAAAGATATAAAACAAAATATTCATATATCTTTTTTATCCTCAGTAGTAGTAGAATGTAATATTGTGTTAACTAAAAACAATATTCAACTTTGATTTTATACTCACATTCTTTTATTTTGTTAGACAGTGTCACAAAGTGAAAGGAACTATAAGAAACTTATTAGTGAGCATCAGTCATTAGACATGTTTGAAAGGAAGTTCAACAAATACTTAATAAAATAAATGCCTCTCAGGTTGTGGCTTCATCTCAACAACAGTGTTGTAGAGTCAAGTAATTCAAATTTTGAAGTAACTGAGGATATTTTGAGAAATGTGAGACATATAGAGCAAGATTTTGACAATAGTGGTAATATTGAACAAGATCTATGCATCACCTATATGCGAGGTAGATTCTTCACAACCATACGACTCTAAGGACCCAAGAATACATCCATGCTTAATCTGATGCTCACAAAACGATTGTTACATTCACTAAGATCATATTTAAGTAGAAAGCTAATAAATATGCAATGAAATGTCTGCAAAAGTTGTATCTGTCTTCTTATTTATATATGTATTTAAGTTAATATATAATCTTTTTAGTATTAATTTACTTTTAAATCTCACATAAAATGTATGAGCAGATATAATGGTTTGTATTTAAAGCAATCGGTGAAATGTTGTTAACAAGACATATTTAGAACTAAAATGCTTACAACTTTAAAGAAAAAATTAGAATACTCATGTTTTAAGAAGTTGTTATGATTATTCAAGTAGTTATTTCAAATAAAATTACTATAGTATTAATCCTTCATTTTGTCCATCCGTACAATTCGAACCACATAATTTAAATACTGTATATTGTAAACATTTCTTCCACCTCAGTGGCCTTCTTTAGTACAATCACATTTGAAGGGTTGAGTGGATGAAGGTGGTAAGTAACATTTGGGTTAAAATGAGTTCAGTATATTTGGTGAAGGCTATAAGTGAAATTCTGTCTCGAAAACTGGTTGTTAACAATAACAGTTATTATCCACAGTAGGACCAACCTGTTTTCCGGACAGAGAACTACTTCTAGGCTTCGCCAAATATATTGAACTCATTTTTGATCCGAATATTATTTACCACCTTCATCCAGTTAATCATCACGTGAAATCGGCATCAGACAGTGACGTCGATTCTATCTCACACTTCGCCCATAAATTGACGGACTTTCCACGTCGAAAAGAGGTATGGAAACGACGTGTGTAAATCACGTGAAATCGTCGTCAGAAAGGAACGTCGATTCTATCTGACACGTCGCCCACAAATTAACGGCCTTTCCACGTCGAAAAGGGGCGTGGAAATCACGTGTATAAATCACGTGGAATCGCTGTCAGAAAATGACGTACATTCTATCTGACATTTCGCCCACAAATTCAACGGACTTTCCACGTCGAATAGGGCCGTGAATACTACGTAAAGAGGTACGTTCTTTTCACGTGAAATATACGTGTCCTTGCTGGCTGGGGCCGCAGGTTCGGCCAATAGACGATTTTTGGACTTTACTGTCTAGGAAGGGTTACCATGGAGGCTGGGAAGCCCAAGATGAAGAACAATTAAGATGGCGATTTTACGAAAAACTGAGAGAAATTGATCTGAATTCTGTCCAGGACCTGATGAGAGACATTCGAAGACAGTTGCGTCTGGAAGAGCAGAATCGGCCAGTCCACATAATTTAATAGTATACTTTAGTTAAGTATTGAGTTGTAATTTATGATAACTAGTTAGTGCTTAAATAAATTTCTTCATTAAAAAAAATTGATAAACGTTTTGTGCCAAAACTTTTAGGGAAAATAAAAACAGTCAATTTACACTACGAAACAATCCCACGAAGAACTTGTATATGTATTCTAGGTACAAAAATATTTATAAGGTGTTTTGCTCCAAAAATAGAAATAAGTATGATAAGGTGAAAGACTTCGTGAAAAGTTATCTGTTAGAATTTTATCTAACTAAAGACGCTGTAAATCAGTATATGCACATATTTTGACTTCTTATTCCTACCTGAGGAAGAAAAAAGATGATGATTTTGTACTCGTAGCTCCTGATTTCGCAACCGCTTGTTAATTGAATTCGCACTTAGCTTTCTTAGCTGGCGGTTTGACAGGGGAGCAACTATTATGTGCTGTATCAGAGGTAAGGGCTGACGGTTGCTCTATTTTTGCTTGATGGCAAGACACACGAACATTATCAACTCCCGATGCGGGTGCAGTTGGTTGACTTGAACTTTGATTATCGTTCACCTGAACTTCGAGGTCCTCGTCGGCAGATTGTATCAATCCGCTGCTTCTTTCTAAGACCTCAGTAGTATACAAATCCCCATTAATAACTAGTTTATTACCAGAGCAGTTATTTTGTTTAGCGATGTTCTTACAAGATTCTGTTGGTCTCAACACACAAACTGTTGACAACGAAGACCTTAATATTACGGAGCCTATGGACCTTTCTGAAAATAAGTTGCTTTTCATGAAATCAGCTCAATTTTAACTGGCTGGTTCCCTCCAGACTTAATTCTGTAAATATTGTTCAAATCGTCTAGTGTTAAGTTGATGGACAGAAATTGGTTTAGTTAATTATGAACTATCTCGCCACGATTTTGTGCTGAGGAATCTACATCTAGACCAAAAACAAGTGCATTGTTTTTGCGTACCACTCCCTCTAGCTGATTGTTACGCTTCTCTATCTTTTTATTAATGCTTTCAATACATCTAATTTGTTCATTTTGTTCAGCTAGAAATATGGAGTTTTCAGTTTTGATTGCCTGAACTAAATGTTTTAGTTGACCGCTCAAGTGCAACAAGTACATTGTTTTTGCGTACCACTCCCTCTAGCTGAAGGTTACGCTTCTCTATCTTTTTATTAATGCTTTCAATACATCTAATTTGTTCATTTTGTTCAGCCAGAAATATGGAGTTTTCAGTTTTGATTGCCTGAACTAAATGTTTTAGTTGATCGCTCAAATATTTTGCTTCCATTTTTACTAGCTCAACCAATTTTGAAGAGTTGGTTAAATCTACCCCGCCACTGAAATTTGGTTTATATGCGATAATGAACCTTACGTTGTCGGTTTTACACCGATGTACAAAGTGAAATTTCAATATTCGATGTGTTCCAGACAACTTTGAACAGTAGGGTTTTCAAGGAGTACTCAATGTGACGTCAGATTCAGGTTAGCTGAGTTTTACAGTAATCACTGCACTGCTGACGCCACTACAACACAAATTTATAGAGTAAACAAAATATTGTTCGATCATCGAATTTATTTGGCCACCTATTGTCTTTTTCACGAGTATCCATTACGGTAGAGTGATAGCTGACTATTTAGCCATATTTCAAAATTCCCCATAAAAACAAAGGACATAAATCTGACGGATCCGTTAGGTAGACAGAGCTCTATTTGGTTTTGGTTTTTTGTACGTTACGGATTTATTTTTACTTGCCTTCAATTCTTTTATTCAGAAAAGTTGATTTGCATATAATAAAAAACGTTACAAGCAAGTTTTACTAGATATAATCTCGATTCATTATTGCCAACGTTACAGCCTAATACAAAAACTTCACTAGCTGATCAGCTGTTCACCTAAGCATACATCAACGCGTGATGCATATTCGTGAATTATGGTTTATCTGCAACGTTTTGCCCGTACACTGATATGTTTCCGACGCAAGCTATGGTATAAGCCACCACACATGTAGGTACACTGCAGTCGTTTGGAGCATTGTTCCGCAATGAGTTGCGGATCATACTATGACGGCCCATGACGTACGCATTTTGTAACTGTTACGTAACTTGACTACGAGCAAATTTTGGTATGGGTGGGCCATCTATCGGTTTCGATTTGAACCACGTGTTAATTTGACGCTGACAATACTTATGTCAATCTGATTTGTCATAAAATTCAGTATATTATCTCCGCTGAACGAAATGAATCGATTTACGCTTGAGCAACGTTGGGTAATATTGGAAATTTATTTCCAAAACAAAGACAATTGGGCAGAAATTGCACGAAAATGCCGTTCAAAATTCGGTCGCAACGAAGCACCAACAGCGCCCGGTATACGCAAGTTTATTAATAAAGTGCGTGAAACTGGTTTCATTGTTGATGCTCCAACACGTCAGCGTGCTCGTACAGTGCGTACACCCGAAGGTATCGATGCTGTGGCTGCGAGTGTGCGTGAAAATCCATCAACGTCAACACGTCATCGTTCCCAAGAATTGAACATTTCCCGCACCAGTTTACGACGAATTTTGCGGAAAGATCTCGGTATGACGCCTTACAAAGTTCAATTGGTTCAAGAGTTGAAGCCGCGTGACCATCCACTTCGTTCTGCCTTCGCTACATGGGCCAACGAGCAACTAATCAATGATGTCGATTTTGCGAAAAAAATAATCTTTTCAGACGAAGCTCATTTTCATATTGGTGGCTACGTCAATAAGCAAAATTGCCGTATCTGGGGCTCGGAAAACCCACACGAGGTCTTAGAGAAGCCAATGCATCCCTTGCGAGTGACTGTTTGGTGTGGATTGTGGAGCGGAGGCATCATTGGCCCATATTTCTTTGAAGACGGGGACGGCGCAACCGTTTCTGTCAATGGAAACACCTATCGCACCATGATAACTGATTTTTTTGTTCCTGCTCTTGATGGTATTGATGTGGAGAATGTTTGGTTTCAGCAGGATGGTGCAACTTGTCACACATCGCATGCCACAATCAACTTATTGCGCGAAACCTTCGATGGCCGTTTAATCAGTCGAAATGGTGATGTCAATTGGCCGCCAAGAAGCTGCGATTTGACACCATTGGACTATTTCCTGTGGGGCGCTGTTAAAGACAAGTGTTATGTCGACCATCCAGAGACAATTGACCATTTGAAGGCCAACATTCGTGATGCCATTGACGAGATACGGCCCCAAACACTCGAAAAAGTGCTCGAAAATTGGTCCGATCGAATGGGCTACTGTGAGGCCAGCCGCGGCAGCCATTTGAATGAAGTAATATTTCATTTCTGAGCGGAACAATTGTACTTCAAAACAAAAAAATAAATTTGGCAATATCTCAAACCGTTTTTGTTTTATTTTATTTTTAAATCGAAACTTTTAAATGGCCCACCCAATATAAGGAACTGTCCCAGAAACGTTCTGAACTCCTTTTAGCCAATCATAATACCGGTAGAAACTTGAATGAAGTTGACCACAGTCATGCTTATCAAATCCCATGTATCTGCTCTGGCCCTGACATAGAGAAAATACATAAACTATTGTTGACCTGAGAATAATTGGTCGGCAATTACGTTTTCAAATATTCACACTGTAGGCCATTAAAGTGTCTCTAGTATCTGCAATTACATGCACACATACTCATTCAATTCATTCAATGAACTGATAAATATATTCTTCCAGCGAGTAGTTTCACAAGACGCCCACACTGGCGGAAGCCTCATTGCTACCACGTTTAGATGATTGAATTGTTTATTTAAAATAAACGCGCCTTAGTGACGGATTGACTTAATTGCTTTGTATTTAAATAAGACTTAAATGTATATGAGATGCCATATCTCAAATCCAAGGATAATTATTACGATGAAACACATAAATATGTCCAAGTTTTACTGTCGCATAGCACGCATATTATTGTCTATATCTAATGGTGACCTAAGTACCAATGCAAAGGATTTGATGGAATTTTATGAGATATGCTTGATACAAATCTGATTCCTCAAGGCAATTTTCGCAGTGTCAAGTGTAATATTGGTGTGGATGTGACCAAGGCTTCATGAAAGAGAAAAAATGCATTGTTACAGCCATCAAAAATTCATGCGAAACTGATGATCTGAAAAAACACGAGAGTTGCTAGGTTAGAATGATATGTGTTATTCGAATAGTTTATCAAGTAATAGGATCCTGTAATATTTTCAAGTAAAACAATAATACTAGCCTCTAGTTGATTATTATGAACCTTGACAAGTAGATCTGGCAACCTCGTTTCAAAAATATGGATGAATTATATGTCTTCTCTATATGTCTTAACTGCTTACTTAAAACTTTTAAGGATTGTATTTCCTAACCCTTTATCGGGCACCTCCAGAGTGTTTTGCCTTTTTTTTTGGGGCCATGTAACCGTATGGTTACATGTACTTCCACAACCTATTTCTCTAATTCCAGGTTAGATATGAATTTAAAGGCAACGCTACCGTATGGTCGCAAGTAAGCTTAGGAGAGGGAAATAACGTACATTTAGTTTGCGTGATAACTTTTGGTTTGACATCGATATTATTGCTCCGGCATCGGCTTGTGTTACTTTGTATTGCCTGTCAGTGTAAACACAAGTAATTTTATATTAGATTATTGAATGAGATTTTACTAATTACAGTGTTGGAGTAAAAATACTTTAGGTAAGGTACTGTGATATATAAATTTGAATAGATATGGATATTTTGAGAATTATTTTGAGTTAGATAATGCGGAACCATATGGTTACATTTCCCACAGTAATGGATAATTTTCTTCACAGATTCCCGCCAATTTATGAAAATGGATCAGGATTTCGATGCAATTCCTTATTGTTCATTTTATGGTAAGAAGAAATATAGGTTACCACCATTACCACAAGTATCCGATGATTCTGATATTTAGGATGAAGAAGAAAATTTGGCATTGAAGAAATAAAATAATGCAGACTAGGCAACCAAACTTAGCTTGCGATGACACGGCAAAAGAACAAGAAGCATACGATATCGATTCTGATTCCCAAGATGTTTCTGAACCTCAGCCTGAGCCAGAGTCTGAGCCAGCTTGTCTCAATGCGGATAGAAAAGCAGAAAATCAAGAAGCAGTTACTCTAAAACCTCAACTCCAGTCATACAGCGTCCTGTTATTAAAAGGCTAGACGCAGCTATGCACCCTGGCCCATCCAAACTAGTAAAGGTAGAAAATGTAGACTTTGTGTCAAGGGTACAAAATAGTCTAAAATGTGAAAAGTGTGATATGAGATTGTGCCTCACGGACTCATAAAATTGTTTCAAGGCATTTCATTGCAAATTAAGTCTTAATTTTTTATTTACACATAAATTGAATAAAATATTTAAAAAGTTGTTTTTGTGCAGCTTGTGACCATATTACAGATGCAATAATAAATTAATTGAAAATACAGTTTAAAATTGTATGTAGCCATATGGTCACTGCAACCGATAAAGGGTTAAATACGATTGTTAAAGGTTATTTTGGTTACAATATATCCTAGCATCGCAATCACTGTCCAGAGAAATATAACTAAATAATCTGTTATGGAGAATATGTGTTATGCTAGGGACTATGTGACTTTTCGGATACAATGCTATGGTATCTTTGCTTTTTACTTAAGGTCGCATGTTCTTTTTTTCAACTGCCTGTCTAGAGCAGCGTTCGGAATCCTTTTGATCTAATTATTTCATGGACTTAAAAGATGACTAAAAAACAATTTTATCAATTTTTCTTGTCAAAAATACATTTTTTGTACATTGCGTGCAAAAACTCCAATTTTATAGTAGAATTGATTACCTTCATCCTTATCACTTTTTCTCTTCGAAAAGTCGGTGATTTTCTTGAATCTTGATTTTGCAGCAAACTGAGTTTTCAAGACAAGAAAAGCAAACATTTTTTGAAGAGAGAAAAAAATTCCTACCCGCTCAATTCTTCCAAAAAAGAGGAATAATCACACACAACTTTAAAGCTGGACTATTGTCAATTTACGATTGCTTAAGAAATGCAAAAAAATGCATTTTCTGAGAAAAAAGAAACTGGTGATGTTGTTATTCAGTTATCTCTATACACATCATGAAACGATCAGAAGAAAAGTATTAAGAGTATTCGTACAGACAGGCCATTGAAAAAAGGGACATGCGATGTTAAGGTCACCTTCATTTTATATCAAACCGTCAAAATGAAAAATAAGGAACATTTATCATATGAACTTTAAAAATTGAATGTAGGAGGTCTTTGTAGTTAGAGACGCACTCAAAAAAAAAACAAATTTCTATCATTCTTGGCGGATAAATCTATGGAAACAACCAGTGTTGAAAGGTCCTGAAAAGATACCAGATGATTTATAAGCGGGACAGTATGCGAAAAGGTATTTTCATCTCAACCATTTGTATGTCATGTTCGAAGATGGAAACGACTTTCATTTAGTGCTTTATCAATTAAGTTAATCGAATGAAAACTTCTAGGGTAATTAATTTCAGATTCCGTTTAACTAAATCATGATTTTTACTTTATTTACGTACTCTAACAGACGAAATAAATTCATATTTCACAAATATTTCGAGCATAACCAGGACACAAAAGTAATTAGAACTGATGGGCAAATATCAAAACAAACCTTTTCCGAAAATGTCGGATCATCCTGAACTCGTACGGTGTTCCTCAAGGTTCCATATTGGATTCTATACTTTTATCTCTGTAAGCATGTATCAGATTTCCATCAATATGTCCATAAATGTACAATCCATCACTGTGCCGATGATACTCAAATTTATTTTAGATTTCAACACAAAGATTTTAAAATGGCAGAGGCATTAATCATCGAATATTCAACAAAAATAGCCTCTCGTGCTCGCATAACCAAGGTTGATTCATCTTAATATTCAGTTAAGATTTTCGGCTCAAAAAGACAAAAGAATGTTTATCGAAAAGGAAATCAACCGTTTAATTCATGATAAAATTGGGTCTCTGAATTGACACAAGGTATGTGAATTGATTATGCAGTGCATCATATTGCATTTTGAAGCAGTTTTATCCGCCACTAAACAACAACTAAATTTGCATAAAAAGTTAGCTCAATGTAACGACATAAATAAACTAAACACAAGGAACATAAATGTGTTAGTGAATACACCTACATTCTAAAGCTGTTTACAAAAATCATTCAGTTACAACGCTTTTAAATCATATAATGATCTGTCAGTTATGGTTCAAGATTACACACTATTTAATTTTAAAAAAAGGCTGCACGCCGAGGTCTGATGATAAACACAAAATGCTGGAAATATGGAATATTCTTGTATTTGCTTATATTTTTTTTAATTAATTGGTTATTATATATATATATATAACTTAAGACGTGGTCATTGTCGTGTAGACCAGTTAGGTGAAAAATTAAAGCTTCCGCCTTTTGTTGGGTACTTCGACAAAATTTAAGCAAAGAGGACTCTTTATACTTTTTTTATTCTCTCTAGCTTTCAATGGACTTTGCCATCATCATCAGGAGAGTGGTATGTGAGGATGTTGCTAACGTTCAGGATGAGGGAAACACCCAGTAACATGGTGAAAGCTGGATAGATGGTACAATGGTCATAATTATACCTGTGCACCAGCAATCATTAAGTGGCTTCACGATGTAATGTTTTCATGTTCTAAAAATGTTTAATCTGTTTTTAACTTGTTCTTGTCACACATTTGTGTGTATTTTATATAATTTTGACCATTGTACCATCTATCCAGCTTTCACCATGTTACTGGGTGTTTCCCTCATCCTGACCGTTAACAACAATTAGCAACATCCTCACATACCACTCTCCTGATGATGATGGCAAAGTCCATTGAAAGCTAGAGAGAATAAAAAAAGTATAAAGAGTCCTCTTTGCTTAAATTTTGTCGAAGTACCCAACAAAAGGCGAAAAAAATAATATATATATATATATATATATATATATATATATATATATATATATATATATATATATGGTCGTTGGCAATGGCGATGACTACTGCTCGCATATATATTTTTTTTTTTTGTTTTTTTTTCTTTCAAAGGTCAAGTTGAAAAACGCTACTCTTAGCCACACCTCGCTTTTTTTGTACTCTTGTACGAAATTCAGCACATTCATTCATTATTATAATATTTTTTAAAACACATTGTATATTTTTATATTTCAAGAATTTATTTTCAGCAACAGCCCCATTGGATTTTGGTAGAACTACGATATGAAAATGATAGGAATGGTCAACTTTATGGCTTTGTATCTCAAAAACGGATTAATTATTTGGGTCCAGGTTGTGTTGAGATCATCAAATATATATTTCGATTTAAAATTATAGGTATTTTGAAGGCCTTTCGCAAAAAAAACATTCTGATCCGGTAGGATTAGGTTTTACTATTTTGAGCATGTAAAAAGACGACGGTACGAAATTTGATTTTTTTATAGACCTTAATGTTCTTGAAGTATTACGGAATAAATTGCAGCTCCTGGACTCTTCAGAGCTTGAACTGGGAAGTATGCGACTGATCGCGACCTAAGGTGCGGACTAGACTGTATCAGATTTAGTTGAGTTAGATCATCTAAGCGCGTTATAACATGTGTGTTCATTATAATGGAGACACACCTAGTGTGTCGATAAAGGGTAATGAAGCATCCTTAACAAGGGCGAGTTCAGCTATTTAACAATTCAGTGAATAAGCTGTATTCAAAACGATATGAGGAATGTGAAGCCTTCATTCTCCAACAAGTTGCTGAAATGTCTTACGGATATCAATTCATGCTTGATAAATAGTTAACAAGAATAGCACCTGTTGACTTACTTCAAGGATGGCATATTATCAGTCGGTATGCTATGTATCAAATAACATGCTGATGCATTTGTTTAACGAGCCGATTTTTATATCAGCATATGTCACTAGAGACTACGAAGAGCATAAAAAATATGCTGACTTAGTTATTTTTTGAACGGGTCAAGTTAGCAAGCTGAAATTCGGAGTGATGAACATGATGAATACTATATTTAACATAAAAATAACAGGTGAAAATGGCGGCTAGCCATTATATTGAAACGTTTTTTTTAAGTAGAATGTGGGATCATGTGGTACCTCATTTTGAAGCACCTGATGAGTACTTTATAGTAGAGTATTTTGTGCATTTAGTCGCTTGTAGCTGAACAACTAATCGTCAAAACGTTATAATATGTTGTATCAATCTTCTTCTGTTAGAAGAGTTCATCTGAATTTGCAACAAGACATTCAGTTTAAAACGAATTGACAAAATTCCTTCAAATGAAATACAAGTACATGATTATGTCCGGTAACACATCTCCAGGTATCACTACCAAAACACAGTTTGGTAGTGATACCGGTGTTGATGACGCTATAGTCTAGTACCAAAACGGAGGAGAGTAGCACAAGGCATCGTAAACCGGTGTTAATGCGGCGTGCTTTTGAACACTATGAATCGTATACATTTTTACTTCCTACGTCACTGGCGAGTAAGTATTGTAATCGCGAAATATTTTGAAGATGAAATAATTAGGTCTTTAGATGTTTTATGACCTATACACATACGACAAGGGATTGTATTGAAATCATCGATAGAATTAAGTCTGAATCAAATTTATATCCTGTACTGAATACATAAAGGCTTGAGGGATACTAGAATCAAAGAATATGAAACAGCCTTTCTGTCAATTCTTCTATCGAGGGCAGAAACCTTGATATTAAAGAAGAAATTGAAAAGTCGATTCCAAGCCGTAGAAATGAAATACCTTGATATTTCAGATACTCCTGATCATTTTCAGAAAAAAAATTATAGGTTTTGAAAACTAGGGGTTGGGAGTTGGGAGAGGCGAAGGAGGGTATACGCGCGAGTACATTTTAATGCTTTCGATTCCAGTAATTCTATGTACCTGTACCTATTAGAAATATTTCACTCATCATAATTTTTTGCGTTCAGTTGACATAAGAAATGATAGAAAAATATAGTATACACGTCCCCCTCAACATATCTAACGTCGATACACCTGCTTCAAGTTCTGATCGTATCTTGACCGATGGAGGAGGATGGCTGAGGAGTGGTGCGGTTAGTCATAGTAACGTTGCCAGATAGTCTGTACCGTCAAAAGGATAAAAGACAAATTCTGAGATCTCAACGCGTCAAGTGGGTGACTACTGTAGACTAATTGTATGAGCCTGATTGACTGACGATCTGATTATTTTTTCTTTTTTCATACGAGTACATATTCGGAGCTAACATTTTTTTCAGAGGGGCTAACTAGCGTCCTTTATACCTGGTGACAACATTACGTAGGAAGTGCCGAGTCAACCTACTTGACGCCATTCCTTCTATCAGACATTCAGAAGAATCGCCCCGTAGATAGTTAATATTTATGCACCTAACTAGAAATCCTATTTGTATAAGCTCTCTAA
Organism: Acanthoscelides obtectus; assembly: GCA_963669975.1. Classification (NCBI taxonomy): domain Eukaryota; kingdom Metazoa; phylum Arthropoda; class Insecta; order Coleoptera; family Chrysomelidae; genus Acanthoscelides; species Acanthoscelides obtectus. The sequence goes on along the minus strand of CAVLJG010000006.1, from coordinate 56,233,782 downwards.
ACAAACACATTATAAACAACCAGTTGACAATGTTATTGTATACTGTTGTTATTCATATTGTCAAATAGATTTGTCCGTTCTAAATGATTCAAGCCATTGTTAATCTTACGCTGACGGTGTTACACACCTACCCACAAAATTCAAGTTGACAATTCATTAATTCTCATTCATATCCAATGCTTAATAGTCCGCCAGCTCTTTATCCAAAGTAATCTTCCTTGTACCAGAGTGGGTAACCGGATATTTCATGATCTTTCTTCGAATTCTCCTGCATCTCTTTATCTACTTTACAAATTATGCAGAGGCAGTGGAAAAACGGACAGGGTAAACACCTATGAAATGTGTATTTCTTTATCATTTGATGAAAGATGCGTTTTACTTCCTACGCCACTGGCGAGGAAGTAGTGTAATCGCGGAAAATTTCAAAAATAAGACAATATTATTTTGGATATTACATGACATGTGACTGGAAACACGGCAAAACTTGTTTTTGCAGATGGATGGTTGCCCAGCACAGTTTGCTGTTGTGATGCGAGAGCATATTATTTCCGTATAAAATTTTCTTACCAACGCATTAAATTTCTTTGAGAAAATCAACCATTTCTGTCGGAATGTCGAAAAAAGCCCTCTAGCGGCCACATGTGAAACTAACAAAACTTCAAATGTTATAATATTTATAGCCCCAGAATAGCTCTTTTCAACTAGCCCAAGTTAGTGCAGAGTCAACCAACTTGACGCAATGATCTCTACGAGGGGATAACTTGTGCCGAACATGATCCTCTATGCACTTATGACAGGGTTGTGTGCGAAGTGCTGATTCAACCCACCTGGCGCCATTTTTTGTATCAATCGAATATTCTCCGGGTAAAATACTCCACAGAAATATCCTACTTCTCCTACGTCTGACTCTTTAAAAATATAATAGCAAAATGCGTATTGGATTTCACTAAAGTACAATATCTAAAAGTTCCTTAAAAACTAAGGACATCCGGCCTACGGTGCGTTTCATCCTTCGTTCTTATTGCATTCTGCTGTCGACGGTCGGCTCTCCATTTCCCTCCCCTGCTCCGAAAATTTATAGGCTATATTTAATATGGAACATCTTTGGTCGACCCACCGGCCATGCTACGGCAGTACACCTTCGAACTCTAACCATAAATTGTACTCTTCACTTTAGAAACCGGCTAGACCTGGCCTTCTATATCCAAGCAGAGCCGCCTTGTTTCAGCAACAGCCACGTAAGCATTTTGAAATGCTGAATAATTTTCTACTAAAGCCGTATACTGCTCTTCAAAAGTTTTGCTTTATGGTTAAGGATATTGTCTTTTCCACGAGTATCCATTACGGTAGAATAACAGCTGATTATCTGGTAGTATTTTAAAATTTCCCATATCGACAAATGACACATAATTTTGATGGGTCTGTCAGCCAGGTAGAAAGAGCCAGATTTTGTTTTGGTTTTTTGTACTGTACAGATTCATCTTTATTCAGAGAAGTTCATTTGCATACAAGAAAAGCGCTATAAGCAAGCTTTACTAGATTTACACCCGGTTCATTATTGCTAAAATTACAGACTAATACAAAGATGTCACTTATTGTTAACCTAAGTAGACGTCAAAACGTGATGGATACTCGTAAAATAGGTTTAACTTGTTTCAGTTGTTCCTTTGTTTCAGTTTGCTGGCTTCATATATCGGCAAAATCGAACTCAAATTCACATTTAGCCCCTTAGTGTAGATGCGCTAGTGACTTGCAGTGTTTTATCAAGGTGAAAAATTCATTTTTTTGAGAACCCTAACCATAAATTGTGCTCTTCGCTTTTAAAACCGGCTAGAGCTGGCCTTATATATACCAAATACCACTGAAACTGTCACTGCTCTTCAAAGGTTTTGCTTTATGAATAAGGGACACTCTTCTTTATAAACTGATCCGTGCTTTCATCCTAATTATGATAGCAATTATCAGTATTTTATCTAATCGCAGAACATCAAAGATATAACACTTTGCAATTATAAGGGTCGAATTGAACGACACCTCTTATTAAACGGTCATCATAGGCGTACCAGTATAGAATACAGTCGTTCCTACAATTATACGACGCCTTTATGGCTTCCTTGATTTTCATAATTTTCTACTGTTCCGTGTTAAGCTCTATTACGAGGCTATCTTACAAATAACTATTTGCATCAAAGTGTTCGTGCTTTTGATTTATATCATGTGTTATATCAGCCTGAAACTTCTTACAATTCAAAAAGAAAACATAGCCTCACAATGGGATTGCGCTGACGCTGACACGGAACAGTAGAAATTTAGAAATGCCACAGCTTTTTTTGAAAGAGAGAAAAGACTATGAAAAACAAGGAGGCCATAAAGGCGTCCTTTAATTGTAGGAACGACTGACGATACGGCCCTAAATGTTTCATGACCTGCATGTGAGTTCGACGTTTACTTATGAGCGAGGCCAAGAAAACTAATGTAGAATGAAGTAGGTTTATTAAAGATTGGATTGCTGCAACTGTAAGAAACATCTTATGTGCCATTGAGCCACAAATTACTGTCGTGCTCTAAAAATACTGCTTAGCTAGCTTAGTGGTGGCAGATTACCAATAATCCGGTGAGAATATTTTGTAATTTTCAGTAACATTTGGTAATATTGGCAAGATTGGCATGAAAAATGATGATAGTAGGCTTTTTATGGAGATTTATGTTTTCTATGTCATGTTTAATCTTGATAAAAATCCATTTATTTTCTCAAATTGTTATGAGCACAATAAATTACAACCTTTCCCAATACCCTTCAGCTCCTTCACCAAAATATAGCCAAGGAAGTAATCACAAATTATAAAGCAAATAAGTAGGTAATAAATAACTATCCGGTAGATGATAAACAGACACTTTCAAGGAATAATCACCAGGAAGAGATTACAGTAAGTTAAAAAACATTACGTTATTACTATAACTATTGTTATCATCCAAGATAGGCGAATGCCCTGTTTCATAGTAAGATATTGTTTTTTAAAACTGATGAATGATGGATATTCGTAGTTTTAGAAATATTCTGGATTTAGCAAAATTTAAAAACTATAATATGTACATATTTCTTTTCACAATAGATGCGTGGAAATAAAGGTTATTTTTGAGATATAAAATGTTCGGCTTTCAATGACGTTATTGGAACAAAAAACATTTATCTAAAACCTATCTTGGGGTTTGTGCATACTGGTAGAACTATATAGCTAAATATACCATCTGAAGTGGCAATTGTCTGATCTGTATTTTGAAAGGGCACCGTGGTGGCCGAAATGTCAGTAATTTCGACACTTGTGGTTTCTTATGGCCAAACAAACATGGAATTCTATGGTACACTGGCATTTGTGGTTTCATTCAACGCCTAGGAGAACATGACGATGAGTCAGCGAAATGAACACAGGAAACATTTCGGATGTGACATAACAACTAACTTGCTCTGAAAAAGGCTCCGGAAATATTACCCAATATTCTATACCAAGAGTAGGTACATCATAGCTTGATGGTTTTACTATCACCCAAGCCTCTGGCCATATTGTCGAAACCTACGTAATATTACCGTAAGTTCTGTCGTAGTACTTTCCACACCTACTTGCGACGGAGTATTGTAATCGCAAATTTTCGAAAATGTCTTTTGCACGTTATATATCACTCATTTACGTCGGTCTGTCTGCGAACCCTTGAGTATATTATTACTCTTTCAACTCTGGTAGTCTTACTACTACTATTAGGCATATTTCACACATCACGGATCTGCTCCGAAGATTTTCAACAGACAGACTGCGTATGTTACCTATTGGTCGAACTTGCCGCGCGTCCGAGGATTGTAAATATTGCATATTTGGTAGTGCATCCGAGGGACATAAAAGCAGATAGTTGGGCCCGGTGATGCAATATGCGCATACGAGGTGGGCGCGATATTATCTATATGTATGGCCATAATGATTGGTGCTTAATTTAATGGGGTTACTTGATTTCGTGAGGTAGTACGTCTTCAAACATTGTTGACAAATAGTTTCACATCAGAGCTTCAAATAAATGAGGCAACTGTGTACGGACACACTTTTTGATGCAATCTATGGATTTTTTTTCATGAAAAACCCAAATAGTCCATTAATGTTTCTGACAAACCCTACGTATTTTTTATGCCATTTCACTACATGGAAAATTATACTAGGTGTTGCTTCAAAGATGTGGGAAGTAGAGAGTCAGTCAATCTACTTTATCCACCATTAGCTTTGAAATGTGCTAACATTGAGAAAAATATAATCCTGTTACTGGTATACTAATGTAGATGCGCACAGAAACACCATATTATTTATCCACTGGTAATGTAGTGAAATACATAATAAAAGAAAACGGGTTTGAGGTAAGCCGGCGCACCGGCGTTGTGGCGTTCTCACGATGAATATTTAAGGTTTCTTTCCTGTAGAGAGCCGCCGTGCCGCCTCGACCTGCGGATCATGTTCGGTCAGAACGGAAAAAGACGACAAAGACTTTCTCATTCGACTTACGCTGGCAGCGTCACGTCGGTGGTTGTCGGTATCAGCAAACCAACGAATATCGAATTCGACTTATTTGGACGTAGTGCCGGCTTGTCGCCTGATACAGGCGCCCTACAGCCTATCCCGTCTTTCATGTAAAACAAAACACATAATCAATTCAACATTCTGCATGCTGTAGCTAAATACAGATACGCATACATTGGAGATGTATTTTGTTTTGGGGTTCGGTTGTAGGACCGACGTGGGGTCAACTGAGGCCTGGCAAGGCGTAACACGAAAACTGGCAACGCTTTTTGCAGTGAAAACACGGCTGGCAACACTGTCAATATTGACAGTGTCACTTGTCTCTCTGTCGTTCGTCATTTGGTTAATTACCCCATTATCTCTGTGGATTTTTCTGGAGATTTCTGACAAATATAGGAAAAATCGAAGAATTGGACGAAGAACATAATCTGAATCAATTGAGGTAAGATGTCATCATATAGTGTAGGTAGTACTCTAGCATTTGCATGCTTGCCTAATTTATTTACTTAGTCTAAAAGCCAAGAGTTGCCCCCCCCTTCCAGCCAGCAATGTCATAGACCATAGGTCAACTAACGCTTTGAGGAAGGAAAAACTACATCCAACACGTTTAAAACGCTGCTCGGAAATTACAAGTTTCAAGTAAAAAAAACAAAAACGGTGAAAACTGAAGTTCTACGAGGCGTAATAGTACTATTTGCACATTTTCAACGTATACTAATTTGGATGCATTTGGTGGGCCCCCTTCCTTCCGCGGGACGTGAATATAATATATTTTCATATTTATATCTGTGAATGGAATGCTCGATTTTAGTTTTTCAGAAGAACGTCAACAACTGTTTAGAAGCACAGTTATCCAAAGCTTACAGGTCGGCAAAGTAGTTTCTTAAGATCGATTCAGTGACAATATAGTAGACGTCCAACGTCATCAATTTTCGACTCTAATCAACTTATTGTAATCTGAGCTGCTGGTTGCAAACTTAAAAACAATGTAAAAAAGTGGTGTTAAAAAGGTTAACTCTCCACTTCCTACGCATCGCCGTCATTGAACCCAATTTAAACCCTCTGAGAGAAAAGTCGGTTACGAACATGTACAACAGAGACACTAAACAAATCAAGTCAATCAAAAACATTCTTACCCTGCCCTTACGGTAGTATCGTTGCCTCTTCCAAACCAGACCGGCACGCGCGCCGGTGATCACAGAGAACAGAAGGAGCATGTCTATCGAAAACATTTCTGTCCCATTCTAAGTTTGAAGGCGGGAAAATCGATGATGTGTAAAATATGTCCAATAGGTGCGTCGAACTATGGGGGCTGGGGCGTAATATACATACTAACATAAAACTTGAGCTATAACCTCTCTCAGTCCGTACCAACCTCTACAAAAAAAATTCTGAAAACAAGAGCCTCTGAAAAGTCAAAAAACGAAGTTTGAGCAATTCTTATTTTTTTATGTTTTTCCTACTATCCCCGCCGCCACTGAATCGATTCTCAAAATCTACAAAGTTTTTTTCGTCCTGATAGACGGGTGATAGATTAGCGGACAGACAGACCGACGGAAATGTGTAACATGTTCCAAAAAATATACTTTAATCTCTAATTTTTTGCCTTTACAATACTTCCTCGCCAGTGGCGTAGGGACTAAAAGTAAATTTGCACTGCGACTGACATTATACAATCCGAGCTGCATATTGGGTGACACCAAGCTCGTATTGCAACTTGATTGATCAGAAATAAGAAAAAAAAAAGCCACTGCATTTTTTATTTAAGAATGATTAAGGTAATTTACAGAAGTTAAAATTTATCTCAAGGGAATGTGTTGAAGTAACGCGGGTCAGAATTAGTGACATCACTCTTATTATAACAAAATGTTTGAGGCTGTAGTCAACTGTGAAATGAGCTAACTCAAAGAAGTCAAATGATCTTCGAAAACCAAAAAAACCGGAGATGATCTATTATAACGTTTCTCTTCCATTCATTGATTTTAATCAAGAAAGAAAAGCTAAAACTTACTTGAAACGGAATGCATTTTAATCCAGGAATCGGCGACCGTGACGTCACTCATGCTTATGACGAGGTATTTGAAGTTATGGTAAACTACATCACTGATGACTTAGGTGATGATAGATAACAAGATAACAATCCTAAGTGCAGGTCCGTTTTTTCGGGAAAGTCAAAATATCAGTTTGAAATAGCACTACATTCGGATGTATTGATTTGTTTAGATTTCATTTTATTTCTGATACGAACTTTTCTACTGTTGACACATAACTTCGAGGGTAGAATCTACGGTTGTTGCTAAGCAACCCTGTATATATCGACAAATAACCAATATTATTTATACTTTGCCTGAATAGAAATACAGGTTCGCGCCGGTATTTTCCATAGGCAAACACAGAAGTAATGTTTGCATTACTTTGTTTCTCACGCTTTTAAACGAATGCATCTCTTTCTCGTATATACAATGGGCTACACAAAGGATCTTCAGTAAATATCGCCGGACGCTCAATAGTGTTTGTCTCTGATAAAGTATTATTGCTACTGCTTTATGCTTATTAACTGGTAGGCATTTCAGAACAAAACTAGCTTCTGGTCTGGTAGCATTTTCTAAGTAGATATGTATATCTTAGCTTCTCTTGAGGAGTGGATATTAAGGATTGAATTATTATTTTCAGGATATCTGATCGTGTTATAGAAGTAAATGTAGTTTGGAGACAGTTACCTGTGGGACAGCGGCAAGAAATAATCTAGATTCTTTTAACTTTTAATCTCAAGCTTTCGGTCAACTATACAACCATCATCAGGAGCTAAAAATCATGCTAAGCAGCTAGTTTATAAAAGTTGAACTAAATAAAACTCACTATATATATATATATATATATATATATATATATGTATGTATATAAATAGAAAATGATCAATCGGAAAAATGTATATAACAAAAAGTAGGAAAATAATAGGCAAAATCTGCAAAAAGGAAGAAAGTGGATTCGAGCAGAAAATAGGATAGATAACTTGAGCGATACGTACTTCTGCTTTTTCTTTGCAGATCTTTTGGACTTGAAGTACCACAGCAAGTGGCTATAACCGGCCGCGTTGTTGTGGTTAGATGTCGCCTTGAAAATTAGAGGTCTTCTAGCCATTTGATACTACAATGTGTAAGTTGGCTCTTGCTGTGGACTTCATGTGTCGTTTTTTCTCTCTCCATCTTCGTTTCCTTAGGTTACACCTGTATCCGGATGTGTCGGCATGTGTATCTACGTTTGTAGTTGCATATGTGCATTCCTACGTATACGTATTGTTCGGGTTACTGTTTGGCGGATTTAACAATGATTTTCCTACTTTTTGTTATATACCTTTCTCAGCATGATCATTTTCGCTTTGTAGATCATTTGGGCTTGAAGTACCGGCCCCGTCGTTGTGGTTACATGACGCCTTGAAAATTCGAGTTCTCATAGAGACATTATACTACAATGTGTAGGTTGGCTCTTGTTGGGGAATTCGGGTGTCATTTTTTTTCCCTTCTCCATCTTCATTTCCCCAGGTTACACCCGTATCCAGATGTATGGGCATGTGTATCTACTTTTGTAGTTGCATATGTGCATTGATTTTGGACATGATAAAGCCAATAAGCAGAAATGCGTATTGCTCGGGTTACCTATCCTATTTTCTGCTCGACTCCACTTTCCTTCTTTTTGCCGATTTTGCCCATTATTTTCCTACTTTTTGTTATACAGGGTGACTTCGAAGTTGAGTCATTTATTTTAACAGTGAGTAGATCTGATCAAAAGAAATGTTTTTTTCCTTTACCATTTTTCTGGTAAAATTAAAGTAACAAAGTTATAGCCCTTTGGAAGTTTGAGTACCGCCCTGTCTCAATAATAATATTATATGTTCGTGTTTGGCGACAACGGATATAATCCGCCTGACCGGTTCATCGCATCGGAAACAAAAAAGCGAAAGAATTTGAAACGTTTATCACGATGTTTTTCGTCAGTCGATAACGCGTTAGTGAATAGTAGTGTTTGTTGCGTGGCTCAAACGAAATCAAAAATGGCACATGTTTACGAAAATGCTGAACTTGTGGACATGATTCTTATTTACGGGGGGGCAGTCTTTACAAAATGCTCCCGGATGCATCACGGATTTATGCGAATCGGTTTCCCAATCGAGTGCAACCAACCGCTCGTGCCTTTGTTAATGTAGTACAAAGGGCTCGTGAATCAGGTGACTTAAGACCTCACAGGTCAGGGCATGCTGCTCCAAGACCACACGATCAAATACAGGTCCGCACTGAAATACTTGTCGGGACGATACTTTATTAAACAAGGTAACATTTTTTTTATTTATTTTTTTATTTTTACCCACATATTTTGGTTTATCTTCCTTCTACAATCATTATCTGAAAATTAATGACTCAACTTCAAAGTACCTTTCTCCGCATGATCGTTTTATCTTTATATATATATATATATAAAGACTTGTCTTTGGGGATGTCTTTAGCTAGTTATTATCGACAATAACTATCAATAGCATGCATATATATGTGAAAAATAAAGCTTCCGACTTTAGTTGGGAACTTAGAAAAAATTCAAAGCAATGAGGACTCTTTATACTTTATTAGTCTCTAGCTTTGAATAGACTTTGCCTTCTTCATCAGGAGCTGAAATAATATTGAGAAGAAATAGCAACTATTGTGCAAAATGATTTTAAATTAACTTACAATAGTATGTGAGATTGTTCCTAAATGTTATTAACGTTCATGTTGAGGGAAACATTTAGCAGACTGGTGGAAGCTGGATACATGGTACATTCGTTAAAATTAATATAAAATACACACAGCTGTATGTGAGGAACAGAACAAAACGGATTAAAAATATTTAGAACGAAAGTTAAAGCTACATCGTGAACCACCGGATACTGCACAAAATCGTGTGGCACAGGATCATAAGTAGGATGAAACATTTGACAGATGACAGAAGGCTGGTGGTGTCAGTGTCGATGGATAGAACGAACATTTTTGTAAAGTGTATGCTATGTTACCAAATCACTTCAGATGGTGTGATTTATCAAGATATGTTAAATAAGAACTTGTCAACAGACCAGAGGCAGTTGAACAAACTATATTGTTGATGAGATGGACAATTGAATTAAACAATTATTATTCTATTATGAGAAGTAAAAACAATTGTTCAAATTTGAATGGAATGGAAATGATATTTTCAATTTTGACCATTTGTGATGAAACAAAAATGTACTGGTCTATAACTGCATTATGTTGAATAAAAAGATTGCTCATTGAATACAGATTTCAGAAAGGCACCACATGTTCTATCTGGAATAGAAAAAAATGATAGCTGCTTTAGTAAATGACAGGCACACACTACAATGTAATTATTGGATTTAAATTCAAGTTGCACTGGTTACCGATCAGTGGCATGCTAAGTAGTACAAAGCTACATTATTATTACCTGCTCCTGGCATAATTTTATGAAACTTACTGAAATTCAGTTACTGTCAGTAACAGTACAAAAGATTTATTATTTATCATGGTTCCTTAATATCTTTTAACTACATTGCATTTGTATATGATAAAGCAACTATCTAGAAGTATTTTATAGAAAAAATGAACAAAGTATAACCTTATTTGTGCATGCAGCTAAAGACCACAGATGAAAAGGTTCGTTTTTTTAAAATTTAAGAAAAATTCAATATCTCTAAAACGGTGACACTTTATATAGGTAAGTTTTTGTTATTTGGGAGGTCAGTCCAAAGAATACCTTCTCCTTAAGTTTGTCGAGGTACTTATAATATGTATATATTTGAACCTTACATTAAAAACATTAAAATTTCTACAAATATGTGAAAGTAGAAGTCTTGGAAAACAACGGTGTCACGGTGAAAATTCTTTTAAAATTTGACAGTTTAAGAATTAATGTCAGCAGAAAAGCAGGTGGAGATCTAGGGGCTTTGATATCAATGATTTTGGATGTTGATATAGTTTAGGAAGAGTTATGATTAATTTATTCTAAGAATGGAGTGAGAAAGAATGAAGACATGAAGCAGTACTTCGGTAGAGGACTGAACATGACTAATTACTGTTCGAAAAGGAGTTATTACCATCGATAGCCAATTTCTCACAATACAACAAATAAGAATAAATAACACTCTATTGATGTATGTCGGTTCTTTTATTTATACTGTTGCCAGTGAGGAAAATATGTGCCATTTCCAGGAATAACCTCAATTCTCCAAAATGTGTATGGAACTATAATTGCTCGAATGCCCTACTTATTGTATGGGCGTGTGACGACAAAGCGCACCTTTCACGATGTAATCTGGTGTTACTTTTGTGTGATAATATTCGACCCTTTAATGATCTTGATGTTTGGCCAATGTATAGTAAGTTACAGTCTGCTAGACTAAGCATTGGCGATGACACATTATACAGATATAAATTTATCTACAAAAATAATTTGTAACTGGGTAAATCAGGTACTTAGCACTTCAGTATGACTACAGCTACAGTTTTCTATAGTGCATCAGCCGCATCGACGAATCTCGATTCCTTGATTTTTCATGTGTGCATTTTTTGAAGGTAGTCTTTAAGGATTATCTGTGGTTGTCTTATCTACTCTAGAAGTTCTCAGCTATGTAGTAGCAGAAATATGAGGAAAATTAGATAATAAGATTCCGACAATATGTATATTTCTAGATTTATCCAAGGCATTCAAAACGGTAGATCGCAGAATTCTCTTAACAATTTTGTATGGCGAATCTCTTCTTACATTTTGCTTTTTCTTATAAAAGTTTCAGGCACCAGTACGTTGAGCCTTAGATGTCAACTCCTATTCTATAATGATTACTCAGTTACTTTTTCAATCACCACGGAAAATAAAGTGAATAGGTGTGAATCAACTTGTGAAATGTACATTTGTAGTAGTAGGTATAAAGGTGGAAAATACTCATTAAAAACTTATACGTTGAAAGGCTGTAATTACAAATTAATGTTGGTACAACATTGTAGGTCATCAATTATTGTGCCTTGGAAGATCACGTCTTGGAACTTCAATCATCAAATTGTTGCTTAATTTAATTACAAGCAATGCCTACCAAGATGCCTCTGGTAAATTTAACGGCAATGCGCAAGCATTGCGCACTCACCAGCTATGGAAATCTGTCACGTCCTCGGCGCATACCTATCATTACGGTTGATTTTTTGTATGCGGATCTGTACTGTACATATGCTGACTCTCGTTCAATTTTAATTGCTGCAAAAAGCAATTCGTCTTACCGCTAACGCTCTGCCAGCATGCAGCACGTTCCGTTTGCAAGTGACATTCGTGCAAAAAAAAATCAATTACTTTCTTGGAATATGATATATAGTTTATTCACTGGAACAAAGCAGTTACGTCATATTTAGTAAATCTGAATGCCAACTTTATTGCAAAATAGATCCTAAATTGGTACGTATGCTTAGTTTGAATTTCCCGGGTACATTTATGTTGGTAACAGTTTTCTGTGTTGTGACATTGTCGTAAAGATTGTCAGGTAATTACGCCAACGGCTGTTGTTTATTTGTGGTTTATTTCCGGTCTTTTTGCCTCAATATTTGCATTTTTATTTTATAAAATGCCGCAACTTCTGAGGAGTCGACAAGCAAAAGAAATATTTTGAGACCGAGCGAGATCATGTAGCTCCATTATTGCCTTTACAGTCCGTAAAAGAGGTATTAGGTAGTAAATAAAATTTATACTAGCTCTAGTGTTTACAAAACATACGCTCCGTAATGTTAGTTGCGATAAGGCATCCAAGACATAAACTAGATTTTGTAATATGTCCTAGGATCTAGTAGTTTTAATTAATGTGGCAACTATGTGCGTCACTGTCATTATTTGACATTGTGACTGCTTTGATTAAACATATATAATAAACTATATATACGATTTTGGTCTACACACAGGGTTTTCAAAGTTGGGACTTTACAGAGCATATAGGGCAGGTAGTACTTAGCATGTATGTTGAGTAATATATATATTGTCAAACTTTAAGATAACCGAGATATCAGGTTCCAATAATACCTTTTAAGATCCTATTGATACTCCACGAATGTCCCCAGAGCGTCGGCGTCCTAGATGTTTCTTCCCATCAGAGCTGTATATGTTTGTTTATAACGAGAAATACCATCTGGTTGAATACAGCTGAAGGCCGAGACAGCCCCAAATTTTGCAAATTTAGGAAGAGGTGAATAATATTGTATTTTCGAACCAAGCTGCGATAACTTCATGAAATGTTTACAAACACAAAATGTGACAGGACAGTATTTAAAATTCTTTACCAATTGAATAGTAAGTATTTTTCTTCAATACCTTTCTCACGTCTTCGGCGCTATTTTGCAGCAAATTAGCTATGGTATAGCAAACATCCAGAAAACTATCATATACTGAGTAGATATAAAAACAATTATTGTCGCACGAAACGCCAACTGAAAGTAAATTCGAATTATGACGACATTATAAATCGAGCTTTTATCATTCAATATTTCCGTTGTTACCAGGATCAGAAGCTTCTTAATGATGAACGTCTTTGACTGATTCTATAGACATAACATCTACAACCCCATTACATTTTTTTAAATAATTGGGTAACTCAGACCACGGTGTTGTAGGAGGTTAGGTTTCGGTGACAACCCGCTGTGGCAGCAGAAACTCGTACAGGCCGCAAAACTTAGCATTACGGACAAGCCGACTGGGAGGGGCTCAGAGACTTGTTCTCTAGCTTTCCTTGGAGAGATGTCTGTTACACTGAAGCGGATGCGTCGGATGTCTGTTCTTCGATAACCGAACTTATCCACACAGGAATGGACGAATACATCCCTCACATAGTGAAAGTGCCTAAACCAGGGTCCAACGGCTGGTTTAACAAATCGTGTGACACTGCTCGCCAGCAGAAAATCAAGGCACACAGAACCTTCTTACAAAGCCCCACTGTAGAGAACAGACGACGTCGAGTCCAGAAACAAATATAACGAACGGTTCGCTATGTCAAAAACCAGCAGGATATAAAAGTTAGGCACAGGGTAATGTCGCAGCGCAATGGCAGTCGGTCTTTCTGGACGCTGTCCAAGTAGATTGAAAATAGCTCCTCACACAGTAGCCTTCCACCACTTACGTGTCAAGATGGAACTATTGTATTCGACTCAAATGCCAAGGCGGAAGTGCTAGCCAAGACCTTTGCTGCCAACTCCACCATGAACGTCTCCCCCAACGCCCAAGTGCCGTCAATTCAAAGGGTTCCATACACTATGCGGGAGGTAACATTCAGGCATAAGACCGTAAGGCGAGTGCTATTGTCGCTCGACATCAACAAAGCTTCTGGTCCGGACTTGATTCCTGAAGAGGTGTGCAGCGGAGCTTGCTCCAGTTCTTTCACGTCTCTTCCAGATATCATATGAATATGGTACCTTCCCGAAAAACTGGAGATTTGCTCATGTCCAACCCATCCCAAAAAACGGATCTAAGTCCGACCCTTACAACTACAGGCCTATAGCTCTGTTTTCTGTTATAAGTGAACTGATGGAGAGGTGTATAAATCGCGAGCTTCTGGACTACCTAGAACGTCATAGCTTGATTAGCGACAGGCGGCATGGTTTCCGGCACCAACGATCCACAGGGGACCTCTTGGCTTACGTCACGCAATTGTGGAGTAAACTCATCCAGTCTTACGGTGAGGCTCATGTCGTGGCTCTTGACATCACGAAAGCGTTCGATCAGCTGTGGCCCCCCAGAAAAGCTTTGCAGATGGGTGCCAGATTTTATCTCTGGCCGCAAGATATCCTTCGTAATTGACGGGTTCCCTTCTTCATCCCACAACGTCAACGCGGGTGTTCCCCAGGGATCGGTCTTGGCTCCGACGCTGTTCCTCATACGTATCAACGACCTCAACTAGCGTCGACTTGCTCTCTGACAAGAGACCTGGAGGCTATCACTGCTTGGGGACGCAACAATCTTGTACAGTTCAATGCTTCCAAAACACAATACTGTACTTTGACGAACAAAAAGTGACCTAGCGCTCATCCGGTTTCGATGGACGGCCGAGTTCTGCCAAAGAGCCATTCATTTTGGCTGGTCGGAGTCCAGATCACCGAGGACCTGATCTGGCACGAACACATCTCTTCAATAGCTGCAGCTGCTGGGAAAAAGCTAGGCTATTTGTTTAGGGCTAAGAAGTACTTTTCTCCGCATGACCTGCTCACTCTATACAAGGCCCAGATAAGGCCTAGCCTCGAGTATTGCTCACACATTTCGGGTGCTGCCGCCTTGACTACATTATCCATGCTGAATGCTGTCCAGAGGAGGGCGGTCCGACTGATCGATGACTCTTCTCTAACAGACAGTCTCGGGACTCTTCCACACCGGCGGGCTGTCGGCGATCTAGTTATTTTCTACCGCTACACCAACGGGCTTTGCTCCTCAGACCTCTCTTCCATGATTCCTACGCGCGATGTGCCTGCCAGACAGACCCGCCTGACTTTGGCGTCCCATCCCAGCCGTGTCGAACTTCATACATCTAGAACTGGCCAATACGACCGCTACTTTGTCCCGAGGGTGTCGAGATTGTGGAACAATCTACAAGATGAAGCTTTTCCCAGTTCTTCTAACCTTAGGCAGTTCAAAAATCGTATTAACAAAATTTCTTTGTGATCATCATAGCAGTCGCGATGTTCCGGCATTTAGGCTTCTGCCTGCGCGGCTGCTTCGATATAAAAAAAAACTTTTCTCAAGACGACCAAATCGTATGAATCCCCAAAATTGCAAATTATGCAACCGGAATCTCGGGAGGGAGGCCGCGGCCATTTTGATTTTCAAACGTAAGTTGGGTGGCCGAAAACCAATTTATTATTATTTGTTCCATTGCGTGCACAATACTTTCCTTCTTTGCGCGTGGGCAATTTAAAATGTCTTAGTTTCTTGCTTCATTCCTCTTCCTCTTGAATCGCGTTTGGTCCTTTCTAAAAATACAGTGAGATGCACTATTGCTTAAAAGTACATTGCTCCCCAATTTTTATCAAAATCGGTCTATCGCTGTCGCTCACTGATATAACGTGCTCACAAACCTAACCTCATGGTTCTTCTTAATGTAAACAGTCAATTATTTAATTAAGACTTATGATTTTGAAAGAATTATATTGTCTTTAGAATTTGTCTCATGCTAGAAAAATTATAACAGATTCATCGTCTCTTTATTATTAGAGATGTTTATAATTGCAATTTGTGAACCATATAAATTATATAAATGTAGTTTCAACACAGTATTCCGTACTATTGATCTTCCGTAATTTCAGTTTCCTTAACTAGGCATAGGAACGTAAATACTCTCAACACTCTCTATACAAGATTATCAGATTCCATAGTCTCTAATAAATCAAAATACCATAGTAGGCCATGACAATATAGCAGACCTTCTTCGGGCTGCAAATGTGTGCCTGTTGACTGGTGTTTGGACTGGAAGAGAAACAGTGACTGTGACATTTTAGGGGGTTCGACAGTTCGATATTTCCGCTTTCCAGTAGGAAATGAATTTAGTGTCCCAGATTACGTTTGAGGAAAAGATAGTTTTGATTTCGCTGGGAGGTTTGGCGGCGATTTTTAATTTGTGTTCATTGGCCATGTTTTCTTGTGAATATTTTCTTGAGTGAATGGATTCACTAACTGATTTCGTGCTACTAGGTTTGTACTTTTTATATAATTTTGTTTGCTGAGGTATAATTAGCTAGATCAATGATATGAATCTATATGATCGAAGGTTGTTCGGCAATCTTAAAAGGCTGTAATATTCTACTTTTTATAAAATATAATCTCGGAAACGTGTGGCACTTTTTAATAAGAATTTATTGGTTTTTTAGAATTCAGTGGCCTCATTTTATTTAATTCCTGCCAAATTTAAAAAATTGCACACAAAAGCAAGTTAGGTTTAGAAACCTTAAAGCCCAACCGGAATCTCAGGGAGGTCTCTGTGGGCGCCAGTGCTATCAGCTTAAGCAAGCATTTCCTTCAAATAAGTTCTTTTGTTTATATCCATATAGTTTGGACTATTCCGCTCGAAATCATTCAGTATGAAAGCAAAAAATCTTCCCCATAACTTGAGAGTGAAAGAATTCGATTGTTTCCAAGTGAAGACGGATCGTAAAGAATGGCAATACATAGGACAACGTCCTTTACTACACGTTCCATCCATTGGGCTTAACAGCAGTCGAGAGACATCATAGAGCGTGTTGGTACGGCGAGTGGTGAGTTGACCATCCCGAGTGCTAAGTTAGAAGTCATAAGGGGCAATTAGGGTCCATTAACGAACACCGATTCACGTGAAACTGCCGTGCGAAATGGGCCTTGCTCCTATAAACGGTTACGTCGGCGGTCGTTAGACGGCGTAGTTACGCCGTTGCACAGTCAACCTTGATATCAAAACAGCACCCGCGAGGATGCTCCCCAATATGACGACGCCTGTTATATCCACCACACATACAATTGCATACAACGCAACGCCCAACCTTGACAATCACTATTACGGCACGCGTCTTTGACAACGTTAACAGCGGCGTCACTGAATCGATATTACTCAACAAATCTTTTTCTCTTCAACCGCCTCAAAAGTATTTTTTGTTGCTCGCAGTTCGGCATGAGAAATTAAACTTTCCGATGTCTGATTGAAGCATAACGTAGCAAAGCTTTTTAAGTTATCAAGACATTCGAGATGATTAAAGTTAATACCACTTTATTGAATACCAAGAAACAATAAAAAGATGCCAGCTAGTCACCATTATGCAGATTTTTTTTTGAATGGATTGGTATCAAGTGGTACTTTATCTAGATGCTATTTTGAGTCCTTAATTATTAATGATATATGAATAATATGTGAAGTTTCCTATATTCTCAAATCGCGGACAAGAGTTTTTGTGCACAGTCGCTTGTCATCCGACCCCTAATCATACAAGCTGTATCGATGTTCTTCTGTTAAAAGGATATACCCAACTATGCAATGAAATATGAGACATCCCATTTGAAAGATGGCCAATTTTAGAAAATATGTTCACCTTTTTCAAAATCATTTTGCACATGTACTATGGGTAATCTCAATTATATATGGATCGTTAGAATACGTTATGCATCCGATTATTCATAAAAACACGTTTTAAGCTTACATTCAGGAGCTAAACCATGTTGTAGCTTGCTGGAAATTGGATCATGCGTTAATTATTGATTACTGATGTTAACTTGCCTAGTTTATAGACTCACTGAAAAATATATAAACTAACCATACGAGTAATTATTTTGATGGAAAGCTATCTTTTCACTAAAATAGCTAAAAATATTGGTTAGTAAGTTAGCTATAAAATATTAATCGCTAAAACACATAGGAATGACTAAAATTTGAATTTGATCAGTAGTATTAAAAGGGATGTTGATTATACTTTACTATGGTTTTTTCAAGACATCACAATGAAGAGTAACAACACATGACATTTTCCATACACATATAACCCCAGTCTACCAATAAACTAAACCAACGAGATAGTTGTTATATTATAGCAATATTAAGTTTATTCAACTACTGTGGATAGTTTGTGAACTTAAGAATAGTGTCGTTGATTGGTGTGTTTTATGGTGTATACAATAGCGTTGAATCCTGGATACTTTATAGACTAGTAGGCTAGTGCATAACCCTCTGTTGCGTGAGTCAGTAGTCTACACAGTCGAACAAGCTCGCAAGCACAAAAGGCCGCTCCTCGCACTGCAATCATTAATTCGCGAATTTAGAACTATAAAAAATCAGGGCATTTTGTCAAAACCCTCACAAAAATCAATTTTTTCACCGTATCAAAATTTGTCAAGTGATTTTAACAATGCCTAAAGGCTTCCTAACGTAAAAGACCCTCTCCCTTCGTTCTCTGCTTTTCTTAACTGTTTTTCCTTAACATTGTCCGATTTCCGGATTATCTGACCCGACAGACGGCTCTGACAACCAACGATAACCCAAAACGAAAAGTAACGCCACTGATGATCGGTTATCGTTTCAATGAATTCGCTCGATACTTACTTACATACACAGGAGGCTAGTCGTCGGCGCAGCAGCCGCTTTGAAGTCCACTTTTTTTTCCACAAAAATAGTGCTATTTAATTATAAGGTGGTAATGGGCTCGTCACATATCCCCAGATGAAGTGCAGAAAATAGACTGCCAACGTATTTTATGGGGAAATAGATATACGTGCTGCAATGCCATATCGATACATGGAACTTTTTGTATCTGCAATGTCGCACATTAAACCCTTGCGCTGTTTTATTAAGAGCTGTTGCACACAAGGACGCCGCACAGTGGTCTAGAATGCCGAAAAGCTGGCAAAAGATACAGTTTCTACGGCATTTATACGATTTTTTGGTACAGTAAGGTTTTCTGAGTCACTGATTTCAACCCTGGGGTTAGTGGTATTTGTGAGGGCATTCAAAGGTCTCTTGAAGGTCATATCAAGGACATTTTCAAAGAAAGCACAGCAGTTGATCCCAACCGCATGTTATTTGGGTTTTTCTGCCCGCTGAGTTCGAATCAGAAAATGTTTACACAGGCTGCTACACTCGGTTAGGTTACTGTCAAACCAAAGAAGGAGGTCTGTTCGAACATCCAAGTTAATATTTTGTTTGCATTGTGATTAGAATTATTTATTTATATCAATTATCTTTGATTTTGACTGATGGTGATAAAGTCAACACATCCTGAATTGAGGAGCAGACTTTCAAAAAGCGTTATGCTATGACCCGCATAAATTGAGGAAAGTGGAAAAAACTGCTGTGACAACATGCGTAGCTGCAAATGCTTGATTTTGGTGAATCAAATACCACGAAAATAGATAGGCTTTGATGGTGAAGGAGGATTACCTGGAAAACAAAGAAATTCCATTTTTTGACCAAAAGTAGATTCTATTTGATGCACTTTGTTTGTCCGAAGGTGAAATAAGTCCTTCTGTTTGGGAAACGGTAACTTAAGTCAAAATACCTTTATTCTATTTGCCCATGAATACAATCTTATAAAAAATAGGCTTAGAGAAAAATATTCAAACTTTCACTCCATCATCATCCTCGATGCAGTTACATACTTCTTGGGCATTATCTTCATCATTGTCTTCATCACTATTCTCTTGTAGCTCTTCAAGGGGCTCTGAAAAAATAGGACGAAGCCATTGCAATTCCTCATCCTCACGCCATCTTTCTGTGGATAGCTGCACCAAAAGGTTATGCAGGCTTTTCAACTTTGTCCTTTTTATTTCATGATTCAAAGGCAACCTTGGAAAACTCAAGTTTTCAATCATCTTATTTTTTTTTAACAACGTCAAGTACTTATCGTCATTTCTGTAAAAGGTTTCTGTTTCCACAGGTACATGTTGTTTTGAAGTCCGTTTTATCAAGATTCGCTTAGCATGACTGATTGATTCGATTTTCTGAAAAGTGGACAAAGCGGATTTCAGGTCATATATTTTCCAGTCAGTCCCAAGCTTTCGAACCAATCCGACTTGAGAATACAACTCCCAGTATTTTTCTGGTGACTTTAGTGTGCTATGGGACCTAATAAGCTTCTCACACCGTCCAAAAATGCGATCCGCTGGCAGGTATGAATGACTTCTTATTGGAAAAACCATTCTTATAGATTGCAGGCCTTTTGGTGCTTCTTGATGTAGCCACATCATTAGCATGTCAACTATGTGACTGTTCTTGTTTTGGCCTCCACATCCATCAGAGAACAAAGTCAATTCTTTCAAGTTTTTTGGAAATTCAGCCTTTCTGAGAAAATCGTAAAGAGCAGAACCAACTTCTGTGGCACCCCTTCCTGCTTGGTGTTCTAACCATGAGTAAAAAATTGGTCGCTTGCAAGGTATGTCTGTGATACAGAAAACATACAAGGAGAGTTGCTGTGCGTAGAATGCCTCTGAAATCGGTACTTTAGGGAGAGGTTGTACCTGCTGAAGATCGAAGCAGAATGCCATGCCGTCTTCAGATTTTTCCTTCAAAATTTTAAAAAACTGCTTTGCTCGTAACTTATGTACTCTTAAATTTGTAATAACAGTTTGCTTTTCGCGTTGGCCGTTCACCATAGAGAGCAGATTTAGGTGCCGCGTACAGAATCCACAAACATCGGTCGCCGGTGTACCGAATCCTATGTTAAAGTCATTCGAAAAAATGCGACTAAAGTACTTGTAATTTACTTTATAGCTTTCTTCAACGCTATCATTGTATAGCCTATGTAGTATGGTAATATTGTACTCTGCAGATAAATATATCCTTTTAGATTTCGCTCTTCCGTAGTGACTCTCTTGCCCCTTTAAATTTGCGATAAATGCTTTCACTTTCTTGCGCTTTTCCACATTTTTCTGCGAACGTCTGTCACCACCACGATTTTCAGAAATACCCGATCCAGCTTTCATTTGCCTAGAAATATTTTGTATGCGTTTCTGACTAATACCAAAAATTATTAAAAAAATTTTCTGACAAATTCTTTTCTTGCTGTTGGAGCTCCACACATTGTAATGCACAGTAATGTTGCGGTTTCTAGTAAAGCTTTGCTCTGAACGTTTCTTTCTCCTAGGAGTTCCAATTTCAATTTCGTATCGTGCTTAACCTTGTCTTTTTGTGAATAAAACTTTTGTCGGCAGCGCCTTAGATCTTCGAAAGGAATATCCTTACATGAAAGTTTTTTATTTCTGCCATGCTTACAGGAGACTTCGAAACCATCAAGGTTGGGATCAGGGTCATCGTATCTAGAAATAAAACCGCAAACTATGAGAAAATTCTCCAAATAACATAATTTACTATATCCACCGTATTTCTTTCTGCCGCTGCCGTGATGTTGCACCACATTTTCGTTTTCTACTGCCTCTGTCTTGATCACCAACAACATGCTCTTCATCCATAATAGTGGTCCGACCGATCTAACCCACTCGATATCACTATGCTAACTGAAGCAAGTTACGACAGGATTACAATCTTGAGACACGTGTCCAAACAAAAGGGTTTACCTGCTGCTCATCCAAAATATACTGGACAAACAAAAAGCGTTCATGCACTAACTAGCTTATCAAAGTCTATTTGTTTGTCCAACGCAGAAAAAAATAACGCTCTTTGAAAGTCTAGACGTATTAACGGGCGTTATATTTATCGTTTAACATCGTTTTGGATGTCCAAGGAGCGGTTGACAAATGGAGATGAACCTATACATTTGATCGCCATCTTTTGGCCAATTTCGTAAAAACTGCACTTAATGCTTTTTGAAAGTCTGCTCCTCAATTATAGTTACTTTTTGCGGCAGCGCTGCAGTCGGAAGATGTAACAAATAACGTTACGCAATAAAAATTATTATCACTGCCTGGGTGTACTCAGGTGAAAGCCATTTCGAAGCAGGACGACACTCCCATACGAGCGCTAGATGGGTACTGACCAAAATCGCTTAATTATGATCATGGAGGTGAAAACCCTGCCTTGGAATGTACAAGATGCGGTGTTATCAAACGAACCAGTGATGCAATGTTGCAGAATTTGTGGCGATCCTGACTCTTCATTTCGACCTAAAATGGAGCGACGTCAGGACCGATCGTTAATCAATCCTTAATAGATTCCACACAATTTACAGTTCGAAAATGTGTACACTCAAAGTAAAACCATTATTTAAAGAATAAACTAACGCAACTTTCCGATATGCATCTTAATTCAGGGAACTGATGTAACAAGTACACATTGAACTCAAGCCGTCAGATAAATTTGGTTTTCAAGAACAAATTCGAAAAAGTTTCCGACCACCCATCATATTATGGCAGTATATAAGTCCATCTTTCACAAAGGTTTGAAAAAGTTAGCTAAAACTGATACTACGTTCTGTTTAGCAGTATTTCAATAACATCACTTACTCCAATTGGGGCATTGGTCAGAATCGTATTAAAAACCTCTCTGAATAATACTAATATAAAGAAGTGAAACAAAAAATAGTAATCCGTTCAATTCCCGGTGTATATGAAAACAAAAATAATGACAGAATTCTGTTACATCAAGTGAAAGTTGGGACTCTCTCTTTCTCATATTCAATTGCTCAAATTATTTCAACACACAACACAAGGGATGATACAGAAGAATGTATCAGGTTTGATCCACGTTTCGAGTAGGTCACAAATCCTTCTTTTTGATGACATTACAAAATGCAAAAAGCTTAAAATAAATGACCCTTGACAATTATGTCGATCCCATTCTTTCGCTAATATACTAAGTGACATATAAATCCGAACACCCAGTTTAAATGGTTTTATTTTAATAAAAGTTGGTGAATGTATTTATCTTAGTGTAAATAACAAGTGAAAAAATTTTCAGCCTTATCAGTTGGATATTCCGGTTTTATACTGCTTTTTTTTAATTCACTAACGCTCTAAAAATGAATATTTCAGCCGCAGTAAAGAATCAACGTTGGCGGATTTTGGTTCTTGACATCCTTTAGGATCGGTTACGATACCTAGAGTACGGAGACCTGTACGATTTCGTCAACTTAGTGAGTTTGATAGGGGCCGTATAGTGGGACTTCGGGAAGCTGGACTTTCTTTTCGGGCAATTGCAGTTAGAGTGCAAAGAAGTGTAGACACTGTGGTTAGGTGTTGTCAGGCATGGCTTCGAGAAGGCCGTTCGCAAAGAACAAGGGACACTGGACGCCGCCGTAGAACAACAGACCGTGAAGATCGCCGCCTAAGATTATTGGCCTTAAGGGACCGTTTCTCCACTACCAGGTCCATTGCAAATGAATGGTTTGCAGAAGACAGAAGACCTATTGGCATGCGAAGTGTTTACCGACGAATGAGAAGTTTTGGCTTGTTTTCATACCGGCCACACTGGGCCCTCCCTTTAACTCGAGAACACCGACGTAATCGCCTTGAGTGGTGCAGACAACGGTCACTCTGGGATCAGGAATGGAACAGTATTGTCTTTAGTGACGAGTCTCGATTTTGTTTAGGCATGCACGATGCTCGTGCCAGGGTTAGAAGGCGACGTGGTGAAAGGAGGAATCCACAGTTTTTTGTTGAAAGACATGTTCATCACACTGTTGGAGTTATGGTTTGGGGTGCTATAGCTTATGGTTCGAGGTCACCTTTAATCTTCATCAGAGGTAACATGAACGCGCAGCGTTATATCCACGAAGTTCTAGAACCCCATCTGTTACCCTATCTTGACACCCTGGCAGATCCAAATTTCCAACAAGATAATGTCCGACCACATGTTGCAAGAGTCACAATAGACTTCTTTCTTTCAACATAATGATGTCACATTGTTACCATGGCCACCAAGATCTCCCGACTTATCCCCAATTGAGCACGTGTGGGATATGATGGGTAGGAGATTGCTCAATTTGCAACGTCCTCCTAAGACTCTAGAAGCACTTCGAGAGGAGTTGGTGGTGGCCTGGAATGAGATACCACAGGAGGACATTGACCACCTGATCAGAAGCACGCCTAGGCGTGTTGGATTTATATGTCACTTAGTATACATTCAAAGATAGAGTCGCCAATAAAGTTGAACAGGCGGTTAAAGGCCCTGAAAGATTAGTGCACACAGCGATAGAAAAATCATGTTGCAATCACAAATTATAGAGATTATATGATCGTAAACGATCAAAGCAGCATTTTCCTTGGAGCGTAAAATGATTTCGCGCACAGCGAACGGTTCGATGTTCCCAGATAAGATCTACGAGTATCTAGTCGTCTATGGCTGGTGCATTCAAGTGCAAGGTGCTTTCTGCGTCTGTTATTGTTCGAATTCCTAGCCACTGCTGCTCTTGCGACTAGTTTATAACCGAGTGTTAGATCGTCGGCCATTTCGATAAAGTTTTCACAAACTGGCTTTCCTGATTTATATCACATTGTCATAATCGCCGGTCATGGTGTATCATATACTCAGATTCGCATCCATGCAGGGTGATTCAAATTCAAAACATTGACTTAAGGAGTTGCTGATTTTAGGTAGTAGTAGGTTAGTGACAGGGAGAGTGATAGGGAGAATTTGAAAACTTGCCATTTGATAATGAGTAATGCATATCATGGTCAGAAGACATGCAGAAAGTAGTTGGCAAGCTTTATACCGGAGAACTACTATATCCTCGATTATATTAGACAAGCTGTTTCCCGCGACTTCGTACGCGTTAAATTGTTACTAAGATGTGACATTACTTTTGAATATTGCTATGATTGCATTGCTTTAGTGAATTGACTGTCAACAGTTATTTTATTAATGGAGCTACATATAAGCTGCGGGGCGGAAAGCTTACAAAATAATAATATTACCAACTTTTTGATATTAGCATTTTAAATTAAACTAAAATTTACATTATAGAAGCTAGGGTGTCCAGTGGGAAAGTTAACATTTCAAATTTGATTTGCGCGGCAACCGTATACGCGATGAAGTGGGGAGAGGTCTTGATCGACGCGTTCGCGTGCAGGTTAAATCGTTTTTTTTGCGGTAAAAAAAAAAAACGGCCGGCAACACTGTCAATATTGATAGTGTCACTTGTCTTTCATACGTCTTTATTCAACGTCACCGCTGTCAAGCTGCCACTTTTTCTTTACCGCCAAAAATATGCCGAAGTGTGGAGTGGCTTGGAAGCGTTTGGAGCAATACTGCTTGAAAATAATTAATATAGGTGAGAGAAATAGAGCAGTTTTACTTTTGATATTTATTGGAATTTAGAGTTTGTCATCAAACCCTTAATTAAGGATGCGTTTACGTCCACCTTGAAAAAGAAACCTCAGTAAAATTATCTCACGCCACTCGGTTTCTTTGTGCCTGCATTTTCTTTCATAAATTGTGTCTCAAGAAGTGATTTTCAGAAATACTACTGTATTTTCCCTATTTTCAGTTAGTTTCTCTGCCACTCATCTTTCAAGATTGGAATGGCTTAAACAATACAGGTAAGTAGGTACCTACATGACATTTATTTTGATAATATTGTAAAGTTCCTCACTATAATTATTATTTTTCACTTAAAGCCTTTCGATACTACAATAGCAAAAACAAGCAAGAAATGGACACGGCAGTGCCTATACCCTTCATGCCAAAATAAATACATATTGAATGTAAGTCATTCATATCCCCCATCCAAGAAACTTTATCGATTCCCAAAAAATCTCAGTCAAAGGCAATTATGATACAATGCCTGTGGATTAGCTTCCAGTACACAATCTGGTAACTTCTATGTCTGCGAAGATCACTTTGTACTGTCTGATTCCCTTCAGGATCCCTATTCACGTTTGAACTGTCTTGATGTTGGTCAAATTCTAAGTCAACCCATTAGTGATTCTGATCCTGCAGTTTCATTGAAGGAATGCTCTGTTGGTTCCTCAGCAAGCATTTGTGATTCTCCTTCAACTTCTGCGGCAAGACATGTAAATTGCCTGCCAAAAGAAGTACCAAAAGACTTGACAGATGTAAGTACAATTGAACACAATCACTGCTATTCAGATTTTGTGGTGCAGACTCATTATCAAGATAAATATACCTTTCTGTCAGACAATTTGAGTTCATGCCTTACACAATTAGAAGAAAGTAAAAGTGAATTAACAGAAAGGGAAACTAAAATGTATCAAATTCACCGCAACACGTGTCTAAGTGAAAGAAACAGTTGAAGGAATCAATTAAATCTTTGTACAATGATGGGAGATTTGTGCTTATTGAAAGTCTACTTTATAGTGTATCAGTGGAGTTCATTAATTCACAACCATGTAATGTAACTTGCAAACCTAATAGGCGCCGGTAGACAATTAATAATAAGACTTTTGCTTTGTCAATTTACAAACGTAGTCCCCGGCTGTATAAATACTTGAGGTCTTATTTCCAACTACCTTCTCCAGGAACCTCAAAATCCCTCCTGTCAAAGATTTCCTTTAAGCCTGGAATCACAAAACCGGTTTTAGAATATCTGAAATTAAGAGTATCTAAATTAGATGAAATTGATCGTCACTGTACCCTCATCTTTGATGAAATAAGCGTTGCCAAAGTGATCAAGACAAGATTTGTGGCTTTTTTACCAGATTGTGATTATTTTATTTATTAGAATTTTGTGTTATTAAATTACTATATACGGCCTGTACAGGCTTTTCCCATGTAAAATAAATGTTTGTTTTCATTGCTATACTCGTATAGGCTAAATTTTGCAAATTAATGTTTATTTAGAATTATAATGTTATGTTTAATTAATAACATTTTGTACCCTTTACGAACAATATTTTTGATATTGAATTTTTGTTGACGTGGCATCATGGGTTTTTGGTAGTTTCCTTATGATGGTATATTGGATTTATTATTGAGAAACGTCACTTGGTGGTTTCTGTTTCTTCATTCCACTATACTCGTATTGCAAATGCACCACATTACGTTATCTACCAGAATAAGGTTATTTGCCCAATTATATTGCTTTATTTATCACTCTTATTAACGAACCCAAACACAAATACACGTGCGGTGTTTTGTTTGTCCTAATGCAAAATTAATACTGTTATTAGGAAAATAAATTCAAAACAACCAAATAAAAATAAAGATGACAATGAGTGACAGTTGTCGTGAGAAAGTAGGCAACCATAATAACACAGCCGTATGTCACTGTATAAACATGGCGGCATATGTCATTCGCCGAATTGTTCTGAGTAGGCAGGCGCTCTTTCTGTGTCATATTTGTTCTAACACCTCAAAGACATGACGTCAAAAGTCATTCGTGTTGCCAATGGAATCGCACTGAGTAAGCGTCTTTCAGTGTTTATGTTTTGTGGGCTAAATAGTCACAATGGCCTCGTTCCAACAATGCCGTGTACCGTACAGTGAACCGCCATGAGCGTGCGCAGTACGTTTTTAGTGTCACTTAAAACATACTGCGCATGCTCATTATGATTTACTGTACGGTACACGGCTTTGTTGGAACGAAGCCATTGTAACGTTAGACTGGAGCGCAACGTGCTTCTGCTAACGAGGTTTTCTTTAAGAGTGGTGATTCATATGCAGCTGCCTTTCGGAAATTTTGTACACGGTACAAAATTCGCCGACCAAGAGATGCTCCAAGTAAGAACCTATTGAAAAAGAGGATCAAAAGGTTCCGTGAAACAGGCTCTACTCTTAGTCAACCCATTCCTGGCCCCACACCTACTGTATAACCTGAAGAAAGTGTAAATCGAGTATTTAGACATTTTTATGAGTGCTGTGGGACAATACCCTTATTTTCATATATGATTTGTATTTTATTATAGATTTGAAATGAAATTTGTTGCTGCCATGCGCTCATATAAAAATGCTAAGTTGAATGTTTGAAAATGGGCGAATTTTGCATAAATATGCCGGAATAATGAACTTTGGGCATTTAAAAAACAATCAATTATTCAAATGAAAAGGTATTGATGAAACTTTAAAATACAGGTATAAAGACCCTGATGCTCTCGAAACTGGATGCTCTTATCTTGGTTAGCAAGTAAATGACGGCGTGAAATAAATTTTTTCTGTACTGTAAAGAAAGCGTTCTGTTCAAAAGACTCAAGTGTAACCGTAACTTACATGATTCAACGAACTTTCCTGTAAATGATGTTCGATCCTAATTACGTGAAGGTCTCGTCGAAGCAAATATTTCGGTTGAGATGGTCCAAACCTGTAATCGTCCTTCAAAAACCATCTTATGCCTGCATCGTTAGTAGCATTTTAGGTAAAAGACTGATAGCTGACTTATAAACTGTAAGGTGAGGAATTTCTAGATATTGCTTATCAATGTAGAAAAACAGACATATATTTCTTCCCGACAAAGGTCCTACCGTAGTCTAAGCCCACAATGATATGGTGGCTTGTAGATGCTGATCTGACTGACAGCTTTCCAGGGACGACAACCAGGGTAAGCCTCAGAATTAGTGGGATCATGGTCCTGGATACAAACTTTACTTCTAGAAGCGATATTTAAAGGACACCGAACGTATGAACCAATATCAGGATGGTGACAGGTGAAGCTCCCAATCACTTTTTACGTCTCACTGACGCAAAAGCTCATCTGTATCAGCATTACTCCTAGATTTTATATTTAACGGGAGGTCAGTAAAATCTCTCTCTTTATACAACTGCCATACTGCCCTGTTAATTCAAAGGGACGTATCTGTTTAAAAAAAAGAACGGGGAAAATTGAATATTTATGTTTTCACCTATGCCGTCATGATGTTTTACAAAAATAAGGACTTTTATTGTACAGAATAAGTATGAATAGTGATAGTTATTCTATTTTATCCTTTGAATTCCAAAATTTTATTCCAAATAAGATATTTGATAGATACGCCTTTTTCGATTAATATAAACAATGCGAATAACAGATACGCCTTTGAATTCTATCATCAGATGAAATGAGTTATAATACTAGCAAGTAGAAATGAAAAGAAAATTTTATTACTGAAACATATTTAGACTAAATATAAACGAAAAATATAAATTCAAAACATAGACCGTTGGTCTCAGTCAGTATCTTCAATAATTGCTCCCTCCTCTGGGTTTACTGGTAGAGATTCCCAAAACTTTAGTCTATTGGGAGGAAAAATAGGCCCTAGTCTTGAAATTATAGTCTGCTTTCGCTCAACAGTGATTCCTCTAGGAGCCTCTACCGAATTCGGCATTTTAATTAAAGTTTTGAAGCTCTTATGATTTAAAAAATTCAGTGTAATGAACGGTCCCTCAAAAGGCTCTAGGTACTGACTGGTTCTTTCTCCCCTGGTAAAATGAACTTCAACCATGTACTTGAGATAAGGCCTCGCTGTTATGTTTTTCAGCTCATACTGGGATGTGTGGTCTTCCCAGGAATAAAATGACTGCTCGTTCATCACTGCTACGTTGATTCCTTTGAAAGACATCTTCACAGCATCCACATAATCACCAAAATCATATACTTTTCCCTTTTTTTCAACGACTTCTCTACTGCATGGTGGAGGGAGTCTGCTGCCATGAACGTATGACCTGATTCAAAGTATTTCACATGCAAGTGCTTCAGAGCGACTTCGTTGGAATTAACCAAGTACACAAAGAGACTAAATATACACCAATTCTTATTCTGTGCTGAACAGTTGTCAGCCCATAAACTTACCTGTTCTGTGTCACGAATTTGCAAGAAGTATTTATAAAAAGCACTTGTAATATCTTGTTTGCCTCTTCCTGCAATTGCTTCGTGCCATAGAACCGCCACAGGTGGAACTATTGCTCTTTTTCCTCCAGGAATGAAACTCTCATTGAAGGCGATCTGCCTCGGGACAAAAATTACTTCTTTGAAGGCATCACAACGGGGAAGCCTAATGACCTGAAATAGTTGATACATATAAATTTCAATTCAATTTTGCAGATCCACTGTCACAACGGCTTCTATTTCAGCACAGTCTTTTTGATAGTCTTCTCTTGCAGTTATATCAGTAATGATGGTCATTCCAAGATCTGCATTCGTCACAACCGAAATATAGGCTGTCTTTTTGGTGACCACTGCCTTTTGAATGTTGTGAGAATATCTCACAGGCCCAATACTCCTCATGGCCTAATTTCGAAAATGAAATCTTAAGACTGCTCACAACTTCCCTGTAGAGGTAGTATGAGAAATTTATCGATGGGTGCTTTTCTTTTAAATCTTCATACATGTCCTTGATTGTGATGTCAGATGGTAAGTATTTTCTATGTGGAGCATGCTCACGTCGATAATGAGCTAGGCTAGGATTGAATGATTGAATATGTACCACAATTAATTCTCTATCGAACTTTTTATTGTTTGGTCTCCCACGACCATCGTTTTTTGGCGTGACAGAATTTCTCTCTATTTTCTTGAACACACTTCTAATTAGTTTATCATTGGATTTTTTGAAACCGAGTGTTGTAAGGAAAAATGCCTTGCACACTTCGGTTCTAGAACCTTGGTGACCTTTGAGCGAGTAAATCCATAGTACTGCTGCGTCGTGATTTTAAGGTTTTAGTAGTTTTCCTCTTTGAAACAGTCTTGGATACACAATGAAGAATGAAAATTCTTTGTTCCTTGTTGGGCATTTCCCAGAAGCGGTGATTGATCATTGCACGTTGCCTTGAATTTATCTTGTACCCACATTTTTTTAAACAAGTGTCAGGATTGCAAGATTCCTTTATTGTGTGTTCTATTACCTTTCTTTTTTTCTTGATAACCTTTCTTTCCTCAACACTTTCAATAAACCTTTTTCGGTTTCTTGGTCTTTCATCTTTGGTCAGTGTTAACTGCTCCGCCTTTTCAACCACGTTTATAAATATATCTTCTAATATTTTTGTAACACAATAAAGAGCTTCATTATGGGTTTCTTCATTGGAAGTTAAGTTCGTCTGAGTAGTGGTGCCAGTGTTGCGGGGACGTATAAAAATATTGCTTACAATATTTATTTTTGTTTTGGATAGTGTAAATATAAAAAGATCATACATCCCAGTATGAGCTGAAAAAATAACACCGAGGCCTTATCTCAAGTCCATGGTTGAAGTTCATTTTACCAGGGGAGAAAGAACCAGTCAGTACCTAGAGCCTTTTGAGGGACCGTTCATCACACTGAATTTTTTAAATCATAAGAGCTTCAAAACTGGAATTGAAATGCCGAATTCGGTAGAGGCTCCTAGAGGAATCACTGCTGAGCGAAAGCAGACTATAATTTCAAGACTAGGGTCTATTTTTCCTCCCAATCGACTAAAGTTTTGGGAATCTCTAACAGTAAACAAAGAGGAAGGAGCAATTGTTGAAGATACTGACTGAGACCAACGGTCTATGTTTTGAATTTATATTTTTCGTTTATATTTAGTCTAAATATGTTTCAGTAATGAAGTTTTCTTTTCTTTTCTACTTGTTATTATTATAACTCATTTAATCTGATGATAGAATTCAAAGGCGTATCTGTTATTAGCATTGTTTATGTTAATCGAAAAGGGCGTATCTATCAAATATCTTATTTGGAATCAAATTTTGGAATTCAAAGGATAAAATAGAATAACAATCACTATTCATACTTATTCTGTACAATAAAAGTCCTTATTTTTGTAAAACATCATGACGGCTTAAGTGAAAACATAAATATTCAATTTTCCCCGTTCTTTCTTTTAGACAGATGCGCCCCTTTGAATTAACAGGGCAGTATGGCAGTTGTGTAAAGAGAGAGATTTTACTGACCTCGCGTCAAAAAAAAAATCTAGGAGTAATACTGATACAGATGAGCTTTTGCGTCAGTTAGACGTAAAAACGGATTGGGAGCTCCACCTGTCACCATCCTGATATTGGTTCATACGTTCGGTATCCTTTAAATGTCGCTTCTAGAAGTAAAATTTGTATCCAGGACCATGATCTCACTAATTCTGAGGCTTACCCTGGTTGTCGTCCCTGGAAAGCTGTCAGTCAGATCAGCATCTACAAGCCACCATATCATTGTGGGCTTAGACTACGGTAGGACCTTTGTCGGGAAGAAATATATGTCTGTTTTTCTACATTGATAAGGCATATCTTGAAATTTCTCATCTTACAGTTTATAAGTCAGCTATCAGTCTTTTACCCAAAATGCTACTAACGATGCAGGCATAAGATGGTTTTTGAAGGACGACTACAGGTTGGGACCATCTCAACCGAAATATTTGCTTCGACGAGGCCTTCACGTAATTAGGATCGAACGTCATTTACAGGAAAGTTCGTTTGATCATGTAAGCTACGGTTACACTTGAGTCTTTTGAACATAACGCTTTCTTTACAGTACAGAAAAAAATTATTTCACGCCGTCATTTACTTGCTAACCAAGATAAGAGCATCCAGCTTCGAGAGCATTAGGGTCTTCATACGTGTATTTTAAAGTTTCATCAATACCCTTTCATTTGAGTAATTGGTTGTTTTTAAACGCCCAAAGTTGATTATTCCGGCATATTTATGCAAAATTCGCCCATTTTCAAACATTCAACTTAGCATTTTTATATGAGCGCATGGCCGCAACAATTTTCACTTCAAATCTATAATAAAATACAAATCATATATGAAAATAAGGGTATTGTCCCACTGCACTCACGAAAATATCAAAGTTGCGACCTTTGACCTTTGAGCGTTTAAATAACAATCAAGTACTAAAATAAAAAAGAAAAATGTGATGAAATCTAAAACATACAAATGCGAAAAATTTTTATAGCGAAAACCGCTCTTATAGATCTTGATACTTTTCTGTTTACCTGTATATACCTTCTTATTCGATACTCTCGACTGGTAAGGTAGCACTTTGCTCCACTAATTTTTATAATCTCATATACCCGAGGAAAACGGTAGTTGTTAGGAACGAGGCATTCTCTTCCTGCTAAAATACCGTTCCTAATACGGTAATCTACATGTCAATTTTGCAAGTATCCTTATGGTGAATACAACTTAGAATTGAACTACAAATACGACAGTTGCAGTATTTAGTAATCGTTAGAGAACTGGTTAGTAGTAGTAGTAGTAGTAAGAAGTGGTGCAAAAACGAAACGGCAATATAATTAGTGCACATGTGTAGAGGTGATAAGAATTTATGAACACCAACAATTATCATGAGAGGCGTTTTTGCTGTCCACTTGATCACTTCATTTCGCAATAAACACCTCGAATGACTCTATCTAGTCAACCTGCAAGTACATAACGTTGTACCAATCTGACACTTGTAATAGTTCTCCAGAATTATCCGTTTTTATCATTACCCTTATATGAAACTATAAACTTGATCGTTTTGTTATTATTTGGAGGTTCAAATTCAGCTGTATGAAGTTTTTTACACACTTAGACTCTTCAATATAAATTGGCAATATGACTGTTATTGTCATGAATTGGTATTTTGAATGGTCGACCTGACTGGTTTGCTACTTATCTGCATTTGTGTATTACATTCCCATAATTTGTAGTATTCCTCAATAAACTACTAAATGTTAGCAAAATCTTGAATCAGAAAGATGCGGAATTCTTGTTTTTCTATCCAGTTTAAAGTAGTCTTCGTATAATAGTCCATGTAATATGGAAAAATTGCATTTGGGGAAATGTTTGTTTTCAGCTAATAGTTAAAACTTTTCCACAGTTATGATTTTTGAGAAAAGTGTTATTAATGTTTTTTTTTAAAAACAATACACCTTCCAGAAAAAAACAGCAGGAACAGTTAAGTTGTTCAATTTAACAAAGGCTTCCTTACAGTCCTCCTGAGAAGATAATCCTGCTAGTATTCGTAAGCCCTCCTCAGTAGCCCAAAAACTCTGTCTGCATGAGCTGCTTCATCCCATGCTATAATTTCATAGCTCATTACAGAATGAAAGAGACCTTAGTATGCTGATATTAGAACCTCATTAGATATGGAACTTTGAAGTCCATGGAGCAGATAAACTGATTCAGGCAACCAGCTTCTACATGAGGCCACCATTGAAGGCTAGGTTCGAGGTTTTTCCTAAAAACTGGATATTCTGCTGATGCCTATTACTCAGGACTCTGAGGCCTAAAATCGTTTTTTGAGTTTTCTTAACATTCAGCACTTAGGCTGAAGATTGCTCAGCCCTCCTCATTCATGCATCCAACAGACCCTGCTCCAAATCAAATATTTGAGAACCATGTACGGAGATTGTGGTATTGTCAGCAAAGAGCGTGTAATTGGAGTTGTCACATACCGGTAATTCATTGGTATATAAAAAAGAGAGGGGCCAAGAACTGAGCCCTGTGGCACCCCTACTTTCAACACTCTCCCTGATGACACGGCATACCCATGTTTCACTTTCTGGTGTCGGTTTTCAATGTATGATGTGAATACCTGTTTGCTGGAAATGGAAAATTTATATGCCTCCAGCTTTTGAAGCAAGATCGTATGTGATACACAGTCGAAGGATTTGCTTAAATCCACAAATAATGATGCACTACACTCTCGATTTTCGAATGCTTCCATTATATTTGAGAGCAGGTCCAGAACATCAAGAATAGTGCCTTTGTCTTTCCGAAAGCCAAGCTGACGCTCAGAGAAAAGTAAAGTATTGATCATATCTTCGAATATAAACAGCACTAGAGTCATTGATGGTGATACGTGGAATAAAGTGCGTTCTATAAAACATAGCAGTGGCCTTTCTACTTGTTTTAATACCGTTCACAAATTGTTCATAAATACTTGAGGAATATGCCCCAAACTAGATCTAAAGCGAACCCCTGACGTCACTGTATCTGCATTTTGTGAAAATTCATTATCGCCGGGCAGCTTCCGTCACGTAAATTGTTTGTCCAAGATTATAAGTTTTGAGAGTAGAAAAAGTATTTGCGCAAAGGTGCATTTTTCGTGACTATCCCCATACTCGGATACCAAAACGAAAGAGAGTAATCATACGCATCTTCTAACGCAGTGTGCCTTTGTCGGAGTTTCCCTATACATACACCGCGCCGAAATAGTAGCGGTGTATGTGTTACTCCATTTTGGTACTCGACTATAGATATTCACACGCTTTTGAGACATACTTTTAGCTACCTTTCATATTTTTCAAATTAATAAAATGAGAGTTGCTTTTCGGCACTTTTCTCTATATTTGCAACTTCTCTATTAGAAAATAGAATCCTCTTGTTTCAGGCTCAAGATTGTCGAACACTGGCAGAGTCCCCAATATGTTGACCTTCACGACCTCAGATAATTTTTTAGTAACTCTATATGATCTTCTGTGAATTGTACCACCTTTTTTATTATACATGATAACAATCGAAGAAGTTAAACCGAAAAGAAATATTTGCAGGGCTAGTTATCCGAACTGTATTTTAAGATGCAAATAAACTTAGGGATCCAGACCAGACTGGTTCAGTTTACATTCACCAAAAGCAGCAACCAATGTTTACGCAGCATATGACAAACTGAAACACATTACGATAGGTCACTAACCTGATCCATATACATTCATATAGCTAGTATTTGCAAAGGTAAGCAATGTGCTAATGGTACACAAAGTACTGTGTCTGCAGTCTGAGAAAAAGAAATATAACTGATAAGTATAATAAACGTCGATGAGGTATGGGAGCAGTGGTGTGTGATGTTTGCTTAATGGCCAGTATGTACATTACATGTACAGGGTGATTCAAAAGATAATTGCAATGCTCCTACGGCAGGAAGTATAAAATTCAACAAACACATGGAATGACCCTATGAACCTTGGTCCTAAATTGTAGCCTTACCGGCATACGGGACGTTGAAGTTGAGACCGGATGAACATTATACTACAGAGTAGATGAAAGTATTAACTTAAAATTTTGTACATGTAGTAGCAACAGCTCAACCAACACAAACAAAAAATGTGGCTCAAAAGACATGAATGGCACAGAAACTACGATACTTCACCCGCTAGATTAGTAAGAAAGAACATATTTCCTACTCCACTGATTTTTAGAACACATTTTCCATTTTTTGGATAGGCTCTGCAATCTGACATGTAATGGCTCAATATTTGAGTGAAAATTGTTATATAAAGATTAAATCCACAGAGGTATTACGTAACTTGAAAAGTGTCGGTTTTTTGACATTATGCAGGTATTTTATGATATTATGTAGGTTTTCCAACAAGACGCAACTTAAAACTAGCTGTCATTCACTTCATACTCACTTATAGTAAGCGCGGAATAAACTATTTGTACACTAGCCTACTTAGTCAACAAGTTGACAATATTCCGTTTTATTTTTTTGACATTTTATAGATTTTTTCTGTAATAACTGTGTGTAAATGCAACTACAAATATGAAACTGCATTTATGACAAACTGCGATTTTTTATGACATATTGCGAAATTTGCAAAACTGTCACTGAGTACTAGTTATCAGTGACTTGCACGTATACGGTGAGGTTCAGATTTGGTTGACGTCGTAATGTGTAAGAGAGAGAAGCTCGAGAAGCGTCCAATATGTATGCTAGAAAGAGTGCGTGGTCTCGAACTCGGGTTGCTAGCAACAAGGTGCTTTTATCTCTTTCTAACACATGTATTGCACGCTTCTCGCGCTTCTTTGTCTTGCACATTACGACGTTAGTGGTATTTGGTTCTCAGGGTATATACCCCTCGAACAACAGAATAATGAGTCTGTACACATGCCCCTTGTGGCGCAGACCACTAGCTAAAATGTGATCTTGTCACATATTTCAAAAGGATATACAGACTGTAACAAGAGTTTGGAACGCATCAAATATCTGACGAATGACTTTTGTGTATCTTATGGAATGATATACATTTTATGCGACATTTGTATTCTGCGAGAAATTCTTAATACTTTTTATTTAACATATTTTGCTTTCGAAAGAATAATAAAAGGCATTTTTTTCACCTAAGCAATGACCGGTATTGAAAATAATTTCCTGTCATTTCTGAAATTGAAAAGTTCATTGAGTTTTGTTAGTAGAATTAATAAAAATGTGATTTATTTAACTAAAACTAAGAGGATAGAAATTCTAATATTGATTGAAATAGTGTATTTGATATTCCAAGGAAGCAAGAGGAAAATTAAAAACAAAGAAAACGATAAAACCTAGTTGTTAATTTAAACTTCAGGACAAGATAAAAATCATATTAAATGTTAAATTGCCGTTCATATACTTCTTGGCAAGAAGCTAGGTATTGCGGAAATGCGTTTAGAACATTTTGAAGACATCCGGTTTCCTCGATTCTTCTGCATTAATTTTCTATTCGCTGTTTTAGTTGCTCCAAATGACATAGTTTGATTTTGTACATTTTTTAAGTGCCCCACAAAAATAACCCAGGGGTGTGAGGTTAGGAGACCGAGGTGGCCATTCAATCGTACCTCTTCTACGTATCCATCTTCCAAAAAATGTCTGATCCAAAAATTCGCACATTTCGAGCGTAATGCGGTGTACCATCTTGTTGAAGCCGTATTATATCGTTGGGCACTCACTTATTTAGATGTTTTTATTGTTTGTGCTAGCTAAAGTTACTTACAAGGATTGGGAAATATATTACGCCAAAGCTGGGAGTTTAAATTTTCTTCTATGAAAAACGGATCGATTATGTTTTGACATGGGATATCGCCCCAAACATTAATTTTTGTGTGGATATTGTGTATGATGCTGATGTACCTAAAGGGATTTTCCCTAGCCC
Organism: Acanthoscelides obtectus; assembly: GCA_963669975.1. NCBI lineage: Eukaryota > Metazoa > Arthropoda > Insecta > Coleoptera > Chrysomelidae > Acanthoscelides > Acanthoscelides obtectus. Next base: position 56,196,063 of record CAVLJG010000006.1, on the reverse strand, counting down.
AGTAGCGATAGTTATGGCGATTAAGAGTTCCGTTCAAAGAAAAACTTGACTCATCCGAAAACATTTTTTCGTACAAAAAATGTTTATTTCTATGATATATGTCTATCATGGTCTCGCAGAATTGTAAACGCCTGTCAAAATCATGATCTGATAGCACTTGAACCAAGGTGACTCTATAAGAATGGAATTTTTCCGTCTGTATTGTTATCTCACCAAGTATTCTAGTAGAAAGGTGGCTATGCTCACTAAAGTATTCAAAGCCTTAGATCGTGGAACATCCTTTACAAGTCCTGTTATTAAAAATTTCCTCAAAACTTTGCCAACAGTAGACCTTGTTATTGGATTCCGGTTAGGATATTTGTCATTAAAAATATCGCAAGCTTCTTACTGTGTGCCTCATAACCCAGAATCATAAGAATTTCTATTCTCTCGGTTTCAGTTAAATGAATCATTCTCAATAACTCTGCTAACAAAACTCAATGAACTTTCGCATATCAGAAATGACAGGAAATTATTTTCGAAACCGGTCACTGCTTAGGTTAAAAAATAATTTTTTTTTACCGCGAATATTTCGAAAGCTATGAGGTCTACGTCAAACTATGTTTAATGAAAAGTATTCAGAATTTTTTGCAGAGAACAAATATCGAATAAAATGGATAGCACTTCTTGAGAAAAACAAAAGTTTCTATCAGTTTCTGAAAAACTGTAGATTTAGCAACATCGCGGATATCATCAAGGAATCCGCCGTGGTTTCGAACCTAAGCCTATCGATCTCAAAAAAAAAATAGATGACTCATTCGTCACATTTTCCAAACTTGATGATGAGTTCCAAACTTTTGTTACTGTCTGTATATACTTCATATAGTACTCTATTAGACTGCAACACATACACCTTCTTACAGTAGTTTGAGCAAATATCAGTCTTGCGGCCGTTGCGTCAATCATTACTGGCTTGTGGTCTATTTGAACATCATAATATAGAGTCTAAGTAATAACGACACGCGATCCTACGTAATTTTTGATAAACGTGGTATTGGAGTAAAGCTGATGATGAGAAGAATGCAGAACACTATTGTCAGACCAAAAAGCATCTGATAACAATGGTAATGTGCCTTGATGTCGCAGAGTTAACCATGGACACCATTTCTATGTCAGTTGTGAAGGAAGCATATACAGGGTGTTATTTATTCATCAGAAAGGAACGTTTTTCAAGTGTTAAAAAAAGAATTTGGATGAACTGATTGTTTCGCAACACGACTGCTGCATTCTCTGAAAGGCAGGCTAGTGAATATCGTTGAGCATAAGTTTGGAAGATTCCGTGAAAATTTCAACATGACTGTGTATCTTTGAACTTGTTTCCTAACCACCCGATGGGTAGAGACACAAAAAAGTGTAAACAAATGTGTTTTTGCCTCAAATATGAGTCATTGACAAATAGTCTAAGAGCTAGCGACACCCGTCCCTACGAGATCGGCAATGTGATGAGAATGGTATAGGTATGTAGCTGATAGCGAGGATAATCCAGGACAGCAATGTCGGGTGGCCATATCCTAATGCAAAGTTTCTCAATTAATTATTGAAAAATTGTAAAATTTAGGAAAACTACTGAAAATTGTTTATAAAAATTACATGGGATTGTTGCTCACAGTGAAGACAACTACGAATACGTCATTAGTGTTAACGATTGTTTTTTAAATGAAGATCAGAATCTCAAAAGCAAAAATAAATATGTCAGGCAGGTAAATTCTTGTCCCAAACACAATGAATTTTCCCGTCCGACATATTCAGTCTTGTTACCATTCATTATGACATATGCGCAATTGTTATGAACAGTCCTTTTGTTCCCGTTCGGATTTGCAAAGAGCTAACAATCTCGTATAGTTTTTATTAGCATTCCTCATGACGTATTTTTCCTAGATCTTAAAACACTACAATAATTAATTCAGCATGTTACAGACCGTCCTTATCATCATTCCCGATCACGTAGGGTTAAATTTTGCTATGTTAAAGACAAAAACAAATTTCTTTACACTTTCTGTGTCTTTAGCGGATGGTGAGGAAACAAGTTCAAAGATTCGCATTCATCTTATAATGTTCCAAGATATGTCAAACAATACTCATCAATCTATATTTTAGAGAATGCAGCAGTCGTGCTGCGAAACATACACTTCTTTCAAATCCTACATCTGAGTAATCTCACATTTGAGGAACTCTATGTATATAAACCATTCGTGCTATTTTTGTTAGTGCTTCTTGCCTTTGAGACATCACCCGTGTTTTTTTAATCATCCTGTATTTGAATATTTATTTCATGGCGAACTGTCGATAAATGCGTCACCATGAGACGGATAACAGAAGAAAAATGCGATATGCATGCTGATAAGCAATGAATTGTTTGTAGATTATTCAAAGATTTATTTAACCTGTGGTTACAGCGCTCACGTTACAGCTGCTGTATCCTGTATCAGATGCAAGGCGAGCTAAAAAGGCAACAACTGATTTAGTGTGTTAGCCATAACTACTTATGTCTACCGAAATTTATAAGGTCAATGCATTACTGTGGTACGAGTCACTAACAAAGCTTACTGTTGATTTGCAGTCAATGAGAGTACACTAGTATTTTAAGTCGAGTCAATTTAAGAAATCACCGAAATCCTATGAATTTTGATAACGGAAGCTGTTATACGGTTTGAAGCAACATTAGAATATGATAGCATCAGAGATCATTAGCTACACTACTCTCCCCTATGATTCCTAGTACCACTGTTAAGAGCGCCATCTAACGACAACAAACCGGTTGCATTATGTCTATTATAAATATGTGTTCTTTATAGTAACTTAACGAATATGTGTTCGTTACTGGAATTATTCATTAAAGCATGCGATTTTCCATCCAATTTTATTAATTAATAACATACAACATGTAATTAGAAGCATGTAAGTAAAGAGACTGTAAGATAAGCTATGAGTGAGTCATCAGCACGTAAACATTTATTAATTAACAAGGATCTATTTTTTGACAATCATATTTAAAAAATACTATCTCTTGGCGTTAAAATTTGCCTAAGATGGCGTGGAAACTTTCGAAAGTCTGATGATCGAGATCCGTCTCCCACAAATTACCTATATCTTATCAGATTATTTATTCAGCCAAATAAACAATATCTATAAAGACATATATCAATTTTTATATTAGTATCCCCGGTAATTCTACGCACCTATTAGCCATATTTCACACATCATAGGCTTCCCCATACATTTGTCAATGAAACAGAATGATGCATCTCCTTCTGCCACCTAGGCTCAGCGACCGACGTAAGGATCTGCTTGATTGTCGATATGGAAAGGGGCAACGTTGCCAGAAGGACGGTAACTACCGGCAGGGCAGGGAAATAATGTATGGACTAATTTTATGGACCTGTTTGACTGACTGGATCGGTTCAATTACAAGTATGCTATTGTAGATGTTCATAATTATTTCTTTCTCGGGGGCTTGATCTGTGCTGAACTTAATCCTTTATGAACTGATGGCGGCAGTGCGAGGGAAGTGCAGAGTCAAATGAAACATGTGAAATTTATCCAGGGGTTTTTATGTCGACTATTTCCCTCGTCTTAATTTGTACCAATCACAAACGCGCAATTTTGTATTATAAATGGTTCCTAGATGGAAAAATTGTATGACACACCTGTCAGCAGTTTTTTAGAGCTAACCCGTGGCAAAACTTGACAGCTGTTGTCACCAAAAATTACAGTACCTTCGATAACGAATAGTTATGATCTTCTAGAATACCAGAAATAATCTATTACTCATGAAATAATCTTCTCAAATACCATTCAGGCATCTAATTTTTTCCTTTTTTCGGAAAAATCAGATGCCCTTATGATATTACTTATGATAATCCCCCATGTTTGTCTGGCCAACGAAACCACGTATATTTGAAATTCTTATTCTTATGCTTCGTTTGTCCGGTAAGGAGCGTCAAAATTTTCTGTTTTAAAGTATATTTTTCAGATATTTCTGGAATTGATAGATTTTGATGAAATTAGGAACACATGTGTCTCGATAGACGTCCAGGTATTTGACCTTCACAAAGAAACCGAAAGGGTTCGAGAAGGGTAAAAACTACCACCACCCCTACATGAATTGTAGCCGAATTTTTTCGCAACTACCCCAACAACTCTGAATTTTATTTAAAAGTTCCTTGGTCTGCTATAAAAACAGGCCATCTCGCATATTTTTCAAGGAAAAAATGTTTTTCGGAGCTGGTTTCTATACTCCATTCGTAGTCCATTTACGCCCAGACAGAACACAATATGCCCAAAAGCGAGATTGTACAGGTCCGTATTTTCCCCAATGGTCTTGGAATAATCTAACAAAATAAATGATTATTTTTATAGAAAGAAGTGCACATACTTTTCACAATAATTCTTTATTTGCTGAAAGTACTTGAATCATCGTCCGAATGGTTAGAATTAATTATTACAGGTTCAATTTGAATATCGATCATATTGTCCATATCCCACATGTTTCTTTCGATTGTCTCTTGAACGTGACGGATGCAATCTGGGCCCAGTGGTTTGCCGCCACTCTGTTCACAGAATCATAAAACCAATTTTTCACGTTAAAAAATGATATTACTTATTACAATTTTATGTAATACCGGCAATACTGCGAATCTTTCATAAAAGGTGTTCAATATGATGATGATTTTCGTTCCTGCACTTAACAATACCGTGCAAGAAAATTTTTGCACTTTTCCCTATTCGTAGCCCATTTACAAAGATGCAGCAAGGCAAAACGGCAACGGCCTAAGCGTTGTAAAAGTTATTGGTCATTCGGTCATAAAACTACGAACAAGTGCAGGATTCGACAGTATAGAACTCAGGCTCGGGGTATCGCCGGTGCCGACGCCGGCAGTTGCTGTTCATATTTGGTGCATGCATAGCCTGTGTTTATACGTTAGCATGTCGTCTACGTATACAGCAGATGAAACAGAATATTTCTCCCAATGCTTCCTTCAGCCATGCATCCTCTTCAGTGATATCTCCTCCCCGAAAACGTGACGAGAATGGACATTTGAATATTCAGGCAAAATAAATTGTCCTTAACGTTTATAAGAGCGAAATTTTAGAGCATGCTGAAATGAAAGTTCATGATATTGAAAGACGTGTGGCGAACAAAACAGGCTTATGTCCTAAGACAATTTTCAACGTTGTTAAAGAATACAGAAAAAACAAAGAATTGTCTAGATCACAAAAGAGACGAAGTGTCCATCAATTTTTTGTAAGGTAGGGACTTCCCACCGTAGACTATAGTTTACTCAAAGACCTTTATTTTGAGTATAGAAAACGGTTCAGAACAGCCAAGAGATTATTTAATGGGGGAGAAATTATTTAAAATCAATAAAGAAATACCGCGACCAGGGCAGGAAGATTTAAGAATTTTTATGAGACAAAAAATGAAGTAAATAAAAAGATATGCTAAATGAAACAAATCGTCGTCGGGAAAGTTGCCATAAAAAATTTGCTATAATTTATGTAGGGTTCACCCTTCTCGAAACCTTTAGGGGTTTTCATCAAATATAAGAACGTACCTATAAGAAAACACATGCGTTACAAACTTCATTCTCGGACTATCAGTTCTTAAAATATCTGTAAAAATATGTTATAAAAAGAAAACTTTATCGGGCTCTTACCGACAAACGAAGCAATTATTGTAGAATTAGTAGTAGTATTCAACTTATTTAATCTTAGTACTCGTATATTTATACACTCCCAACTCCAGTAATTCTATGACCTATCAGGCATATTTCACACATCTTAGATTTACATTTGCCTTTAAAACTTAAATAATATTTATTTACTCCTGAAACACAATACAAAAAATAAAGTAACGGCCCATAGGAGGCTTTGCCTGTACATGGACCATTCATGATGCATTTGTACATATTATTGAAATATGAATAGATATACAACTAATCAACGAATTATTTGATCACATTTACTAACAATTGTGGAAAGGGACAACGTTGCCACATGGTCGGTAACTACCAGTAGGCCAGGGAAAGAATGTCTATGGACTAATTCCATGGGTCTATTTGACTGGCTTAATACATTTTATGTCTCTGTTCTACATGTCGGTGAATATTTTCTCAGAGGATTTAAATTACGCTGAACTTAGTCCTTTATAAACTGATGACGGCGTTGCGAAGTAAGTGCAGAGTAAACCCAACCGACGCCATTTTTTACAAGTGTTGTGTCAAGGACATTTCCAATTTTGAGAATATCCTGTATGCTGTTGAGTGATCTCACTGGTGTAAAAATACTGCTGATGGAACTAGAAAACGCATCAGAATCAACCATGAAGTGGCTGCGGTATATTGCAGATTATGCTGAACACCTTCGTCGTCGTCATCAGTACTCATTAGTTATTCCGCGTCGGCAGCACCTTGTCTGTGTACTTAAAACTTCTCGTTTGAACTTTTGTTTGTTTTATTAATGATGTCTATGCCGCAGACATCTCTTACACATTAACCTTTTCAGTTGATTCATATTTGATTTACATAAACCTTGAATACTTGAGGCCTATTAATTGTTGGTTGTCGCAATAACTGTTTTTCAGGCATTATCATCTACTGGGCGTATTATATATTGCTTTCAAATTTCTGGAAATGGGATGGTTATCACCTTGTGCTCGTTTTCTGTTAGTTCGTTGGATATAAGAAGACCATTAAATAATTATTTAAAATTGTTCCTCATTGTGGTATTCTTCAGGGATATGGATCTATCCAACCTTTTAAGTCCGAACAAAACTTAAGACGGAATTTTATGAGGTGAAATGAATAGGTCAAAATTTATCAGGAGGTCAGATTTGACATTCTAACAGAACAGGGAATGAAAGTCAGACAAATTTCACTAAAACAGGCCCCGAAAATAAAATCAAAACATAGGAAATCAGTGATGTTGATTTTTTAAGACTCAGCAGTACCTTAATCTATTCATATGTTAACATACATTCACAGTTACATCATAATATATTAATTTTTGTTGATATACACAAGAAATCTTTAAGCGAATCTCCGATCATGTCTAAAATTTAGAAAACACCTCAAAATATTTGTTTTGGATAAATACACAGAAATTAGTTGTTTTGTAGCCTTTCACTTATCAAAGTTTGTCAATGTAAAATTTAATTCTTTAAACTGAAAACTGTTAATATATTTTATACACGACTTAATTTATACAACTGTTATTGCTTTTGTTAACATTTAAATATTCTATGTTTTTCTTTCTGTTGTACTGTTGTACTTTTTTGGGGGGGGGGGGGGTTAAGTGACAGAATAGCACTATGCTCAACTTCGTTCCTAATAAAGACTATTATTATTATATGAAGGTGAGTGTTCAATGGCGAGAAGGACTTTAATTTCTTCAAGTTCATTAAACACTTTTGATTTTTGAATTCTAAACACGATATTTGGAGATACAGTAAAATGTATTAATAAAGATAATATTATTTTAATTACGACAAGTTTTCTGTAAAAATTGAACAAAAATCTTTTTATAGAAATGTAGGTTTATTCCAAAGTAAATTTATTGAAATGTAGTCCTATGCATTAAATTTATCTTTTCGTATTCCCAGATTTCTGGTTTATATGTATTTCACAAAAATGATTCATGAAACGCATTTTTTTTCACGGAGCACGTCACGTAAATGCCCTTAAAAACATAACAGCGTTTGCCTCCTCTACCCTTCTTTGCATATTTATTGTTTATACATTCATATATATTTCACAAAATAAATTGTATATCAGGCGGCCGCAGATATATGTTTTTCATAGTAATCATGCCGGAGATTCCTAAATACTGCTCTAGCGATTCAAGTGATTCTCTAGAGTCTACCTTTGTATACGATCATGTGGGCATGACTAGACACCACAGCTTACCAGCATCATCTATGTCCACTATTCTTATACATTTCCCGCAAGCTTAATCCATCAGTACAGGCATTTTAAATAAAATATACAGATTCCATTTTTCTCATGGGATTCACAGATCTCGGGATACCGCTATACACGGAAATTTTTCGTCGAGTTTGGCATTCTATATGCCTAGTCCATTCATCCTTCATTCATAATAATAAACGTTGTTGTGGGAACATCGAGCGTGTATGTGGATGCTATACTATCTCCTCCGCTGTGCCGGTCTTCAACAATTGTGGATGGTAAGCAAATAAAGGGCTCGCGCTGGAGAGTATACTCGGAGGTGTTCTGTTGAGACTAGATATATTGTAAAGTTCGTATACTAATACGTGACGACTCGATATTATCGGTATAACTATGATCTAGTCATTGATCTTCAAAATTTTGGGATTTAAACTAAAGGAAACCACTTTGTCGCAACAATAGTGTAGAGGATTAAGAAATGTCATTACAAAAGTATTTCTCAGGATTCTCATTACCAACTAGTCTTTTACTTCATACGCTGGAAATATTCACGTCACAACTTTTATAGTGACAAGCAGAAACTTACTAAAAAAAAGACATATTTGAATTGAGTATTTACTATTTTGGCAATAATGAATCGGGTGAAACGCAGCGTATTCAGAACTAATCACATAAATACAGATAATAAATTATTTTCACATCAATACTTTCACTGAGTGTAAATTTTGCCAGTAAAATATACTAAGAATTGTTAGAAATGAATACAACAAGTCACAACAAAATACGGCCACAGAACATCCTCCCCCTTAATACGATTCTGTCACATTTTGAATGTTAATGTAATCATCTGTTATTTGTCACCACGTTTTAGTGTGATGAGCTATAGTGAAGTACAGTATGTTTTCTCAGAGCCTATAATAACCATATCTATATAACCTAACCCCTCACCCTTCGTGGAGGGTATAACTTTCTCTCTAAGCCGGCACTCTGCCCGGAAAGGTTGACCACCATTGTCCTACGCTAAGCGATGGCACTGTAATCGCGAAAAATTTAGAACTTTGAAAATATGTTATTCGACGTTTCCATCGGTCTCTGTGTCTATCTGTCTATCTATGTTTTCGGAACAACCACCAAATTGTATGCTGTGAGAATTAGACAAAAAGCACGAAACAGCAGTCCACGGTTGATTGTCTTTGGTCAAATGAACAAAATCAGAGCATATGTATTCTGTTTTTGTTTGTTTTTAACTTTCTAAGAATCTTGGGCCTAGGGATCGTAATTTTTAAAAGTGAACATAGATTGTATCAAGAGTTTAACAGTATTTTTTTATTTGACAAACAGAATTTGAAAAGTATGAAAGTACGAGAAACACTGAGTTAATCTACTTTATACATTTTTCAAACTACCATGTTGTACTTATCACCAAGTATACCCAATAAAAGTCTTCACGGATCCAACATGCAGTGTTGGCTTGTATAACTACGCGATATTTACTTTTTCCTTTCATACATGGCAGTTTACGGACTTGGAAATGTAAAAATATATAGGGAGTTGAAAACATCTGTAATTTCGTTCTACAGATGAGTCAACAAGAATAGAATATTGGTTATTTTCATATTAACAATAATTTATTATGAAATACGGATTGACAAATCTTTCAACGAAATATTTAAATGTTGTCAGTTGTCACAGAATTAGCATGTTATATCTATGGGAATAAATTTTGATAAATAATCGTCCATTCCCAATAGCATACAATTTTTCAATTGTCGTTCAATAGTTCGCTGTTTATTTTGATGCATTATTATTTTAATCTAAGAATTAACATACTCTTCTCACAGGAGGGAGTAAATAAGTTCGATAGTAAAACATGTTTCTGTGTTGTTTCATATTATATGAGTATATGCTGGATTCGAATTATATTCAACTCCAACTCAGCTAACGGAAAAGAAGAGTGTTTCCCACAAATGTTTTAGCTGCCGTCATAAAGCCACACGACGTATTATATTGCATCCTGCCTCTACTCCTGAAACTCCATTCTGTTGCTGTTAACAGTTCCATAAAGGCGCGTGTACACAAGGACACGGAAGGCATGACCTTCACCGATGGTAACAATGAAAGTTACTTCTTATCCCAGTAGGTGATATAGGTTATTTGTCTTAATCTTTGGATTTTGGGATATAATGCTCAAGGTGCTCAATGAATCGCTTTACTCAGAATGCCGACGTATCGACATTTATTTAACGTCTTTTATACAATCGAAAATACTCGTAATTGCGAAAAAAATGCCAACTTTGCTCTAATTTCACCGAATTCAAATCTCTTACCGCTTCTGAGATCTCGATGGCACAGCAATGGGCAATTCATGAAACCCTGTTGAAGCTAATCTTGTAATATACAAAATCAATACAGGTAGAATGGATCAGGTAGAATTTGTAAAAAATAACTTCATTACCTGCCACGACAAGCTGCAGTTTAATATCGAATGTGAAGACATAGGCAGGTTCTATTTTTAGATGCTTCTTTCACAAGAGCAGAAGAAGGTGTAGTTTTGAACAGTTGACATGAGGAAAAATAGCCAGTACATCCTAATGCCACTACTGTTGTGTACACCCGCCTTAACCTTGTAAAGACGCTGCACAGCGGCCGCTTCAGCCTGGGCAGCATCTTCTCGCTGATTTAATACACTCAGAAAAAATAAAAAGAGAGCTGAAGGAAACAGCAAACCGGTCTGCGCTTAGCTGGACAAGCGGCTCTTTCTTATTTATTAACAGAGGGTATTTTCACGTAAGTGCAGTATGTTCAGGACGTAACGCGATTTCGACACACTCGCGTATTATATACAGTGTGGATGGAGTTGCTTTCGAGAATATTGGAATCTTAGAAGTTATAAAAGATACCATTATTGACCCAAGTCTTTAACAAAAAGTAACCCTAGGTAAATAGTGACAATGTTTGACAACTGATTTTTATGTTTCATAATATTTGAAAACTTGTCGCGAACAGGTAATATTAAGTATGCCTCTTCATTTATCTATTTCTCTTGAGTACCCCAATAATAGTCATATTACCTAAAAACGTCTTTCAATATTAGCAGGAGGAAAATACAACCAACCAACATTCGCAACTCGCCCTTCCAAGTTGAACGGTCCTGACCGACTGCCTGTTACATTCATTAATTTTAGTTGACTACAGTCAACTAGGTACTACAAAGATTTGTAAAATAAGCTGAAACGTCATGATATTTTGTGATATCCGCAAAGTTGGGGTTTTCCTTTTCAGAGACAACTACGCTTGTGTGGTGAAACCTGAGCGAACAAGTAAAACAAATAAATGAAAAAGTGCTCACTTTTCAGTGGAATTAAAATTCCAAGTACGTATCTGTCGTAAAATCCGTATTTACATCGTAGTCGTACGTCGAACAACTGTACGCTGGGGCTGGCGCTGTGGACGTGATCGAGGGATAGGTGTATTATGCTACTAAGAAAATCGGCTTATTTTCCCAAGATCTACAGGTCGTGTAAAGGAAAACCCATCTTCGCGGACACCCTGTATAGTGTAAATCCCGTCTCCCAGAACAAAAATTATACATAATTTCTTTAAAAAAATTGTTAGTATAAAATATTTTAGTTAACTTAGTTCATCTGTTTGTCACAAAAATAGCTTGTTGTTATCAATGTCATATTATGGCATGATCATTCTTGAACAAAACATTTCATTTGTCACATTACTAAATATCTATTCTGAGCATACTTTTCGTTGAGGTTTCGGACAGATCTTTTATTTTTTTTCAGTTCTGCCATCAGTTCAGTGGTTTTCATAGTTCTTCCTAATTATCTGAAGCAGGTTCTAAAAAACATACAAAGATGTGTACTGTTGTCTGACTATCTTTTATTTCACACGTACATATTTTAGCGTACTATACTCATATACTAAATTTCGTATCGTGATAGACGGCTTACAATGAAAACTCTATCGATCTTGGTCATTCATTGATCTCTCACTTTTCTCAGGTTATAAACTTGCTTGCCAAGTAATTATTCACTTGTCAAACTATAAGCATGTAATGTATTATTACGATATATGTATGGCATAGACCGTCGAAAGCTTCAGTTTAAGTTAGAAGAGTGTACTTTGCAAAACTTTGTCTTCGTCCCAAAGAAATTCGAGGATACTTTCTCCTAACGAGTTAAGGAAACTTAATCAAGAATACTGTGTATATATACAGGGTGTTTCAAATTTGAAGCTCACCACTAGTGTCTCGGAAACTGTAAGAGCTACGAAGTTGCTTAAATGGGGGCAAAGTTGCGTGTTCAGGTAATCAACACAATGCCGAATTCTTCCAAAGTCATTATAATTCTTTCCTGACTTCATTTACAGTGCGATTTCCAAATAAATTGCACATTAACCTTGTCACTTTTTCGCCTCTACAAGAAAGCATAATTAGAATTTCAATATGACGTTTCGTCTCTTGTCCGCCAGCATCAACTTTATTTTTTTGTTAAGGACGCTATATTGGATATTAGATAAATAGGGTTCTTAATTCTGATTTCAGAAATGTATAATTTGTCATACATTGACATTATAAAAACTTAGTTATTCCAGAAAAACATAAGTTCCTAGGTAGATTTCATTTGTTTTGTATACCAGATCAGACCTCAAATTGAATATAGCAACAGAGTTTGGAAGACTGAGAAGGAGAGAAATAAATCGAGCAGTGAATAACGTGCAGAGATAGTATACTTACTAGATCTGATCTAAATATGGAAATAGTACACACAATACACCAAATTACTTATCTTCATAAGCATATGCGCTCAGAAAAATAAAAAAGTGCTGAAATGCTTGAATCAAAGCTAAATACCAAATATAGCTATAATTAAATTGATTGTCCACATTTATTAATACAATAGCGTGGTTGCTAGTACATTACAAAAAAGGACCATCCTGCATTACTTACACAACATTTTAAATAAACTCAATCCATACAGAAGAAAACATAATTAAGTGAGTTTTGAAAATCTGCTTGTAGTCACTTGACGTTAATACATAGAATATTGCTGTTATTGTGAAATCAAGCTCGTGGTACTTATGTCTCAACCTTATGGTTGACCAACTCGCAAAATTTTGAAGCTGTTCTCAAAACCTAATTCAATATAAACAGTACTTGTGTTTTATCTATTTTCATTGCTGTTAAATAACAGTTTAAGCACTGCTTCTATTATCTTTTTAACGTTACTAGTTTGATTGGTGAACTTTGAAATGTTTGTTTGTACCACAAAAACATTTTGAGACTACTGCAATTCCAGTCATAATAAAAAGCAAAAAGCATCTAGTGGTAAGTGAATACAAGTGGCCCGATAGCAACCAGGCTACATAAAAACTGAATGAATGTGTGGTAAAAAGGGCGACACTTACAGACTTACCTGTGTCATTAGTCGATCGGCACCAGTGCCCTCTTCATCCCTGAAGATGATGTCCCGGTTGTAGTTATACACTAGGTCCTTGAAACGGCTGTCATTTCGGCTGATGCGACCCTCTGTGATTCCGCTCGCTGTCAATGTGTGTTCGGCCACGTTAGGAACGTGTTGTTTGAACACCAGAGGGGTTAGCTTTCGGGGACCGCGCCGCCTATACGTATAATGATTGAAATTAAAAATGATGATGAGTTTTGGAGGTACGTCATATAAAAAAGAGATTTTCCAAAAGACATATTTGAGTTGAACTTAATTCAGGTCGTTGATGACCAAAGCGAGAGAGAGTTGCTTCAGTTCTGGTCAAGCAGCTTTACGAACATCAAACATAGGTCCAATAGTATAAATGAAGGACAGATGATAGAGATAGAAAGAATGATATGAAAACTGAACATACTCAGCAATCCAAGGGGGTAATTTGTGTATACTCAAACGCAAACCTTATAAGTGGTGTTTAAATTAAATATCTTGATAATAATAGGTAGGTACTGTAAAATCATTTATAACACTGATGAACAAAATTAAAATATTTCTTGTGACATGGACAAAACAAGGTGGTTATTATGTAAAACGTACCCAAAAAGCCGGAAATAGCATTCGATTTTGTCTATCACCTACGGTTTTCTTGCAATAAGGCATTTTATTTGCTGCTTATACTCGTAAAATATAAGGATGTGTGTGTAAGAGTACTAATAAACACTCGAATAAACACTAATCTCAGAATGTTGTCGTCGATGTTTTACGGCGATATGTTGCTCCTGAAGTATCTCTTAACAATGTCCAGCAATAATCAGCAAGCAGATTGACACTTCATTTGACTTACCACCGTTTTTCCATAGCAGAAATGTCTTGGTGAACCATTCACCATGTTCATCACTTACCGCACCTAAATTTTCCGGAAATAAATCGAGTTAAGAATCCAAAAAGTGAATTTTTAGAGACATGTTACAATCCATTCCTTTATAAACATTAATTAGTTCACTCACAATATCTTTATAATTGTCCGCCTTCACATCGCCTAAAAAATTTGCAGTAACTGATTTAAAAGCATTCCAAGCTCGTAATTTAGTTTCATTTAGTGCACTGTCAAAAACATCATCCTTCATGATTTTCTGTATTTGTGGACCCACAAATATGCCCTCTTTATTTTTTGCCTCACTAATTCTCGGAAATGTAGCTCTCACAACATATTTCATCAGTCCCAACTTAATATGTAAAGGTGGAAGTAACACATTTTTGGGATGAAGTAGTGGTTTATGAGCAATATTTTTGAGGCCCCGAGTTAATACCTGACGTATAGTGACCACTCCTTCTGTTCATAATGACAATCTCGCGCACGATTGTCCCATTCACATTGGTCAGCAGAAGGGCTATTACCTTTAAATCTGCACATATGGCCCCTCCATATTCATTATAACGGATATGCTCTAACAGAACTCGCACATTTTTATATGATTCTACCGCTTTTAAACTAAGCTTCGAGGAATCAATGAACAGGCGCCAATCATTTGGATAATGTTTCTGTCCTAACGCATCAAACAAATTGTTGACATCGGAGCAATATATCAATCAACTCCCTTTCTTGACGGAAACAGTGTGTAATTTCTTGTTGCCGTTTTCGGTAAAAGGTAATGTTAACATCACCGTGAAGAAGATTCCATCCTTTTAATCTTGACGCTAAAAGTTCTGGCTGGGATTTTAACAGATTTAATTTTCGAATTAAATGATTAACTTCGCCCTGTGTGATCAAATGCGGCGCTGTTGAACATCCTAGCAGGTCAAACGGAGGATCAGAAATGTTTACGCTTTCTGTACCATCACTTTCAGAATCGGTGGATTCGACTTTTTCATCCAAAACCAAGATTCTGGTGGAACTGGGAAAGACATTTCATCACTATGCTTAACGGGCCGCAAAGATGATGGTAAATTAAAATATGTTTCGATTTTGGTCCAATACCTTTAATAATTGTGAGGCAAAAATAGCAATCAGTAGTATGGTCTCTCGGTTCTCTCCAAACCAATGGTACCGCAAAGGGCATTTTACGATTGTCGCCTCTTATCCAACCTGTTAACAACGTTACACAAGTCTTATAACATATATGAGGGGCCCATAGTTTAACTTGGTCGCCAACTTTAATTCCAAAATAAACTTCGTATGCTTTCCACACAAGGCAAGTAAAAGTACGTTTTTGGGATTTAAAAGTTAGCTCTCCGTACACATAACAAAAACTGTTCGCACTAATTACACAATTTTTAGTCATTGTCCCCATAAAGCTAGTCTCGATCACAATAAACTAAAAACAACACACCGTTCTAACAAAAATTAACAGTACTCAGAACATCTCAGTACTCTTTAATACAGAAAACGTAACTGACTCGGCTGCTATTAATCTATTAATAAACGCAATATGCTCTCTAAACATAGAGCTCGCATATAAGAAGCAGGAATAGACAAATCTTAACATTTTATATGTGCGTCATCGCATAAACGCCGGGAAATGCAGCAATATGAGATGTTACGTATTGTATTTCATAAAAGTAGTAGTTACCGAATATCTGTGGGTGATAGAAAAATTCTGTTTTTCGATTTGATTTAAGGGTCTCAAAATACATAAGATACACCTAAAAATTGTCATGTCACAAATCCTGTGTTTTTATAAGTGTTATCGTATCTTCCGTAGTGGTGATAATTCGTTTTCCTAACTTCAATACGCTTCATGTGGAAAAGATATTGTTGTCTTGTACCGACGGTTTTGAGATAATACAACTGAATAATCATAAAAATTCCGGTAATATGATTTATTATACAACTATTACAAAAAATCATGAATAAGGTAAAAATATTACTTGGCATGCTAAATATACACTCCATAATTATTGACTTTCGGACCGATATGCAACATTCCTTATTATTTTAATAGGTTTCTTTAGAGGTGAGTTTAAAGCCTTAGCTTAATTTAAAATCATCCTGTTGAAACACAAAATAGATTTTAGTGGTATGAATAGAAATAGGGAGCTCTAATAGTTAGCTCGATATTCTCATTTTGTAAATAAGTAAGAATATTGGACTGACCATCAAAACTCCCTATTTGATGTCTATCACTAAAATACAGCGGTATCTGTTGAATATTTATATAAAATTCTTAGATAATTTATTATTATCGAAGTCAAATGCTTCCACTAGTTGGTTAGTTTATTTTATGCATTCAACCGATACAAGTTCAATCAAATATGCTGGAAAGCTTTTATTGTTCACATATGAGGATAACCCATTTGATCAGCTTTTTCAAGGACTACAATTTTATTTTTTAAGTGATAACTTCTGTCTGTCTCAACCTCAACACTCCAAATTTTTTTAGATTTATACAAGAAATACTGAACAGGAAAACATGCGTGAAAACAACTTTGAATTTGAAATAATGTTGACTAGAAAATAGTCTTGACTCATAACGTGGAGTTCGTAGGGACCTAGTGACTTTAAAGTAAATATTGAATTTTTGAAAACATACGATAGCACTATATTTTACAAATAGCTCAAAAATCAGATTTAACGTTTTAGCAAGGATATCTGGACAAGGTACAGGGATGTAATAGGCCTAGTAATATGTATATCAATTTTAAGAGCAATTGTCTGGTTTATAGTGTTGTATTTCCTACAAAGAAGCTGTTCATGTGACTCCAACGAGGCTTTCAATAGCATGAATAACTAGATAAGTAAGAATTCAGTCATTGTTGTTCTGAACAAATGAGGGGAAAACTCATGGAAAACTCAACGTCTCATCAGCAAAAAAAAATCAGAAAAAAGTTTTTTTGTCTATAAAAATCGCTTAATATGCAACTAGTTTTACAGGTGTCGTTTCCTGTAAGCAGTAACAATAGTGTTTTCTAGTGCATTTTTCTGCCAAACAGAGTTTCACTGGAAAAATTATTGCAAAGTGTTTTGCACTAGAATCATTGATTACGCATCAAGACATTTTACGGTACACGAAGAGCTTATAAGCCATAACTTCAAAGTCAAAGGGACTATTTCTCTAGCTTCTACGTCATGCTGCTACATTTTTTTGAATAGTAGTGATCTGAAATGGCTAGTGAAAGCAAAACATTATCAACATCATTCCAATTGCGCGATTGAACTCTTGAGTTTGACTTACACCAACAGAACCACTGCCAGTGAGAAATGCTATTAGCTTTCAAGAACACGATAATGATGATACAAATAGAAAAAGAGTGGATACCCATTGACAACAATTCATTTATAAAATGTGAATCGCTATATTAAATCAAATGTAACGAAAGCATGTCGCCGTTGTGTTAGTGAGAAGTAAAATAGAATTAATTACCTGTAAGCCCCTCTTCCCGGCCCACAGGCTTTGGTCATTTCTACCATAATCAGCAAAAAAAGAAGAACCGTCGTCGCGACGAAAATCACAGTGGCGTCGCAGCGGCACGGCCTCATTTCCTTTTACAGGCGGTGGTCCGCATCTGAAACAATAGATAAAATAGTAAATTTCATTTTTTATGTATCTAATAATGAAGTCGTTTTAGTTCCAATACCAAAGGGTTGGAAGTTTCTCTGATGTTTTGTAGTTTAACGTTATTCAAAAAGTTGAGTAGCGTTTTGTTCGGAAATATCGACTAAAAATTCAGACTGGATATGGAAACCATATCGTAATACAAGTATCCAAGCCCACTGTGTCCTAATCTAAACTATCATCGCTATATGGCAAACAATATGTTTAATGGTATCATTATTTTGAACCAGTATGCATACTTGTACTGCGAATAATTTGAAATTTAGGTGAATGTGCACACAAACTACATACATCTTCCATATACTGAAAACCAAATACCACTGACGTCGTAATGTGTTCGAGTGAGAAGCGCGACAAGCGTGCGATATGTATGCTAGAAAGGGTGCGCCGACGACTTCCGTGACCTCGTACTTGGGTTACTAGGCAACGAAGTGCTTCTGTCTCTTTTTAACATCCATATCGCACGCTTATCGCGCTTCTCTCTCGTACACATTACGTCGTCAGTCAAATTTGATTTCACCGTATAATAATAAATTATCCATTATGTTCAACGATTATTTTTATGCGTTTACTTTAATTATGTTCCCAACTTGTTTCTAATGTAAAATTATTAAACTAATTTTTAGTGAACTCCTATTTCCTCCTTCAACGCTTACTAGCGAGGAAGTATTGTAATCGCAAAATATTGGAAAATGAGATATAATGTTGTTTGGATGTAAAACATTTTCAAATGGAACATCCTGAATATTTTCTCACTCTTTCATTGCTCTTTTCACACGCTTTTTGCCGACATGAGGCTGATATATACTTCAGAATAAAGGAGGCGTCCATGTGTTTTTGGTAACTCAAAAATCGTACAAGTCCCATTAACCTTTTATCAGGAAAAATCATATGAAAAGAGGAATTAAACAATGTAAAAATACGCAGAATGTTCTATTTGACAATTTTGATAAGGAGGAAGTATGAGATCATGAAATTTTTCTACCGAAAAAATCAGTACTCCAGCTGTAACAGTTTCGGAGGCGTAAGTTGTCAAAGTTGATTGTTTTTTCTATAGGTTATCCAATATCTCAACAGTTTGAAAACAAAACTCCATAGTATGTTATATCAAACTGCTCCGTTTCAAAGAGCTTATCATAATCTGTAATAAAATGTGAGGCATTCCAAAAATGTGTGTTCTGGCCGCCACGTAGTTACGAACCCACCTATAGAACATTTTTATTTTACCGCCCATGCTTGGAGTGTAATTTAATGGGGTTACTTACTAGTAACTACACTAGTATAGTGTTTATTAAGTACGTATCAAGAGCTATTAGAATCAGCTATCAAACATTGTTGACAAAAAGTTTTACACCTGAGCTCCAAATAAGTGAGGCTACCGGGTGCGGGCATGCTTATTGCTGAAACCTGAGGATTCTTTGTCATGAAAACCCCAAATAGTGCATTAATAGTTCTGACAAACCTACGTCTTTTTGGTGGCACTGCACTGATTTATAGAGTCAATCTACTTCTGAAAAGGATGGCACCTTACCTATTAATGACATTTTTATATACCACTTGTTTCTTTTAATAAACCCTGAGATAATTGATCACTTTTTTCTGCTCAACTTTGTTCAGGGGTGCCTCTAATATTATTTGCTTTGTCTAAACGATTTCTTCAACATAATGGACAAGTCGTACTACTAGCAACTAATAGAAAGCATAGGTAGCTTACAACTAATAATGAAACAGTGGAACTGTATAAAGAAATATAACTTCAGATAAGGGAGCGTTGCTCAGAGTACTCTGTAAATAAATTACCCTCAAGTCTATGTTCTGTATAAGAAGGTAACAAACCATAATTACGTAAGAAGATATATGGAAAGGTCACATTAAAAATTTGTTCGAGCTAGGCATTTTTCTGAATCAGAATGTCGTATTAGCTTTTCCAATGGTATTATAAGACCATGGAGAATTGCACTATGAATACACTATATATACTATAGAGAATGCTACTTTCCTATGACTTACAAATGTAAAACCTGAATATCTACCGCTCTTCAAGTATTGTAATAACTGTCTGTATCTCAGAAAAAAGTAACAATTAAATTTACAATTAAGCAAAGCCCAGAGCTCTGATTAAAAATCATTTTGAATTGAGTTGAGCAGATTAACTTCCCTTAATGGCACGATGCATATAAAATTTTCAACTATACATATAGTAACGGGTTCGCTCTTTTAAGCTACTGAATTTTAAATTGTTAAAGGATTTTGATTCCAACTTTTCACTTTTTCAGTTCTTAATTAACCTTTTTTTTACTTTGGTCTATAATTTAGGGATTCATAATATCAATACATTGATATTTTGGCCAGTCTTTCAAATATTTAGCATGACGGTTATGTATTGATAGGTTAGTGCATGATTCAGAGTCAGGTATTACTTCGAGTATAGCAATACAACTATAAAGTTCTCCTAGACGTAGGTATTCAATCTAACAGAATATGAAAATTTTGGTAGCAGAAAGGTCTATTCATCAATAGCTTGAACATTGAATGCAAAAATTTAAACTCATAGCTAAAATTATTTCTCTGCTTGATAACTTATAACCTATGTAAGGGCAAACACTATTCTGGACACTAATCAAAACTAAGTTTTACAGCAGTTTTCACTTGGCTGTCAGATAGTGTGCGAATATGGTGCGAATAATGTAAATTGCAAAGATGGCTACTGACATTCAGCATGAAAGTGCTATATCGCTGGACACTTTTATGCTGTTTGAATGGACATACAGATTGTTCGGTAGAATGACAGGAATCAATAGCATTGTATTTGTGGTAGTAAGACAAAAACACTCTGGTTTTTCGAAGTACTCTTACTTTTTAAAGTAGCTATATTACCATTCTTCCCCTGTGATGCTAAAAAATTTATTATTTTTGAACAGCTATCAACTATTCCCAGTGTGATCAGATGTGTATTTACAGTTCAGGTAGCTCCAGATCAGTATTCAATCATTGTAGAATACTATGCTTTTAATTGTTTAGCTTCGGTTATGCAAAAATCAAAATATGAAGGGAATGTGAAAAAAAATTGAACATTATGTCAATGTTCTAATGCAATAAATTATACATGCTGAATCTGGAGAGAAATAAATACTTCCAATGTTCCAAGCTTCCTGAGCTGAAATTTGACCTCAATTCAATTTTTGAGATTATAATGGTTCCTCTGATTGCCCAAAAGCTTTCTGAGCTGAAATTTGACTTCAATTTAATTTTTGAGCTTATAATGGTTCCTTTGCTGGTCCAATCGTCAATTCCTGTAAAATTGCCAGTAAGCGTAGCTCAAGCGTTTTATGATAGTAGTAGCTCCAGAAGATGAAATTCGGTATTAAAATGAATACATGCAGTACATAGGATATTGAAAAATTACCTTGTCGAACTTCAAGCGACTAATATTTCGTACGCCTGGTAATGTTTCTTTCTTAACTTGCAGGGTATCGAACTCTAGAAATTTGCTTTTTCATTAAAATCGCAACAACTCTCCAGCCGACTGTTGAAATGTAGCAGACACGGTGGAAAATTACGCAAAATCGTTTAAGAAAAACGCTTTGTTGAAAACCACAAATATTCATGGTAACATTATCATAAAATTTAGGGCTATTGATTGGGGGGGTCTCATTGGCTCGTTCTTATTCGATTTCTAAATATCCAGCAAAACATCGGTGCATGCGAAAATTCAGCAAATATTAACATCGAAACATCTTAAAAACTCTATCTATACTTTTTGTCTTATAATCACTTAGGGATTCACCTCCTTTAGTTTAAGCAAATAGCTCATTAATAGGGTAGATCTACTTGAAATTTTTTGGGATTGTCCTTACCGAAATCCCAGAATCAGAACAGTGCTAAAGGGTCCTTCACATCACGCGACAGCGGCACCAATCACCCACAATAACAAATACCATCATAGTCCATCCAACAAACAAAAGCTGCAAGCGACAACGGAAGTTCCGATACCGCACCGTCGACGGAGAGTAGTACTGAATGTCGGATAAATCAAGCACGAAAAGTCCGCGTATATTCGCGACGAGCGTTGAGTCGAACGGACTTACAGAGCTTACAACAGACCACCTCGACGTTGCTGTGTCTCACCTGAGGTGCATAGATAAAGGTGGTAAGGCCACGACTCGACCATCTTCGGCGGGCCATTGGCCGGTGGGCGGGGCACAGGTGACCGGTCGCGAATCTCGAACGTCGACAGGTACTAGAGACCAAGAGTGGGGGAGAGCCGTCGAAACCTTTACGGAGAACGGGGATCAGTCGGAGGCTCCGGACCGCTGAAGACGCTTACTTCTTCAAGTAATAAAGCAAAACCACCAGCATCGGAAATTACCAATCTTTGAGTACCATTCTTTTACTACACATCAGTGTCCCAAAACAAGGTTTTTGCACTGCGAGCGATACAACGAACTTGTGATCTGCCGATGGTACGTTCTATAAAGACAGGAAGCATAAATAATGAACTGCGGACTCAACGGTTTAAAATCGACCACCGATAACGCTGGTAGTCATTCCAGTTCTTAGGCAACCAGAAGATTAACCAACTAGTCAACCATTGAGAAGTCGTGTCAAAACGGACACTTCTAAGATGTTCAGTTGGTCGCTGGCCAGTATTCCCAGTTCGTTAGTCGATTTTGTTTTTAATATGGGCCGTAAGAGATATCAGTCTAACTATCAGGAGTGGGGGTAAATCGCGAAAATCTTGACATAGAACGGGGTTTAGGTGTCATGGAGGCTCTGGACCGCTATAGTAGCGCAATGCAAATTGCCATTAACGGAAATTACTACTACTACTACTTACTAAACATTAGTCTGTTGATGTCCCAAAACAGTATTTTGAGCATATTGCACACGAAGGACTCTAGATCAATCAATGGACCACTCATCTACAAAGGCGGAAAATATACAATGAAGAAAATTTTTCTCTTGGCTATGGATGTTGTGATTACACGTGGGTGGTAGACAGTCCCTGATTTTCGAACGCGGAGGTACCACCTGGCGGATCTCTAAGGCGGGGCCAGAATATCTGTTGCATGCACACGAGTTCCTTCGCTAGAGTACGTGTGGCTTCCCCCCTTTGCCCTGTATCCCCCTAGAGCCCCACGGTAGCCATCGGTGTTTAGGCCTTCGTGGTGGTCCAAGTATACAGGGTGTTCATTCTTAAACTTCCCACCACGGATGTACCGAAACCCACTGATTAAAATAAAGAACGCCGAGACACGTCCAAAGGTTTGTCAAGCGGGACAACTTTTTAACCAAAAACGGCTTCACCCTCTGCCCCCAAGGTCAACCCCTTAAAATTTTTTAATGACAAGGGGTATCGAGTGATAGCTTGTTTGAAAGGTATTTCGAAGTCCTTTATTTAGACGTTTGTTTTTTGAAATCGGTCGATTCGTTTTCGAGAAAATTAGAAAAATCTTTATTTATCTTAATTTGTTCAGATAGAAAACAAAAACACAGTAAAATATTACCTTTTATTTCAATAAGTGTTCAAAATGTTGCCCGCTAGGGTTTGCCAAATCTGCAATTCGTTAATAATTTAAAACTGAAACTACCAACATAAGCAGCAATTCGGAAGATTAGAGGTGGCAGCAACGAAATAACAACCTGAATTTTTTCTTTTCATCAACACGTATATTCTGGGCGAACTGTATTTATTAATATACCTGTTTAGTTATTTGTTTCTAAGGGAAAGAAATAATTTACTTTGCTGTCAGTTACCTTTGTGACAATATTGGGATAGTGAAAATTCATTTATTGATTCAGATTTTACTTCCAAAATGGTTTACGCATTAGCTGGAAGAGTATGCTAATTTATGGTGCCCAAAATCAATGTGCTGGGCAAACTGCCGTCACGTTTAACGACAGACGTCCGGGGAAGATAGCTTCGCATAGGTATATTTTGGACCTTGTTACCAAATTTACTCAAACTGGATCTGCTGCAAATGAGAAAACGTGATCATAGATGAGTTTTGGATGAAGCCGCTCAAGTTGAAGTTTTGGGTCATTTTGGAATAAATCCTAATACCTCATTACGCAAAATTGTTGCTGCGACTGGTATTTCATTAGGCTTTGTACACACAGCTACTAAACTCCATAAATTTCATCCATTCAAAATGAAAATGTTGCAAGCGTTAACCGAAGATGATTTCGATTGGCGAGTTGAGTTTTGTGAAGAAATGACTGCTGCGATTAATGATAATACCATTCATGTGAAGAATATCTGCTTTAGGGATGAATGCACATTTTAACTAAATGCAGGTATTGGAGAAATGAAAATCCTCATGCTTTTGTAGAAGGGCATACCCAGTACCCCAAAAAAGTGAGGAAAGTGATTGTGCCATTGTTTACTAATGAAAATTTTAATGGAGACATTTATTTATATTTGTTTGAAAATGTCATCAATACGATTATCACTAAAACAATTGAAAACCAAATCGAAGAGGATGAAACCCTATACTTGCTAGACTGCTAGATCTCCTGATTTGACTACATTAGACTTTTTTCTATGAGGTCATTTGAAACCTATTGTGTTTACTTCCCAACCTGAAAGTTTGGATGAACTTCTTCAACGCATCATCGAAAGCTATCATGATATCCCACAACATATTTCTGAAAATGTCCGTCAGGAATTTGAACACCGCCTATATCATTGTTTGGCTAATAACGGGCAGCATTTTGAATGCTTCATGAAATAAAAAGTGATATTTTCGTGTGTTTTTGTTTTCTACCTGAACAAATTAAGATAAATAAAGATCTTTCTAATTTTCTTGAAAACGAATCCACCGATTTTAAAAAATCAAACGTCAAAATAAAGGACTCGAAAGACCTTTCAAACAAGATATTACTTGATACCATTGTCATTTAAAATTTTCAAGAGGATGACCCTGGAGGGCAGAGGGTGAAAGGGGGTGAAGTAGTTTTTCGTTAAAAAGTTGTCCCCCTTGACAGATCTTTTGACCTGTCTCGGCGTTTTTTCTTTTAATCAGTGGTTTTCGATAAATCCGTGGTGCATAGTTTTCAAATGAACACCCTGTATAAAAAAATACTAAGAATGCACGTGAACACGCAGACTTCTTAGATGTTTAGTTGATCACTGGATAATACTCTGAATTCGTTATTCGATTTCGTTTTTTTTGTATGTCGTTCGAGAGATAAAGAAGTGCCAAGGGTAGAGGAAAGCCGCCGAAATCTTAACGGAGAACGTAAATCAGTCGGTCCGGCTGAAGATGCTCATTTCTTCAAGTACTGACGGAATCCAAATGACCAGCATCGAATATTACCGGACGAGCTTTAGTCACCACTCCCTTACTTAAGCACAGCGTAGCGTCTGTTCGGTGTATCAAAACAAGGTATTTTGTATTGAGAGCAATACAGCACACTAAGGTCTTCAGATCAGCCGGTGGTCCACTCACCTATAAAGCCGACTCTTGACGATTTGAAAATCGAGTACCAAGAAAGCTTGATGGACCTTTCTATTCCCAGGCACCCAGAAAAGTAACCAACTGATCCAGCACTAAAAAGTCACGTGGACTTTTAGGTTGTTTATTTGTCCACTGAGCAATATTCTCAGTTCATTATTCAACTTTGTTTCTTGCATGTACCATACGAAGAATACCAAAGTATCAGGAGTGGGAGTGAGCCTTCTAAATCTTAACAAAGTTGAGTCGGCACAATTGATCAAGACCGGCTGCGAAATTCACTTCTTTTATTACTGAACGACCGGCAAAGATCGAACAACTTTCTTCAAACATAATTCTCCTCAGACGAGTCATCAGCCGAAAGAACTTATATGTAGCAATGAAGATTTAGCTCGCAGGCTCCACCGATGAGGAAGCTTGATAACCACTTCGATTCTCAGACAACCAGAAAGGTGCTCAGTAAGAAATCACCTGACTGTACAGGCTTTTCGACTGTTTTCGGTCGTGTCGTACTATTCTCAATTCGCCTTCTAAACCGGTTAATAATTTTTTGTACGGTCTATACAGCTGAGCCGCCGAAAATTACAGAGATCGACACGAAATATTTGGACAGCTGAAGATCTGAAGATGCTTACTTTTTCCATTACTAAAGGAAATAAGCAGCATCGAGAATTATAGTATCTCCGGATTTCATCCTCTTTACTAGACCTCGAAGTTTGCTGGTGCCCAAGTCAAATCATTGTGCTTACAACAATGTGCAACTGTCGTTATTTCGGATCCTTTTTGTAAACAAATAAATCGTCTTTTGAGTTGAATACCGATGCGCGACTTCTCACCTAACCATCTGTTGCGCGCTGAAGACAGGTACGGCTTTATATCGCAATTTTTTCAAAACCTAATGTCTTGCTTACCTTAAAGCTTTTATGTATGTGTTAAATAGAAAATTTGCTTATTTTTGGAAGATCTATACAATGCGTGAAGAAAAGTTGCAACTTTAATAATACACTGTATAACACCTATGCGACCGAGATGAGAAGTTTGACAATCAAGCCGAATCGCACAGCAACCCTCTGTTGCGTGATTCAGTAGACTAGCAAGTTCGCTAACATTACACGCCGCTCCTCGCACTGTGATCAAAATTAAATTGTGAATTTCAGACCAGCCAAGATTCTCGTATTTCAGTATACAAAACCGATCAAAATTATTTTTGGAGTTACAAAATTATTCGAGTAGTCAAACCAATAATGCTTAAGCTATTTCAAATGATTCACTTCTTTTCTTTCCTCTATTTCTTCCTTTCTTTCTTTCCTTTTCCCCCTTAACTCTTTCAGGGCAACTATTTTATAAAATTTATTCTGTATTTGGGCATAAAAAATATTTTTGTATATTATTTGTTTTAGACATAAAATGCTATTTGGGGATATAAATAATACCCAAAACTTTGCATATTTTTTATTTTTATATGTAATTTTTCATATATTTGAAAAATAATAAGTGGTGCTATATATGTACCACCGCCCTGTTCCTATTTATTTCTATGAGAGTCCTGGAAACAGGTTTTATTTTTAGTTAAACAAAGAGGCACGTTGCAAACGCTGCATACCCAGTCCGTTCTTATTTGTTTTTCTTTTTTAGTACTACAGTAAGCATACCGACGTCGAGTACCGCGTTTAGGTTGATGAGATGAACCTTCAAATCGACTTTTTTCAGAAACATGGCAACAGTTTAAAAAGTTGATAAAGAAGGTCTTTTTCTATCTACCAGCTGTTGTACAACAAGACCTTGTATTATACTTCTTAGGAAATCTTTCATATAAAGCGTGGGTAGCTGTAACCCCTTATATAATACAAATGCATTAACAATAGCAGCATCCAGGAAAAAAAAAGAAAATGCGATGCCACCATTTATGGCTTTTCCGATCTATTTTGTAGGAAGTCAAATTTTGGTCTAACTTGTAGACAAAATTCATATTGGCATTGTAATCAGAAAGGGCTTTTGGACAAGGTACTTTGGTAATTGATACATTCTTTTCTTTTCGGTTCACTTTAAGAATATCATGTGGGTCATGGAAGTTAGACAGGAGAAAAACGGAACGCTTGTCCTTCCATTTAATAACAGACAAATCACTATTGCTTGTAAACCACTCGATATCACCTCTTTTCATGTTCCTATCTGATTTGAACTTCGGAATATTCCGCCTAGAAGAATTAACAGTACCACAGGCATGTATCTGCATTGTTTTTTAGATCTTCCATTAGCTCGACTCCGTTGAAAAAATTGTCAAAATAGACCAAGTGATTTTTATTTTCAAGACCCTCACATAGCTGTTTCACAATTCTCGAGCCTAAGTTCTTCTCGACATCACCACTAGGCTTTCCTGTATAAATATCAAATTTTAGACAGGACCCATTTTTATCTGCGAGCATCCACACTTTGTATCCCCTTATAGTAGGTTTTTTTGGATATATTGTTTGAGATAACTTCTCCCTTTGAATTTTATCATTGATTCATCTATGGCAACTTCACGACTTGGCAGCATACATTTTCCAAATGCCCCAGACATACTATTCAACAATTGCCTTACTTTGTACAGCTTGGCTTCCCCTTTTTTTGCCATTAATGAATTGTCATTCAAGTGAATATTGCCAAGCAACCAACTAAATCGCTTTACTGACATTAGATTACTGACCTAAGGGTCATGACGATCTGGCGCACTAGACCAATGGTCCCTATAACTTGGAAGGCGTTTTATGCCCATAAGTAAATTTAACCCCAAAAATGTTTTAATTTCACGAACATGAGTTGGTTTGTAAGAAGAAACTTTTGTTGAGCATACAGGTTCGTTTCAAAAACAATATTTTCTATCAAACAGTCAGAAAAACATAATTAAAATAATTTATGGATCTGCCATATTTGTTACACATTCTGCTAGACCAGAATGTGCAGTAAAATCTGGAGGTGGTGTAAGAGTTTTCACATTAGACCAAACTGGAGATTTTTTTCCAACTGGTGAGGCAGATGAAGCTAGTTGCAGTCTTCTAGCGATAGTTGACAAAGGTAGGACATTTTCTGAGTCACAACATGAACATATCAACACGTTGCTTCTAATAGTAGTTTCTGTATCACTTACTTGGTCGTCTCTGTTACTGGCTAACGATTCACAATCAGATGGACTTTCTTCACCGTTTATACGACTTTGTTCCATTTCTGAATAAATGTTTTCGAGTTCGGCGTATAATTCACCTTCCGTCATATCGACTAATTTAAATGGCAAGTTAGACATGTTGTAAGTCTAAAAATAAAAAAATAAAAAATAGGTTGAAAAATAAAGACGTAATGTGTGCGGTGGTACGCAGTCACTACCAGTATATATAAAACATTGGAGGATTTTTTCAAATTAATATAGGATAGAATCATAACAAAATAACTTTAATAAGATGAGTGCATCTAAATCAGACAATGTTACTTACTTTTTTAGTGTTTCCCTACTCGCAGCTCGTATATTATTCTTGACAAATGAATAATGAAAAATTTAGTTAAAATTATAACATTGGCTTGTCAAGCTAAAATTACTATATTATTAATAATTTTTGTTCCCAATTTATATTATTTTTCTCCTGTAATACATTTTTTTTTATCTTTGTTTTTATGGATTTATATACCTTCGGTATTCGGTATTCCGATCTCCCGCGCTCCTGCCGGTACACGCGCTCTTTTATAGGCACGTGAACAACTTACTTCGAGCGGTGGTTCATGAAATGAACCGCTGCTCGATCTGTAAATGAAATTTTTAGCAGTGGTGCTAAATATGTACCACCGCCTGATTAAAGCATGCTTTGAGGTGGTTTATTTTATATACCATCGCCCTTGAAAGAGTTAAACATGTTTGGTATCTGGGTATCTGGGTGACGAATAGTAGTAGAGAAGTTTGATCGACGCTGCAATTCTAAAGTAACTGATCCAATAGTATAAATAAAGTCGCGTGAATGCGCACCTATAGGTCATTGTAGGCGTTTAGTTTTTGGCAACACTTTCAATCAGTTTTCCTCATTTGCGTTTTTATTTTTAATTCCTGTGCCAAAACCGTAATCGCGAAAAATCTCGAAATTTAGATTATTACTTTTCGGTCTAGTAGTGGCGGAGCTAAGGGCAAAAATACGAAAAAAATAAAAATCTCTTAAACGAAAAAGTGTTTGTAGGGGTTGAGACTTGAGGGTTGGAGGGGATAGGAGGTTGTAAATGTAACGTCTTTAGTATGAGTCAGATACGTTCTATCATTAAGAAGTTTCTGATCGCCGTAAAAACGGGAAAACTTAATGATAAAAATCCGATGTATAATGTGCTCATTGTTCGATTGGCGATGCTGCACCGTCGTGGAGGCCACTACCGACTACGCAATGGGTAAGATACTATAAATGATCGGCGGTGGTGTTGTCACTGTCACACCACTACAAGAGAAATATTTATATATATATATATATATATATATATATATATATATACCAATGATCGGCGGTGGTGTTGTCACTGTCACACCACTACAAGAGAAATATTTATATATATATATATATATATATATATATATATATATATATCACCAATATTTGGATATTAGGAGTCTGTACCACTTTAGCGTTCTGCGATGCATTTGTCAAAGATGACTTCACGGTAATTACATTTACACATACCGTGTGTCGCTTCTCTATACAGTGACCTCGGCTTCTGTTATACCTACAGCAAATGCTAAATCGGGAGAGCTTTAGAGGAGAGTTAGTGCTTTCGATAGCCGGCTTCAGATTTACGATCGTTCATTTGGTTTTGAAAATATCAGCGAAAAACCGAAAGTGGCAGAATTCATTTTTTGCCAGAAAATAAAAAACGGTTAATTTGACAGCTGTCAAAATGTGACATTATTCGGACATTTCGCAAATAAGATAGCGTGTATGACATGTTCAAATCATCTTTTGTTTTCCAGCAACCCACCTCAACTTTCACCATATTAGATTATTTTATATTTGGAGAGAGTGTATAATTTCCAGTCTAGTGATGCCTCACAAGTGCATAAAATCACCGAAATATCATCACACTTAATGTTATGTGCTAGTGTTTTTCTAAGGAGGCCATGATTTATTTGTCAGAAGATAACATTAATAAGTAGCGCACTTTTTTCATCTAAGGAGACTGACTTTGAAGTATTGTTGTTATGTTGACACGAGGAACACTTTTGCAAACCAAATACAAATTCTGCTAACACCGCACCTCTAGGGTTCCCGGGTAACTTCCTTTTTACAATCAATACGATTATTTCAGCTTTTTCTAACTTATTCAATTCCTTGATTAGAATCACTGTATCTGTACCAGACGCCATGTTGATGCACACTTTCCAATAACAATCTCTCAAATAAACAAACCCTAAAACCATTTCTTATAGAATAAGATATTGCGCTTATCAGTGAAACATAGTTTAAGCCAGATAAGGAGTATCATTTCTAGGGATACAAAATAGTGAGACAAAATAGGTATGATGGAATCACGATACAGCTATCTTAGTGAAAAATGGGCTCATTTTTTTCGGAAATTCAGATCAGTAACGTTCTATTTAACAAAGATCATGTTGTGCAATCAAGTTAGCAATACTTAGCAATGATTCTATAACGTTTGTGTCACAAGTACACTAGACTGGAAAAAATGCTTAGAGTTTTTTCAGGGTCCTCGTCTTATTGGAGGAAATTTCAACGGACATAACCTTGCTATTTATAATGATATTTGGCTCTAACATGAAAAATTGCCATTATGGAATAAAGCCATCATAGTTCTGATCTTGAAACCGGGAAAACGTCCGTACTCAGCATAATCATACAGATCGATATCCCTACTCTCATGAGTATTTAAAACATTCGAGCGACTGATAAAATACAGGCTAGAATGGTATTTAATGAAAAATCAAATATTGCCAGAAGGAAATATGGACAAAAAAATGGATTTGGTGCTTTGGATGCATTATCTGAAATATTAACGGATATATAGTTGAATTTATCATACAACCATTACTTGGGAGCAGCATTTTTGGACATTAAGGGCGCCTTTGACTTTGTTCAGTTGAATATATTATATGAAAAACCAACACGATATCAGTTGCAGCAAAGACAGCAAGCACTATTGTGCATCTATTCTCTGAAAGGGTAGGTATACGATCTCACAATAATATTCTGTTGGGTCCCCAAACTGTGTACTGTGGAATTCTGCAGGGGGCGGTGTTGAGTCCCTTGCTTTTCAACGTATATACATCGGATCTTCACAGTAAAATTAATAGTGCATGCAAAATTCAAATATATATTTGATTGTACAAACAATCTAAAAAGCATCATATACATATATCTATCTATATATCTGAGACATCTGGGTTCTGCAATTAAGACTTTTGCAACAAGGACAACAGAAAATGGCTTCACCTTAGCTCCTGAAAAATCAATGAAATATTAATAGGTGGCATCCATTTTCCCTGTCTCAAGCAGGTCACTTATCTAGAAATTGTTTTGGATAAGAAACTTGGAAGAACAAAAGATAAAGGGTAGATGTCATAAAGTTGTATCAATTTTCTTCGAATAAATGCAAAGACAAGATAGCGTGCAAGTCCTGATATCTGTCTATTACTTTATAAGGCTTACGTTTTGTCCATTCCAGATTACGGCTGCTTTTTATATGGCTCAGGAAGTAATTCGTTACTCCAGCAACTGGACATCGTACAGAACAAGTTATTAAGACATTGCTTGGGCGCTATGTCGTCTACTCCAATATTTCCATTGCATGTGGAGGCTGGAACTCCACAGTTGAATCTGAGACGTCAAATATTAACAAGAAAATTCATAGTGAAATTATAGGCTAAGCATTCTCCTCTGTTATACAAAATTGTCAAGCTAGCTACTTTAGACCTTCTTAATAAATACTGGCACAAGAAAAATAGTCCACCTCTATGTGAAGCCTACAGAGAGACATCCCTCCTTACCAAATACAGTGAATGAGTGTACACTGTCTGATAACCTAGATCGATATGTCAACAAACTATTCTGTCGTATATACAGATGGCTCTAAACAACCTGATGGAATGGGCTGTGTAGCCTTAGTCCCATGTCAGGGACTTGAAATGAAGTACAAGCTCCCCAACTCATTATCTATTTTTTCTGCTGAGGCATTTTCCATCTTACAAAGTCCAGATCTTGCGCAAAATAACAATATGGTTATTGTCTTCGACTCATTATCTGTTCTCAATTCGTTGCAGTCTAGCTTGCCACCTTTATCTACTATAAACCAAATATTAATTAGCATTAAACAAAAGCTTTGAGGACTGAGAAGCCAAGATAGGGAAGTTGTTTTCATCTAGGCCAAGGCTCACTGGTATTAAATATAACGAAGCTGTAGATACTTTAGCAAAACAAGCAGCTGATGAACAACATTTTGATAGATATTACGAACAACGTGAGCGATTCTTACATAGAATGGGGGCTGTTGGCGTATACTACTCATAATTTAGTATGCATTCTGTCTATGCACTTCCTATATAAGCTATATATTCTATTTCATTATTATATTTCTTAACCCTTTCAGTACGGGACCTTTTTTAACTGCACTGTCACCACCGCCGACTCATTTTGTATGGTCTGGGCGCCTGATGACGTATACTATATACGTCACCATAATACAGCTTGAACACTTTATTACTCAATAAAAATCAAATATTTAAATGCTGAAGATATAGTAAGAAAACTCAGGACTGTACGAAAAAAAAAACATTGAGCAAGTTAATTTTTAAAAGTCGGCTACTTGATAAATCCGAAAGCAGGGCACTACACATAGCCCAGCGTCGCATTCTCTACACATGTAGCTGCTCTCCTTTCTGTTCTTTGTTCCTGCTTTCATCTGGGAGCAGACTCTGCATCTCCTAGTGGCAGTTTTCTTTCCCTCTTT
This sequence comes from Acanthoscelides obtectus, assembly GCA_963669975.1. Taxonomy (NCBI): domain Eukaryota; kingdom Metazoa; phylum Arthropoda; class Insecta; order Coleoptera; family Chrysomelidae; genus Acanthoscelides; species Acanthoscelides obtectus. Next base: position 56,162,692 of record CAVLJG010000006.1, on the reverse strand, counting down.
TCTTGGAACCATTTCCGGAAAATGCCGTTCTGTCAGCCTTGCTCTTCCCTGATCAAAATGAAGTGGTTTTGCTGTTGTTGTTGTTGCTTACGCTTTTGGCCACGTGCAGGCCTTTCAGAGGGACCAGCGTGCTCTTCCTCTGCCATTTCATGCAAGTCTAATCACAGCCTAATTCTCGGTTTCAAAAATCGCAAGCATGATACAGACGTTAGACAGTGTAGCCGGATGTCGTAAATTTTCGGCAGAGCCAAAATCTTCCGTCGTCCGGCTAAGCTGTGAGCGAAACGTTGACATAATATTCCGACGATCGTCTGTGGTAACATGCAAGTTTATAAAGGTGTCGCATCTGTAACGCAGTAGGACAATGGATGTAATTCATCGATGTCGGATATATAGGTCATATAGGTCAGCCGGCCGGTGGGTGTATTCTATAACTGACGTATAAATATGTCAACCGTATTGAAAGGGTTAAGGACGAATTTAGCTGCCTATTATTATTATTGTTGCTATTATATATATATATATATATATACAGGGTGACTTTGAAGTTGAGTCATTAATTTTCAGATAATGATTGTAGAAGGAAGATAAACCAGAATATGTGTGTAAAAATAAAAAAAAATTAAAAAAAAATTTTTACCTTGTTTTATAAAGTATCCTCCCGACAAGTATTTCAGTGCGGACCTGTATTTGATCGTGAGGTCCCCTGTGAGGTCTTAAGTCACCTGATTCACGAGCCCGTTGTACTACATTAACAAAGGCACGAGGGGTTGGTTGCACTCGATTGGGAAACCGATCCGCATAAACATGTGCCATTTTTTATTTCGTTTGAGCCACGCAACAGACACTATTCACACGCTAACCGACAGACACTGAGTGTATGTATAACTGAACTGAATAAAATACTTAATTGCAAAAACGTTCCAAATTCTTTCGCTTTTATGTTTCCGATGCGATGAACTGGTAAGGCGGATTATATCCGTTGTTGCTAAACACGATTACATGATATTATTATTGAGACAGGGCGGTACTCAAACTTCCAAAGGGCTATAACTTTGTTACTTTAATTTTACCAGAAAAATGGTAAAGGAAAAAAACATTTCTTTTGATCAGATCTACTCACTGTTAATTTAAATGACTCAACTTCGAAGTCACCCTGTATATATATATATATATATTATTGACGGAAAAAGTATCAAAAAAAAACTAAAAACAATAATTGATTTTTTATGAATATTTTAAAACTTTTAGAGTCAGCTGCTAACCCTATTTAAATAAATCGTTACAACTTTTAAACTGAATGTCCTATCATATTGGAATAAATTTTGTAGTGATTGCAAATAATAGGCCGTGCCAGTAAAGTGAAAATTTCCACGAAATTAAATGCTATAAATTTAAAATAAAGAGGAATATGCTGAAACTCACTATTTTTTCAATGATTTTTAAAACAATTGCTAAATTTCAATAAAAATTGTCCTATTTACCCTACCTTTTTTTAGATGTTAAGTTATTCTACATGTTATTAGCTTCCTAATGGTGAAAAATTGCAAGTTTATTACTTAGATACAAGTTTTTAAATCAGCGTTTCAAAAAGCAGTGAACTCAGTAGTAGGAATAAAACAACAGTATTAACCTACATGAATCATTAATTATCTTTAACAAATAAAATCAAACAGACCTGTCTATAGGATAATTAATTTGGCTTAATGCATCAAATGTTCAAAATGGCCACCCCGTTGCTGCAAACACATTGTAGCGCGAAGTGAAATTTGATGAGTTGCCCTACGAATCATCTCGGGATCATTTTTGATTTCGTTTGCAACACGCAAAACTCTTTCTTCAAGTTCCGCTTCGCTGTTTATGGAACTGCTGTACACCCTTTGTTTCATTGTCCCCCATAAAAAATAGTCGAGAGGTATGAGATCTGGGGAACGCGCCGGCCACGCAACAGGTCCTTGTCGACCGATCCAGCGGCCTGGATAATTTTCATTAAGAAAAGACCTGACAAACAGCGAGTAATGGGCAGGACATCCATCCATTTGAAGCATCATTCTTCGACGGGTTTGCAGCGGCACTTCTTCCAACAGCAAGGGCAGTTCAGTCCGCAAAAGCTCCAGAAATCTCTCTCCGTTTAATGTCCTCGGGAGTATTATTGGACCAATCAAAAAGTTGTCAATCAGTGCGGCCCACACATTTACAGAAAATTTCACTTGAAATGTTGAAGCCCTTTTCAGCCTAGGGTTTTCTTCTTTTGGGCACCACTTATGTAAATTACGACAGTTCACGATGCCGTCTCTCGTGAATTGAGATTCATCTGTCCACAGAATTGTTTTCGGGAATTCAGGATTGTCTCTTGTTTTTATTAAAATCCATGTAGACATAACGCTTTCCTCAAGATGCGCCAAACCGATTTCTGGGATACGCCATGACGTAACGCCAAACGTCTCGTACTAGTAGTCGGGTCAGCAAACAAATCATCCAACATGGCTTCTTCAATAGCAACATGAATAATAACACCTGGTTCGCGGCGATCTCGAGGCAAACCAAGTCCAGTGTTAGCCAGTCTTCTATGTACTTCTTGGAAGTTACGGGCTGATGGAACAGGGCGTCGATTTGGAAATGCAGCTAGATAAGCTGTGCAAGCAGCTCTAGCACTCCCTCTGTACATTCCATAATAATAATGGATATCCGCAATGTGTGCCGGAGGGAAATCACTTATACGTGGCATCGCGACCAAAAGCGAAAGCGTGATATGTAGCAAACGAAACTGATAAAGTTGGCAGGAGAAACACAAATAGCTGCCTAACTGCCCAACATTCAATTGTTTTTCAACTGGGCCCGCCTCCCCATTCGTACTTCAGCCCGCGCGACTCTACATTGAATCACCAAAAAAAGGTATCTACATGATAAACAATGGTGCCTAACAAGACGATGCGCATGGGATTTTTTATAAACACTCATAGAAACTGTTACATTTGATTAATAAACGTGCAATTTTTACTTTTATAAAGCTGATAACATGTAGAATAACTTACAAATAAAAAAAGGTAGGGTACAAGGGACGATATTTATAGAAAATTTGAATTTATTGTAAAAATGATGAAAAAAAAAAGATTTTCATCAAAATTTTCTTTATTCTAAATGGATGTCATTACTTTTCCTGGAATTCTTCACTTTTCAGGCACGTCCTTTTACCAGCAATCACTACAAAATGTATTCCAATATGATAGGACATTTAGTTTAAAAGTTGTAACGAGTTATTTCAATATGGTTAGAAGCTGCTACTAAAAATTTTAAAATATTCATATATTCATAAAAAATCAAATTCATGTTTTTTTGATGATTTATCCGTCGATGAAATAGAGTGTAGTTTCCCTGATTTTGATATGTGCACTTTATGAAGGCTCACACTGTATATATATATATATAACAACAAGTAGGAAAATAATGGGCAAAATCCGCAAAAAGGAGGAAAGTGGATTCGAGCAGAAAATAGGATAGGTAACCCGAGCGATACGTATTTCTGCTGGTTGGCTTCATCAGGCCCGAAATGAATGCACATATGAAACTACAAAAGTAGATACACATGCCCACACATCCGGATACGGGTGTAACTTGAGGAAACGAAGTTGGAGGGGATAAAAAACGACACACGAAGACCACAACAAGAGCCAACCTACACATTGTAGTATAAAATGGCTATACGACCTCGAATTTTCGAGGAGACGTCTAACCACCACCACGCGGCCGGTTATAGCCACTTGCTGTGGTACTTCAAGCCCAAAGGATCTACAAAGAGAATATGATCATGCGGAGAAAAGTATATAACAACAAGTAAGAAAATAATGGGCAAAATCCGCAAAAAAGGAGGAAAGTGGATTCGAGCAGAAAATAGGATAGGTAACCCGAGCGATACGTATTTCTGCTGGTTGGCTTCATCAGGGCCGAAATGAATGCACATATGAAACTACAAAAGTAGATACACATGCCCACACATCCGGATACGGGTGTAACCTGAGGAAACGAAGTTGGAGGGGATAAAAAACGACACACGAAGTCCACAACAAGAGCCAACCTACACATTGTAGTATAAAATGGCTATGCGACCTCGAATTTTCAAGGAGACGTCTAACCACCACCACGCGGCCGGTTATAGACACTTGCTGTGGTACTTAAAGCCCAAAGGATCTACAAAGAGAATATGATCATGCGGAGAAAAGTATATAACAACAAGTAGGAAAATAATGGGCAACATCCGCAAAAAGGAGGAAAGTGGATTCGAGCAGAAAATAGGATAGGTAACCCGAGCGATACGTATTTCTGCTGGTTGGCTTCATCAGGCCCGAAATGAATGCACATATGAAACTTAAAGAGTAGATACACATGCCCACACATCCGGATACGGGTGTAACCTGAGGAAACGAAGTTGGAGGGGATAAAAAACGACACACGAAGTCCACAACAAGAGCCAACCTACACATTGTAGTATAAAATGGCTATACGACCTCGAATTTTCAAGTAGACGCTATAACCGGCTGCGTGGTGGTTGTTAGACGTCTCCTTGAAAATTCGAGGTCGTATAGCCATTTTATACTACAATGTGTAGGTTGGCTCTTGTTGTGGACTTCGTTTCCTCAGGTTACACCCGTATCCGTATGTGTGGGCATGTGTATCTACTTTTGTAGTTTCATATGTGCATTCATTTCGGGCCTGAATAAGCCAACCAGCAGAAATACGTATCGCTCGGGTTACCTATCCTATTTTCTGCTCGAATCCACTTTCCTCCTTTTTGCGGATTTTGCCCATTATTTTCTTACTTGTTGTTATATACTTTTCTCCGCATGATAATATTCTCTTTGTAGATCCTTTGGGCTTGAAGTACCACAGCAAGTGGCTATAACAGGCCGCGTGGTGGTGGTTAGACGTCTCCTTGAAAATTCGAGGTCGTATAGCCATTTTATACTACAATGTGTAGGTTGGCTCTTGTTGTGGACTTCGTGTGTCGTTTTCTATCCCCTCCAACTTCGTTTCCTCAGGTTACACCCGTATCCGGATGTGTGGGCATGTGTATCTACTTTTGTAGTTTCATATGTGCATTCATTTCGGGCCTGATGCAGCCAACCAGCAGAAATACGTATCGCTCGGGTTACCTATCGTATTTTCTGCTCGAATCCACTCTCCTCCTTTTTGCGGATTTTGCCCATTATTTTCCTACTTGTTGTTATATACTTTTCTCCGCATGATCATATTCTCTATATATATATATTGAGACTGGCTGCATGGACTCTTTATGTCCTAATTCCAATAAACAATAAAAAAAAAGTTCAATTACGCTGCCTCGTGGGCACACCGTGGTTTCACCGTGAGAGAACAGCAACCTATATCTCGTATATGATTTTTCGGACAAACGCATCCGCAACAGCAAGTATTTTTGTAAACAACTTGATAGATAGGAAAAATGACGTTAAGTAGGTTGATTCTGCACTTTCCACGCAACTTTCATCATAAACGTTCGGCACATGTTAGACCCTCTGATCTATACAGCATAAAACAAGAGTATTTATTTATTTTTTCATTATTTGCCTTTAAAAACATTTTTTTTGCTTTTTGCGATATTCAAAAAATATTTGTATGTCTTCAAGATATTTACAGCCTCTTCGCAATCAAAACAGATTGACATATAGAATCAACTTATGTTAAATGAGCTGATAGTTCATCTCTCCAACTTGCTTTCATAAGGAGAAGACTCTTTCAGTGGATGCCGAAGTGGCAGGAACAGACAAAATAAACAACATAAACTTGTATATATCTGGAAAATATTCACTTTAGTTGAATATGTATTGCCACTTTTGAACTGAATTGGATTTTAGTTTGCTTAGCCCCATGAGTACTCATAACCAATAATGAGCCAATAACAAACAGTTTTACGTAAAGTATTTTTGCGTTCTTTATTAGTGTCGTACCTCATAAAGTCAAAGTCCAACAAATTTCGTACCTTCACCCAACAGATATTTTACCTGGGCTGTGTAGATTGGTAGTGAAGATGATGGAAAATCAATCTGGATTTCGTCCATTGCTCTTACTCACATTATGGATGAAGTTATAGAAGCTCACAGTAGAGGACATTGCACAGCATTAGTTTAACTTGATTATAGTTAAGTCTTTGATTGCATTAACCAAACTATTCTGATTGCGATTTTGAAATCAATAGGAGTCTAAGGCAATAGTGCAGATCTATTAACGTCTTACTTGGATGGCAGGGATCAATCCTTGGACCCCTGCTCTTTACATTACATATCAGTCAAATTACAAAGCACCTTAAATTCTGTTTATCGCACATGCATGCTGATGACACTCAGTTGCACATGACATTTCCTGATACAAACAGGGTTGAGGCTGGAGAAGGAATAAATAAAGACTTCGAAACCTTAGCACATTTATCCGCATACTATAAACTTCTGTTACATCCTGATAGATGTTCTGCTGTCATATTAGGAAGAAATCATAATTAAATTAGAGATAACTCATCTATAAAAATTAAAAATTCTAAATTAAAAATTGAAAACTCCGCTAAAAACCTAAGACTCATAATTGACAATAACTTTCGGTTCAAGCAACATATTGGCAAATGTATCCAAATGGCTTATGTTCCCTTAAAACTTTTATATTTTCATGAAACCTTACATGTGAAATTAAAGGGTTGCTTTTTACATCTCTGGTCTTATCACAATACTCATACGCTATTCCTATTCCCCTTGCTCAGACCATAGACTCGAATACAACAAGTTCACAGCACTTGTATAAATTAAAGCCCCTGTATATTAGAAAGAGATAGAAGCCGGCTGAAGAGCGAAGGCCATCACCACATTGCCTAGCTACGGTGACGTTGAAGGTCGTGCAATCTGCCGTGTTGCCAATATGTTACACCAAAAAGTGTTCACACAGGCTTCTACAATAGGTTAGGTTACTGTCAAATCCAACAAGGAGGTCTGTTTATTATTTTGTTTTCATTTTGATTAGAATTATTTATTTATTTCAATTTTGATGCAACTTAGTGTTTTTGTTTCTTTTACAATTATCTTTGATTCCCACCGACGGTGATAAAATCAACTCATCCTGAATTATCGGTCGGAAAATGTAACAATTAGCTTTACGCAATACCAACTATCACTGTCTACTCACCAGAATCGCTTAACTGTGATCATGGAGCTGGAAACCTTCCTTTGGAATAAACAAGATGCTGTATCACACGAACCATAGATGCAATGTTGCAAAATTGGTGACAATCCTGACCTCTTTTTTCGATCTAAAATAGAACGTCGTTAGGACCAATCCGGTAACGATCTCAAACATATTCGACACAATTCACAATTAGAAAACTGTACACTCAAAATAAAACCATTATTTGGGGGAAGAGAATAAACTATTTTCAACATGCATCTTAATTCAAGATACTGGTTTTAACATGTTGGTAACGCGACAGATTGCTGCGGTGATGAGCTTCGATATCCAGCCGGCTTCTATATCTTTCTAACATATGTGTCTTTCCACACTTCTCTTTCGTACACATTGAACTCAAGGCATCAGACAAATTTGGTTCTCATTGTATACAAAACCTATAACTCCATCCCTAGACACCTCAAACTTTTAAATGTATCTAGATTCGAGGAAGCTATGAGGAAAATCTATTTATATGTACTCGTATGTGATTATTTGGTCGTGTACCATTGATCTCCATGCTGAATAGATGTATTTTCAGTTAGTCAGGTAATGTTAGTGTTGTATCGATTTTTTTCCATTATAAAAACCAAAAAAAATACCTCTCATAGATATTCGTATAAAGCCTGCGAGTTTTGAATGTAGATTTTGTGATCTATCTCTAAAGGGCAAGTGGAACAGCATCGTGTGGTCAACTCCTCCTTTTTTGGGCATCTCTTTTATTTTAGCATTTATTCTGTTGTATATGCGAGTATATCATATTTGTAATCCTGAATATCCAAAATAAAGGCAGTAAAAAGAACGTGCACATACATCAAAAAGAAGACAATAAAAATACTCTATTCAGTAGTAGCACGAGTGGTAACCCTAGCAAGAAAAATCGTATGATCTTATTCTTTCATTCGGCATGGAAGCTCTAGACCGCTGAAGACTCCTGCTTCTTTTATCACTAAAGGAATCCAAATGACTATCACCGGAAATTATTCGACCGCATCGTGTTACTAAACCTCGACGTCCGTCGATTCAAGGTCTTTTGCTGCACTCGATAAGGAAGTCGGTGCACTAGACTTCAGCTCAGTCATCGGGTGATGTTTCATCAATCCCAGCAAAAAATAACGCTCGTGCACATTCGACGATAAGTCGCCCGACAAAAAAGCCCATCGAACCTTTCAATTCTCAGACAACCAGAAAATTAAGCAACTCGCCTATCAGTAGGTGCATGTATGTTGTTGTATGTTTAGTCAGTCGCTTGACAGAACATTCTTAGTTGGTATTCCGATTTTGTTTAAACAGAGGTCAGTATATTCCAGACCCTGAAGATGCTTATTCTAGTACTATAGGAAACCACTAAAATTTAATTGGTATTGTGCTGTCTTTAGTGAGCTACATCTACATCAAGAGATCGTCTGTCCGTGCCAGCGCTGCCATATCAAAAACCGTAGATTCAAAAAAAAAACGGTAGATGTTAGCATTTATGGGAATAGACCGGTGTGCTTTATGAATAGAGCGACTGGCTTTTTTTGATAATTGGTACGCAATGAGGGGTCTAGCTCCTAAAATTCAGCAGTATGCTGTATTGTAAACACAGGTAGGCCTGGACATCTGGAGGATTGAGTGTATCTGATGGAAGCTTGTGCAGTAAAAAAAACAGTAGTAATTAAGCGCTGCGAGGTAGCCGAAGGCTCAAAACAGTAAGTCTGGCAGCAATCCAATTGACAATAATCTTCGGATTATTAGAATCGATGACTAACTCAAGCATTGACTCAACCATTATGATTTGTATGTACCACCCTACAATGAATAATTCCTATGGTCCATCTCTGGCCCCTTTGCAGATGATTATTTGAAGAGTTTACAGAAGAACAAGTGATCTTCTGAGCGAAAATTTTTGAAAATAAAATAAAATTACGTTTTTTTGTATCTTATATGACATGTACATCACGAAAAAATATTTCACTCATTTCCGTCGATCTGTCTGCCTGTCTGTCAGTCCGCTAGTCATTGTCTATAACTTTTCACACAAGGTTACTACTACGACAAGGACGAAAATCAATCCAGTGGCGGCGGAGAAAAAGGCCACAAACGAAAAGAATAAAAATCGCTCAATACTTTTTTGACGTTTCAGAGAATCGTGGTCATTTCTGGAAAATTTTTAGTGGGTGAAAAATTGGGTATTACCATTATTTGGTGTTAGTATACCACGATAATTTATTCTAAGCACCTATTAGACATTTCACACATCATAGATTGCCCCGTGCTTTTTCCCTTAAACATAGAACGTCTGCTGACCAGTAATTGCGGTCAGCGTGGCGGTGATCGATATACAGTGAAATCCATATACCACTGACGTCATAATGTGTACAATAGAGAAGCGCGTCGTGATATTTGCATTTCTCTGCATCTCCTGCATCACTGGTGCACTGTGGACACTCTGCCGCCTGTGACCCATCGGCTAAGGTAGAGGAAGAATGTTATGAACTAATTGTGCGGACCTGTTTGACGAACTTGATCCGATTAATTTCTGTGTTACTCATGTTCATAACCAACAACACAGACAACAAGTTTATGCTTTTTTGGCAACTCATCAGCTGTTACAGTTTCTTTTTATGGTCGACTGAGAATTAACTATATCTTGATTAAGTAAATTAATACAACGTTTTTCTTATTTAGAATAATAATTTTATAACAGGTCTTAAAAATATTATATTTTATTTTTATCGCAAAAAACTTCTCTTGTTCTAATAGTCCTGCGGTGGGGGATCGTACCCGACTCTCCATCTCTTTAAAGGCCATTGCTGGGATGTGGGTGATGTTTACGTATCGACAATAGAGGGCGTGCCGTATGGTTAACGCAGGGATGGCCTCGGAACGGGAATTGTTTCATTACAGAATTGTCGTTGTTGTGGATAATTTTTTCGTAATTTCCGTCGACCTGAAATACGAGAGCTGAACGTGACTTGGTGCTATTTCCGGTGATCTCGTGTAGCAGTTCAGCGGCCACAACCTGCGTTAGTGAAGCAATTTCACACGCAGTGCTGCGAGTTGATAGACAGGATAACACAGTTGCGTGATATAACCCAACATCAAACACTCAAAATCGTTGTGTAGCCAAGAATTATAACCGAGCCTAGAGTCATCATTACAATGCAGTATTTTAACTATATATAATAACGAATTTTCATTTGCACTTTTCCTAAGAAAAAATTATATATTTCCAGGGGTATATACCAAGTATGACAGGTACTGAAGTACCAAGAGTATGGGTGATCTTATCAAAGAACGGTGGTTAGTGCGAGTGGTGTCTAGTTACAATTTTAATTCTGAGTTTTAGTTGTGAAACCCTGTATAGATGCATAAGCAGATATCTGAAAGAATGGCACAGTCTTACGACAATAAAAGCTCTACGACCTAATATCAGTGCAACGAATAACCAAAATCTCGCCTCTTTCGTAATCCAACACGTCAGGCACATAAACGAAAATAATACGGAGTCGTTCTTTTTACGAAGGAATTGGATACGTCCGGTGGATATCACTGTTCCGATTTCTGGCGTTATATAGGCGATGGAAATCCATGCAGGATGCAGCAGGGCCGTATTAACGGTCGATGAGTTCAGTATACCAGGTGTATCACTTATGTCCATGACCTTGAAGGACATCCATAAAAACACAGCGGAGAATTTGAAGAGGTCAACATAACGTATGTCCTAAAAGTTTTGGCACAAAATATTTATCGGATTTTTTCAATGAAAACCTTTTTTCAAACACTAACTAGTAATAAATTACAACTCAATACCTAACTATACCAGACGCAACTTTCTTCGAATGTCTCTCATGAGGTCCTGGACGGAATTCAGATGAATCTCTCTCAGTTTGTCGTAAATTCGCCGTCTTACTTGTTCTTCATGTTGGGCTGCCCAGCCTCCATGACAAACGTTCCTAGACAGTAAAGCCCAAAAATTCTCTATTGGGTGAGCCTGTGGAAAGTTTGGAGGATTATCGTTTTTGGGAACAAAAGGTATGTTGTGTTGTCGAAGTCGGTTTTGGGTATCTCCTGAGTAATGTCATGATGCTAGGTCTGGCCAAAACATGATATGGTCATTAGCATGATGTTCGTGGACAAACTGAAGCAATTTGGAAAGGCAGTTATCAATATAGCTCTGACTATTAAAAGCTTCACCCCTCATTTTGCCCACAAAAAGTTGGGATACACCGCTGTTAGAAATTGCGCGCCAGACGGATTTTATCTGCAAATTTCGATTTATGTTTGTATTTAACAATGTCAGAGAATTTCTCCACGTTGTCTGTATAAAATTCGTCGTTTCGCTTGATTTCAAAATTACTCAAAGTGAAATACTTTCGACATCTAAAATAATGATTTTTCCATTGGCAAAGTGTACCCGCCTCAGTTGACGACAGCATCATAGTATTTCGCTTGAGAGAGAGCTTAGGTTTCTTTCAATATTTAAGACAATTTCTCGTCAATTTCAATGATATCATACATAGATCTGTATTGATGACTCAGTCTCCTCGTTGTCATTCCAACCTGATAATTTGCTCTTCTCACCAATCTCTCTGACCTCTGTGCAGTAAATGTGCGTGATCTTACACTTTTTTGGAGATTCGGACATGGTATTCCCTGCTTGCGCTGGGCTATTGTTCGATGAATGGTTCAGCGTGAAATGTTTTCATTCTAGAATATTCGACAGATTTCAGCTTTGAGAACCCGCCCAACCAACTTGCGGATACTATTTCTTATTTCTAATTTATACGACATCTTAAAGCGAAAACTTCAAAATCAATAAATGTCAACCGACAGTAAAGTAAGTAAACAAACGTTTGTTTCCAAATTCAACTTGATATTATTTTGTGTTTGTTAAAATTAAAGGCAATGGATTTTGTGAAAAAACTTTTAGGGCGTACGTTATTTGGCAAAAACATGTAAAAAGGAATATTGGACAAGAATATTTTTTCTTCTTCATATGCTATTGCTAACATAAGCCAACTTGACTCTTCTCTTTGACCCTAAAATATCCGTATGCAAATATTGGGAGAATATCTCTCCTAAACAAAAGACCATTGGAAAGCAGCTTATGTATCCAATAATAGAATAATAGGTACTTCACAATTAGTGAGTTTTTTTCAGAGGAGTGGATTTGAAAGATGCAGGAGAAAGACGCTTAGGATGTTTTTTTAATGATATTTTTCTAGCAAATTAAACCATTATAAAAAAAATATATAAAAGCACTCCTCCAGATTTTTGCAAATGCAAATATCCAGTAATCAATTTTTTTGCAAATAATGGATTTTGATTCATCAATTTCATTTTTGCCCCAGGTAAAGTGAAGAGATGTTAAATTGATTTGTAAGAATTCAATCATTGAATGTGAACTTCACTAATATGTTTGTTTATTTTAAACTCGACCCTCACCACTGGGATCTGGAAAACAGTAAGTGATACAAGGTAGCTCAAAGGGGGCAAAGTTGTGTAATTGGGTAACTAGCAAAATGCCAGTCAGAATGTTTCGAAATTCAAAGTACCGTAGAGATAAAGAAAACACGGATTTTCCCAAAATCTATTTTCTGACTTTATTTGTAGTGTGTAGCCCCAAAATGAATGCACATTAACATTGCCACTTTTTCTTATCTATAAGATGGCATGAATTTCAATATGACGTTTCGTCTCTTGTCTTCCAGCATCAAATTTATTTTTTCCTCAACAATGACACATTGGATTTTTGGATGAATAGAGTTTTAAATTCTGATTCCAAGAATGAATAATATTTTAAAAAGAAACAGAATTTCCTAGGTAGGTCTTAAAATTATCAAATCATCAGGTTGTTCCATATACCAGATTTATCACCAAATCGATTTAATTTCTTCTTGACTTTATTTCAGATCGGACTTCAAAATAGATTGCATGTTGATGTTGACACTTTATGATGTATCTTCTTTCGTCTTCACCAACTTTGTTTTTTTCATATGGACGGTATGTTGGAATTTTGTATAATTGAACGGATATTCAAGTCCTACATTCAGTGATATACACGTATTTCCTTAGTTAGCCATAAGTTTGTTGTTCAAACGAAAGTTATGAGAAAAAACGAACCAACGAAAATTATAAGGAAATAAGAACGAGATCCCAACGGCAAGGATCCAATTTATAAACACCTGGTCTATATAGTATAGTTAAGTTGATGGTGGATTACCGAATGTTCTTTAGTCGATGGAAATGCGCGTAACCATTGCAATATTGTAAAAATACCTCCATCAAATTTTACATCTCGTATACCTGAGCACACTGAACGATTTAATATTATTAACTGATAATCACTGGCGTTTTCAAAAACATACCTATGCCTGCCTCGGTTCCCCCTCGTTACACAATAGTTGCAGATAAATTCTTTAATTTAGTAGCCTTGTACACTTTAGTAGCCTAAAATTAAAATTGTTTTGTTTGGTTCGGTTCAAAATAAATCTTCGAATGTGTATTCATTGAGACCATACAGAGCTGAAGGATAAATTTTAAGAAAATTATGTTTTTATTAAAAAAATTGCAATGAAAATTGATATATTGTGCTTTAATCTGTCAAAGCACACATTTTTCACGAAAAGGCCAGTGATGCATTTTTTACAATACCACTGACCCACAAAATAGAAAAAATGTGCTTGAGGCCCACTATGTTTTTACCAACTATTTTTTCACGCTCAACATGAATCTAAGGTAAAAATTGGGCAAGTAAGAAAGTAATTCAGGCATTGGCAGTACACATTTTGGAGTTTTTGGTGGATGCGCATCCCTTCACAGCCCTATGAGAAATCCACATCCACCAAAAAGGCAAACAATGTTATCTAAATTACTTTTATATTTGTCCATACTTGCCCAATATTTCAGATTCATGTTCAGAGGAAAAAATACACGAAAAAGAATATAGTTCCCAGCTCAGACAACTTTATATTGTTTTGTGGACCTGCGAATCGTCTTCATCTGTTTTATCTAAAATTTGTCCACCAACACCCAATTTTTTATTTTGTGAGCCTGTATCATTTGTTCGATTCAAATGTTACACAATTTATTCTGCAGGTATTCAAGGATCGAAGATAGGATCATTGTTAGCAATTGAATATCTATATGAAGAGCGTTAGAAATGAGTTTTATGTCAATTTTTGCTAATTGAAAAATGGCTTTTTCCTAGCCGGAGCATTCAACTTACTTTTAAATAAGGTGAATGAGCATATCGTTACGATACGCACAAATAGTAAATATTATTAATGTGCGCACTTAACTGTAGTAATATCTATACAACTTAATTAGCTTTTAGGATCCACAGTACCAACCCAACTACATAGGAGGAGCAAAGCTCGAATATTGAGGTACTCCGTGACTGCCAGACAGAAGTTATACATTCCGTTGATCGAATTTGTGAACAGTATAGAGGCGAAAAAAACTGCTTCTGGCAGATTGTTCACATCATCAATACCCCAGAGGTTTGATAAAAATGGAAGCAGAAGTATGGCAGTATAATGTGTCTGTCAGACACCTGGAATGTGGCATCATGGGAAAAGCTCAGAGGAGCAAAGTCTGTTAGTACACAAGAGCAAGACCACCAACCACTGGTTGATGTGAGTAGTCATGGTAAAGGCGAATGTTACCAAGAGAACTTACTGCAATATTATGTCAGTTACGGTAAGATTACCAGAGGCCATGTTAATAAGATATGCGTGATAGTATTCAGTTATATGCTTTGAAATAATGTTGGAATAATTCAGTAGTTATGTTTCTATCATGAATACCTGATAAATTACACTTTATTATATATAAGCAAGAACAACCTTTATTTTTAGAAGGAACTACTTTGAGTAATAAAATACAAATAAGAGGAAAATATATTTGGCATCCGTAAATCAAGAAAATTCATAAAAGCACGAACGTTAACTGTTCTCTATGTCCTCCTGATAAACAATCCATTAGACTCTTATTATGACAATAATCTTTTTAAAATACCCATACATTCGCTCTTAAAACCTAGACTAATATGTTTATCGGTAACATTTGCCGTGCGCTACGAGATTGTAAATACTGTATCTTTGATATCACTCAAATACTTTCCATTCTTAAGCAGCTTCTCATATCGCTAATATTAAGTTTCTATTAGATATAATTGCCTTACAACTTAGGGACTCATAAAGGTAAGTAGAAAACAGCGACGAGATAATGCACATACAAGGTGGGCGTGATGTTATCCACATATACAGAGTCATTTCTAACTTACGAGACTTCAGAGGAGGATTTGCCGTATATATGAGCGTTATGTTTGGAGGATGATTTCGTACGTACCTACGTATCAAAACCTATTATAAGCAGTTATCATACATTGTTGTCAAACAGTTTTGCACCAGAGCTCCCAAGAAATCAGGCTACCATGTACGGACATCCTCACTGCTGCAAGCTTTTTTTTTTCGTGAAAGGCCCAAATAATTCATTAGTGGGCCCGACATTTTTTTGAAGCTACTGAATACAGAATAAATTGCGCTAAATGGTAAATTGCACTAGAAGTTGTTTCGAGGGCATGGGAAGTACAGGACAATCTACCTGACGAGATTTTTTTGAGAAAATAATTACATTTTTATAGTACATTGTAAACATAAAGTTGAAACCTACAGACGCCGATATTATATAAAACTATATCTTAGTCACAAACTGTCCTTCAATAGCCTCACTCATTCTGTACACATAAGGAGCACCGTGTCAAACTATCTATGTAGGGGATCCAGCTACGATTATGTTTATATTGAGGAATCAATGGAAAGGGAAGCAACTTTCCTAGTAACTCATAATACCAAAACCTTAACCGAAATATTAGACTCCGAAATTTGAATGGACCAGCCCGGCCCAGCATCCAACTGGAGAAGGTAGGACGTATGTACATCAGTATAGTTATCAGGCATCATGAGATCTGTAGGCTAAGTTATTTACAAATCTGGTACAAATTCTAGGTAAATCATTCGACTCTGTCGGTATTTCATTCCTGAAATTGTTGTATAACACCTGCAGACAACACCAAAATATTCTAATAAACTAAAGACAACATGGACGATGCCATGATTATACACAATCATTCGCCATATTGGTCAAACATTTATTCCTCTATTTGATATTAAATAATTATGTTTCAGTTCAAAATTACAGATATAAAGTGATAAACATTAGTGTAATTGTGTCTAAATATAGAATTTGTGGAATATTTAACGCATATAAGTTCAGTTTTCCTCTTAAAAATCAAGACATACTTTTGATAATTATCAAAATATGAATCAAATACGAAGCCTGTAGAAATTGCGTAACTACTTTGCACGATAATCACAATAAAATTTGCTGCGCAAGTAATTCAATAGCCCTATATCACAGTGTAGAAGTTTATCATATACCTGTGTATGAAATTCACAATGGCCGATATGTAAGTAAACAAGATGAGTGTATTGTGTTAGTTACATATTCTTCACTTCGTCTATACAGTACATAAGAAATAGTTTGGTTGCAATAAAGTAGAATGACGTAACGGAATAGTTGTATAGTTGACAAAAACTGAATGTTGCACTGACGCAAATGTCCTATAGCGGCTGCAAGAGACTTACACTTTTGTTATATAACTGTTACCTGCTGCCCTTATACAACCTCTTAAATGACTGAAGTGTCCTATTAGGTGTGCCCATTCCGCTTGTATAGCTCTTCTAAGACGGTTTTGCCAATGGTCTTACGGTATACAATGCTGTGTAAGGAATACTGTATAATCATTCTTACAACTCTAATAGGAGTGATAATTGTTAGTTGGGTATGTCTTATGAAAAGATGAATATTCTAAAAATGTTTGACATGAAACGGAGCACACCTTGTAGTTTGACCAGGTACTTTATCACTCTTTATTTCAATTGAAAACGTTTTCCACATCTCCACCGCACTGCCTGACTTACCGATAAAATCGTTAACTCCCCCTATATCTCCGAAAGTACCAGTCATGTCGACATAAAGCTATTATGACAAGAGAGAAAGAGCTCAACAGCTTCTGGTCGTTCAGTGGGGTCGAAATTATTATTAAGTATAGAACAAGAGAAAACCGAAACATCCTCAAACTGTCTGTTATCCCTTGTTGAAAAGACTCTTCTATATGTCATGACAAAAGTATGAGGCAAAGACCTTCCCTACAGCTTGCGTATCGAAGCATGAAGCTCCTATGAGTTGGGTATTATTTTGATTACCTTTCAGCAAAAACGTATTATTATCATCACAGAGCCTATTGTAGTTGTTTGGGTGTTAATAAAATATGTGGCCCAACTTCATCTATAAGAAAAACGAAACTACTCAAGTATACAAATGATGAGTAGTCATCAAATGAAGCTGGTTGTCATAGCGGTCTGTAGGACCTTAGCTCTTGTGTCATAGTGTAAGTAGCTGTGAGGTCTAGTAACCCAGAAACCACACAACATTAGGGGAGAAAGGGAAGGGAAAGAAGGGAGAAGGCAAAGAGGAAGAAGAGCATAATTTAGGACAGGGAGAGTTTAGGCATTGTGCAAATACTTGTCAAATTTTGATATGGTCCAAAAATTGATTTAGGTAAGGGCTTTGTCAAAATGCTCTAAGTTTAATTGTTCTAAATTTACAATTAATTTTGGTTACAGTATGAGACGCGGCCTTTTGTGTTTGCGAACTGGCTCGACTGTGTAGTCCACTAACTCACGCAACAGATGGTTGAGGCGAATCTTGTTAACCGAACTTAATTTTGAACGTTTATAAATTAATGAGTAAAGCTGTTGAAACGTAATTTGTAATTTGGTTTTTAATGCTTCGATATGACACAGAGATACTTAACGGAGCTTTCCGATGGTATCCAAACTCCATTCACTGAAACCTCAGACGGGGCGCCGCGACTCTTTTCCAACAATAGATTGCGTGCGTTTTCGAATACAATTTTAATCACCCACCGATCGATCAGCTCACTCTAATACTTCCTTCACCGCATTTTGCAGCCTGTCGTGGACTGAGTCACCTGGGACCTGATTCTAAATGAAGCCATATTGAAATTATCCTGGCGAAGCCGAAATTCTGAGGGCGGAGCATATGTGCGACGTCATACTTGGGCGACTGCTAGCAATAAATTTTATCAGTCGAAATTATGTGTGTGACTGACCTAATTTGTATATGACGTTTTGTTGTCAAATGGTAGTGTCTGTGACTCGATTTAGTTGAATAGTCGTTTTGCTTTAACATAATGGCCTTCGTTTTCGCCTATTCCGAATAGTTCGTGACAAGAGGATCATCGTCGAAGCCCTCGTGTGTGCCGTAGGATGTTAAAGGATAACCATCTATCCATTTTCTACTCCCGACCATTCGTTCAGAGTAAATAATTGTGAAATTATTGGATCAGTTATCTTTCCTGACAAGACAGTAGGCAACGACTCTGGAGGTTTGAGGAATAAGAAAGGCTCATCGGGACATTCATTGAATGTATTGTTTTCCCATTGTTCAGGCTAAGAAAATGTATAGCGTGACAAAGAGTTAGAAGAACTAGATGATCAACTAGTTTTGAAAATGAGCTGTGAATGTTTACAGTTGATAAAGCTTTTCGCATAATATGTGAAGTAGTTATTTGTTCTATTTTATAAAATCCAGTAAAATGTGATAAGTGTTTGTAGAATCTTAGGTATTATGAAACTTATTTTTCTGAGCTCTTTAGACATGTCTTCATTGATTATTTAGGCAGCTAAATAATGTATGGATCCCTATCTCGTCGGGTTCACGTGTGAAGTAATGAGATATATTTTATTGCAGGTTGTTGCTAAGATCTCCCGTGAAAGCTTGTTTAAATTCTGCTGGCCCAATTTATTCCGACCGATTATGACAAAAATGTAAAAACAGGTCAAAATACACTGACATATAAAATGCAACACCCAAAATAATTTATTCAATTTTGATAAAATCTTGTAAACATATTTACTATCATGGAAGTATATGCTGATAAAATATTGAAGTCATTCCGAACCGTACCTTTTCTTTACAACAAGGGCAGTTGCGAACCAGTGGTTTGATGCTGTCGGAAGGGCAATAACAATGACAACAGTTTTTCGACGAATAAGGTCTTTTGGACTGTTTTCATACCACCCCCATCTTGTACTACCTCTGGCCCCACAGCACCGTCGGCAACGATTGGTATCGAGTAGGGAGAGACTTGAATGGAATATGGAATGGAACTCATTTCAGCTATGAGTCCAGATTCTGTTTGGGCAGACGTTATGGCGGTGCAAGAGTGAGGAGGGGACGTGGTGAAAGACTGAATGTCCAATATTCCATGAAACGGCATATTCATCGCACTGTGAGTGTTATGGTATGGGGTAGCCATTGCTTACGGCAGCAGGGTACGGTTAGTGTTCATTCGACGTAACATCACTACCCAGCGCTATATCCACGAAGTTTTATAACCACATCTGCTTCGCTTTTTGGAAACATTGCAAGATCCACTTTTTCAGCAAAACAATGCAAGACCTCATCTCGCACGTGTTAGTTTAGACTTTTTTAGAAGCGTCCGCAGTGAATCTGCTTCAAAGGCCTCCACGATTTCCAGACCTTTCCCCCATCGAACATGTATGGAACGTGATGGGAAGAAGGTTGCCACCCGCACCGTCTACAAACATTGGGAGCTTTACGAAACCAAATTCAGATGGCCTGGGATACAATACACCAAGAAGACATCAATGACCTAATCCAATCAATGCCGCAACGACTTAACTAATGTGTAGCGAACAGAGCAGCATCAACACATTACCTACTTTGTGAAATTTCGAGTTAAAATTTTAATCACTTTCTATTTATCAGTAGACCTAAAACTGGTAAAAGTATACAGTACTCTTAGTCGGTGTTGCATTTTCTATGTCATTTAGTATACATAATCACAACTCAATTCTCCTAACATATAATATAAATTCAAAACGGAAGTTACAACCAGTGTGATGAGGTTGGCAACAATTTCAACGGTAGCCGAAATATGACGTCATTATAAGCTAATTCCAATTGGTCCGATAGATAGACTTTATCCCAGTTTCGAATTTGCCATAAAAATTTCACAACATTTGACATTATAAAGACAATGTGATTTATCCCATCGATCAGTGTTGCCAGACCTACGAGTCTATCAGGTGAAGTACGGCTTTTGGATTTATAAGCAATACGCGAAAAGTAAACTGAGCGGTAAGATGTCTCTACATTACTTGGCATAGACATAACACTGTTTTTTGCTTCTTGGCGGAAACTCTCAAGTATGTATGTATGTTAGGTTAGATTTTTTCGTCCCAAAACATCGTCAAATCGATATCGTATTCAGAAACAGGGCGAAACCAGCCTTCGTATCTGCTGTACATTAAAGAACAGGGCTGGGGGAGCTGCCTCATCTACTGCATCAGTGCTTCTGAGATCAACTATCCTTATGCCATTTGATGACCGAGGAGAGCGGGGAGTTGTCTGCATCAGTACTTCTAGGAGTGAATGCCCTTGTTATAAATGAACCGCGGAGGGAGGCTGGGGGCGGCTGCTGCACCAGTGCTTCTAAGGGCGAATGTCCTTGTGGCAACCAAAGAGCGGGGGTGGCTTTCATTTCACAAAAGGTATAACATATTCTATTATATAAGGAAAATCGTAAGGGCTTTGGGGGAACTCGTGACCCAAGGCCCCTACCCCCTGAATACGACAGTCAGTCCATAAATACATAGGTATTGAACTACACTAACAAAGTAACAGACCTGCACACGTATACGAGAGGCCAATAACTTAAAAGTATTATTGCACTTCGAATGATACACAGTTGATTTATGAATACCCATGTCGCAATGTGGTTGCACGGAATGCATTTTTTCTCTATGAAAGGCAGCATTTTTTATTTAACTTGAACTGAGCAAATTTAAATTTAGCACCACCTCTGTCGATACAGCTTCAAATATTTACAGACCGGTAGCTTGATTCTAAATGAGTTTCGACCGCTGAAATTGATTTCGATAGCGCCTTGTGACCATATACTTGATTAGCTATGATAATTTTGACAGTGCCATGATAATTTGAATATAGAAGATCAATATAATCAGATGTCAAAATTATTATAGCCAATCAAATAAATCGTCACAAGGGCAATCGAAATCAATTTCAACTGTCGAAACTCATTTGGGATCAAGTCCCTTGTCTATGTTTACGGTTGAAGTCGTTATATACAGTTTCTGTAATAATGATTATTCTAACACTACATCTTCTAGTAAAAATACTGTGTGACATTACTACTCGTATGAATGATGTTGCTGCACCACAGAAAAATGCGTCTAAAATTTAGTACAGAAAATGTAATCAAACTACTCAGGATGGCTCACTCCAATTATTGATCTTACCTTAGTCGCTGCATATCTGCCTTCTTCTCATTCACCAAGAGATGTTCTTTGTAAGCCATTCATTTTGTTGCTCGGCCAATGGAAAACGATAAAAGAACCACGGGAAAACTTCGTAAACTGTGCATATAGCCATAACTAATGACATGATGATACTGATAACTCGGTGTCGGTAATTGCCGCTATCGTGAATACCAACGTTTAGCAAAATTTATTAGGTACGAACAGCGATTAATAACACCCCAGTAGATGTTTTACTATTGAAATTTGATGACGTCATTGTTCTGGCGACTCTTAGGGGTCGTCGCCAAATGGAATCAGGTCCCAGGTCCCTGACCACGTCTGGGCCACCAATGCAGTATCGTCAACATAGAGATAAATTTAACAGTTGCTGGCTCTGAGGACTTGATTGATGTAGAGGGAGTAAAGGATTGGTCCAAGGACCGCACCCTGAGCTGAGAGACGCCGGCTCGGATGTGCCGTGTTGTCGACAAAACCTTTTGGTCCTTTTTGATCCAAAATCTCCTACATTCAAGGAAGGACTTCAATAGATTTAAAAGCCAAAAAATGAAAGCCGTTTTGGATTAGTTCATACAGGAGGCCCGCATGCCACACCTTGTCAGATGCTGTTGACACAGCCAAAAGCAAGATTTCAGTACTTTCACTAAGGATGAATTCTCTGGTTACTGGTTCAACCAACCTAATCGCCTGTTACTCCAAAATCAAATGAAGCTATGGAAAGATATAAAATATACTACATGAAAGTGTCAATATCAAATATCACTGGTTCAGCGAACTCAAGTTTTTTATAACGAATTTTATTTCAAACCAATTTTTCTTGAAAAGGAAGGGTTGGTCGATAGTTTTTCAAAATAGGCACTTGTGAAATCAAACGCCTTATTCCTAACATAAAATAGATGTTACGAAAACGGGGAGTGACGTAGAAAATCTTTTTCTTTTTTCTCCTGCAGGAGTCTAGATACTCTAGTTTCTACGCTACTGGTGCAGTTCGACCTGCCTAGGTATCAGTTATGCTGGTATTAAATGAGATTACACGTAAATAGATCCGACTAATAGATAAAAGTCTATGGTCGAAAACCGAGGCAAAATGCAGGTTTCTGTACTTGTTGCTAATGCGACGATCATTTCACGCGGCTACTTGAAATCATTCAAATCCGTAGGCTTCATACTTCTAAATAACCATAACAAAATTGGAGTCGATTGGTCAAGTAGCTTTTGAGTATTTCTAATTGTTTATTCCAAAACACCAGTAAGCCAAGAGGCGTCGTAGCGTAATGGAAAGGGTTGACGATTGCAAAACCGTAGGACGGAGGTTTGAATCCACGAAGCCCATTTTTTCTCTATTTTTTTTTAATTTGGAGAAATAAATACTTTTTCACATTATGTTTACTTCTATTGCAGTCAAGGCCTATAAAAACAGCAACGCCAAGTAGGCTGCGGGTATAAAATCACAATGACTTCAGAACCAATTAGGTCTATAAACCAGTGCATCCTCCACTAGACGTTCTTTATTCAGCATCTGGAGCGCACCCATCCCTGGTCCTCTCCCTGATACATTTGCTCCATTTTCTACAATTTTCTATTCGTTATATTGCAGCAAGCCACAACGAAAAGTGTGGTTAGTATTACTTTGACGTGATAAATGGCAGTTCGAAGTTGACAGTTATAGTTTTTTGTACCGACTGCGCATGACTTCGTACGAAATTTATTACAAAAAGTTCTTTACGTGATAGACAGGATTGTAATTCGTAAATAAATTGGGAACTTACGCATTCTTTCTCAAATTTGGTACCGAATTATGAACAACATTCTGTATCGTGACAGATGGCCTTTAGACAGATATTTATATTTTCAGAGCTCAAGATAATAAAAACACGAGAAATAAAGTAGATTCTCAGAGCATATCGAAAAGAAAACAACTCCTCTGTTAGAAAAACCCTAGTTTTAATGAAATCCATTTCAATCCCACGCCAATTGACGGAAAACTTGGATGTTACATTACGTGTACATAAAAAATGGCGTCAAGAAGATAAACTCTATATTTCCTACGCTTTCATTTATTTCTATTTCAAAACAACACTTGATTATGTTTGTGTACTTAAATACGATGTATCGTGAACCTATACATATCAAGCTATATAATAAAGTATATAAGCGTCTTTTTGATAACAGAACGTGTGTCGCTGGTACCAAAAATGCAACAGTTAGAACCGTTCACCCACTTCAACTCCAAACTTCCAATTTTCAACAACCCCATAAAATTTCTAAACATGAGCAGGAATATCTGAAACGTCAAAGCACGATGTTGGAGCTATGCCTGTGCAAAGTTTACATCGAGGTGACGAAGAGACCACTGACTGTGAGGATAAAGGAACACACTTCACATTCAGCGGGCCGAAACGGAAAAATCGGGGATAGCAAAACACACATACAGAGAATACCATGAAATAAACTGAGAGGACACCAAAATCATACATAAAGAAGCACACTGGTATCGC
Source organism: Acanthoscelides obtectus (assembly GCA_963669975.1). Taxonomy (NCBI): domain Eukaryota; kingdom Metazoa; phylum Arthropoda; class Insecta; order Coleoptera; family Chrysomelidae; genus Acanthoscelides; species Acanthoscelides obtectus. The sequence continues at coordinate 56,138,538 of CAVLJG010000006.1, read as the reverse complement.
CAAAAATTTAAGGAGGTAACTTACATATCCAGCAACAATTTTTATATTTGAAGGCTTCATTTTATATAGATTATGTTACATATGATGCCTTTGGCTTATATATAAACAATAAAAAACAAAGATGTATTTCTTCCATATACATGCAAAATATGCACTTCTTAGGAAAAGGGTGATAATACCAAGAGGAGGATAGGGGACGTAAGATAAAACCTTTTTACAAGGTATTATTATCATTATGAGACACCGTGCATAGGACGCTTGAATATTGGAGGTTGGATTTGAGATCGGCTTGGCTGGCTGATTCAATGATCATCTAGCAACAACAATGTGTATAGTTATGTTAGCATAGAAATCAAACCAATATGGGAGCCTATCATCAGCAGCAACAAGTCGCTACGATCAGAACAACCAGGGCAGACCTCCTGGAAAAGACGTCATGACCATCAACCAGCCACATCACCGTGGACACGTCATCACATAAGACACGTCAGCGATAACATTATAAATAGCCGTGGGAGGGACATGTATGTCACTTCACCTGGAGACGATTGAAGATCACTTATTAATTGTAACGTTGTGATCTCAAAAGTTGTATAGACAACAAAATAAAGCTTTTGAAGCCATTGAAACGTCAGAAAACGAAGTTCGAGCAAATTTCTCTAGTATTTTGCCCGCAGCTCAACCGGCACTGGATCGATTTTCAAAAAGTGTAAAGTTTTGGCATCTTTTATCAGTCACAGCCGGGACAAGGATTAACGGACACGCCGCCAGATCGACAAGAGTGAGTGATATGGTTTCTGGTGATGTACATGACATAACATCTCAAAAACGTATTTCAGTTTTGAATTTTTTCGCGATAGCAATACTTCCTCACCAGAAGTCCAGGGAAGTAAAAGTAATGAAAACACGCGCCCGGCTTTCTATTTTTTAACCGTCCGTATAGTTTTACATCACTCCTAGGCGACTTTGCTTGTAAAATTTCAACAAAATCGGTTTAATCGTGAATGAGACGTGTGGTTTTAGAGATTTGGTGGATTTAGATAAATCACCCTGTTCTCAGACAGACTCTACGCCAAATTTTGAGAGTACTTAGTTAAGGAAAGTACGGACAACATTTTGTTCACTCTGGCGCCGCAATCACTGTTTTTCACTTTGTGGTCAATTTAGTAACATTGACCGCATTTAGCGGTACCCAGTCGTGTGTAAGCGTGAAAATGTAATCAATCAACTTAATGGATCTTCAGAGATATTCAGTCATCAACAGATGCGTACTAAATTGTTCGTTTCTAACACTAAATCTTATTTAATTCTCTCTTAAGGAAATTGTTACTTCTCACTCAAAGTATTCCTATTACAATCTACTTCCTCACCTTGAGCATCAGACTGCATCTGAGCGCTGACATTTTTGCAGATATTTATACGCTATTGTTTGGTGAGCTTTACACGTTGCCATTCAAGTCAGTTAAAGGCCTACCAGCATATCTATCTGAAAAGTAATAGCAATAGCTTTTGTCATGTTAGTGTCCCAAATTGCTGAGCGTATTATTCACTATATTTTCATAATGTGCTTGTGCCTTGCATTTACTTCCTGTGTCAGGACCAACAAAAACGTTTCTCTGATCATTGCATCCAAGGGTCGATCTGGGCAACTTTTGTCAAAATAATTTTTGGGTAGAATATCAGTTAAATATATACAACAGATGTCTACCAATAATATTATGTCGGTTTAACCTTAATCCTCAATCTCCCTCCTGGATATTCTATTTCTTGATCGACCTTGACGAGATTTATCGCTTTCAGACTTATATTGGGTGACCAGTCACTCTCTTTGGACTTTTAGCTTACTCCTTATATAGGGGGTTCAACCCTTATAGTACGATATTTATTCATGCAAAATTTACCAGATCAGAGTTTATTAGGGTTTATTCGATTTTTTGGAGTTGCGGATTTCGGTTGGATAATCCATACATGTATACCACTGTCTGTACAGAAATCCACACTATTCTCAACAACTGTGCATTTTTTCGATACGCCAACTGGGTTTAGAAATACACAAATGTAATAGGAAAAAAAAGGGAACGGTTTTCTAAGAAAATATACCTGATGGAAGTCTTTTATTATCTTTTTCGTCGCTCAGTACATTCGCAGATCTGTGTAATATATATATATATATATAACTTGAGACGTGGTCATTGTCGTCTAGACCAGTTAGGTGAAAAATTAAAGCTTCCGCCTTTTGTTGGGTACTTCGACAAAATTTAAGCAAAGAGGACTCTTTATACTTTTTTTAATTCTCTCTAGCTTTCAATGGACTTTGCCATCATCATCAGGAGCTGCAATTACAATGATAACAGTAGCAACAAAAGTGTAAAATGAATTTAAATTTACTCAACTTACAGTAGTATGTGAGGATGTTGCTAATTGTTGTTTACGTATAGGATGAGGGAAACGTCCAGTAACATGGTGAGAGCTGGATAGATTGTTCAATGGTCAAAATTATATAAAATATGACAAGAACAAGTTAAAAACAGATTAAAAATTATATATATATATCGGTGATCTCAAATCAACACCTCGTAAGTCCGAAAAATGTCGATTTTTTTATTTTGTTCTGTCTAGACACCTGTATGCATAAATCGACATTTTCGAACTTACGAGGTATTGATTTGAGATTGTCGATGCCTCCCGAATAAGAACCATCGATATGGATTTTCTGAGAGCATTCCTGTATGCATACGGGAATCAAAATAGAACAAAATCACAGAACCGGCATTTTCGGACTTACGAGGTATTGACTTTATATCGTCGATATATATATGTATATATATTTGAAAAATTAAAGCTTCCGCCTTTTGTTGGGTACTTCGACAAAATTTAAGCAAAGAGGACTCTTTATACTTTTTTTAATTCTTTCTAGCTTTCAATGGACTTTGCCATCATCATCACGGGCTGCAATCACAATGATAACAGTAGCAACAAAAGTGTAAAATGAATTTAAATTGAATCAACTTACAGTAGTATGTGAGGATGTTGCTAATTGTTGTTTTCGTATAGGATGAGGGAAACGTCCAGTAACATAGTGAGAGCTGGATACATGGTACAATGGTTAAAATTATATAAAATATGACAAGACAAGTTAAATGATTGCACAAAATGGTGGTCATGGAATAATATATCATCAAGTGGCTTCACGACGTAATGCTTTAATGTTTTCTAAATAATTTTTAATCTGTCTTTAACTTGTCTTGTCATATTTTATATAATTTTAACCATTGTACCATGTATCCAGCTCTCACCATGTTACTGGACGTTTCCCTCATCCTATACGAAAACAACAATTAGCAACATCCTCACATACTACTGTAAGTTGATTTAATTTAAATTTATTTTACACTTTTGTTGCTACTGTTATTATTGTAATTGCAGCTCCTGATAATGATGACAAAGTCCATTGAAAGCTAGAGAGAATTAAAAAAAGTATAAAGAGTCCTCTTTGCTTAAATTTTGTCGAAGTACCCAACAAAAGGCGGAAGCTTTAATTTTTCACCTAACTGGTCTAGACGACAATGACCACGTCTCAAGTTATATATACAGGGTTATCCAAATTAAGTGTCCACCATTAGTAACTTTGTTATTAGTGAAAATACAAAGTTGTTTGAATTAGCAAACTAGTAGCATTTTTAACGCTGGTAAAAATGAGAAATAAAAAAAACAATTGAGAGTCGTTATTTTGATTTTTTTCAGTAAAATAACATTTTTTTAAATGGAAACCACTGTATATTATATTTTTTTCTGTTAAAGCATCAAATTTTAAACAAAAAAGTTCATAATGACTTTTCCGCTAAAGTCAAAAATAAAGTCAAAATAACGATAAATATGTTTAATTATTTGCAGTATTATAATATTAAGACGGCTATGAAAACAACATGGCGTTCGCGATTTGACAGCATTAAGATAAGCGACAAATTGTTAAACTGGACATACTCGCAACTAGAAGGCTTTGGAAAACAATGATAAAATCAAATAATGTCAAACATTAGTGTAAATACTTGTTTATAAGCTTTATTGTGTCATTAATTTAAAGAAAAATGTTCTCCCATGAAGAAAAGTGTGATATGTTAGAATGCTATTTAGTGTGCAGAAAATCCTCCTTGAGAGCAAGAGAATACTACAGTGAATTATATCCCGCTCGCATTCAACCGTATGAACGATATTTTCTGAGACTTTATCGAAAATTTAGGGGCAACGAAAATGTTTTTGCTAAAACAAGGGCAAAAAAAGAATTCATAATAAGCGAGGCCACGGAAATTGCAGTTATTGGATATTTTGAAGCTTATCGTTAGAATTCAATAGCAGATATTCTCAAGGACTCTAATTTCAGTTATGGTACTGTTCAAAGGATTTTAAAAAAATACAAATTTATTCCGTATAAGTACCGACCAGTTCAAACGCTTTTGGCAGGGGATCCAGAGAGAAGACTTGTTTTTTGCCATTGGTATCTTAGCTCCTGTCGCCAAAATGTAAATAACTTTCGTTACCTTTTATGGACAGATGAATCAAATTTTTCAAATTCTGGAATGTTTAATAGAAAAAACCACCATTATTGGTCAAGAGAAAATCTTTTGTTAGTACATCCAAGAGGCCCACAAGTCCGTTTCAGTTTCAACGTTTGGTGCGGTATAATTGGTTCAAAAATTGTTGGCCCGTTCTTTTATGAGGGAACCCTAACTGGTGAAAGATATGTGGAATTTATGTCAGAAATTCTGACTAATTTCTTAGACGAATTGGATCTTATAAGTAGACATCATCTGCATTTTCAGCAAGATGGCGCACCTGCCCACAACTCCAGAGGTACTTATCATTTTCTAAGTACTACTTTTAATGATCAGTGAATAGGAACAAATGGCCCAATACAGTGGCCTCCCAGATCACCAGATCTAAACCCACTTGATTACTTCTGGTGGGGTTACTTAAAGAACCAAATTTACAAGCGAAGGTACGATAACCTTGACGCGTTAAAGACTGCAGTTAGGGAAAGGATAACCCAGATAGATGGTAGGACCATACTTAAGACAGTTCGAGCAGTTGAAAAACGTGCCCAAAAATGTATTGAAGAACAAGGTGGTGTTTTCGAGCATCTTCTTTAAAAAAAATTGTTATTGTATTTTGTAAGATTATAAGTTGATGTTGAAAATAAAGTTTGTCGATACAATTTAATTGTTTCAGATTGGAGGCCATAACTTCAACAATTTGTAACCTAGGAGAAAAGTTATTGTAAGCTTTTTTGTTTAAAATTTGATGCTTTAACAGAAAAAAATATAATATACAGGGGTTTCTATTTAAAAAAATGTTATTTTACTCAAAACGACTCTCAATTATTTTTTTTTATTTCTCATTTTTACCAGCGTTAAAAATGCTACTAGTTTGCTAATTCAAACAACTTTGTATTTTCACTAATAACAAAGTTACTAATGGTGGACACTTAATTTGGATAACCCTGTATATATATATATATATATAATAACGCCTTTATTTATAGTACATGAGAGAGACAAAGAAAGCAAAGTTTAGCCTAGGCTACTCTTACACTTAACCTTCTTGGTCAGTACATTTAGAGCACGATGTAATGTGCGCTGTCTAAAATATTTCATCAAAAAGAAAATTGGAGTTATAACTAACTAAACTGACACCACAACTATATACAGTAATTACGCGTATGCCCAAATACAGTGTGAGTCTTCATAAGGTGCACACAGCAAAATCAAGGAAACTACACCTTATTTTATTGACGGAAAAATTATCAAAAAAAATTAAAAACAATAATTGATTTTTTATGAATATTTTAAAATTTTTAGTCAGCTGCTAACCCTATTTAAATAAATCGTTACAACTTTCAAACTGAATGTCCTATCATATTCGAATAAATTTTGTAGTGATTGCAAATAATAGGTCGTACCAGTAAAGTGAAAATTTCCACGAAATTAAATGCTATAAATTTAAAATAAAGAGGAATATGCTGAAACTCACTTTTTTCGATGATTTTTAAAACAATTGCTAAATTTCAATAAAGATTGTCCTATTTATCCTACCTTTTTTAAATGTTAAGTTATTCTACATATTGTTAGCTTCCTAATGGTGAAAAAGCAGTGAATTCAGTTCAACGCCAGAGTAGGAATAAAACAACAGTATTAACCTACATGAATCATTCATTATCTGTAATAAATAAAATCAAATAGACTTGTCTATAGGATAATCATTTTGGCTTAATGCATCAAATGTTCAAAATGGCCACCCCGTTGCTGCAAACACATTGTAGCGCGAAGTGAAATTTGATGAGTTGCCCTACGAATCATCTCGGGATCATTTTTGATTTCGTTTGCAACCCGCAAAACTCTTTCTTCAAGTTCCGCTTCGCTGTTTATGGAACTGCTGTACACCCTTTGTTTCATTGTCCCCCATAAAAAAATAGTCGAGAGGTGTGAGATCTGGGGAACGCGCCGGCCACCCAACAGGTCCTTGTCGACCGATCCAGCGGCCTGGATAATTTTCATTAAGAAAAGACCTGACAATCAGCGAGTAATGGGCAGGACATCCATCTATTTGGAGCATCATTCTTCGACGGGTTTGCAGCGGCACTTCTTCCAACAGCAAGGGCAGTTCAGTCCGCAAAAGCTACAGAAATCTCTCTCCGTTTAATGTCCTCGGGAGTATTATTGGACCAATCAAAAAGTTGTCAATCAGTGCGGCCCACACATTTATAGAAAATTTCACTTGAAATGTTGAAGCCCTTTTCAGCCTAGGGTTTTCATCTTTTGGGCACCACTTATGTAAATTACGACAGTTCGCGATGCCGTCTCTCGTGAATTGAGATTCATCTGTCTACAGAATTGTTTTCGGGAATTCAGGATTGTCTCTTGTTTTTATTAAAATCCATGTAGACATAACGCACCTTGGACGCCAATCCACATCTTCATGCAAGTGCTGCACCCTTTGATAATGGTATGCATGCAACCCTGCTTTCCTCAAGATGCGCCAAACCGATTTCTGGGATACGCCATGACGTAAAGCCAAACGTCTCGTACTAGTAGTCGGGTCAGCAAACAAATCATCCAACATGGCTTCTTCGATAGCAACATGAATAATAACACCTGGTTCGCGGCGATCTCGAGGCAAACCAAGTCCAGTGTTAGCCAGTCTTCTATGTACTTCTTGGAAGTTAAGGGCTGATGGAACAGGGCGTCGATTTGGAAATGCAGCTAGATAAGCTGTGCAAGGAGCTCTAGCACTTCCTCGGTACATTCCATAATAATAATGGATATCGGCAATGTGTGCCGGAGGGAAATCACTTATACGTGGCATCGCGTCCAAAAAGCGAAAGCGTGATATGTAGCAAACGAAGCTGATAAAGTTGGCAGGAGAAACACAAATAGCTGCCTAACTGCCCAACATTCAACTGGGCCCGCGTCCCCACTCGTACTTCAGCCCGCGCGACTCTACATTGAATCAACAAAAAAAGGTAACTACATGATAAACAATGGTGCCTAGCAAGACGATGCGCATGGGCTTTTTTATAAACACTCATAGAAACTGTTACATTTGAGTAATAAACATGCAATTTTTACTTTTATAAAGCTGTTAACATGTAGAATAACTTACAAATAAAAAAAGGTAGGGTACAAGGGACGATATTTATAGAAAATTTGAAATTATTGTAAAAATGATGAAAAAAAAAACAGATTTTCATCAAAATTTTCTTTATTCTAAATGGATGTCATTACTTTTCCTGGAATTCTTCACTTTCCAGGCACGTCCTTTTACCAGCAATCACTATAAAATGTATTCCAATATGATAGGACATTTAGTTTAAAAGTTGTAACGAGTTATTTTAATATGGTTAGAAGCTGCTACTAAAAATTTTAAAATATTCATATATTCATAAAAAATCAAATTAATGTTTTTTTGATGATTTATCCGTCGATGAAATAGAGTGTAGTTTCCCTGATTTTGGTATGTGCACTTTATGAAGACTCACACTGTATAAGTATAGATACACATATACAGGATTTTTCACAACTTATCCGACAAATTTAAACAACATATGCACTGTTACGAAGGAAATTAATTTCCTAAAAATAAATTTAATAAAAGTCCTACAGAAATCGAGTTAATAAAATAATACAGCTTAATGTAAATCGTCCAATTAGACGTTCATCGACAATACCTGCCCACACGTTTAAAGAAAAATGATGTTGGAAGTGTATCTGGACCACTGCGTGAGCATTCTCAAATGACCAAACGTGTCTATTATGAAGATTATGAGTAAAACTAGCTTCATCGGTGGCCTAAATATTAGCTGCAAAACGAACAGTTAGAGCAAGGCTGTCAAACATACGGCCCGCGGGCCGAACTCCTTTCTTGCGGCCCGCTTCACGGGTCATGTATACATCACATGTATAAATTACTCTCAAATACCGAATATGCACAATTCTTACATTAACTCTGTAATAATGTTGTATAGAAAGATTCTATAATACGGCGCTCCAAACTGCATTTTTTCTTGAAGTGTCCTTTGGGCCACATTAAGTTGGACAGCCCTGATTTAGAGCATTTTCTTGCAACACTCACAAAATCTCACTCTTACGGGGTAGTCTGTAGGTAGCAACGCCTGGGCTCTCTGGACGTGATAAGGGTACAGTTGGGCCTCATGTAATACCTGTTGGGTTAACTGCCTTGTGCCTATTCCCGGATTTTCTTCCACAGTATCCAAAATTTCGTCTTTGGCATTTAATTTAACGCGTTGTGGGAAAACCCAACCCCCATCCACTCCACTAGCACGTATAACAATTGAAATAAAAGTTTCGTAATGTGGTATGTACCTATTCCGAAATCGCTGATACATACAAACGAGAAGCCGCTCGCGAATTTTGCCCTGCTTCTCCGTACGCAAAAACAATGTCCACTAACTCATCATTAGTGTACACATGTGCCATTTTTATTAATAAATAACTAAAAACATAAACTCGCAAAATACTTTCTTACTTAACTGCACAGAAAACGACCGTTCTTCATTCAGATCACCCACGATACAGACTAATTTTATTTACACGTTTTTATCAGTATGAAAAAACAAAAAATTCTTGGTATTTTGTTTTTGTCAGTTGTTTGGTACAACATTTGCTACAATAAATTATTAATGCGTGTTTCCAATATCACGACGATGAATGCAAAATACAGATATTTACTTTTCAATTTATTATTGTAACTCAGGTTTATAACTTAATTTCTGTAGGACCTTTATTACATTTTTTTGAGAAATCAACTTCTTTCGTAACAGAAAATATGTGGTAAAAATTTGTCGGATAAGTTGTGAACCAACCTGTATACATACATGTATATACATATACACATATATACATACCAATAGACCAATATCAGATCAGGGTAAATATAAACTGTTTTATTTGTTTACGGAAATTGGCAGCATTATAAGAAAAACAACGCTTGAGAAGTGTCATAGACTGAGGCCTTACTCTGAGTATTTTACGGTCTCTTATGCTCCTGTTATGAACTTCATGACTAAATATAATCTTATCTCTCAAATAAGCAGGCCTTGACGTAGCTATCAACTTGTGCAAAAATGTTAAGTATTTGTACTCAACTAGTTTTCCAACTTTTAGCCATTTCATACGATAGTATTTATTGCTAACATGGTCAAATTTTCTCAACCCCTGGATGAAACGGATGCAATTATTTTGAATAATTTGCAGCCGGTTCTTCATGAACTGGTCGAGACATGGATAGTGCAGAATATCGCAGTTATCCGCTAACCCTATATATATATATAGGATATTCAAGGATATTTCCTCCTAACAGGCAATTAACTATGAATACTATATATATATATATATAAAGGTGTCTCAAGAAAATGAAAGTTCTTTTTTTCTTGCATATTAGGCACGCGCTGGCTTACATATTGCATTGATCGTATGTTATATTAGTAAACGCACTCTATTCGTTCAGTCGATACCTCGAAGGAATTCCTCAGTTCTAAAAAATTAATAATCTGTTAAAGAACTGGTTACTTTATACGAAGTTTGGAGATAATTGCAAGAAAATGCAAGCAAAGCACAAGAAGTATTTGAGCAACGACGACAAGAGTTTGCTACGAACTTAGATAATCTATTGGATATTGCGCATGCCGATGCACTTCCATCAATGAAAATAAATGAAGATAGGATGTTTCTGCAGCGGCAGAGAGAGCTAGGTCGACCTGGTCAGTTAGGTGGAGTGGACAAGAAGTAGCCATGGAAGAAGGAAAGGCGCGTCCACTAAATATGTTGCTTCCGTAACTTCTTCGACATTATCTTACGAACTAGTACAAAAAACTCATCTTTAGATTCCGAGATAGATTTACAACAAACTTTGCCATCCCGACTCAGAGCACACATGTCAGTTAAGTATGCGAATTGCTGTTTTTATTATGGAAGCAACCATTGAGGCACTTGGACAAAACACCGACAAGTTTTCTATAAGCAAGTCCTCCATTCAAAGAATCCGTACATAAAAACGGAAGGAGCGCGCAGAAGATATAAAGCTTGATTTCCCAAGCGAGGAACCGGACACTGGGATAGCAAATTGTTGCGACCTTTAAATGTACGCATGTTTTTAAAAAGAACTTCTACCGATTGTTATAACGTAGATGAAAATAAAGAGCAACTTTTCGCTGTGCCCAAATTGGATAACCCTCCGTGCAGAGAACAGGCTCAGGCAGTTTGGGATGCTATTGTTGTCTGGAATCTTGAACTTAAAGTTCAGATTCTCGGTTGTGATACTACTGCTTCAAATTCGAATCGCATTAACGGTGCCTGCGTGCTTCTCGAACAGAAACTTAATAAATAAGTGCTTACTTTGCTTGCCGCCATCACTTCTATGAATTGGTGTTAAAAGGTGTGTTCGAATCAAAGATCGACCAGGTGACTACAGGTCCTGATATTCCAATTTTTAAAAAAACTCGCGAGAGCTGGAAAAGAGTGGATCTCGAAAGAATGCAGATTTATACGGAAAAGCTATCATGGCGATAAGCTCGATGGATGGCCGGAGCAACTTATTCATTAAAAATAGCGTTACTAAGTTAACAGCTCAAACTTTCTAATAAGGATAAGGCAGCTCTGTTAGATATCTACTTGTTCATCACGACAACATACGTGAATGCGTGGTTGCAATGCACTTTAGCGGTTAAAGCACCTAGCCAGGATTTATGCTCTTTACAGGCAATAAAACCATACGAAAGAACTGACAAAACCATTTAAAAAGCAGCTTTATAAAAGTTCTACCAACATTTATGGTATTCGACAGATGAGATCTCTGTCTTATCTCTGTTTGACGACGACGTAAATGAGGAAACTAAATTAAAAATTTTTGCTAATTTAGGAAGTCCATCAGCCCACGGTAAACGCTACATCCCATCGACAAAAGATCTTTCTGGCCCACTTTATGGTAAGTCTGACGAATAAATTTTTCTTTGTCCTCTTTTACTGCTTCGATGTTATATGCTAACTGTTACAATAAGCCAACATAAACTGCGATTTTGGCAATAGATGGCACCTTATACTGCCTTATTTCGATCGATCTTATACCTCAGATAGATGTTAGTTGCTATGCTTTCGTTCGTTGTCCTAACCTGAGGCCAAGCCTAGACGATGCTAATGAGTTGCCAAAAAGCACAACACATCTGTCCATGGTTGACTGTCTGTGGTCCGACTGACAAAACCAGTATGTTTATATAGTAGCTACTCTTCGTTTTATCATTTCAGAGGAAAATATCGATGATCCTGTTTCAATCAAAAGCAAGTCCTTGTTCGGTCGACTCAAAAGTGATGACAGTTTTCTCGACGAGTATCCAACTTCATGGCTACATAATGATTCTTTTCCACATGCTAACAATAAGGTGCAAACACTGAGAGTTAACAATGCAGGATAAAGTGCCATCAAGAATGCAACACTTCCATGGCTTAATCACTGCTGATGAGGAATAAAAACATTTTTTATTACGTTCCATACAAGAACGCAGGCAGGTATGTGCTGACTGTAAAAAGAAGACTTTGAAGAGAAACTATTGAATAACGTTTTTTCAATAATAAGTCTCTTAGAAATATAAGATACAAATAAAGCAGTGTTTTATTTGTCGAATAAGAATTAGGTTTTAAAATTCATTCATGGTTTTCCTATTAACTTGCAAATTCAAAGTTTCACCGAATGTCTTCACGGGTTAGCCTTCGAGATAATATTAATTTTTTGAGTTGTTAGAGTCAAATGGAAAAAAAATGGACGATATGCGTATCTCAATTCGAACAAAAATCTGTTTGCCCTCATAGGCTTAGGTACCTTAATGTATACAGGGTATATACACTGATTAAAAGAAAAAACGCCGAGACACGGTAAAAGATCTGTCAAGGGGGACAACTGTTTAACGAAAAACTACTTCACCCCCTTTCTCCCTCGGCCCCCAGGGTCATTTCCTTAAAAATTTTAAATGACAAGGGGTATAGAGTAATAGCTTGCTTGAAAGATCTTTCAAATTGTTTACATTTGATTCAGTCGATTCGTTTCCGAGAAAATTAAACAAATCTTTATTTATCTTAACATGTTCCGTGCCATTCCCGCGTTTACGCGCTCAGCTAGCCTTGTTGCCGATGCCTCGAGCGCGTTTACGCGTTTCTACATTATAAGGTTTATATGGACTTCAGTTTAGTCGGATGGTGACTGTCGATCAGTGTATGGTCAGGCATCGGCAATAGAATAAGACAATAAAATAAAAAATCAATCTCATATCTAATGACTTATAATCGCACCAAAATGGCAGCAGTGACCGAGTCTTGATGGAATGAGGTTGGCAAGATGAAGGGTGGGGCAAGAAACGGTCGAATGCTTACAATCGGAGAGTATTTGTGTATAGTGGATACCAAATAAAATCCGATGCACGTCATAGGTGATGTCATTCATAAAAATCATGGTTACCAACAGTTGACTACATTCAATGTGACATTTCTACTTGAAGTTTAAATTTCCCCGTCTCGATTCGGTTGGTAGTGCCGTGCAGAGAAATATGAGGTTGCCACTTCTCATTTGTAGACATCAGTTGCCATTATCCTTTTGTCGTACTATTAGTTCTTTATTGTTTAGTTTGTGAGTTTTGCGCTATTTGAGCTTTGAATCGTTGCCTTGCCAATTAAAAATTGTTCTTTTCAGAACAACAGTTACTGTGAAGTGGTGTAAAGTGCTCATATCATGCTTATTAGAATACTTCGAACGGGAAAGGGATAATAATGGCCCACTTTTGCCTTTAACTGCTGTAAGGGAGGTGAGTTTACGCTTGTTGATAGCATAAGTAATAGGAACATTAAGGTTAATCTTCTTTTTCTTATTTTTAGCGTGTAGCAGCAGCAATGAAATTAAATGTGTCTACTATAAGTGGTATTTCACAGGCAGTCAAAAATAAAGAAGTTTTACAATCGCCTCCTAAAAAACGATGTACTCCAAAGAGAGTCACTAATATTTCAAGGCTCAATACAAGTGGTATTCGTAATACTATTTACAACATGTATGAAAACAGTAAGTTGCCCAACAAACATATTTTGAATTAGAGAATGTATAATTGTTTTTTTTGTAGAACAACATGTAACACTGTCTGGCTTGTGGGAGCAATTAAAAGCTAAGCAATTATTTGAGGGCAGTCGTATGTCGTTAAGCAGACTATTAGAAGAGATAGGCTTCAAATGGGAGAAAGATAACCCCAAACGAGGGCGTATGCTAGTTTTTTGAGATCATACGTACAAAATAAACAAGAGGCTATTTATCAGTTTGTCTTCTTAGATGAGACTTGGATTTTCCAAAATGGCACCGTTCACCGTTCATGGCAAGATAATGACAAGCGAAATGTTACAAGTACCAAAGTTGATGGAAAAAGGTGGGCTTTCAAATGTATAGAAAAATAAGCTCTATATAAAAATGAAATGCATTTGTAGGTATATGATAGTTCACGCTGGCAATGAAAATGGATTTGTTGAAGGTGCGTCGCTCATATTTTCATCGAAAACCCAGCTTAATGATTACCATGGTGAAATGAACCAGCAAAACTTTTTATATTGGTTTGAAAATCAATTACTAATAAGCTTGACCCAACCCTCTGTGATTGTTATGGATAATGCATCATACCATAGCATGTTATTAGTAAAAACTCCCAATAGCTCATGGAGAAAGGCTGAAATTCAGAATTGGTTAACTGAACAAAAAATACAGTATCCACATGAAGCATTCAAATCTGAACTTCTAACGATTGTTGCACAGTGAGCAGAATACCCAATCTTTATGCATTTTGTTCCTATTTATTTTTTTTTTAGGAATAAACCAACCAAAATGTATGTGGTCGATAACTTGGCAGAACAATATGGACATAAAGTTTTACGGTTACCTCCATACCACTGTATTTTTAACCCAATTGAGCTAATTTGGGGGATTGCAAAAAATTACTATAATCGGCATATTGGAAGAGATTGCCACACTGAAAATGACTGCCTAAAAATGTGGCAAGAGGCACTCCAAACTATTACCCCTGATATGTGGAAGAACTCCATTAGACATACAGAGGAGATAATTATGAAATGGTATAGAAGGGAACAAGTAATGGATAGACAGGAAATTCTTCCCCTTATTATCCATGTTAACGATGACTCTACTCATTCCAGTGATTCAGAATAGTTAAAACATCAAAATATATTCTGTATAATGTAATCAAACTCCGGAATTGATATACAACTGAACCATACCATGCGGTTAATATCAGGCTCGATAAAGAGTACTCCTTGCCGCTAGTTGCCGGTATTGTGTAACATCGCATCACCCGAGTTCTTTCTTCTCTTTGATGTGAATTGAAAAAGTGTTGTAGTTCCCATATCATAAATAAATAATCAAATTAATTAAAATACGAGAAAACAATTTATGTTCTTTAAATATTTTGTGTTTTTGAATATCTACCAAATCAGGTGTTTTTATTCAGAAAGGAATTTAATTTTACAACAAGTTTATTTATTTTTAATATAATGGTATTATAGTAAATTAATGGTAGGTATATATAAACAATTTATTTTATTAAATTTATTTGCTTAAAAGAAAATGTGCAAATTCTGGCAACAGCGCACAGCTCCAGATCGATGACGTGCATCGGGTTTTATTTGGTATCCACTATATTAGGAGTGGATATAGGTTAGTACATACATACTTACGTAGATAAGAAAATAGCTCTCAGAGGCTTAATATAAGAAGGAAATGTCGTCAAGTAGACTGACTCAGTACTTCTCATAAATTCTCATATAAATAAAGCTTTTTCTGAAGGTGCACAACAATATAGTTATGGTTTTTGATGACTTCTAATGCATCGTGTCATCATTCAAATATTTAAATGAGTATAATGCTATAAAACTCCGACAAATCTTTTTTATTATGCCCAAAAGTAGCAGAAACTAGAGAAAACGTAGTTTGCATATACACTAGTTCTTGTGGCACCTCATAATGCTCCCCAAATTTCATTGAAATCGATGCATTTCTGCAATTACGTGGTTATAAGAACACCGACAGACAGACACAGACTGACAAACTGATGGAGTTGAGCGACAAGGATTTGTGTGATGCAGATATCTTCGACTAATAAAAACTTGTTCAATGAAGTTTTGTCAGCGTGACTACTATGGTAAGGACGAAAGAGTACGTATTAGTTGTTTTTGAAAATTGATTCAGTGTTGTTGAAGCTACGGACAAAAAAATTTAAAAATACTGAAACATCGTGCTTCAACGTTTCAGATCTTGCTGCTCATTTTCAGAAACTTTTTGGAAGGATTGAAAATTTTTGGACGAAAGCGGAGCGGTAAATGGTTGTAAATTGTTGCATCTCTGGTATTAGTGATGCATCTTGTTTACTGATCCTGGTTATATTACGCACCTGTTAGGCAATATGATAAATTTTTCTTTATACAGTTTATTATTAAATAAGGATTTAAGATATATCAGACGTAAGTGAACATATCTAGTCAAGGCTTCGTCTATACTTTGGAATAAGCAACTTTTAAATGAAGGCGTGGAAAGTATATAGTCAATGTACTTGACGCTGTTATTTGTTTGAGACATTCTGCATATACCGAGATAGTGAGTGTGATATAGCTCCGTTATATAATAATATCTCAGAATGTTATTTAAAATAGAATAACTGAAAAAAAGTATAGGTAAATATACGCACCTCTGCCGATGTTACTAAGTCGGGTCAAAAAAGCGCCGGAGTCACGAAATCAGGCAAAAAGAATTGAATTTTTCTCTGTTTTACAAGAAATCGACCAAATTCATTAGATCCATCACTTTAAAGACGACTTCCCATTGGTCCAATTTGTGCCAAAGGTGCAAATTTTTATCCCCGCCAGACAATAGCAATCTTCCCTTAGCGCCCTTTTAAGCACACTTGCACACTCAACAAACGGGTATGCCTGTCTGACTTTTCTGTCGAACATAGTTATGTGAGAAAGTTACAGGACTAAAGAAGTGTACAAGAATTGCCGCTGTCTTGGAAAATATAGCGCCCTCTACTGGGTGATTCAATTGGCAGCACAAACATAGTTCTTTGTAAATATTTTAATATCCTCTGAAATGCCTGGTCAAAGGAAAAAGTTTGATATAGCTTAGACTTAGAAACGCTACTTTTCTGGGGCTACAAGATGTTTCGTTATTCTTTGACAGCTTGGAAGTAAGCCAATTTTGCAGATCGAGTAGCAAGGTTTACGTAAAAATGACCTTTGTTATATATCTCATAGTTTCTAGATGGCCAGTAGTTGGCCTACACACAAACTCGATCAAGCTGTGTAATTCGACGGCAGGCCGGTACAACCATTCTCTTGATCATGTTTAAAAATTCTTCAAAATCCAACTGCATTATCAGCCACGGTACTGAGGTATACAGAAAATTGATTTGGATAATTAAACACTTCATGACGATTGGGCTTGGACACTTAGACAGGTACCGTGCTGTACTTACCATAAGATCGGCCACTAGTTCAGAATTGAATATAGATTATTAAACCACAATGTCACCAGCACACGGGAACAACAGGCGCGACTAAGTGACTGTATTTCTGGTAAGAAAAATATTTGGAAGCATTATCTATTGTTTGCAGATCTATCAGTGGAACCGTATCATATACGACAATGACATTACATGTTTACAATTACATAAAAATTTTATATCATGGGGAGTTTTCAGGCCAATGAGACAGAACGCGAGCTTATACATATACGTTTGTGCGAGACTACAACTAGCCTGAGTTTTTAGGTAACGCTTTTTAGAGAAAAACTGGGATAAAAGACTTCAAAATATAGTAATAATAATAACGAAAATAGTAATAATAAAACGCCTTTATTTGGCCAGGTTTAGCATACGCTATTCTACCTTTTAACCCGTAAAATGTGTATACACAAAACAAACAATAAGAACAATATATACCACTAAAAATGCAGAATTTTCAACATAGAAACAAATATTTTGGTATTCTGGAAGAGCAAAACATGAGTTTAAAATTGCGGAAATATTGTACAGTAAAAACTTGAGAGAACCACTACGCACGATGCTCCAGAGGCTACACTGGTTATTAAAAATCATTTATTGTTGAATACAGATTTAAATATATAATTTAGTTAGAATCAACACTACAAATAAAACATTTGATCAGAAAAATGTTACATTCTTTTACTACATACTACATTGTGATGAAGACTGATTAAGTCTTCTTCACAACAATCACTCCTATAAATATTATTTATGTTTACTATCTCTCGCTAATTAACATGGATAGTGATGCTTTTAAACACAAGTGGTAACACTTTTATTTATTAATGGAAGATAACGTTAGAAAATAAGTCCTACGGGTTTACCAATTGCTAGGATAGGATACACTGGACAACAAATTTTAGTTTTTTAATTGTATCTTGTGGGAAAAGTGCACTTCTTTGTTAATTTTGGGGCGCTGAATCCAAAAATGACAATGAAATAAAAAAATTAGTTGCGGTTAAGAAAAAAAAACTTTTTATTTTTAAGGATATATTAAAAAAAAGTAACAAGATTCATGTACTTATAAGAATCACTATATGCGCTGACTTTTTGCTGTTCTTTTATGGATCGTTTCTGGAGCATCTGTACCAAGAGTCCAACAGTAGTCTGCAAGCATGGAAGGATTCTACTTTCCCTGGTACCTTTTTTCCATTGTTGAAATATCCTGATGAAAACGTTCGCCGTGCTCATTACTTACGGCTTCGCAATTGTCAGGAAAAAAGTCCAGGTGTGAGTGTAGGAAATGTATCTTAAGAGACATATTACAGCCCATCTTTTGATACGATGACAGCATATTTTTGACAAGGGTTTTATAGTTGTCAGCTTTTCTATTTCCCAAGAAATTAGTGACCACCAGACGGAAATCATTCCAAGCAGTTTTTTCAATACCTGTTAAAGTGTTTTCAAACTGTGTATCTTTCAAAATATTTCGAATCTGTGGCCCAACAAAAATACCTTCTTTAACCTTTGCCTCACTTAGTCTTGGAAATTTCTGACGCAGGTATTGAAAAGCTGACCCATCTCAATCTAATGCCTTGACAAAGTTTTTCATTAGGCCCAACTTGATATGCAGTGGTGGTAATAAATTTTTTTTCGAATCTACTAATGGCATATGCTGTACATTTTTTTGACCTGGCTCTAGGAATTGACGAACAGGCCAGTTCTGTTTGGTGTAATGAAGTGCCTTTGCCCAACTGTCCCATTCACACAAAAAACAGCAAAACTTTGTGTAGCCTAGCTGCAGTCCAAGTAAAAGTGCAACAACTTTCAAATCGCCACAAATATGCCATTGGTGCTCATCGTATTTGGTAAAATATTTCCAATATGCAATAACACTGCCTTTAAACTCAATGTTGAACTGTCTATAAACAATCTCCATTCTTCTGGGTTATAGTTTATATTTAAAGCCGCCAGTAAGCCGTTAATGTTACTGCAGAAAACCAAGTTATTCTCGATATTGAAACATGGTTCTAAGTCTTTGTGGCGTTTACGAAAAACACATACCGAAACATCGTCTTCTAACAAGTTCCACTGCTGCAGTCTTGATCCAAGTAACTCTGCCTTACATTTTGGAAGTTCTAAATCTCTTACAAGATCATTTAATTCTGACTGTTTTATTTTGTGCGGTTGGTGGCATGACGTGCTCGGTATAAAATCAGGATCTCTTGACGTTGATGGCATATCTTCTTCCTGACGAATCACTCGATCGCCATGATCTGATTCGTTTTCTGATTCGCAAGTGTAGGATTCTGGGGGTTTTGGAATAGGATTTTCGTCACTGTGAGGCACAGGGCTCATCGCAGATGGTATGTTTGGGTAGTTAATAACCGATTTTTTTTTCTTGGACATACCTGTGGCTTGTCCAACACAAGGTACCATGCAAAAGTAACAATCATTAATATGATTTGTAGGCTCTCTCCAAACGATTGGGACAGCAAAGCGCATAGACCGTTTTTTGCCATTTAACCAGCTCCTCAGACTTGAAGCACATGTATTACAGCGGATATGGGGTGCCCACTGTTTGTCTTGATCACCTAGTTTACAACCTAAATAAAGCTGATATGCCTTTGTTATTAGTGGAGTAATAGACCGTCTCTGAGACGCAAAAGTCACATCACCACACACGTAACAAAACTGATCTGGATTGTTTACACACTTTCGAGACATCTTGCATGAACGCTGTCAGCCAACTGAGGAAAAAATGGCTAATATAAAACAATATAATGTACACGTATGTATAACGTAACACAATCATGCCGATTACATAATCTTTCCTTGCCGAATATAAAAATGTAGCACGTGCATTCTTGTGAATAACAGTATATTAACACTGTCACAGCAGGAATACATATAATTACCGTATCTCTAAAACTTGAACTAATATTGAAAAAATAAGTTTCATTCCGGTTTTAGCACATTAAAAATAGTAATATTTTGTTGATTTTATTTAGGATATTTTTTGGCTGTTGATCAGTGATATCGATTATAAAATGTAAAAAATACATATATCAAGAGATAACTGTGAGGAAGTGAGAAGTTCAAACATCATAACAAACATTATCTTATTTGTTTTTCAACTGACATAAATTTCCTCATAATTTTATACTTCTACTTTCAAAAGTAAAAACGTCTGTCCTATAGACTTTTATTCGATATAAAGTATAATTATAACCACCACCTTTCCTAATTTGACTTATTTGGTGGCATTTTATATACAGCGTGGCCCAGCGAAAAGATCGCACCCCCATTTGTGACGCTCGGACACGTCAATTTTGATTTATAGGGGGACGTCTTTTCATCTATAGCCACAGGATCACAGGGTGATCCAAATAAGATATTGCGTTACACCTTAGATACAAATAATTTTTAGATTTTCCAAGAAGTTTTTAGTAATTATTGTATAATAGAGTTTATACCTATCTTCAGTCTTTGAGAAGCTATTTGAGTTTATAAAAAAATTCGACTAACTTGACACTGACAATAATGGAACGCACTTCAAAAAATAATAAACATGGGTACCAGAAAGAACATTTAGCATCAGTCAGTATCAACGTATATCATAGAAAAACTTTATCTTACATTTCAAATTGTTAAGTTACCTACCTAGTTATGATAAATGAAGAAGAATGACTTATTCAATTCAAGAAAGGGTAGAAATAACAAAACTGTTTTAATAAAATGGCAGCATTGCAAGAGCTGCTGCCCGGCTGTTTGATGCGTTACACCCAGTCAAAAATATTAACGATAAGTATGTGGCTAAGTTGATGAGAACATTATTGCAGAAATTGGATCTATGTCTAATATTAGCCGTAATCGTCATCGAAAAAAATCGACCAGTCAGAAATGAAGACACAGAAGTGTCTAGCAGTTTTAGGGTACGTAGTACTTGACAACACCCAAAGCACTCGTGCACTGGCTACTTCTTCAGGATTTACACGCTCAACAGTACAAACAATTTTGAAAGACAATAAATTTCACCTTTACAAGATAAAACTTGTCCATGAGCTTTCTGAAGACAATTTTGATAGAAGGATGGAGTTTTGCGAATTAATGTCCCAACGTGTTTAATCAACAATGTAAATCTGTTATTTAATATTTGTTTCTTGGATGAGTGTACGTTCTATTTACGTGTTGCTGTAAATAGGCATAATTATCGATGTTGGAGTGACTCAAATCCACATTTGTTTCGAGAGGTACACTCCTGAAAAAAATAAATGTGTGGGCTGGCATTTTCGGAAATCATATTGTAGGACCTTTCTTTATTCCTGGAATCTTGACGGGCGAGACGTACTTGAACACGTTAGAAAATAGAATAGAGCTACGAATTACCAAAATAATTCATTTCAAACATGATGGTGCACCGCCGCACTATCTGGCTCCAGTCCGATAGTTTTTGGATACCTATTTCCCGAATCAGTGGATCGGTAAACGAGGCTCCATCGAATGGCCGCCGAGATCTCCGGACCTTAGTCCTTTAGATTACCTTCTTTGGGGACGTTTGAAAAGTGAAGTTTTCAGTACGAAGTCAGATTCCATTTAAGATCTTCATAAGCGGATTACGGCTAAATGTAGACAAATATCTCAAAACATGCTTGAAGAAGTGAGGAATAGATTCGAACAAAATCTTTATTATTGCATTGAGTTAAAAAGATAACACCTTCAGCATGTATTCGCACAATGATCTACCTCTTTATAGCAAATTAATTTTTGCCTTAACTTTAATATGCGTGTAAACTGTAAATTGTTTCTGTCTCTTTTAATACTCGGAGACTTGTTTTCAATTTTAAAGTAAAGTTTTGTTACTATGGGAACTATATGGATTATTATGTTTACGATATAATCAATTATTCTCAAAACAGCTTCACAACCATTGAAGATAGGCATAAATTTCATTATACTAAAGTTAGTATTATTTTTATTATTATTATTATTTTTGGATCACCCTGTAGTCTACGGCTATAGATGAAAAGACTAGAAGTCAAAATTGACGCGTCCGAGCGTTTTTCCCAAAATATAACCAGGAGAGTCACACATAGGGTGCGACCTTTTCGTTGAGCCAGTATGTTAATCCTGGAGTCTATGTAAGAAGAAATAGTCACCATATGTTAACAGATGCAAACATTCAATCATCTTAGCAAAATTCCCCGAAATAACTGTGAAGTTTGGTTTTATTGATGCAAGTGGTTCAAGGGGGAATTTAAAACATGGACGCATAAAATGGGTACACCAATTTTTGCGGAAAAACTTTTTATTATGAAACAAAGAATGAGAAAACATGTTTTTTGGGATTCAATAGAAAGTGTTGACAGGAACGAGAAAACTCTTCAAATAAGATTTTTAGGTACTTACGAGACCTACAAAATGAGACCATACGTAAAAAGATCCGACTGATAACAGAAAAGTTATGGCCGAAAAGCAAGGCAAAATGCAGGTTCTGGCACTTGTAGGTAATTCGATCATACTTTCACGCTGCTACTTGAAATTCTTTAAATTTATTGGCTCCATACTTCTAAAGTACCACAACAAAATTGGAGTAGATTGGTGAAGTAGTTCTTGAGAATTTCTAATTGTTTATCACAAAACACCGGTCTTCCAGCCATTACTACTAGTTTAATGAACCATATACAGGGGTCGTTCAAATTGCATTTCATAGCATAATACACGAATTTACCTTGCCCATCTGACTCACAAATCATTCCGCAAGATAAACGTTATTTTTATGCAAAACACAGAGGGTTACGTTTTTTTCTTCCAAACAAATCCAAACATTTCGTATTTGTGAGTAATTGAGCAGATGCGCGACGATGTACAAAAAACATACGTTAATCTACACATTTCTATCCTCTTCTGTTGCGAAGAAAAAAAAATTTTTCCAAGATTTCTTCATTCTCTTATGTATACATATTTAGAGACGAAATTTTCACACGGTCACAGATCAGCCTTAAAGTTTATAAAAAAAAAATCATACTAAAATGCACTAAATTGTTTTCAAGGTTAGCACTCAAACTGAAGACACAATTATGATTGAAACTATCGTAGCGTAGTTATTACAGAGTGTAGCATATTTGCTAAATATCTATATTATTCATGGCTGCATGATTCTATCAGATGAGTAGGTCACGAAATTCAGTTCCCTGCACCTTTTTTTTAAGAGTATTAATATAGTATACGTTTTGTTTTCGAAATCTCGTCGATTAAAACGACTGCGAGTTCAAAAAATTATAAACAATCTTTCGTGTACCGCTGGTTTCCTGTTTGAAAGCTTACATTGTCAAAAGCTGTTTGATCATAACAAATGTACACATAATGCGAAAAAGCAGTTATTTCACTAAATTTAAATAAAATTTAGAGAAAAAAGGGAAGCTTTGTAGATTCGAACCTCCGTCCTGCAGATCTGCAACCGTTACTCCTTCCCACTACACTACGACTCCTCTTGGTTTATTGGATCTTTTTACCACTATATTTGACACTGACAAATGTCAAGCAAAAGTTGGGTGCATATCAAATCTGTTATAAACAATTAAAATAATCTCAAAAACTACACAAGATACAATGCTGTAACTTTAAATAATGTATTAGGTACTAATACCGAGCATTTTGCCTAATTTTTTTGACGGTCAGTTCGCTATAACTGGTTGATTATGAACTCCAACCACGAGATTTAGAAAACAAACATATATTATATTAATACTTTTAGAAAAAAAGGCCAGGGTATTATATTTATTCGTAAAGAAACTGACCTACTTATTTGACAAAGTCATGCAGTTGTCAAGAACGTAGCCATTTAATACATGCTGCATACTAACTAGGCTAAGACAGTTTAAAACATAATTGTGCCTTCAGTTTGCGTGCTTTCTGTGTATTTTAGTATGAAATACAGCTCTGAATACTTATACATAAGAGTATGAAGAAATCTTGAAAATCCAATATTTTCTTCGTAACAAAAGGTGATGACACATCCGTTTTGCTTTAAAATGTGTATGATAATATATGTTTTTCGAATATCGTAGCGGATCTATTCAATTACTCACAAATACGAAATGTTTGAATTTGTTTAGAAGAAATAAACGTAACACTTTCTTTTTTGCATAAGAATAACATTTATTTTTCGGAATTATTAATAGTATTTTGCTATTTAATGTCCTTTGAACGAGCACTGTATATTGCTCAAAAAGCTGGTAGTGATGGCCGGAAAACAGGTGTTTTGGGATACACAATTAGAAATTCTTAAAAACCACTTGACCAATCTACTCCAAATTTTGTTGCGGTTATTTAGAAATATGAAGCCTACGGATTTGAAGAATTTCAAGCATCTGCCTAAAGTTATCGTCGCATTACCAACAAGTGCCTAATTATGCATTTTGCCTGGGTTTTGAGCCACAACTTTTTTTGCTATTAGTCGGATCTTCTTACGTCTAATCTCATTTTATAGGTCTCGTAAACACCTAAAAATCTTAATTGCAGAGTTTTTTCGTTTCTGTCAACACTTTCGATTGAATCTCAAAAATCACGTATTCCCATTCTTTGTTGTCGGATAAAAAGTTTTTCACAAAAATTGGTGTACCCATTTTAAGCGTCTATGTTTTAAATACCCCCTGAACACCTTGCATCAATAAAACCAAACTTTACAACTTATTTCGCAACCCAGGTACTTTCATCTAATATGATTGGACATACCAATAATGCGACAAGTGTACAGGGTGTTTCAAATTTGACCCTCACCAATTCTTTCCTAACTTTATTTATAGTGGGATTTCAAAATAACTCACATATTAACATTGCCCCTTTTTCTCATCAACTAGATGGCGGGATTAGAATTTCAATATGACGTTTCGTCTCTTGTCCTGCAGCATCAACTTTATTATATCTTATGGACGCCATATTCGATTTTTGCCCAGGTGAGTAGATTTTTTAATTCAGATTCCAAAAATGTATACGTCATACATTGACAATCCTAAACCTTAGTTATTCCAGAAAGACAGAATTTCCTAGGTAGGGCTAGAAATTATCAGATTGCCATTTGTTTCTCATACCAGATTTATCCCAAAATGGCATTTATTTTTTCCTGACTTTATTTGAGATGGGATTATTACCAGCCAGTTTTTTCCCTCCACAAGATGGCGTTGTTAAATTTTCAACACGAGGTTTCTTCTTTTGACTTCCATCACCAACTTTGGTGTTTATATGGAATTGGAATTTTGTACATTTAAACGGACCTTTCAGTCCTAAATTTAGTATTGAGTATTTCCTTGTTGTTGGTAGAAAATTATAGGGACATAAAAAGTTATGAAACCTGAACACAGCAAGAAGATTTTATTAATTGCAATAACAATTATGTATAATAATAAATAAGCAGAGGTAAATCATAGTAATTGTTCAAAACCTTGTCCGCTGTTTTGTAGGTAAAGCATGGCTCTTCCCTATACATTGTTCACTATTCGGATTATTTCCCTGATTCTCAGTACACCATACTCTGTTGCTATGTTGAATTTGGTCTGGTAAACAAAACAAATGAAATATGATAATTTCAAGGCCTACGTAGGACATTCTGTTTTTCTCCGGTAACTAAGGCGTAGCAATGTGAATGTGAAATATTTATATTTTTGAAATCAGAATCAAAAACTCTATTCATCCAGTGTGACGTCCATAAGCCAAAATGATGTTGAGTTGAAAAATAGTCTTTAGCTCAAAGAAATGAAATAAGACCTCTGTAAACTATAAAGGTAATGGTATAAATGCCACTTCAGGAGGTGTACCATTAGTAACTTTCTTAAACAAATCTATAGATCAAACTAGTAATATAATTTTTGTCCGTCCGACCACAGCCTGACAACCATGGACAGCCGTTTCGTACTATTTGACAACTCCTCAGCACGGTGTAAGCTTGGTCTCAGGTAGACAATGAACGAAAGCTGAGCAACTATACTCTATCCATAGTAATAAGGTCTATCGAAGTAAGACAGCACAAAGTTCCATCTGTCACAAAAATCGACCACTGCGAATTCTTTTCATTATCGCAGTGGTCGACTCTGGTAACAGATGGCACTTTGTTCTATCTCATTTCGATAGATGTGAAGATGAGTTCATGTTCTCAATTGAGGATTAGCTTTATTTGCAATAGTTGACCATATTTAAATTGAAAATAAATGCGGATTTGTGTATAAAGTGAAAGAAAATGATCAGCAGGAAACTGTTTACAGTGGTGTGTGAATCTGATGCACAATACCTCAGTTTTCAGACGTTTTCCTACGTTGTGTACACAAGCCAACTCAAAAAAGTTCTTTGTAAATATTTCCTCCAATTCCGTAACATACTCAACGAAGCTCCGAAAAGACCCTATCGAGCCTCCATGGGTTGTTTTAGAAGTAAAACTACTCATTACATTTTTGTGATATCACGTTATTGATATTGGTACACTCATGAATCATAGATTAATTTTGGTTGGATCTCCCTCGACAATTACACCTCGACCTGAGCTCCTGTATGAAAAAAACGGATTCCAAATATGCTGGAATAGCAATACTTGCCTATAAATAATCATTGGCAAAATAACGAAACATCGGAACATGATTTCCCTCCTTCATTTAGCATCCATGTACGCAGCACCAACTTCTCATAGTGAATCGCCCTGTACAAATCTAACAGCCACTCTATCCACTTCCCAGGACTACTTGTGTAGTTATAGTGTAACGTACCAAAATCACGTAATCTATATTTATTGGTGTTGGTGTCTCTATAGGTTACGAGATTTTGGCAAGTTACAATAGTTTAGGACGTGCTTAGAAAAATATATGTTTTGTTTTTTCGCACAATCTCATTCAAAAAATATCCCTTTTAGAGATTCTGTATCTTGCCAGACCTAAAATTGCGTCAAAAATTGTTCACCTTTTTTATTAAGGTTGTGCAGAAAACCTAGTCAGAATATTTTTTCGACCAGATGCGAAGATACTTCCTGGACTATTACCTCAGGTAATCAATGGGTGATCGGCCACCGCGGCTGGAGTGGTTCTCCTAGCGGTAACTGTATTTTTTTGTCTAGGTGTACTTGCTACCATATTCGAATGTTCAAAGAGGCTGTCTGCTAAAGTATAGTTGTAACATTGTGATGAAACCCCTTGATTAAAATATGTATGATGGTTTACTAGACATTTGTTGTGTATGTAATAATATTATCAGTGTATTCGAGAATCCAACGTGGTGAGCAATCATTCCAGCAACTGTCAAAAAATGTGTTCGTAAATTCATCTTTGTGAATCAAGGTGCCTTCATATACTGCTCAAAAATTAATCCGATGCCTCACCATACTGTCAACCATTCCATCGTACATTTGGTAGTGATAGAATGGTAACCATTATGGTACATTGGCAAATTTGACAGACACGTAACCTAAAATGATCTGATTTCCGTTGAGAATTGGGAGCTGTGCTGATGTTTTTTGACTTTTAGCTGCCAGATGTGGCAAACAAATATGGAAGTATCTGTTGAAATTGAACTGCAACACTAATATAAATCTTTTAAAACGCACGTTCTACTGGAGCGATACATCCAGCTGGTAGAAGGTAAATGATTCATTCATCATTATCATTCATGATCATTACCAAGAGGATATCATAAATGTGTATGTATCTTGTAGACGATGCTACCTGATCCCAATTTGTGGAAGAGGTATATAACAAAAACTTTCAGAACTTGGGGCAGTTGGAGGCAAAAACGAAATTCATTTGGGACAAAAACTCCATAAAGTTCATGTTTGAAATGAGATTGATCCTTCACCACCATCAATCATGGATTTCGCAATCTGCAGAATGGATCAACTGGAAGAAAATTTACGTTGAATACCATCTACCAGAATAATATTTTCAAGTATCTACATGTTTGTAGAATATAGAATATATGAATATTTAACAAAGCTTTACTTGATTCCGTTCATTTCTAAGATCTGAAACTGATAGCTCGCAAACACAAAACTAGCAAGCTTGCCTCTTTTTCTACAGTTCAGCAGAAGCGCTAAAATTCCAAAATATATAGCTTACACTGGACGCCTAAGCCAAACGCTTGTGATGTCACCACAATCAAGAAACTGAATCTGCGAACACACAGTATGTCCTACTACTAACCTGCTGATGGACACTAGTTGAACAAAACAAGTAATTTTTACGCTCGCATAACTAGCTATTACATAATTAAGTTTTTATTTAGGAATTGCCAGAAATGGTTTCGCAGTAGTGGATGCAATTCCAGATAGCCTAACATCGATCGGCTTGCGATCGTCGTAAAGTGTAGGCGCCTGCAGAATGATTCCTGCTGTACCCACTAACACAGCCAATGTAAATATCCATAGGAATAGTCTGTCTAGTACCATCGCTACGTATTTCCAATCTTCCTTTACCTGTAATATTGAAATGCAATAAATTTTGAATCGAACTAATAGAAATATTGAAAAAAATCGACGGAAATAAGTCGACCTCATTTGCTAAATTCAAATAGACAAGGCAAAACCGGCAGCACCATTAAAAGTAATATTCTCATCATATTCTTCCCATAATCACCTTCTACACAGGCCCTAGAATGATTTTTTTGTGACTAAAAATCAGCTATCCGCTTAGATTATTATGTTTCGAGGATATCCAGCCAATTATGAGCATAAGAGTCATTCGTGAGTTCTTTTTAAAGCTGAACATTTTCAAACTAAAGGATTAACTTTGAGAAAGTTAAAAAAGAAAAATTACAAGTGAACATGAACAATCTTAGCAAAGCTCAAACATTCCTGCGTAAGGTTTAAATGCGATATCTAGGGGTGGGATTTTATTTTAAAACAGTAATACTCAATTTTCAGTTACAGGTTCATTATACTATAAGGAAATAACAGTAGCTACGCTTAAAGAAAAACACTTTTTGGATTTGTTTTGCTTCCCACACCTACTGGTGGAGGAAGCATTGTAATCGCCAACAATTTCTAAAATGAAATATGTTTTTTGGATGTTATTTGACATGTACATCATGAAAAACCATGTCACTCATTTTTGTCGGTCTGTCTGTCTGTTAATCCTTGGACCGTCTATAACTTGGAAAGTACTGCTCGGATTTAGATGAAATGTTCACACAACGTTACTACTATGCCAAGGATGGAACATTTTGATTGAGGGCTGGAGGATTGTATGGGGTGGGGAGGATGTATCTCAATTTTTCATTTTAGCATATTAATATACTACCAGCCCCGATAATTCTGCGCACCTATTAGACATATTTCACACCTTATACATTTGCCCGCACATTTGATCGTACATTTGCCCAAGATATTGCATCTTTGGTTCTCGATCCGAGAAACTTATAGAAGCAGGCGCAAGCGGCGCGACGACATGATTCCGTGACGTAAACATAGATGAAAAGTAAAGGACAATTGTGGGCACGTTCTTTATTGCGGACAAGACAAGTAGTTTCCGTGTTCCATCTACGTCATACAGTATACATATAGATATCTCAAGAGTTATTATAGTCAGTTAACTAACATTGTTAACAAGGGGTTTTACACCATAGCTCCAAAGAAATGAGGCTCCCGTGTACAAACATGCTCATTGCTGGAATCTGAGATATTTTTCCATGAAAAGCCCAAACAGTGAATTACTGCCTCTGACAAAACTTATTTGTTTTCTGAAGTCATTGCACTACATGGAAAATTGTATTAGAAGTATTAATTTCGGACGCGTGGGAAGTATCGAGTCAGTCTACTTGCAATCATTTTTCGTAACGACTTTCATGATAAGTTGAGGAGAAATAAGGACAAACTTGTCGCCGACGTGTAGACATTGAAAGAATTTAAAATTTATTTTTAGTGTTTGGATAAATACATAGGGTTTGTCAACTTTCGCGTGGTGTGCATGCTGGTTGTGATTCTGTTTCAACGACACCGCAATCACAGAATGCTTTCAAACTTAGTTTACGATAGGTTTCAACTTTAGTGCGTAATCCCACAAACCGTTGGGGGCTAGAAATTTTGAATGCAAGATTTCTGTGTACCCAATATTCCAAATAGATCTATATGAATGCATGAAATGCACTGAGTCAGTTAATTTGACTCCATTTTATTCATTACAACTTAAGTCAAATACGATGAGCGTTAAAAGGACCTTTTATGTTCTGAATCAGGAAAAATACGTATAAAAAATGTGAAAAACAATAACAAAGAGATGTCAGTGTCTAACGTGATGCTGAATTAAACCAACTCTGCTGGTGTTGAAATCTGGCATCTCCTTGTTATTGATTTTGGAATATTTTTGTTTTATATTTGCCAAAACAAGTGCCTTCAACCGTTAGGGTGTTGTTTTGTATTTCACAGTTGCCATTTTTTATTCTCCTGGCCGTTCGACCAAAGTCCGCGATGGCACTGCAGCCTCTAAGGCTTATTATACCTTGCTCCTCGAATTTATTTTACCCAATCCAGCAGTCTGGTGTTCCCTACCAGTTAGTACAATTTCCTGAATTACCTCAGTTCTAGTTTTGTTTTTTCGAAGAGTTGATATCTTTTGTGATCCCGCGGCTCGCACTCACATAAGACGTTCATAGCTGATTGTGTGCTTTTTCTGCATCGTTTGCAGCTTTGCATCATACAGCCCTATTTTTCGCAGGTTTTCTTTCAGGCCTTTCTGTCCCTGTTAGAAGCCCTGAAACTACACGGAGTTGGTTGATACACAATGAATTCAGTTCTCCAGTCTTGTTAGAACATTGACCCGAGATGAATTCTTTCCTATGCCTACATCTAGTCACTAATAGCCAATACTTCTTGTGCTGTTTTCTTACCCAGTATTTGCCATTTTTGGTACCTCCAACGCAGATTCTGAGCCTGTATAGGGTGTAGATGATCCTTTCCGTGAGAGCTCATCCACCATTTCCTTTCCGCGTTACGTGAATAATGTCCTGGCACCCACATCAAAGTTACTTTGTTGTGCTCCGCCCGTCTGTTCAGTTCTTGTTGACATTCCTAGCTCAGTGCATATGTCACTCTAGGAC
Source organism: Acanthoscelides obtectus (assembly GCA_963669975.1). Taxonomy (NCBI): domain Eukaryota; kingdom Metazoa; phylum Arthropoda; class Insecta; order Coleoptera; family Chrysomelidae; genus Acanthoscelides; species Acanthoscelides obtectus. The sequence goes on along the minus strand of CAVLJG010000006.1, from coordinate 56,107,388 downwards.
TTGCTAGCGCTATGAGTGACGCCTGACTAACATAGTATATGGCGATCCTTTTATTATTATACGCTCGCTCATTGTTCACTCTAGTGCAGTGAAAGATTGCCTACACTTCTGCCTGAAATACAGAGGTGTGTCTTCTAAGCGGTATTCTATGTCCAGGATTGCCACTGTTTCCATATATACCTGCACCTGTTCCCTGCTGAGTTTCTGACCCATCAGTGTACCAGGTAATTTCACCTTGGAGGTTGTGCCTTTGGTATTAGGTTCGATCTCTTATTTTGGTCTCGAAGTTGTTTGTGAATACAAATCACATGTTTCGTTATTTGATAATGTCCAAGGTCTTCAGATTGTATCTTTGGCTGCAACTGGAGCATACAGTAACCCATTCTTGCCTCCCCCTTATATGTAATATTCCTTCGGTGGGAGCTCTAGCTGCAGTTGGAGCGCTGTTCATTGCACCTAATATCGAGAGGCAAGCAAGTTTTTGTACCTGGCTTAATTCTGCAATGACAGAGCATTGTCTCATCTTTGATCACCACACCAGAGATGCATAATTTATCATGGATCTTACCAGCACTAGGTACGTCCAGTGCATCATGAAAGGGCTCAATCCCTATGTTTTGCCATGTCAATAGTAAGGTCTACCCTGCTCCCCTTTTAATGCGTTTGATCTGCAGGTTCCAGGCCAGTTTGGAGTCTAGTATTACCCCCAGATACTTGACTTCCGTCGACAGTTGTAACTGTTCTTCCGGATGGCATAGAGGCCTAGCCTACGCAATTGCTATTAAGGACAGGTAAAATAAATGGCGAAAAACGTCGGCTTATTGAGGAAGATACCTCATTGAAATTTTTTTCCGTTATTCCAATTATCCGAAGACTAAATACACTTTTTGATTGACAGAAAGGCGCGAGGGCAATATGTTAGCCCTGTTACCCGTCTTAAAGGTATCTAATTTTATAAAAGATTAAAGGGATTCTGTTCGCAGTGGGCTGTGTTTTACTACTATCAAAAGTGCCAAATACTGTATGAATGTTATTAGGTTGATGTCCAAATATGCAAAACAACAAACTCATAATGTGAATGAAATAGTAGTAAATCACGTAAGATTGCGCTGGTCAGGAGTGTAAACAGAATCATGCTGACAATGTTATTGTTACAATCACTCAGGCGTCGGCAGTGTATTTGAAGAGTTGCATATTTAGAGAAGAAACCCGTATCAACTACCTTTTTCATTTACTTTTGTCTAAGCTAGTAACTGATCTAAGTAAAAGCATATAACTAAAAACGTACCTGGAAGAACGTGGGTGAGACTGCAGAGGAGCAACCAAAGAATTACTGCCCTTAAGGTACATATTTTTAAAGTTTTATGTCACACGCTTCTGTCAGCTGAAGGGTGTTGACTAACCTTAAGCGTCTAGAAGATTAGTCTATATGAGCAAAAACAAAAAAGCGAAAGGTTCTGATGGCTCTCCACGAGAAAAACTTTTAGGGCCTACAAAATACAGTACGAGGAGATCCATCGATCCATCTCTAGCAGCATTAAAGAAAAATAATAAGAAACTAAAGGCAAACATTGTTCAAAACAGTAAATTACTACTAGAAAACAAGAAATAATCTATTCACAAAAGAAAATAAAGAATTACTGGACTGCAACAAGCTTTATGAATCGAATATACTAGAAAGAGAGAGTTTAGTAGAAATTATGGGAAAACTCACAGAAAGACTAGAAAAATCAGAAAACCGACAAACAACTATGTCATATGCGGCAGCAACCAGCGCGCAGCCAAACACACCCATAAAAACTCTGAAGAAGCTAATCATAAAAGCCAAAGACAGACAGAACAACATTGAAACAAAACATGAACTAAACAAGCATATTGACTTATCCAAATTACAAATAAAAATAACAGGAGTATATAATATCAAACATGGGGGCGTAGAAGTTAGATTACAATAAGAAGACATGAAAAGAATAAAATATGAGATGCAAGACTGTCTACCGTCCAAATATGAAATTTTTGAAGAAGAAATGACGAAACATAAAATCAAAATCGTCGGGTACAATGCCCAAGCAAAGCCATCAGTATAAGAAATAGAAGATAAATAGTTAAAATAAGTTTCTACATTAGCGGAAACGAAATTAATGTTATATGCGTTAATGATATTCAATCAAGAACTTCTTATACAATTTTCCCGGAAGTAACAGGGAATTTATTCATGTTTTATACTCGATTATACTTTTTTATACGTTTTATTCAAGATTCAGAATTTACACGACGTTTCCTTATAATCTATAAAGCTGGACTGTCCTTGTTGCTATCAGCGCCACATAGCACAACCGTCACATGTCAAATCACAGAGCACAGACACTTAAAGAATACAAACTCATACAACACGCTCTTCCTTTTTTACATCTTGTAATGTAATTTTCGATATCACTACACATGTTTGGCCAATACATTGCTATTTTAGCTCTCAATTTCGTTTTCTGGATACCAAGATGTGGCTCATGAACCAATTTTATCATATTTTTCTTAACGAGGTAGGTATGATTATTCTTGAGTTATATAGCAAGAGATCATCAGAAAGAAATATACAGTCTTTTAGTTAAAAATGAGCTAGCTGCTGCTGATTTTGGCCAGCCTGTCAAACAAAACTTTTTAACTTGTGAAAGTATTAAATCATCCTCAACTGCTTTTCGGAAAACAATTTTCTTATTTTCTGTAATAGGTGCATTTAGTGATAATGAAGAAATGGCATACTATAACTCCTTATCTTCTTTATAACCATCATCTACAATCTACAATATATTCTCTACTGAGGGTATCTGCTATGTACATTTCTTTACCAGGTAAGTATTCAATTTTTATTTTTTGTTTTAAAAGTTTTAAAAGCATACGTTGTAATCTTGGGCTAATATCATTTAGATTTTTTGAAAAATGTTTACTATTGGCTTATGATCTGTCTGTACCTACCATACACAAAGTAGTGAAATTTCTCACATGCAAATACAATACTTAAAAGCTCTTTTTTAATCTGCGCAAATCTTCAGAAGGGCTCATAGACTGAGACGCAAATGCAACAGCAGCACACATCCTAAACCCTTGAACCGTGAACTGTCTGTCTGAATTTAAATTTCGTTATTTTCATCCTCGATTTGGAGAATTGGCTTATTAGTAATTAAAATCTTTATCGATCAAGTTTCTTGAAGTTTCGTTGTCCAAGCAAATTTCACATTACTCTTTGTTAGCAGTCTCATGTTATGTATTAGTTGTGACAAATTTGGTATAAATTTAGCAAAAAACTTGAATAGACCCATTACACGTAAGACATGTTTTCTATTTTCAGGTACTGCAATTGCTTGGACTGTTTCTATGTGTTTGTTTTTGGGTCTTATACCTAGATATATATTTTGGCCTGAGAACTCAATCTCTTCAAGCTTGTATTGCAGCTTATTTATATTGAACTCTACATTATACTCTCTAGCTCGTTCAATCACCATTAACATTGTTTTGTCATGATCTATTTCATCAGCCTCTGCAATAATCAAATCATCAAAGTATACTTCTACACCTGGAATATCACCAAAAATTTTAAAGCTTTTACGCTGAAATATTTTAGGGGCTGATGAAATCCCAGAAGGCAATCTATTAAGCCTAAATCTTCCAAAGGATGTATTAAATGTACATAAGGTGACACTTTTTTCCGAACAGACTTTTTAACTAGCACCAGTGAATTAACCCACTTAGTTGGATATGTTACTCTAGAGATAATGTCTTTGGATTCCAAGTCATTCAAAGTTGCTTTTAGTCTATTGTGCAGGGCTAATTGGACATTTCTCTCTCCCTGTACTATTAGAATGGCATCTGATCCTAGCTTAATATCAACAGTTTCTGGCAAACAACCTAAGTCCTCAAATATAGTATATCTATATCTATATCCTTTATAAAACTCTTCTTTTCTTGCTGGTAAATTCACTTCGCTAAACTTAATAAAATTATCAACTCTAGTTATCATATTAAAAGCTAAACATTCTCCTAACTACAAAATTCCCTCTGACACAACATCGACAGCAGTGATCTTTTGTTTTTCGTTTACCTCCCCTTACGAGTCTGGATCGGGGCGTTTCGATGTCGGGGCGGTTCTTCCGTTTTTTTCCGGGTTCGCGAAAGGTTTTAACGGAAAGCGATACCGTTTCGGAAACTAGAAACTCGGCGCTTTACGGGCATGTAGAAACCGTTGAGGCAAGAGGAAGAAATGCGACCAAAAACGGCGGTCAAAGTCGAATAAATGGTAGATGTTCGCGTAGTACGAAGACTCTGTTAGCTGACGTTTCGCCGCTTATCAAAATATCAATTAGAGATCGGACTCGTGTAATACTAAAAAGTTTAAATATCTATTTATACTTTTGTAGCTGCATTTCAATGAGATCTCCGCCGTAGATTTTGATTTAAAATTTCTACATGAAATTATAGAGACATTTGTAGGTTTTATTTAATTTTGGCTAATATTCAACTGACTGAAGTACTTGAAAGGCAGTATGTTGGATTCTCCTACGGTATCCAGTTTAAATCTGATAAAAGTCTTGAATACTTGGATACTAGCATGCCAAGAATTTGAAGATCCAATAATCACACTTCCATCAATGATCACACACCTTGGTGTTGCTTGTAAGTAGTTAACCTCAACATTTTCCTCCCCAATTTCTTCACATTCTTCTATGACGTAGGTCCTTCTTGTTTGGTGCTGACTCGATCCTTGCTTCCTTTCATGAAAGTAGCACATCCTAGCGAAATGCTTTTTTCTCTGATACTTGGCACAAGTCTTGTTGAATGCCGGACATATTCCAAATGCATGTTTCATTTCACACTTCCTGTATTGCCTTATGCAAATCTGACTTGCCCTACTAGCTGTGTCTCCTCTTTTTGTGAAAGCCTAACATGCTGCTTCGACGTTTCTAAAGACCAATAATCCATAATTTGAGATAGTGTCATATTTGACACTCTAATTAGCCGTTGCTGTATTTGTTGGCATGAATTCCTAGTATAAGGCAACCTTTCATCATTATATCTCCATATGGCTTCTTCCACTGCTCATTTTAACAATAATATCCACATTTTGCTGCTTGTTTTTTTAATTCTATTAAGAAACTATCTATATATTAAATTTGAACCTGTCCATTGTGGTATTTGTCTTTGGAAGGAACTGTTCATCAAAGCAACTGAGCACGTTTTCCAATGTTGCTGTATTTTCAACATGGAACGTATTGAATACGTTATATCAAGCCACGCACCACCAATAAGGTTTTTTTTTATATCGAAGCAGCCGCGCAGGCAGAAGCATAAATGCCGGAACACCGCGGCTGCTATGATGATCCCAAAGAAATTTTGTTATTACGATTTTTGAACTGCCTAAGGTTAGTAGAACTGGGAAAAACTTCCTCTTGTAGATTGTTCCACAATCCAGGTGCAGCAACAAAGCAATTTTAACATATTCAGGCTGCTTATTTGTTCCTGTAGCTTTTAGGAATAAGGTGAAGTTCTGCTTCGACCTAGGCCACTGGCTAACTGCAGCTATATAAATAGGTGGTGGCGACCTGTACTCCATTTTGTTTTAAGGCTCATAAAATTTCTTCTACCGCGGGTCGTGATCCTCACCGTTTTTAACTGTGCGGGAGGGCAATAAGACTTTTTAGCGGCTCACCACACCAGTCACCATGTTTTATACTCGATTATACTTCTTACATGTTTTATTAAAGATCCAGAACTTACACGACATTTTTTTATAATCTATCAAGCATGGTGGTAGGTAAGTGACAAAATTAATCATTGCATTTATTCATATTTATATACTTATCGCATTTTTTCAGATGTGATTCATTCTCACAGACTTTACGAGACGTTGGATAAGAAACATTGTACCCCAAGTGCAATTACAATGTTGATGATGTGGAATTTGTTCAATGTAGGGAATTAGTTATTGACTGATAAACATTACTTGCGACTCCTCAAACGTCAAAATAAAAACATAACATATCATCAGAATTGTCGGCGCGCCAGAAATCTAAAGCAGTCCACACAAGTAACTTATTGAAGGAGACAAGATATTATGGAAATCAAGGAGGCTATAGATGCGTTCGTGAATTGCAGGAACGACTGAAGATACAGCCTTAAAATGAGATACTTAGGGATAATGATTGTTGGCTGCCTTAATATCGATAATACCAAGATTCAAGTTCTTTAGAGATTTTTTATCTACAAAACAATTGTTTCCAATATACTATGCATTAGTTCAATCAATATTGAAGTAGTAAAAAATGGATTTTATATGTCAACATTATTTACACAACTGAAAAAGTGTATCAGGATTCTTGTGTTTTTAGTATCGGACAATTATATTGCATAAACTTGCTGTTATTTATTTATAAATACAAACACACGCTCCTGAGACCAGAACATAACCATGGGGCAAGGTGTTACACATTATCAGTCCAGACCCGAAGGATGAATAATCAAATTGGGCAAAGGTATATAGGCCCTATAATCCTCTGCCTGATGAATGTAGACAATACACCAGTTACTATAAAAATGTATAAAACTGTGGATACAAGAACAATCATATATATATGAGCAGTAGTCACATTGCCATTGCCAACGACCAGTTGGGCAAAAAAATACAATTAAATGTTAATTGGGAAATTGGCAAACTTTTTTAGGCTTCAGTTAACTCTTTTGACGATAGATTCAAGCTTTTGGCAATTCTCTATGGAGCCTTCATCAGGATCTGAAAACACAATTATGATGCTAGCAACCAATGCAGGAACTACTTAAATTGTCAAACAACTTACTCGTCGTTGAGGTTGCAGCCAAATGGTGTTTAAAAACGAACGCGGAGATGAGATCACTTGTTACAAATATAAAACAAATCGAACGATCACATTGAGCTTATTTATAATGACGGATAACATCATTATGTGTTAACACTATAAATCAATACAGCTAAACATATTAAATTTTTTTTTTAAATTAAAGAGAAGCAATTTTGGGGACAGAATCGGAATGTAGATTCTAACCACATCCGCTTCACGTGGAGAGGGTTGACGGAACGGAAAGATAATGTGTCGACAGATGACATGTGATTGACGCGACGGAATGTAGAACTGTAAACTCATTGTCAAATTTGGGTAAGAAGTATACGAGGGACGCTCGGTAAACCTCTACCCAAATTACTAAAATGCTGAAATAGTTTGTTTTGGAAAAATATGTAGTTCATATGAGTGTGCGAATGTGAGATAGTGATACACACTTGAAAAGTTGGGTTATGTGAGTTTATATTAAAGATTGTGAGCGAGAAATTTCAATTACCAGGATAGCAATTGGAAATGTATTCTAATTTTGGGACGACGTTGGTTCGATTTAGATATGTAGCCGTTCTAGTTTTTCGCAATTCAACAGGTAGGCATAAATGACACTAAGCTGCTTAACATCCGCCTTTTTATTCATGCAATGATCTGTCATGAAAATGTGGGACATTTCTAAAAATAAACCTTTTGAGAGTCATTTTTCTTTGTCAAGAACCTCAATTCTGCCATAATTCATAGAGTGATCTGTGTTGTTAATATGAGATGCCAAAGCACATCTCTCTGGATGTAATCTGGCGTCACTTTTTTGTGAAGTTATCCTGCCTTTCAGTGACCTCGAAGTTTGGCCTATATAAACTAAATTACAGTTGTTGTAATTAATGCGATAGACAGAGTTGGTTGAATCAAACAACTGAACCTTTTCCTTCATTTTGGACAACAAACTGTTGACTGTGAGCACACAATTTTGGTGTTAGTTCTTTGATGTATGGCAAAACAACATAATTAACTCTGGAAATAGGAGCAACCACTGTAGTGCTGTTATTCTCATTGGTTGAAGAATTCATGGGCGGCTGGTTGCACCAAACAGTGTTGTCATTTTCACTATTATTATTCGTCATTGGCAAAATATTCGGAGGAGAGCTGAACAAGATTCTGTTAACCAAATACTTCGGATAGCCATTGTTGATGAATAAGACTGAAAGCTTCCTTTAATTGGAAAGATGGAAAGTACTGTCAGAGATTTTTATAACCCTGTTCTTCATTTGTTTCACCAGGTTTATTTTTATTTTAAGTTCGTGGTAAGACCTGAAGTTCAGGAACCTTCCGGAAGAAATTGGTTTCCTGTACCAGTCTACCAGTAATATATTGTCATTGCTGCGAATCAATCTTGAATCCAAAAAGGGTGAACTGGATGTAGGGATCATAATTGTTAAAAACTTCAACCATATCATCCACCCTTTCATAAGGAAGACAAACGATAATATCGTCCACATACTTTTTTATGAAAATTAGATTGTATGGTAATACTTGAATAACAACATCAAGCAGGTTATCCATTACATTTTCTGCCAAAATTGGAGATAACACAGAGCCCATGGGGCAACCATGTGATTGTGAAAACACTGTGTGATTAAAAGTAAAATAATTGTCCTGGAAAAGGGACTCTACGATATTGATGAAAGAATCCAGAGTTAGGTTGTTGTGTTGGCAAATTTGATCCCAATGGATCTGATGCAAGCTTCTAAATACACATTACTGAACGGTGAAACTACATCTAGACTCGCAATAACATGATTTGAAACCTATTATATTGTTGACAAACATCAAAAGAGTCTTTTATAAAGTATTCTAGTTTGATGTGAGCTGACTATAGAGTATCTGCAATTAATGCAGATAAAGTTAGTGTAGCTGATTCAACAGAAGCCACAATAGGTCTTACTGACAGTACAGGTTTGTGTATTTTTGGCATAAAATTTAGGAGAGAGAATTATAAGTGATTGAGGACTTCTTTTGGTCCTGGTTGATTTGACCAGTGCTGAGTAGCCTGTTAACAATGTCATTGCAACCTTTCTCTACTTTAGATGTAGGGTCTTTATTGATAACTTTGTAACAGGGATCATTATCAATCAAATTATTACATAGGTCAAAATATTGTTGTCTTAACATAATTACGGTAACATTGCCTCTGTCTGATTTTGTAACAATTAACTCGGGATGATCCTTAATCAATTTCCTTATTTTCTTTAACAGGTTGTGGTAGAACGAGTGTTTTTTGTTGATGCTACTGTTATGAAACTAATTTGTGATAATATTGGTGGAACGATTTATCGCAATGTTCCTTTCTATGTCATCACTAATGGAAGAAGATATAGAATCAACATCAGCCAGAATATGTCTGATTGCAATGTCACTGTTGACAAACGGTTCAACGCTAAACTTTGGACCCAACGACGGAGAACTTGCGATGTCATCTGGAATACTGACATTACTAAGGTTCTTTACCCAGTTTGGCTGAGTGTTGAGCAAAATTTTCATTGTGTCACTTAGTAAGCTGTCAGACTTGCGTATATTCGAATTTTTGATAGAATGGAACAATGTATTATAATGTCTTAATTGTCTCGATTGAAAATTATTGAAAATTAAGTGGGACGTGAGAGAGATGATTTCAGTTTTCAAAAGTTCAAGGGATGAGTGAAGTTTTTTTAATTGTTCATGACAAGAAAAAATTTCAAGCTAAAGTATTTTCTCACCGAACCTTTGTAAAGGAGATTGTAGCCCATCTTCTGCAAGGTGATTGTGTATGATGTTGTTTATGGATTTATATATATATATATATATACACTATTGTATAGTGGAAGGTAAACGTTCTGTGAGAATTATTGGGTGCTCAAAAGTCGCATTAAGCGAACTTAAAACAAGCTTTAGTGAAATGTTCAAAATATATTCTTAACTTGTATTCTGGGATTATTCAAGAATTGGAATAGAAAATGCTTCAGCGCTTTATGCTTTTATTTCCCACGCTTGCTCGCGGGGAAGTATTTTAATAGCAAAAAATTTTTGAAAATGAGATGGATGCTTTATGATATGTACGTCACGAAGACCCATGTCACTCATTTTTGTCGGTCCGTCTAGGGGTCTGTCCGCTAATCTGATAACCTATAACATGAGAAGTACCGCTCGGATTTCGCTGAAACTTTTACATAATGTTACAACTATGCCAAGGACGCGAAAGCTTTGTAGTTTTTAAAATTCGGTTCAGTGGCGGCAGAGCAAAAGGCCAAAACGGAAAATAATGAAAATCGCCAAAACTTCGTTTCAGAGGATCCTGATCATTCATCAGGTAAATAAACTTGGTGGTGGATGTTGTAGGAGGGTGATGAGAGTTTATCAATTTCTTGACGTTAGTACATTTATACGCTAGTAATTGTACGCACCTATTATACATATTTCACACATCATGGATTTCTCCGTACATTAGCCCTTAAAACATAAAAATATTTTTAACAAACGGAACACGTACCTACCGGCCACGTCAATTGCTACCAGCGACGCGACCTGACTTCGGCCTTTCTAAGTTCTGTTGTTCTGGTATGGTGATTGGTGTTACAACCTAAGCTCTCATCTGACCGCGCTGCCACGTCTGACCGCCTTAGAGCCACGTTGCCAGATGCACTACCGGTAGGGCAGAGAAAGAATGTCTACTGACTAATTGTACGGATCTGTTTGAAAGACGTTTTTCTCAAAGGGTCTGGTTTGTGTTGAATCTAATCCTTTATGGACTGATAACCGCGTTGCATGGAAAGTGCAGAGTCAACCTGCTTGACGCCATTTTTTAAGTAGCAATGATATAACTTCACAACATATTGCTCCTCCTTTAACCGATATTATAACGCTGTACTTGAAACGATAAAGCTATTTGATTATGTATCTTGAACGCACTACTCCTGGGTAGAAGGTGAAATATCTCGAAGCATTCAGAATATTTAAGCTCGGGGTCTAGAAGGCCAGGGTTAAGTGGAAGAACAGATATATGTCACATCAGTGTTGCACATCTGAACTTCGCCCATCACCAAACTCTCTTTTTTTTAATATAAACGTAAGTTTATTTGCAGATGTATGGCGAATAAAGACGTTTACTATTATTATTATTATTATTATTATTATTATTAAAGGTTGCCGAATCTTATACCGGCATACCAAACTTACTTTTGTCGAATCCTCCTCTCGTCTGGTATGGTCCGCAATGAATCTCACTCCATCAATAGCCTTTAGTAGCTCAGGACACTCGCACCAGTACAAAGTACTTTTACAAAGTGCATCTTCAACTGCTTCTTCCAAGTGGAATATTGGAGATGGTATATCGTCCCGCATGCCGCCGCGGTGAATAGAAATTGTTTCCACTTCCCTAAAATTGCCAGATCGTTATTAAGATAGTGTATCGTATTTTTGAGTTACAGATTTATATTATTTGATAAGACGACACCCATCCGCTTGCTGCACGATCCAACCACCGAGCCACAGTGAGTCATCTAAATTCAGCAAAGCTGCAGTGTGTTAGGAGGTTTCCTATAGTCGAAAATACTGCTAGTTTCATCAGCATAATAATAATAATAACACTGTTTTCTCTTTATATGTATATATATATGTATATATATATATACAGGGTGACTTTGAAGTTGAGTCATTAATTTTCAGATAATGATTGTAGAAGGAAGATAAACCAAAATATGTGTGTAAAAATAAAAAAAAATAAAAAAAAATGTTACCTTGTTTTATAAAGTATCCAGTGCGGACCTGTATTTGATCGTGCGGTCTTGGAGCACCGGCATGCCCTCCCCTGTGAGGTCTTAAGTCACCTGATTCACGAGCCCTTTGTACTACATTAACAAAGGCACGAGGGGTTGGTTGCACTCGATTGGGACACCGATCCGCATAAATCCGTAATGCCGCGGCAGCATTTTGTAGAGACTCCCCCCCCCCCCCCGTAAATAAGAATCATGTCCACAAGTTCAGCATTTTCGTAAACATGTGCCATTTTTTATTTCGTTTGAGCCACGCAACACAAACACCACTATTCACTCACGCGTTACCGACTCACACATTGACTGACATCGTGATAAACGTTTCAAATTCTTTCGCTTTTTTGTTTCCGATGCGAGGAACGGATAAGGCGGATTGTATCCGTTGTTGCCAAACACGAGCACATAATATTATTATTGAGACAGGGCGGTACTCAAACTTCTAAAGGGCTATAACTTTGTTAATTTAATTTTACCAGAAAAATGTTAAAGGAAAAAACATTTCTTTTGATCAGATCTACTCACTGTTAAAATAAGTGACTCAACTTCGAAGTCACCCTGTATATATATAACAGTGAGTAGATCTGATCAAAAGAAATGTTTTTTTCCTTTAACATTTTTCTGGTAAAATTAAAGTAACAAACTTATAACCCTTTAGAAGTTTGAGTACCGTCCTGTCTCAATAATAATATTATGTGCTCGTGTTTGGCAACAACGGATATAATCCGCCTTATCCGTTCATCGCATCGGAAACAAAAAAGCGAAAGAATTTGAAACGACGTTTTTACTACAATGTACAATTTTATTCAGTTGTATTTAGTCGATGTGTCAGTCGGTAACGCGTGAGTGAATAGTGGTGTTTGTTGCGTGGCTCAAACGAAATAAAAAATGGCACATGTTTACGAAAATGCTGAATGTAGTACAAAGGGCTCGTGAATCAGGTGACTTAAGACCTCACAAGGGAGGGCATGCCGGTGCTCCAAGACCGCACGATCAAATACAGGTCCGCACTGAAATACTTGTCGGGAGGATACTTTATAAAACAAGGTGAATTTTTTTTTATTTTTACACACATATTTTGGTTTATCTCCCTTCTACAATCATTATCTGAAAATTAATGACTCAACTTCAAAGTCACCCTGTATATAATAGATATTATAAAAATTCAATTGCACGCATAATAGGAACCTATATTGTAAATTGATCTTTTTGTTGACAAAATAAATTTTGCTATCTGATAATCAAACAAGTACATGGGTTCTTTCTTTCATCGGTTGCCGGTAATTAAAGAAGGTTAGATTAACAAGTCTACCTACTTTTTTATGATGGAATGTAAAACCCGTAATTCGATTTTCCCGAGAGGTCTGCTTTGCTCCGGATTCCCCTATATACCTCATAGATATTAATGTATGAAAATTGTTAATAAGTCAATATTTAAGTGCAATTTACACCTCCCCACACTATGCGGGAGGTAACATTCAGGCATAAGACCGTAAGACGAGTGCTCTTGTCGCTCGACATCAACAAAGCTTCTGGTCCGGACTTGATTCCTGCCATTGTACTGAAGAGATGTGCAGCTGAGCTTGCTCCAGTTCTTTCGCGTCTCTTCCAGATATCTTATGAATCCGGCACCTTCCCAGAAAACTGGAAATTTGCTCATGTACAGCCCATCCCAAAAAAAGGATCTAAAACCGACCCTTACAACTACAGGCCTATAGCTCTGCTTTCTGTTATCAGTAAAGTGATGGAGAGGTGCATAAATCGCGAGCTTCTGGACTACCTCGAACGTCACAGCTTGATTAGCGACAGGCAGTACGGTTTCCGGCACCAACGATCCACAGGGGACCTCCTAGCTTACGTCACGCAACTGTGGAGTGAACTCATCCAGTCTCATGGTGAGGCTCATGTCGTTGCTCTTGACATCACGAAAGCGTTCGATCAGCTGTGGCACGCTGCCCTCTTGAGCAAACTTCCATCCTACGGCCTCCCAGAAAAGCTTTGCAGATAGGTGGCTGACTTTATCTCTGGCCGCAAGATATCCGTCGTAATTGACGGATTCTCCTCTTCATCCCACAACGTCAACGCGGGTGTTCCCCAGGGATCGGTCTTGGCTCCAACACTGTTTCTCTTACATATCAACGACCTCCTTTCCTGCACGATCAACCCAATCCACAGCTTCGCTGATGACAGCACTCTACATGCAGGAATTCAGAGTGACAAGCCGATCTCTGCCGCTGAGCTGGAAAAAAGAAGACTAGCGACGACTTCTTCTCTGACAAGAGACCTGGAGGCTATCACTGCTTGGGGACGCAACAATCTTGTACAGTTCAATGCTTCCAAAACACAGTACTGTACTTTGACGAACAAAAAGCGTCCTAGCGCTCATACAGTTTCGATGGACGGTCGAGTTCTACCAAAGAGCCATTCATTTCGGCTGGTCGGAGTCCAGATCACCGAGGACCTGATCTGGCACGAACACATCTCTTCAATAGCTGCAGCTGCTGGGAAAAAGCTAGGCTATTTGTTTAGGGCTAAGAAGTACTTTTCTCCGCATGACCTTCTCACTCTATACAAGGCCCAGATAAGGCCTAGCCTCGAGTATTGCTCACACATTTGGGGTGCTGCCGCCCCGACTACATTGTCCATGCTCGATGCTGTCCAGAGGAGGGCGGTCCGACTGATCGATGACTCTTCTCTAACAGACAGCCTCGGGACTCTTTCGCACCGGCGGGCCGTCGGCGATCTAGCTCTTTTCTATCGCTACACCAACGGGCTTTGCTCCTCAGAGCTCTCTTCCATGATGCCGCCGCGCGATGTGCCTGCCAGACAGACCCGCCTGACTTCGGCGTCCCATCCTAACCGTGTCAAACTTCGTACATCCAGAACTGGCCGATACGACCGCTCCTTTGTCCCGAGGGTGTCTAGATTGTGGAACAAACTACGGGAGGAAGCTTTTCCCAGTTCTGCTAACCTTAGGCAGTTCAAAAATCGTATTAACAAAATTTCTTTGGGATCATCATAGCAGCCGCGGTGTTCCGGCATTTAGGCTTCTGCCTGCGCGGCTGTTTCGATATAAAAAAAAAAAAAAAAAAAAAACAATAATGAGCAATGTAAGATACGATTTTTCTTTGCTTGAGTTATACCGGGTATTTCAAATTCGACCCTCACCATTGGGATCTTGAAAACAGTAAAAAGTACTAAGTCGCTTAAAGGGGGGCAAAGTTACGTATATAGATAACCAACAAAATGCTGTTATTTTTTTCCTAACTTCATTTGTAGTGGGTTTTCTCTCTCTCTTTCCTATACAAAATGGCATAATAAAAATATCAATATGACGCTTCGTCTCTTGTCCTCCAGCGTCAACTTTATTTGTCGTTATAGACGCCTATTAGATTTTTACATAGGTAAATAAAATTTATAATTCTGATTCCAAAAATGTATATGACATACATTGA
Source organism: Acanthoscelides obtectus (assembly GCA_963669975.1). Classification (NCBI taxonomy): domain Eukaryota; kingdom Metazoa; phylum Arthropoda; class Insecta; order Coleoptera; family Chrysomelidae; genus Acanthoscelides; species Acanthoscelides obtectus. The sequence continues at coordinate 56,092,274 of CAVLJG010000006.1, read as the reverse complement.
CATTGCCGCACCTTGATTAACATACTTTTTGACGAACAAAGAAAGAGAAAAGCTGTTCCATGTGACTGAAAGATTACCGGAAAGGTACTGTGTACATGCCCTTCTAGGCAATGCAATCACTGACATTCAGGAACGACTATCCCCAGAGACACTTAGTTTATTTAAGTTGGCTGTTTTTATTTCCAGAATCACTTATAGTAGTGAAGATCTAGAAACCGTTAAGCAACTTGCAATCGAGTACCAACGGCTTCCGGACAACAATACGCGAACTTGAATAATTGTGAATGAATATCGGCTGCGTATGGAAAAATAGCAGCTGGTGCAGAATTCTCCGCGGTCGATTCCTACTCTTTTTGAAAATTGCGATGGCGAACATCAAAAAGTTTTTATGTTCACCTGCTACATTACCAGTTAGTGTACCGTCTGCAGAGAGGTCCTTTTCTACGCTCCAGAGGCTCAAGATGCGGTTACGAACATTTATGGCAGAAGATCGCCTATCTGGAATCGCACTTTTATATGTCTATAAAGATGTACATGGCTATACAGAGGAAGCCATAAGTCGATTTGCAATACGACAAAAAAGATGAATTAAGTTTTGACATAGGTAAGGTCACTGCCACCCCGCTCTTAATTTTTTATTCACTATTTATGTTGATGTTGATGTATCATACATTTTTGGAATCGGAATTAAAAACTCCATTCACATGTGCAAAAATCTAATATGGCGTCCATAAGAAAACGTAAAGTTGATGCTGGAGGACAAGAGACGAAAAGTCATATTTAAATTCTAATTATACTATCATGTAGAAGAGAAAAAGTAGCAATGTTAATGTGAAATTTATTTAAAAATCCCATTACAAATAAACTCATGAAAAGTCATTTTGGGAAAATTCTTTTTTTTCTCTCTTCGGCACTCCTTTGAATCTCTACTAACTACTTCTTGATAAAGCAACATAAATCAAGAACAGTTTTTCGAATTTGTTCCATTACTGTTATTAATGAAATGCTATTCGACATTTCAACCTTTCAAAAATCAAATACTATATTAAACCCAAAAAAATCCTTGATACTGGTTTATTGTCTTCTGAAAAATTCAAATAGTGTCATTTATGGGGATTTTGAGATGAACTATTCAATTCCCTTGCATAATTACTAACATTTTAGGAGTTCAAATGTTTTGTAGGGTTCTACTGGAATTGCTGTTAGCTTGAGAAATTAAGTAAGAATGGGGTACGTTTTAACTTGATAAAACTACATTCTCAACAGCTGAAATAGATTTTTCATACCTACGAGCCCCTTCCCACAACATTTGGCTCACTTCAAGACTTGTACCAAAATATGCCTGTATAAACTAAACATGACGAAACTATTTACTTCTAAAACAATTTATTTTTTCAAAACCATTTTAGATAAGCTCTAGTCGTAAAAAATACACATTTGAAATCACTTAGATCTACAATTAATAGAACATCTGAACAAATAAACAATGTGCGAATAAATGCGCGAAGTTAACAAAGCAACAATTGAAAGATTACCATTGGGTAACATCACCTTTATTTTTTATTACGGCTGAAATTCTTTAGGGCATAGTGTTAACCAAGTTTTGGCAAAAATTTGGTGTAAAACAATCCCATATGTCTTGAAGCTTTTGTCTCAGTTCGGTGATTGAACGAGCAGGGTGATGTCGTAGAACCTTTTTCATCTCGTGCCACAAAGTTTCAATAGGTGACAGATCTGGACTGCTAGAAACCCATTTCAAAAGTGGCACATTATTTTCTTCCATCCATTTTATAGCCTTTTTTGAGGTATGGCACGCTGCACCATCTTGCTGAAACACAAAATCTTGGCCGGATGTCAAACATTCTTCCATCACTGGTAAAAGCGATTCTTCTAAAATTGCCAAATATTTGTTTGTATCCACATTTCCATCAATAAACTGAAGTTTTCCTACTCCTTTTGATGACATACTGCCCCAGACCATAATGGATGCGGGAAATTTCACTGTTCTCTTTAGACAGTCAACATGGAATGCTTCATTTTTTTTTGTGAATAACTCTACTGAGACTGTCACCAACACAAACTTCGAATCGGGCCTCATCACTCCATTGTATTGCACACCATTGTTGAGGTGTCCATTGTCTATGTTCTTTAGCCCATCTAAGCCGATTTTTCTTTTGCAGTGGAGTTAATAGTGGCTTTTCTTTGGCCTATAAACAAGTTGTGCAACTTTAGGGTTTTTACTTCACTTTTTTTGTAAGAAAATTTACCTTGCAAGTGCTAAATCCCAGTTTGTGGGCCTCTCTATGAGTTGTGGGCCTCGAAATTCTTCTTCCAACTGCGTCACTCCACAGAGCACTTAATTGTAAATAATTGTCACGCCCCTTTTTCACGATTATTCTTCTTAATGCTCTTCGGTCGGAATTTGTGATATTACTTTTTTTCACATATCGTGGCTTAATATTAACTGAACCAGCTACGTTATATCTTCTAACAATATTTCTCACACTGTACCGCGATAAGTCTAACCAAGTTGCAATTTCTGAGTTTGATTTCCCAGAACTAAAAAATTGAATTATCAGTAATAAAATAATAATAATAATAATAAAACTATTTTAAACGCATTCTGACAGCTGTGATTAATAAAAACAATTGTCATGGCTTTTATTCTTCACAGCCACCTATGCGTTATAGACTTATTTTGCATTGAAATGAAAATAGGTTGATATGCTGTAATTGCAACATGTGTTATTTTTATGCTGCAAATCTGATTAGGGAGTGATAAAGTTGGTGTTTTCTACTATATATTATCAAAATATTCATTGTTAATATTTTAAGCCTATAACACCCTGCTACATTTTTATTATTTGTGTTTGATAAGAAAAAAACTAAGATTTCAATAGATGGGCCAACTGAAGTGGGAAGGGGCTCGTATATTTCAAGGACTATAGAGTTTACTCTTGTTTTCTGAACTAAACAAATTCCTTAAGTTTGGTTACAGCTAAGGCATTAATAAATAGGAAGAATTGAACCCGGTCTTTGACAAAATATATGTGATTCTATCCAACTTTCTTTTGGATACAAGCAAGGTATTTTATAGTATAAGTCTTCAAATATATGTTTAAGAAGCTACTGTTCGTAAGTTTTGGGACTGTGATAAGTTGAGTATGCGTCTAAACATTGTCAGTGAATATTAGCTGAGAGTAGATAAGAGTTTAATTATCCAAGTGGTGTATCAGAAAAATAGAAATAGTTAATTCTTCTGATCTTTTATCGAATATATCAGAAAATACTCTCTTTTAAATATATCAAATATGACTCCTCTAATGTTTACGAAACTTTGTTTATTTATAATAATTTATGAGACTAAATATCGAGAAAAATCGCATCAAAGTATTTTTCCACAAATACCTATCTAAATTCTACTAATAAGTAGATGACTACAGTTTACGGATACATTGCACAACAATGGAAATTCACAGACCAGTTAAAAAAATATATTCAATCGATTCTTTCGACTTCAATTAACTATGAATCAGATTAAACCCAATGTACAGACTTTGTGCCCAAGTAGGTGACGACTCCTGGAAAGGTTGACCGTAGTGGTAGTGCGAGATCTTCTGTGCACAGCGCAGAACGTCAATATGTTATGAGCCAGAGGACGCATGGGTTCTCTGTCGTTTGATGAGGATGAAAATCAGTTTAGCAAGATAATGGTGGGTGGTGCTCGTCAGCTACTTGCGCATTAGTAACAGTGCTTAAATTACCTTCTACAGCTGCATAGGCTACATGGTAAGGTAGTGATTTAATGCGGTATCTCATATTGTAACTACAAAGGGTCATGTAGGTTCTCTGATCAGATTGAAGGTGTGCTACAGTGATTTTGTTATCCTAAATCTATAACGCATTTACCTATCATGGTGAAGGAAATTCTATCATTCTATCCAGTAGATGCAAAGGTCTATCAAAACGTACGCTTAAAAAAAGTTGACAAACTGAGCCATTAATTTAATGATCACAGACTACAAACATATCATCAATCAAAACTTCTTCTTGCGAACAAAATATACAAATATACAAAGAAAATAAAACACACAGTTAGAAATTAATTGATTTGGATAACAGTTTATATGCAAATAACTTTAAAAGGAAGTCGTGGTGCCATTTTGAACTGAAAAGTGACGTTGAAAAGCTCATCTTTTTTCGCAACATATCCCACACAAACATGTTCAATGGGCAGAGGGGCTGTAGATTTAGTAACAAAGAGGCTAACTTGGACATTATTTAAGCAGTCCATTGTAGCTTAACAAAATGGAGATTGGCATTATCGTAGGGAAGAAGGTGTTTTGTAGCGTTGAATATAAAGTGTGAACACTCCCTAACGTGTGTAATATGCTTAAGATACACTATGTCATGTAGAGTGCGTCACTTGTCAATTGTCCGTCGCACGAAAGTGTACGCTCCTAAAATATTCAATAAAGTATCTGCATAAATCTAAATGCATCCGTTGTTTTAATAAATAAAACTGCAACAAAATATGACGCTGCAGTAAAAAATTGGGCGGATTTAGCTTAAAAGCGCAAAAGTGTAAAATCGTGACGTTGGAGGTGTAAAAGTGGTTGATAGCATCCGGGGCAAGTATGAAGACAACAGAAAATGGCCGGTATCGTGGGTCCACCAGTAAAACTTCCCCCTGCTTTCAACATGCAAGCTCAAAATGCAGCGACTGAATGGAAATTTTGATTGACAGCGTTCCAAGATTACCTAGTGGCAATTGGGCAGGATCAAGCCCACGACAACATTGAACTTGCAATTCTGAGAAACATCATAGGACATGAAGCAGCTAAAGTTATGTCCACATTCACATTGGCAGAAAATTCAGTCAATAAATACCAGCAGATGATCGAAGAAATAGGTAAATATAGTATGTGAATCCACGGAGGAACGAATGTTTCGAGAAATGCTTATTCTTGAACGGAACTCAGAAGGAGGGAGAGGCATTCGAGCAATTTATAACAGAGTGTAAGCAGGTTGATAAGTCCTGCAAATATAATGAGTTAGACCGAAACCACAGTCATGAGGATAAAGCTCTTAGCGATAAAATAGTAATGGGCATAAGAGACCCCACTACATGAGAGGCACTGTTACGAATTGATCAGGCCATAAATATATGTAGGACTTCAGAACAAAGTAAGCAACAGAGTGTGCAGTTACAAAGTCAAGACACAGTAGAAAATATAAATTTTGTCAAGAAAAATCAGGGAAAAAGGAATTTCAAATACCTAAAGCATGAAAAGAAAACTTTTAAGTGTCAAGGTTTAAAAACACATGCAGCTCGAGATTGCCCAGCCTTCGGGAAGAAGTGTGGGAAATGTGGAATAGAAAACCATTTTGCGGCAGCCTACAGAGTGAAAAATATTCGAAATGTAGAGCAAGATCGGGCTGGAGACAATTGATAGGTTTGCAAACAGGGTAACAAAACAAAATCCAGAGAATAAAACTGTAACTACATTTAATGAATACATTCTTGTTGAAAACAGAAAGATGAAAGTAAAGATAGATACGGGGGCGGATGTAAGTGTTATTCCCCAAACAATTTTTAAATCTATCGATAAACAATTTAGAATAAGACCTATCCCATATATTTTGAAAGAATTTCAAGGTGCTGAGTCAAAAATGACATATATAAATATCTTTGTGATAGTAAACGATGCTAGACAAGTAGTTACTGTAAGGAGGTCAAGCATGTATAAATTTGAATTTAATAAAAGGGGTTGTTAACCTAAATTTAAAGCGCATAAATAAAGAGAAAAAAGACATTTATTAAGGAAAATATTGACATTTTCAATGAGATTGATTGATTTCCTGGGAGGCACAACAAACCTCTAAAAGAAAATTTTATGAATGTATGTCATCCTCCGACAAAAATTCCTTTTGCAATTAGAGATGAGCAGGAAAATGATCTAGATAGACTAGTAAAGCGCAAAGCAATTGTGGAAGTTGATGAAGTAAAAGCAGAGGCTAGCATAAATAGAATGGTAATTGTAGAAAAGCCAAATGGAAAAATCATACTTTGCTTAGACCCAAATGATTTGAACGAACAGATCGTTTTGCGCATTTTTTGAAGATAAAATATATTTTACTGTCATTGACTTGGCTGAAGGTTACCACCACATAGTTATAAATGGAAATCTTCTTGGAAATGTTGCTTTGCCACTCCTTTGGGCACTTATGGACTTATTATAGTACCTTATGGTTTGTCAAACTCCCAAGATATATTTTAAGATGTAGGAGAAAAACATTTTGGTAACACAAAACGTGCGCGTGCGCAGACTCACAATCTGTTGTGACAATCTGGCGAAGAAGTGAACCTGTGGTAATTGGTGAACCATTATTCATTCACACACCAACATCTGAGCATTCGATACGGCCAGTCTTTAAAGTATGAATGCAAGGACCTGACTTTTATAAATTCCTGCTGGAAAAAATACATTTTAGCAAAAATTGTAATATGCCAAAATGAGTTAAAAGAACTTAAAATTAGAACGTATAATTTACTTTTCATTTATAATAATTATTGACTTATAACTTGTTTTATACTATGTTGTATATTTCCAGATTATTTTATTATTTACATCAGGGGTGTCCAACTCCTTTCTTGCGGCCCGCTGCACGGGTCATATATACATCACAAGTATAAATTACTCTCAAATACCGAATATGCATATACCTATTAAAACTCAGTAATAATGTTGTATAGAAAGATTTTATAATGCGGCCCTCCAAACTGCATTTTTTTTTTGAAGTGGCCCTTGGGCCACATTAAGTTGGACAGCCCTGATTTACATTACCAAAATAAATATAATGTTTTTAATTTGATGCCAAGAAGAAATGTGTTATTTATTATTTTCTATTACTTAATTTAGATGAGGCAGCCCTACATAACCAGAATCGAGAAAACTGGAATTGTGAATGGTCTAACTTTGTTTCTAGTCATGAGTGATCGTGCGGTTTAGGAATGCATGATAAACGAAGACGAGTCGGAAGGCGACGAGGAGAACGGCGTAATGAGGTTTCCAGTTGAACGCGTACGTACATGTAAGAGGTATGTGCAACTTGGATCGCAACTTTTTTATAAGCCTGCTAACGTTACGGCGCGTGACACAGAACCTAACGCAAAATTTAACAGTTATTCGCATATTTGAATACCAAACTTATAACACATATCCTGGTAATTTATATTATTAATTGAATAAACTAAATAAAACATAGCAAACAGTCTCAGAGGAAGCTACGCCGAGCAAAACAAGACTGTTTCAGACAAGATGATGCTCGTCCCCATATTGCTACAGCTACTTGTACAATAATGCTGCGGTCAGCCAACTTTCTTTTGCCCATTGAAGATTTGTGGGATATAATGACGGTAGAGTTGCTCCTACACCCCGTACTCTGCAAATTGTAGCAGATGTTTGGAACCAAATGCTTGGGATGAGATACTGCACAAAGAGATAAATCACCTCTTTAGAAGCATGGTCGACGGCTGAAAGAAAGTATATGGCATTGGGGCGGTCCAACACGTTATTATAAAAATCCTGCGATGCAGCCAGTGGTTTAACTCCAACAACATTTAATGGCATCTTCCTTTTACCTATATCTAACTGTCTACAACATTTCATTGAAATTAAATCATTTCACTGGGTGTCCTATTTTCTTTATCATTAAGTATATAATAGTCATTTTAAACAAATCAGCTTTTTTTATTATGAAATACAATACCCCAAACTTGTAAAGGGTTCATATTACAGAATATTGTCAAGTCAAATGCCTGTATATACGAATAGGGATTCTCATATACTATAATCAAAATTACCTAGGGGTTAATTCATCTCTAGAACTTCCACTTTGAAAAACACCTAGAGTATCATCAGGATCCTCCTCATCCAGGTACTTGACGTCTCTAAGTTCCAAACCATTGCATGTTCTTATCATAACCCTGTGATTTGAGCTAAAAGCATATGGTGGTCAACTCACTCTGTGGGTAAGCAATGTATATCTAAGGAAGCTTAAAAACCAGCAGCCATTTAAACATTTTCTGCTATTATTTCTCATAGGTGCTTTCAATTGTTCACACCTATATCAAACTTATTTGAGGCAAGTTCAAGGAACGTGTCCTAGCAACAAAACGATATGGTCTACCACTTCTGTCTTCTTGCTATATGCAAAAGCAAGAAAGTTGTTTCCTTGGCAAAATTTTGTTTTAGTGAAAGAAAGAAAATTTTCAGCATCTATTTCTTTAAACTGGTCTGGTTAGCGTAAAACTGGTGACACTTTCACGAATCTTCACTTTTTATACAGGTTTGTTTAAAAACACTCAGAATCAGCTATTTTATCTTATCCAGCATTATTCTTTGCAAAAATGAAAAGAAACCTATACACAAAATATAATTATGAATGAAGGCGTTTGCTTGAAGCCAAATTAGAAACACAAATATCAAACGACTAGACCTATACCGCACTGCTGATTGGTAAAAAGCATGAAACAACGTTGTATACTGTTGGCTATGATCCCAGAGATAGAAAGCAGACAGATCTTATCCAGCTGATGGTCACGCCATAACTTAAGAACAACTTTACTGATTTCATTTGTCTTTTTGTTTAACAGTTTGACCGCCACACCAAAATCACCAGATGGATCCCGTGCGCCACACTAATTTTCTTATGAAAATGTATTTGAAATGGTTTATCAACACACCTTAGATATATTATCTATACAGGGTGACTTCGAAGTTTAGTCATTTATTTTAACAGCGAGTAGATCTGATCAAAAGAAATGTTTTTTCCTTTAACATTTTTCTGGTAAAATTAAAGTAACAAAGTTATAGCCCTTTAGAAGTTTGAGTACCGCCCTGTCTCAATAATAATATTATGTGCTCGTGTTTGGCAACAACGGATATAATCCGCCTTATCGGTTCACCGCATTGGAAACAAAAAAGCGAAAGAATTTGAAACGCTTATCACGATGTTTTTACTACAATTTTATTCAGTTGTATTCAGTCAATGTGTCAGTCGGTAACGCGTGAATGAATAGTGGTGTTTGTTGCGTGGCTCAAACGAAATAAAAAATGGCACATGTTTACGAAAATGCTGAACTCGTGGACATGATTCTTCGTTACGAGGGGGGAGTCTTTACAAAATGCTGCCGCGGCATCATGAATTTATGTGGATCGGTTTCAAAATCGAGTGCAACCAACCCCTCGTGCCTTTGTTAATGTAGTACAAAGGGCTCGTGAATCAGGTGACTTAAGACCTCACAGGGGAGGGCATGCCAGCGCTCCAAGACTGCACGATCAAATACAGGTCCGCACTGAAATACTTGTCGGGCGGATACTTTATAAAACAAGGTAACATTTTTTTTTATTTTTACACACATATTTTGGTTTATCTTCCTTCTACAATCATTATCTGAAAATAAATGACTCAACTTCAAAGTCACCCTGTATAATTTCTTTGTATTCTTTGTAATTTAACTAGTGGACAAAAAATATACACGTGGCCTGGAGGAACATTTCTTTGTTGTCCGCCGCGTGTATAGGTCTGGATACACTCTTCAGATTTGGCATTTCTTGTCCATAACAGTAGCATTGATGAGGTAATGTATGTTAGTTCTGCTTCAAATGTCGCGTTGTGCTGTTCATTTACGAGTCCTGACTAGTACCAGCACAGAATTAGCTGAAAAATTACAAGGCAGGAAAACGCATCTAGTGGGAACCCTATGAAAAAATCGTAGAGGTATTCCGAAATAAATACTATCCACTAAACTGAAGAAAGGCGAAATTGTAGGGTGGGAGAAAAACGGTATCTTTATTTTCGAATGGAAAGATAAGCGAGATGTGCTAATGCTTACCACTAGGCATAAACTCAACTTCGCTGAAGTCTCAGGCAGAACTGAGGCCAAAAAGAAGCCAAAAGCTATTGTAGCTTATAATAATGCAAAAAGCTTTATCGATGTATCCGACCAGTTGTCATCCTGTTCTACCTCAGACGGAGTATCAAATGGTAGAGGAAGGTGGCTGTTGAGTTACTTACTAAAAAGCGTCGTAAACGCCCATTATTTATATAATAAGAATAAAAATGCACGAGAAAGAATACGTGTAACAGTCCCAAGCCTCTTGCCATCGTTGAAGTAGCAGTTCTAATATTTGCAGCTCTATCGGTGGAAAATCTGCAATTACTACGACAGCTACAGTGGAGACTGTGCGATATGCGCTACATACTCGTAATGCCATTTTCCTTCAAGTTTCTGCCGTAGCTTGGCGCGATTGACTGCTGAGCGCCATATTGGTGCTGCATAGAGGAGGGCTGATAGCGCCGTTTTGGACGCCGTTTGAACCTTTTAGTCTATATCGTCTGGTATCCAGCCAGACTCCCAAGTACTTCAAAGATTTGGTCATCCTTCTCTTGCGTTTTCTCCGGTGCAATTTGCAGCGCGTGGTCTTCCAGCCAGCCAATTATCTCTTCGATAGCGCAGTTTGCTTTGCTAATCAGTTCCTCTTGGGTCCTTGCTACCACCACTATTGCCAAATCGTCCGCATAGGCTACTATAGAAATCCTATCTGGCATTTGTAACCGCATAACTTCATCGTACAGCAGATTCCATAGGGTAGGTCCCAAAATTGATTCCTGCGGACCGCCGCTGAAAACTGGTTTCTCAGCAATACCATTGTCCGTATTACGAAGCATACCCTTTCGATTCTGCAAGTAATCGATAATTAGCCGGAGGGTGTCTCCACTAACTCTTCTGCTCACCAGGGCATCGACAATCCCTTGACGTGTTGCAGCGTTAAAAGCATTTCTTATGTCTATTGTGATCATCGCGCATAATTCTAATTTGCGGTTGCTCACTACTTCCGCGCTCTTTGCAAAGCTTATCACGTAGTTGATAGCATCAAGGGTTGATTTACCACGTCTGAAACCATACGGTCTTGCCGATATTGATTCATTTACTTCTTCTAGTAGGCGTTCGAGGATCATATACTCTAATAGCTTTCCAGCTGCGTCTAATAATGAAATCGGACAGAAATCCGCTGCAACCATTAGAGGTTTATGCCTCTTCGGTAATAGGATCAGTTCCGCACATTTCCAAATTGCGGGGAAGCTGCCAGTCGTGATAGCATTGCTCATAACCTTCAGCATATTTTCTAGAAATTGCCTTGTCGCGAGTTTTACTAACTCCGATGGTATGTTGTTATCGGTAAACTATATTGCCCGTTATACAAAAAGGAGGATCGTCTGGTTGGTCGTAAGGGATGTAGATCTATCCCTCCGACGGCGACCCAGGCCTAGCATTCAATGTCTTACAAATTAATGTAGACAGGGGAAGACAAGCTCATGACATTCTGGAAGCTACGGCTACGACATCCGAGCCGATGTACTACTCGTCGCTGAACCCAACAAGAATATTGTAAGCTCTTCCCAAAACTGGTATACTGACCAACTTTTAAACGCAGCAATATCTATTCGTAGTCGCAACGGGTCCATAGTAGCGCACGGATCCGGTGCAGGTTTTGTGCGGATAGATACAGGTCCAGTGATGATTACAGCTGCTATTTCTCACCGAGTGAAGAGAGTGCGGATTTTAAAGACGATCTGGATGAACTTAAAGGGACCTTGACGTTTTCCACCAAGGACGTCATTTTAGGCGGTGATTTCAACGCAAAGTCGTCGGAATGGGGTATGCACTTTTCGGATAGACGTGGTGCAAATTTGACAGAATGGCTGGCAGAATTAACTCTGGTTGTTATGAATGAAGGCAATGCTCCAACTTTTGTCTGAGGAGTATCAACGTCCATACTTGACCTGACTACAACATCAGAAGACGGTTGCGCACATATACGCAACTGGAGGGTACTTGAGAATGAGAGTTTAAGTCTACACCGTTATATAACCTTCCAATATAGCGCGGAAACACATCCAACTTGTAGTACTGTGGAGAGAGGATGGGTACTGAAGCGACTGGATGCGGGTATTTTCGGTGCCGTTTTGGGCCAGAGAATACTGAACAACGATGTCAACAATGCTGAGGCGCTGACAAGAGCTCTAACAGAAACCTGCAACACCTCTATGCCTAAGAGGCGCCTCAATCCGAAAAGAAAGCCTGTCTACTGGTGGACTCAAGAAATACCAGATCTCCGCAGGGACAGAGCCCCCGACTCCACGCGCGACCTTCTAGAGGAAGCCTACAAAACAACGAGAAAGATGCTACGCCAAGCCATTAAATCGTCGAAGAGAAGATGCTGGCAGGGACTTCTCCTAGACATCAACGACGATGTATGGGGAAAAGGATACCAGATAGCAGTCTCCAGACTGAAGCTTACTTCTTCCTACATTGCGATCCCTTTTCCTAAGAAGTTGGAATTTGTCGAGATCCTGTTTCCAGTCATGGTTGCAGTAGCGTGGGAGGAGACGACATCTTGTGGCAGCTGCGGATAGACTGAAGCCCAACTAGAGACCAGGGCCTGACAAGAGGTCGCAGAACTTGCAATGCTATGAAGAAGTTAAACTGACGGACAACGAGAAGCGAGAAATGAAGTTGAACAGGATAGAAGGACTGAAATTCACAACGTAGAAGTGTCGCATGCAATCCCAATCGAGCTGCATTAGTTATGACGTGCCAATCCATTACCATTACAGTTCACAACAAATCGTTGCTATTGGACCATATTGTGCCCATATTGCAAGGCTTTCAAGTTTAAAAAGGAAGCCCCTGGATTATGTTGCGCTAGTGGAAAAGTCAAAATGACTCTACTGGTACCATCACCAGAGCCACTACATTCATTGGTTTCCGAAAATCAGCCAGATTCTATACTTTTTCGATTTATATCCAGAAATACAATATTTGCTTTCAAATGACGTCATTTGGTGCAACAAAAGTCATTCGACATAATTTTATGCCCACTTTCAAGGTAAGTTGATGGGGGAATGCCAGTGCTGCCAACGAATTTTGCTAGCCACATGGGGGTAAAAACGCTTCTCTACATAGTTACCTATATGTACCCTTTCATTATTCATTATTCATCTCATCTTATAGCTAAGAAACGACAACGTCTTTCGGGTCAGCTAGTTTTTTATAGAAATCATTCTCTATTCTGAGCATCGTTTATTTCATTCCTTTAGTACAATAGTAGTAATAATAATATGATTCAATAGAAGCTTGTTTTAAAAAATACTTATGTACAATAACTTGTTACCTAAAAACTTGAACCCATATGACAGCAACAAGGTTACAAACTTGCGAAAGGATGGCAAAACCCTAGATTTGTTGTTTTTACTGCTGTGAGCGCATTTCGTCATCATCATCACTGTGAGCTTTGTTGTTTGGAACTTAGAAAGCCTGGAGACAAGTGGAGTACGTCTGTGACTGTATAGCTGAAACAGTGTCCTAAGGTCTATCTCAGCGCCAAACAAACAAAAAAATTGCGATGAGCGTCGTAGTATCTGAAGCAGGAAATTCGCATAGCTTATGGAAGCCACAGACAGCTAATATCTAATACGTAGTATGAATTTTGCATTTGTCTGCATGAATTTCTGCTGTCAGAGTTGCATCTTTTTACATATTTACGGTGTGTTATGACCGCTCTTTTTTCTTTATTATTTCGAAAATCTGAAATGGTCTACCAGCAAACACATGGTAAAATATCTTTAACATTTTATCTGTCTTTAACAATAATGACCCAGCTTAATTAATATGGCACTTACTTATTTGTATTTGAGTTTTAATTAGCCTGTTAAGATGTGTAAGTGACTGCTGACTCAAACTAAATGCTTTATATGTATATGCGTGTGTGGGATAATATGAATCTACTTATTACTCTTGTTCTTCATAATAATCAACTAAGCATTAAGTTGGATGCCTACTACTACCTTCGATCCAATTGATAGTGAGGCCTTCTCATCACCAACAATCTTGGAAGAATATGGATGAAAACTCGTCGAACCCACAAGGACATCACATGAGTTTGTGGAGAGCGAAAATGTACGTTCAAAACGACGACTGTAACACATATACTGCAAATAAGTGATTGTTAAGTACTCTACAAATTCCAAATTTTCATTTTATCACCTAAATGTGTCCAGAATCATAGTAAATAGTACAAACTTCCCCAGTAATGGAACCACAAGTGATGTTGGAGGAATGATTTCAGCCAGTAGTAGGAAGAACACAGTTAACGATAACAGAATCGAGATGGAAAGGCTCACCTAAAATGTTTCAGAGGTTTGTAAATACAGCGTGATATAAATATGGTTTTATAGTATTACTTTACATAGGGTGTTGAAATTGTACTTGTTGTAGATGTGGTAGAAACAGATCTTGAGCTCTATAGACAAAAAATAATTTTGGTATATATGGATAGGTATTTTATTTTACATCAAATGTCGCTCATTAAAAATTTTTCAGACCATTCCACAAAGCTATTCTACTATGCTAAAGGTCAAGTTCGATCACCAGATCAGTGACGTAGTAATCTACAGCACCCTGCATATCGGATGTAGTTACCGCTATAAAAATATCGCTTTCTTCAATTAATAGATATCATAAATTTAAACAAAACGATGTGAAAGTATATTCAACTAAATTGATCCTATTAAAGTTTAATACTAAAAGATTCCAAGGTCTCTTCTGTTTTATCCATATTTTACCTTTTTTTTGCTTCGTTGTCGAATTAAAATTTATTTCGTGATACCTTTCCTTTATCTTACCTTCTCACCACTATCAGATGGCAAGTAGAACACAAGAACGGTGAGAAATGAAATTCCCATGCAGGGTATTATCAGGTTCACGGTATAGAATAAAGTCTTTCTTCGCATCGTGATGTTGAACGTTATATCGAGATAAGGTTCATCACAACAGGTGTAGAACTTTTCGTTCCTGAAAGCGGTAAAGGTTTCTAGAAATGAAATAATAAAGTCTATATTGAGGAAAACGTAGAACACGTCCTCAGGCCTAGGCTGCTAGACTGGATAGTGAGATAGCAGTCATTTCAGCAGTCGTCGTAACTAAATTACGGGCTCGCCGAGACAAACAACCATTCAGCGTTCAGCGTTCAAGCCGCGTTCGTCATGTAAATTCCTCTTACGTGTTCTGACACAGACAGGAGGCAGTCAGGAACACCGCGTCCCATTTTACGAAGATTACTTGTAGGTGAAACATGTATTTTGATAGTTCGTCTTCAGAAGACGAAGCATTGCTTTAGAAGAGTTTGGAAGAGTCTAATGAGAAAAAAAGATACTGAGTGCAAGCGATCAATTGTGAGAGAAATAATAAAGGAGAGTTTAGTGTTCTTTTTCATGCACTGCATTTTTTATTAACGTCCGAATGTCATTGAGTAGCCTTACTGAATTACATGATTATATAAAGAAGGAAATAGAGAAACAAGACACCAACTGGAAAAAGGCTATATCTACAAAAGAAAGATTGGGAGCACTTTTACTAAATACATTAATTTTTCTATGGAAGCCATCTTCCGAACGAGGCGTTGCACGTTGTATTCTGACAATAGAACGCAAGAACTGCGTTCACACTGGCTAGCGCGGTCTAACCGCCGCTGTGTCTGCGCGACGCTATGGAGATATATTACTTACAAAGAACGTAGAACGCAGAACGCGGAATTCGGAACGCTTTCTGTCTGTGCGAGCCATAGTACGTCAACAACTATCAGCAATATATAGAGTGATTGGTACATAAACTAAAAAATTTGTTGAGTAACTGACGACTGAATTTGCTGATTTTCACTGAAAACTGTAATGTTCTTCTACTGAATCCCCTGAATGTCCCTCGGACCACAACTGGGATGACCTGCTTGAATACCTCGCCGTCAAGATCGACTTCCTGAACATCAATCACCCCGCTTCAGAGGTAGCTCCTCTCGGTGATTTCAATGCCCATAAAGAGCTTTGGTTGCGCACATACAAGACCGATGCAGCAGGTCGTGCAGCGGAAGCGTTCGCTCTTACTCAACGGCTGACCCAGCTGATAACGAGCCCTACTTTTTACCCCGCGTCTCGTCACACTCCAGTAGCTTGGTGGATCTCTTCCTGACCATGCATCCTGCCCCTTACAGTACTGCTGTCCTGGCCCCCCTGGGTAACTCAGACCACGGTGTTGTGGAGGTTAGGTTTCGGTCAGAACCCGCTGTGGCATCAGAAACTAGTACAGGCCGCAGAACTTGGCATTACGGACATACCGACTGGGAGGGGCTCAGATAATTCTTCTCTAGCTTTCCTTGGAGAGATGTCTGTTTCACTGACGTGGATGCGTCGGCTGTCTGTTCTTCGATAACCGAAATTATCCACGTCGGAATGGAGGAATACATTCCTCACACAGTGAAAGTGCTTAAACCAGGGTCCAACGGCTGGTTCAACAAATCGTGTGACACTGCTTGCCAGCAGAAGATCAAGGCACGCAGAACCTTTATACAAAACCCCACCGTAGAGAACAGTCAAGCCGACGTCGAGCCCAGAAACAAATATAACGAAGCGGTTCGCAATGCCAAAAACCAGCACGATATAAAAGTTAGGCACAGTGTAATATCGCAGCGCCATGGCAGTCGGTCTTTCTGGACGTTGGCCAAGTAGATTGAACAGAATTTTTCACACAGTAGCCTTTCACCACTTACGAGTCAGGATCAATCGATTGTATTCGGCTCCACCATGGTTGTCCCCCTTAACGCTCAAGTGCCGTCAATTCAAAGGGTTCCCTACACTATGCGGGAGGTAACATCCAGGCATAAGACCGTAATACGAGTGCTCTTGTCGCTCGACATCTACAAAGCTTCTGGATCGGATTGGATTCCTGCCATTGTACTGAAGAGGTGTACAGCGGAGCTTGCTCCAGCTCTTTCGCGTCTCTTCCAGATATCTTATGAATCCGGCACCTTCCCAGAAAAGTGGAAATTTGCTCATGTCCAACCCATCCCAGAAATCTAAGACCGACCCTTACAACTACAGGCCTATAGCTCTGCTTTCTGTTATAAGTAAGGTGATGGAGGGGTGCATAAATCACGAGCTTCTGGACAACATCGAACGTCACAGCTTGATTAGCGACAGGCAGTATGGTTTCCGGCACCAACGATCCACAGGGGCCCTCCTAGCTTACGTCACGCAATTGTGGAGTAAACTCATCCAGTCTTATGGTGAGGCTCATGTCGTTGCTCTCGACATCACAAAAGCGTTCGATCAGGTGTGGCTCGCTGCCCTCTTAAGCAAACTTCCATCCTATGGCCTCCCAGAAAAGCTTTAGATATCCGTCCGTGACGGGTTCTCCTCTGCATCCCACAATGTCAACGCGGGTGTTCAGCAGGGACATATCAACGACCTCCTTTCCTGCACGGTCAACCCAATCCATAGCTTCGCTGATGATAGCACTCTACATGCATGAATTCAGAGTGACAAGCTGATCTCTGCCGCTGAGCTGGAAAAAAGAAGACTAGCGACGACTGCCTCTCTGACAAGAGACCTGGAGGCTATCACTGCTTGGGGACGCAACAATCTTGTACAGTTCAATGCTTCCAAAACACAATACTGTACTTTGACGAACAAAAAGCGTCCTAGTGCTCACCCGGTTTCGATGGATGGCCGAGTTCTGCCAAAAAGTCATTCTTTTCGGCTGGTCGGAGTCCAGATCACCGAGGACCTGATCTGGCACGAACACATTTCGTCAATAGCTGCAGCTGCTGGGAAAAAGCTAGGCTATTTGTTTAGGGCTAAGGAGTACTTTTCTCCGCATGATCTTCTCACTCTATACAAGGTCCAGATAAGGCCTAGCCTCGAATACTGCTCACACGTTTGGGGTGCTGCCGCCCTGACTACATTATCCATGCTCGATTCTGTCCAGAGGAGGGCGGTCCGACTGATCGATGACTCTTCTCTAACAGACAGTCTCGGGACTCTTTCGCACCGGCGGACCGTCGGCGATCTAGCTCTTTTCTATCGCTTCAATAACGGGCTTTGCTCCTCAGAGCTCTCTTCCATGCTGCCGCCGCGCAATGTGCCTGCCAGACAGACTCGCCTGACTTTGGCGTCCCATCCTAACCGTGTCGAACTTTGTACATCCAGAACTGGCCGATACGACCGCTCCTTACCGAGGGTGTCGAGATTGTGGAACAATCTACAAGAGGAAGTTTTTCCCAGTTCTACTAACCTTAGGCAGTTCAAAAATCATATTAACAAAATTTCTTTGGGATCATCATAGCAGCCGCGGTGTTTCGGCATTTAGGCTTTGGCCTGCGCGGCTGCTCCGATAAATAAAAAAAAAGTTATATTATTTTTGCTTGTCGAGATAGTATCACAAAATAAACGTGGTTCGTTTCTGTAATGCATGCGTAATCATGACCGGCCTCAAAGAAATGATGACCTTCCAAATTAGGGGTAAATAAAAAAATGGGGTTTATGATTTGATTACAGAAAAACTATACTTTCGTTGGAACTTAAATGAATTCTTAAAAGTTTTGCTGCTTATTACTTTTCCAATAATATATTACACATGATAAACATAATTTGTTATGCGGTCAAAATAAGATAAATTAATTGAATTTCTCAAGTCTTTCACTTTTTTTATTTCATTTAAATCATTTAGGAACTATTTTGAGTGCGTCCACTTGTTGACAATTATGAAGGTAGTCATTACAAAGCAGTTAACATGTAGGCTTAGGAATACCTTTTATGCAAGTTGATTCAAGTTGATACCTGGGTTATTATCCCCTGTTGAGCGAGGCCGTGGCAAATGCTTGTTCCGGAAGTTGTTGTATTGTATTGAATGAATGAATGAATCTTGAATTTTAGAGGCATCCCGGCCACCATAAGGAGCCAGTGCATAGGCCGCTTAAGCGGGCCCTTATGCACCTCTACAATACTTAAATCACAAGCCTCGCCCTTTTAGCGAAGTTGAGAATCGCCTTGAGTCCAAGCTCCTTTACGTCCTGAGGGTCCAAAGTAATGGACCCCAGTATAGTCTGCCTATAGTAGCTAAGAGCTTCACAGCGACACAAAACGTGCGCCGAGGTCTCTTCCTCTACTCCGCAGCGTTCGCATAAGGGATCCTCAGCCACCCCCATCACGTGCAGGTGCCGCCTTAACGTGTTATGGCCAGACAACAGTCCCACCAGCAACCTTAGGTTGGCTCTACCCAGAGATAGGCAGAAGCGTCCATCCTTAGCACTGGGCCCTTCAATGAGCTCTCGTGCCTGGCGGAGATGTCTAGAGATACTTCTCCATTTCTGAGAGTGTTGTCTTGCAACCCACGTCTCCATTTTCCTCCTAGCTTTATGCGCGGTTACTCCTAGAGCTGGCTCAGGACCAACGAGCTTGCTGGCTGATCCTGTTTTCGCCAGAGTGTCCGCCGTCTCATTGCCCCTTATCCCAGCGTGCCCCGGTACCCATATTAACGATACCGGATGCCTCGCTGCGAGGCAATCCAGAGCCTCCCTGCATTACCATTCAAGTGGTTGTACACGTGTTTAGGAATACCTCAGTACCGATTGCCAAGTGGTGCTACAAGTCCTCTATCGGGCCACTTAAGGTCTATTTAATATCATTAACAAGCAAAATGGTGGTGATAGACAAGGAGCGGTCGACCGAGGCGGTCGGAGGCCACAGTGTCAGATTGTACACCGATTAATCGTCATCTTTTCAGTCTGAAGGAGAAAGGGTGAGTTGTGGCTTTTGTCCGCAGCAGTCCTTCGTGCTTCCTATACGTTTCTTTGGAATCAGGACTTAAGGACATTTTGTGGCCTTGTCTCAACTCCAAAACATCCCACAAATGTATTTGCTACTTTTGTCGCTCTCCATCGGACCATAAACGAGACGACCTTCTTGAATGCCTCACTATCAAGATCGACTTCCTGAACATCGATCACCTCACTTCAGAGGTAGTTCTCCTCAGTGATTTCAATGCCCGTAATGAGCTCTGGCTGGACTTAAACAAGATTGATGCTGCAGGTACTGCTGTTCAAGCGTTCACTTTTAGACAAGGGTTGAACCAGCTGGTGACAAGCCCTGCTTTTTTCCCTCGCGTAGTCACACGCCAGTAACCTGCTGACCACGCATCCTGTCTCTTACAGTATTGCTGTCCTTTCTCCCCTGGGTAACTCAGACCACAGAATTGTGATGGCTAGGTTTCAGTCAGAACCAGCTGCGACAGCAGAAACTCGCGGTGTGCAGCGGAGCTTGCTCCAGTTCTTTCGCGTCTCTACCAAATATCTTACGAATCCGGCACCTTCCCAGAAAACTGAAAAATATGCTCATGTCCGACGCATCCCAAAAAAGTGATCTAATAAGGACCGTTACAACTACAGTCCTTTAGCTCTGCTTTCTGTTAAAAGTAAGGTGGATGGAGAGGCGCATAACTCGTGAGCTTCTGGAATACATCGAACGTCACGCTTGATTAGCGACAGGCAGTATGGTTTGTCGTTGCTCTTGATATCACGAAAGCTTTCGATCGGCTGCGGCATGCTGAGTGTTCCCAGGATCGGTCTTAGTCCGGCACTATTCCTCTCACATATCAACGACCTTCTTTCCACAGCATTGCTGATGACATTACTCTACATGCAGGAATTTAGAGTAACAAGCCAATCTTAGCCCAAGAGCTAGAAAAAAAGAAGTCTAACAGCGACTTTCTCTTTGTCGAGAGACCTGGAGGTTATCACTGCTTAGGTTCGCAACAATCTTGTGCTGTGTAATCTTCCAAATCACGGTACTGTCTTGAAAAAGCGTCCTAGCGCTCATCCGGTTTCGAGAGAGTTCTGCCAGACTACCGAGGACTTGATCTGGCACGAGCACATCTCGTCAATAGCGCTAGGTGCTGGAAAAAGGCTATTTGTTTAAGACTAAGTACTATTCTCCGCATGACCTTCTCACTTTGTACCTACAAGGCCAAGGTAAGACCTAGGCTCGAGAATTGCTCACATGTTTGGGATGTTGCCGCCCCTACTACATTATCCATGCTCGGTACTGTTCAGAGGAGGGTTGTTCGCCTGATAGATGACTCTCTCCTAACAGACATTCTCGGGACTCTTTCGCACCGGCGGGCCGTCTGCGATCAAGCTCTCTTCTACCGCTACACCAATGGGCTTTACTCCTCAGAGCTCTCATCCATGATGCCGCCGCAAGATCTGCCTGCCAGACAGAGCCGCCTGACTTCGACCTCCCATCCTACCTGTGTGGAACTTCGCACATCCAGAACTGGTCGATACGACCGCTTCTTGGTTCCTAGGATGTCGAGATTGTGCAGTTCAAAAATCGGATTAACAAATAGCAGCCTCGGCGTCTTGGATTTAGGCTTCTGTCTGCGCGGCTGCTTCGGTGTAAAAAACGTACATATATACATTGTCTAACGTACATGAATGTCCTGATGTGGACAAATGCAATTGTGTATGCGTAGATGATAGTGAACATGACTTAGACAACCCTTCCATCACTGGTTGCATTCTGCCTTTAGATTTGTGATTATCTGAATTATTTAATTAAATTATCGATTATCTGAAAACTTGCCCTTGCACAGGCATTCGCTCCCTAAAGAATTCGCAGTTATCCCCTTTGTGGCCTTTCTAGTAAACCTAAGCATACCTTCTGTAAATGAAGGACTTTATTCTTTGATGAACACCTTCTCCTGTCTCTGACCTGATTGATTTTTCTTAATACAAACTGCCTGATGCGAGCTCTAGACTCACTACAGCATGGCTCTGGACTAATCAGTCCATTTGACTTTGAAGTTGTTTATTTTAATTTTAGCAGATAGTACTTTCTATGACAATATGCATTAATGGTCAAGGTTTATAACACTAAAAAATACATTAGGTTTTAAACACGAAATATATAGGATACCATTAACTTCATATCGATTTGCTTAAAAGACATTCCTAAGACTAACTATTTATTGCTTAGCAATTACAACCCTGGTTAGTCTAATCAAGTGATGGCATTTATTTCGAGAATAGTTTGTAAATGATTCAAATTAAATAAGAACATGAAAAATATGACCACCCAAAAACTTATTTATGCGATGTGTACGTATATATGTAATAAATTACATAACCTTTATAAATAAGGCTAAGTTCCATAGCAGTTATAGTACTTTTGTAATCGAATTTTAATATTGACTCAACACAATTTTACAACTTTGGACATTTTTTGAGACCGTTTGCACAAGCAAGTCATTTGCTCTGATAGTAACGATAACAGTAGCCCTTAAAGCATTCCAGCTTTCAGCACTTTTGCGGCCTTGTATTTTTACCCAATTTAGATTAGTTGGTACTCTCGATTTGTACATAATAAATCATTTGGCTTTAAGTTAGCGTTTACAAATATACAACTGAGCTCTAAGCTACAATGACTTAGGTCTTCATGATTATATAACCACTAAATGAAACCTCATATATTTAAATAACGTCACCGTGGTGGCCGAAGCGTTAGTGAAAAAGTAACTCAAACGTATGTGGTTTCATTTAGCGGCCAGACAAGCATGGAGTCCAATTAGCATGAAAGCTATAGGATTAGTTTTCAGGTATTCAGTGATCCATTGTAGTTATTTCAGTGGCTTGAACTGGTAAGACTTTGTATAAAAATCAGTAAACTTAATCACCTGATTGCTGGTACCTCCAGTATATCCCATTCAACAGAAGTATAAAATTCTGTTAAATCGACTCCAATATCTACAACTGCTGAGTGTTTCACCTCGTCCAAGTGTCGCAGATCAACCTGAAATTCGAATACAAAAGTATTGAAGTAGTGAAAAGTAGTCATAAACAACTAATTTAATTATCAATACATTCAACACAGAAAATGGAATGTTTAAGTTTTTGGCTACGGCCTTAGAAATAGAAATTTGAAAAATGATGAATAGCAAAGTCTGAAACTTCACCAAAATGTTAATCCGCCTGTCTCAGAAAGTTGTACAGATACGAAGTTTGGAAACGATCTTAAAACTTCTTTATTTTTGCTCACAGTTCCACCGCTACTGCACCAATTTTAAAAATAAAATAGCATAGTGCTGCCGAAATATCACAAGATCAGATGAGCCATTTTGGAGTTTACGAGGGTACAAGCACCCCAAGAGAAAGGTAGACAGGCCAACAGATAGATAGACAAATCGTCATATTTATATAATGTACACATATCTGAAATTCGAAAATTTGTTCACTCTCAATACATTGAAGGAAGACAATGTTTCGACAACCTTTTCAAATAACTCAAAGTTATGAAGGAACGTACTATGTTGGTAATCAGTCAATTCTTATCAAACTAGCAGATTCATCAAAGTGTACCTGGTATCCATCGTAGGTCCAAGAGCCGAATTTCATCTTACATGTTTGTTCATCAAACGGGAAGTATTCAACATCTATCTCACAGGAAGACTTGTATATAGCAGGTGGCTTCCAATCCACACGACCTGTGTAGTTTAAGGTGGCTTTTGTCGCCAAAGTTACTTCAAAGTTGCCATCAGCACTGGAAATTATCATAAATCGTTATTCTAGAATAACAGTACCATTAGTAAACAAATATATGAATATATTTTCATTAGAAGAACCGAAAACCTCGCAAGAGGCTGCCTGGTGGAACTTGGAACATTTTTTATATGAAGATTCTGGACAAGGAAATGTTTCTGTAAAGTCGGCCGTTTTCGAGTTATAAACGATATAAAGTCTAAAAATAAATACAAATGGCGGATTGCAATGCTTAAAAACAAAAGCGATTTTAAAATGCTTGAGGATTTTGCTTCGAAAATGGAAATTATTGTAGAGGACAACTTAGACCTGAATCTTCTGAGCGACGAAGCTCATCTTCACTTAGATGGAACTGTTAATACACAGAATATTAGGTACTGGGCTCCTGAAAATCAACGAAAGATCCATGAGCGACCTCTACATTCTGAAAGAGTCACAGTATGGTGTGCCATCGGTTCAACAGGCATCGTTGGTCTACTTTTTTTTAGAGAGGCTGGACGCACCGCCAACGTTAATTCTGATCGCTACGTTCAGTAAGAACCGGTTGGTGCCAGAACTACGCAGAAAAGGGATAAATCCCAGGAATGAATGGTTTCAGCAAGATGGTCCCACGGCACACACCGCCAATGCTTCAATGCATTTTGTCCGCAACCTTTTGCCCGGGAAAACTCATTTCACGTTTCGGAGAAGTGCCGTGGCCTCCAGGGTCTCCAGACCTGTCAATTTGTGACATTTTTGTGTGATTGTTTTTAAAGAGCGTGTATATACTCACAAACCCCGAATTGAAGAACGCATAATTCGTCAAGAAATCCTGCCTATTGATCAAGCGATGTTAGAGCATGTTATGGAGAATTTCAAAACGAGAATGAAAAACTGCTTCCATCTTGATGGCCACCATCTTCATCACATTATTTTTCGTACTTAGTACACATTGTAAATGACATAGTGTAAGCTTCATTTTGATGTGACTAAAACCTTATCTCGTCAATTTGTTCTGTAATATTTATTTAAAAATCGTCCGGTTGTTAGTTGTCACTCTGTATTATTAATACTATATATGGGGTTGCAAAAGTGTCATTAAAGCTCGAACCCTCTCCGAGTATGTTGGTCTTTGTTTATTTTTATTAAGTACTAGTATTGTTGTTTAACTATTGATAAAGCACGATAGGTCACGTTGTACGCACTAGCACGCGGAATATTCTGTTTTTAAGTCATGTGCGTATTGAAGGTTTCGCTGCAGTAATTCCAAAAAAAGATGGCACATTGCTTATAATAATTCACGGTCAAATTGGATGAAATTTCAGAATGTTGTTTTCCAGATCACTGTGTCGATAGGACTATGGTTCTAATATTAACCGTTCTCCGAGTGACAAGATGTTTAGGCTTGATAAATTTTGAAAAGATACGAACTTACGACAAACACCAACATGACTTTAATATTTCTTTGATCATTGATTAAAAGCTCAGTAGCTTCTACCTACAATGACGATCCACTGCACATCTGATGATTCTCTAAAACATTTTTTATCCCATTATGATCAGAAATCAATATGCAGAAGGTTCGAATATCATATGATATTCCGAGTTGCAGGATGCGCAAGTCGTCGAAATATTGATGGAAAATATACTTAATGACATAGAAAATGCAATACCAGCTAGGAGTGCTGTAATTTTGAGCATACTTTTACGAGTTTTAGGTCTACTGATAAATAGAAAGTGATTAAGATTGTTACTTGAAACTTAGCAAAACGGCT
The DNA here is from genome assembly GCA_963669975.1 of Acanthoscelides obtectus. Classification (NCBI taxonomy): domain Eukaryota; kingdom Metazoa; phylum Arthropoda; class Insecta; order Coleoptera; family Chrysomelidae; genus Acanthoscelides; species Acanthoscelides obtectus. Next base: position 56,067,028 of record CAVLJG010000006.1, on the reverse strand, counting down.
GAGATGTCCCACCTTAATGTTAATAGTGTGTTGAACCTCCTCTGTCCGCTACACATTCGTTAAGTCGTGCCGGCATTGACTGGATAAGGCGATTGATGTCTTCTTGGTGTATTGTATGCCAGTCCATCAGAATTTGGTTTCATAGAGCCTACAATGTTTGTGGAGGGTGCGGCAAATTTTGTAACCTTCTTCCCATCATGTGCATACATGTTCGATTGGGGAAAGGAGGAGACCACTGAAGCAGATTTACTCCGGACACTTCTAAAAAGTCTAAACTAACACGTGCGACATGAGGTCGTGCATTGTCCTGCTGAAAAAGTGAATCTTGCAATCTTTCCAAAAAGGGAAGCAGATGTGGTTGCAAAACTTCGTGGATATAGCGCTGGGCAGTCATGCTGACTTGAATGAACACTAATCGTGACCTGCTGCCGTAAGCAATTATTCCCAAACCATAACACCCACAGTGCGATGAATATGTCGTTCGATGGAATATTGGACTTTCACCACGTCTCCTCCTTACTCTCACACAGCCATCATGTGTGCCCAAACAGAATCTGGACTCATCGCTTAACACGACTGAGTTCCATTCCCTATTCCATTCAATTCTCTCCCTACTCCATACCAGTCGTTGCCAACGATGCTGTGGGGTCAGAGGTATTACAAGATGGGGACGGTATGAAAACAGTCCAAAAGACCTTATTCGGCGTTAAACTGTTGCCATTGTTATTGGCCTTCCGACAGCATCAAACCACTGCTTCGCAACTGCCCTTGTTGTGGAAAATCGATCTCTCAGATCTAGTTGCCTCAAATCACGATCCTGTCGCTCTATAGTCTGACTGTGATGTCCAGTACCTCTAAGTCGTCGATTTCGGCCTTCTTTTAACCACGCTTGGCAATAACTCATTACAGTAGCTCCGTTTTGATTCACCCGATTGCGATTTCTCTAAAAGAAAATCCGGCTTCACGTAACCCGATTAAACTTGAGTGAAATAGCGCGTCTCGAACTCTAAGCATGATAATGCAATGAAACGACAATGAAACAAATGGAACCAACCATGTTCATATTGTTCGGATCCTGATATGACAAAAAAGCATTTACAAAAAAAAGTACGACTCGGAATGCCTTCAGCATTTCATCAGCGTATACTTCCATGATAGCAAATATGTTTACAGGTTTTTATCAAAATTCAATAAATAATTCTGGGTGTTGCATTCTATATCTCACTTAGTATATTTAGATCCCAGTCAGACTGGCTGGAATTTTGGTATTTTATTCTCCATAAACTTTTCACCAAGTCTTCATGGGCAGAAGGCTCTGATATCAATAATACGATGAGCAAGCGTAGCAAATCCAAGAAAATTATTTCACAAAAAAAACGCCAGAGTGAACCTATGGTCTCGTCGGGCATTGATTAGAAAAGTCATAAATAGCCACTTTACTGCTGCTTTGATGCATCTACTGGATGCTACTTTAAGTCGTATTTTGATGGAGATGGAAAGCCAAAATTGCTGCTAAATACAGTCTAATATCCAGTAGATGGATCAAGGCAGCAATGAAATAGCTATTTATGATTTTTCCTAAATGACCAAAGAGACCATAGGGTCACGCTAACTTTAACCGCAAAATCATTTTTTTAAATTTGCTGCACTTGTCCACTCTGGAAATCATTAAAAGTTCCAGAATTTAAGAAAGCTGATACAGACGATAAGTATTCTAAGTCTATAATTTCAATATTTACCAAATCAACAATACTTTTTTATTATTATTATTATTATTATTTACGGCCTTATATCATGGTACCAGGATGTTCAAAGCCGGCGAACAAAAAAGAGGTCAGAGTGTGCAAATTAGGACTCAGATATATAATGGGTGATTTTTTGCTAGTATCTTTTTGGCAACACTGTTTTTGACAGACGACGCGTGAATCGTGTCTTGTGTCATTGTCAAACTTGTTCTATAATTTAACCATGAATCGACTTACGAACGAACAACGCTTGCAAATTATTGAATTTTACTATCAAAATTCATGCTCGGTTAAGAGAGTGCATCGAGCACTGCTTCCAATTTATGGGCAATTTGGTCGGCCTACTGAGGGAGCTATTCGGAAGCTTGTGACTAAATTTCGAACCCAGTTTACATTATTGGACATTAAACCACCAACACGCAGACGTAGAGTGAGGACTAAAGAAAATATTGCGGCTGTATCCGTCAGTGTTAGTGATGACCGTGAAATGTCGATTCGCCGCCGTTCGCAGCAGTTGGGCCTCTGTTACTCCACTACGTGGAAAATTTAGCGACAGGATTTGGGTGTAAAACCTTATAAGATACAGCTGGTGCAAGAATTGAAGCCACACGACCTCCCACAACGTTTCCAATTTGGTGAATGGGCGCTGGCAAAGTTGTAGAAAGATCCACATTTTTATCGAAAAATTGTATCCAGCGACGAAGCTCATTTCTGGTTGAATAGGTACGTTAACAAGCAAAATTGACGCATCTGGAGTGAAGACCAACCAGAAGTATTGCAAGAGCTACCAATGCATCCCGAAAAAATCACTGTTTGGTGTGGATTATGGGCCGGTGGCATCATGGGGCCGTACTTCTTCAAAGACGACAATGGCCGGAACGTAACTGTGAATGGTGAGCGCTACCGTGCGATGATAACAAACTTTTTTTTGCAAAAAATGGAAGAGCTGGACTTGGCTGACATGTAGTTTCAACAAGACGGTGCCACATGCCACACCGCACACGAAACAATGGCCCTATTGAGAGGCGAGTTCGGTGAACAGTTTATCTCACGTTAGGGGCCCGTCAATTGGCCGCCTAGATCGTGTGATTTAACGCCGTTGGACTATTTCTTATGGGGCCATGTTAAGGCTAATGTCTACAGGGATAAACCAGCAACGATTGACGCACTGGAAGCCAATATTGAAGCATTTATTCGTGAGATACCGGCCGATATGTTGGAGAGAGTGTGACAAAATTGGACCTTGCGCATGTGCCATCTAAAGCGGAGCCGCGGCCAACATTTACATGAAATAATATTTAAACATCAAATTATATCGACCGTTCTATCGACTCAAATAAAGATTTAATCGTTTTTTCAAATTTTTTGTGTTTTTTTTTGAAAATCAAATCCTATACCTCTTAAAAAATCACCTGTTACATGATACATATACAGAGTCTATTTACCCAGATTGCGTGAGAAGTGTCATAAAGAACATTTCATCTCCAAGACACGTTTTCTTATGCCCTATACCTTAACCGTGTCTACATATTATTATGGTTTTAGACGACAATGTATACATTCTCTATATTCCTAGATTCAATGATATTATTGTTACCTTTTTTCAAGCAACGTGGCAGAGTATCTTCATATGACAAAATTGTGAATCCACTTTTCCGCCATTTATTAAGGCAAACGAATCAGCTTTCCAAATTTCAGCATATTAATTAGATTAAAGAGAACAAATTCGATAATTGATACGACTCTGATCACTTTACTCACTTGTTGTACAATACAATATCTGGCCTCCAAATATGATCTGAAGGAACATGCAACATCTCAACACCTCCATATTCTTTAGGATTCCATGTAAGCTTGTAATCATACCATGTCTAAAAACACACTAACTGAAGATAGCTCCATATTTACATCAAAAAGAAACGTACCTGTTCCACCCATAAGTTCGTTGTCATAATCTGATTCTTGAGGTTCTGGAATATAATTTATGAATAATATTATCAAATCGTATTTAGAATGGTAAGTCACATGATTCAACAATTAGACATGGAGTCGTTTGAGAAATAGAATTATTAATATACAAATATCTTGATGAAATAACTTCTTTCAAATGCATATGAAAAAAAAATAAATTTACATTTACATAATTGAACTGAAACTATTTATTGAAAGATTAAATTATTTCATTCCAGATATCTATGATTTCAAAACATAGTCAACCTCAAGAGAATTTGTGCTCCTCGGTGGACTGTTTATAAACCTTCTCGGGTGACGTCAAGTATACTTAATCTTCTTGGATCAGTTATTCATTCAAAGTTATAGTATAAGTTTTTCTTCAGTATAAATAGTAGAACAAAAGTTGCCGCGTATGCCATGAAATGGGTCACACGATTTGTACCAATTCACGGAGAAAACGTACAGCAGTTCGAAGTAGTTTGATTCCCTGGAGGGTCCTTGCAAGAAGCTCTCATGATAATATTTAGGGTTGAAAGTGATATACAACTTGGAAATGAATAAACTATAATTTAGTAGTAGTAGTTTTAAAATCATATTTAATGTTGTTATTGCACTTTTCTTAGTGAATCGCGTGTGTCATTTTATTTCTAGTTTAAGTAATACGTATATTATTTATATAAGCTCATGCATATCCTTCTTCGGCACGGGTATTACGTATCTTGTAAAGTGACAATGTCGATTTTTTTTGACATTGTATTGGTTTTTTGTAACGTTATGTAGGTTGTTCTACAAGATGTTAACTTAGCACTAGATGATGGACACGTGAACTCGTTTTGTAGTTGTACGTCATGCGTAAACGTCATGATGCTTCAGTTATCAATGTTTCGCTCTGATGTGAAGTAAAATCTGCTTCAGACGTGGCATTACTGGAGCTGCAAGCTGTAAGTTGTATACTATAGCTAGAAGGAAACGGTAATACATAGGTGCATAGTAAGGATTTGTGTGCTAATAATATGTGTTGATGATAATTACACTGGATTTTTGACTCAAATACACTTACTTGAGATTCAAAGCTAGAAATTAATTGGGCATCCGCTTTTTCTTGTCCATTCTGGAAATAACAAATGCAAATTTGCTGAATTTAAAAAATGTGAGAGATAAGAAATAATTAGGTATATTCACTGTACACTGTCGAATTACAAGTCATATACATGCTAACAGTAATTACACACAGCGTGAGCGCGGTGGTGATTTCCCGTAGTTATCCTAAAACCTTTGAAAACACAAAAAAGGAAAAAATCGTAATTTATAACTTATTTAATTTAATAATATATTATTTGATTTATAACCTGTCTCCAGAAAGGACAACATATAAATAACCCGTCGGGCACAGCTACTAGATATAAGTACTTCATTGGCAGCATATTCAACAATGAATTTCTCCCAGCAAATATCACTGATTTTATGCACATGCAGACCAATACATCTCAGATGCGATATTGCTATTCAACCAAATTTCTTCTCAGAGATGAAAACTCGGCTTCACAAAACATATGCAGCCAACAATGCGTGTAGTTGAGCCATACTTCCATAGATGGACGCTCACACCAATCCTAGTGGGCAACTGTACACCCTAAAAGCTACCTAGTCTGCAAGATGACACTTTATAGATTTTTACATAATACCCGTGCCGGTTTTCTCCCACGTTTATTGTTTTAAAATACGTTCTTTCTAATTATATTTTTTTATTTTGGACAATAAACATAATTATTAAATAAACTGTTTAATAAATTTAATTAAATGACTGCGTTTTGATTTAGTAGAACCAGTTCTATAGATTCAAGTGAACTTTTTTGAAAACCGAATTTAGTTGAACTAACTGAACTTGTTAGCTCTGAAATAGTTAACTGCGTTATCAAATTGGCCTAATTAAAATTTGATTTGGCTTAATCCTTCTTTTCTCAGTGCACCAGCAATTTTTCAACACACCTGAGACAATCATAAAAATTTGCTCGTCTGTTTCGGTTGCATTAACTTTAATACTGTACAAAAATGTCAAAAACAATGAAAATTAGTGCTGTCTGTAGATAAATATTTCGACAAAGTTACCTATCAAAATACTGACAAAAATTCTAAGGTCTATCATACAGGCGAGTATACCAAAATGCAAGATCCAAAATGGCTGTTATACAGGGTGACTTTGAAGTTGAGTCATTAATTTTCAGATAATGATTGTAGAAGGAAGATAAACCAAAATATGTGTGTAAAAATAGAAAAAAAAATTAAAAAAAAAATTTACATTTCTTTATAAAGTGTCCTTCCGACAAGTATTTCAGTGCGGACCTGTATTTGATCGTGAGGTCCCCTGTGAGGTCTTAAGTCACCTGATTCACGAGCCCGTTGTACTACATTAACAAAGGCACGAGGGGTTGGTTGCACTCGATTGGGAAACCGATCCGCATAAACATGTGCCATTTTTTATTTCGTTTGAGCCACGCAACAGACACTATTCACACGCGTTACCGATTGACACTGACTGTATGTATAACTGAACTGAATAAAATAATTGTAAAAACATCGTTCCAAATTCTTTCGCTTTTTTGTTTCCGATGCGATGAACCGATAAGGCGGATTATATCCGTTGTTGCCAAACACGAGCACATAATATTATTATTGAGACAGGGCGGTACTCAAACTTCCAAAGGGCTATAACTTTGTTACTTTAATTTTACCAGAAAAATGGTACAGGAAAAAAACATTTCTTTTGATCAGATCTACTCACTGTTAAAATAAATGACTCAACTTCGAAGTACATTGTACATTGTACACGTAACAATAAGTTGTGTTGTGTTGTGTAAGTTTTCAACTTTAAAATGTATATCGACCGGGCTATATGGGCATATGGGCAGTCATGTCGGCCGATTCATATATATCAGCAAATTGGGCCGATATATTGCCGATATACAGTAGTATCGGTGTTCACTGTCTTATTGTTTAGCAGTGGACATGGTTTTAGGTGAATGAACAGGTCATTGTGAAAAAAAAATATGAGTGTTCAAGGTATGAATGGGATATCACTAGAACGGGAACGATTGGATTTACAATGTTGGTTAACCGTTTAAACGAGGAAAAAATAGTGTTATTTGCTCTTTAATACGACCAAATCCTGACTGTGCGCCTAAGCTCGGGTACCGAAAAGTAAGATAGCAGTAAAACACAGCATGCCACTGCGACCGCAGCATCTCTTTAAATACGGTGTGGTTCGCGCGCACTGACTTTCTAAATTCTAAGTCACTTTGCACCAGCAGTAGCCTGTGACGTGTTTGAATAAGAAATTGTTGTATTAGAGAGCAAGAAGAACTTCATCACGGTTAAAAACTTTCTAAGAACATAAACTTACAACATCAATTAACTGCGATAGTTTAAGTTTGATCTTGACGGTGAGTGCATCTGTTATGTTGACAACCGGCCGCACCAGTTTGTTGTAATTAGAAAGAAGATCATCATAAAGCCTCTTGGCATCTGGATTACAGTAACAACCTGAAAACAGAAAATTACATTCAATACAATTATTATCAGCAACAACCGTTAAATATCTCATTTTAACACAGTGGTAAACTACTTACTAAATACTGAGTTTATAAAATAAACTTTCATTACGTGTACATTTTTCGTAGCACAAAAGATCACCTGTTGCTCAATTTATCCAGAAAAAAATGATATTTTGACCAGTACTGTGGATGGATGTATTATTTCCAACTATAACAAATATTACACTAGTACACATGCTGATTATACTTGATACCGTTATACTTAGTGACAACGTAAACATAGAACACCCAATAAAAATGCTTTCATCTGAATGTAGTTTACTTCCCACGCCTAATTGCTAGGATGTATTGCAATCAATGTTTTTGGATGTTATATAAGATGTACATCACGAAAAAGCGTGTAACTTATTTCCGTCGGTCTGTCTGTCTGTCGGTCTGTCCATTAATCTTATATTATAACGGCCTATAACTTGAGAAGTACCGCTCGGATTTCGATGATATTTTTACGCAATGTTACTACTATGCCAAGGACGCAAAAGCTCAGTAGTTTTTGAAAATTGGTCCAGTAAGCGCAGAGAAAAAACCTGAAACTAAAAATAAAAATCACTCAAATTTCTGTTTTTGACGTATCGGATGATCATGACCATTTTTTAAAGGAACTTTAGTGGTCAAAAACTTGGTGGTAGGGATTGTAAGTGGTGGGTAGGCTTTCTCTATATTTCTTGATGCTGGTGCATTTATACTCTCCCAACATTGGTAATTCTATACACCTGTTAGACATATTTCACACATCATAGATTTCTCTATACATTAGCCCTGAAAACAGAATAGTATTCTCGGGAGACGAATCGCGGACCTATCGGCCGCCGCTGCTGCTGGCGTTGTGCGTCGACCATGAGGGCTGTTCTGATATAGGAACACACGAATTTCTGCCGCAGCTACCACCGTGCCATGTCTGTCCGCGTTAGGTATCGGGGAGAGGCGACGTTTCCAAATGCGCTACCAGGAGGGCAGGGAAAGAATATCTATGGACTAATTGTACGGACCTATTTGACTGATTTTTTCTCGGAGGGTCTAGTATGTGCTAAATATATTCCTTTATCTACTGATAAACACGTTGCGTGAGCAGTGTAGAGTCAACCTACTTGACACCATTTGTTTGTACCTAGTTAGACTTAAGTAAGATGAAGTTGGGCTTCTGATGAGGTGATTTGTGTCTTAAGGTACCCAAGCTAGCTGCACTTGATTCCGAAAAGCTGCTAACACTGGTTGATGATGAAGTAAATAGGTCGCTCTTGTTTATATCACGTCCCAAAACTGTTAAGTTGTCGAATACTGTACCTCTAGCAATATGGGCTATTATCTTAATCATACTGCTTTCGTCCATCCGACCAACCAGAGCGCCAACCGTGTACAGCTGTGTCATGCTTAATGGCAATCATCAGCATGGTTTAAGCAGGTCTCTAGGACGAACAGTGAATGAAGCAGAGCAAAGTATCATCTATCAGAAGTATAAAAATCGACCACTGCCAGAGTGAATAGCAGCTGTCTGGCGGAGCTCAGCTGAGTCCTGGTCGTGACCGCCTGATACCTTCGATTCTGACGATATAGTATATGTGGTCTACTTGCCATTGAAAACTTATAATAACGTTTGTTCTAAAAGTGTTGGCACAAAACTCATTGGCTTTAATTTCAACAAACACAAAATAATATCAAGTTGCCTTTGGAAACAAAAGTTTGTTTACTTACTTTACTGTCAGTTGACATTTATTTATTTAGAAGTTTTCGTTTTAAGTTGATTGGGCGGATACCCAAAGCTGAAATCTGTCGAATATCCCAGAATGAAAACATTTCACAAAGAACCATCTATCAAACAATAGCGGAGTGCAAGCAGGGAATACCATGTCTGAATCTCCCAAAAAGAGGGAGACCACTTGCATTTACTGCACAGAGGTCAGAGAGATTGGTGAGAAGAGCAAAAAATCAGGTTGGAATGTCAACAAGGAGACTGGCCTGTCAATACAGATCTTCTAAGAATACGATATCGTTGAAATTGAAGAGGAACGGTCTTAAATATCGAAGGAGACTTAAATGCCCCAAAATTCCCTCAAGCGCAACTCTTTCGTATACCAAGATGCTGTCGTCAACTGACAACACACACAACAATTAAGACGGCGAATTTACAAAAAACTGAGATAAATTCATCTGAAATCCGTCCAGGACATCATGAGAGACATTCGAAGAAAGTTGCGTCTGGTAGATCAGAATAGGTCGCTCCATATAATTCGATAGTATAGTTTAGTTAAGTATTGAGTTGTAAGTTATGATAACTAGTTAGTGTTTAAATAAACTTCTTCATTAAAAAAAATCCGATTTGTGAAACAACCTTTAGGACATACGTTTTCCTATTTTTGTCCGTCCGAACAAACAGAACGTTATGTATACCTATTTCATCCTCTATTGACAATCATCTCTTTCTAGAAGGGGTGACGAATAAAAGCAGAGCTATATCGCCAGAATTGACGGTATCAAGCGGCCAAGTGAGGACTCTTCTTTCGATGCGGACTGATATAGTTTACAGCTGCTATTCTCTCTCCCAGTGGTCCATTCTGGTAATAGATGGCACTTTTGCCGTCGTATTTGGAAACGGTCATTATCTTGTTGGAAAATAGAGTTCTTCAGTATTTGAAGATTTGGTAAACGATTAGGCTCTAGTACTTCCGGGGTGTACTATTGCACCATTGTGACTCCTGGGTTTACCATTGCACCATTGTGGCTCCTCTAATCGAAACCAGAGGTGACGTAGCACCATATGTAGTGACACCTCAGAGCGCGACTCCTTCAGTATGGTCAAATTGAAATCTTTACATCATGTCTTTATCTGAGACGAGCTCCTGACTCATATGTCACGATCATGCATCCCTAAAGTAGAACTGTGATTGAGAAAATTGGGATGTCTTAAAGATCGTGCTAGGTCGCTTCTAGTTGCCATTAGAGAAGTATGATGGCTAAACGGTATATCGAGGAAATACAGCAATCGAATTTCATACCATTCCTCCAAAGGCTTGATAACCCCATTCTAGCAAGGTGAAGCCTATTCCACATGTTGCTATTAGAGCCACGATAGACTACCTCAATAACGCCTAAGTCGGCATCATTTGAACCTGTGTGAGATACCTCATGAAAACATAAATCACCTCATCAAAATCATGCTTCGATGGCTAGACGGCGTTGGGGTGGTCCGGCACATTTTTATTAAATTCAGCGATACAGTAAATGTTCTCATTACAGAATTTAGCCATTACTTCTTTTTGCTCATGTCTAACTGAATACAAAATGTTATTCAAATAAAATGATTTTCCCTGGGTGTTCTATTTTCTTTGCCACTGAGTCTGTTTATGAGCAATGATGTTGCATTTGACTGGAAATTAATATTTTCACCCTAACTGAAATAGGTATCTATATATTTAAATATATGCCAGACAAAAAAGCTTTTAAGCTTTTAGCAGTACACCAATACGCAAATACTTACCTAAAGAGTTAACCAAAAGCGTGAATGTCACAATAGTAAGCGTCTTCATGCTGCACTTGGTACAGTAAATTGTAGCAATTGTTCAGTGTATCCTTCTTCGTTCCTGGACTCTAATCAAAATTACCATGTTTCTGCCAAGGGGACTGATGATTCGATCTTTCGTAAAAATATCCATTTGATTAGACGATGCCTTTGGACCTTTACCCTCATTCAATGATCAGGATCTAAGAACAACGAGAACGAGAAGGAGATGAGAAGACACAATAACTAAAATTCCCTTGAATTCTAAAAGTTTTATTTCAATAGAAAAATATCTCCCTAAAAGCTAATCGTATTTACCGATAATATAGTACAGACAAAAAGAAACACAACGATGATCTCCTATTTTTTTTTGTAAAATACTGTTACACCTTGGTACAAAATAGCCCTGTATAGACACTGACAGCAGCTGTCCGGTTATTTCAATCCTGATAGCTCATTTGAGGAGCTCGCGTGCAAAACCGGATATATCCACTTTTTACGCAAAATCTTGTTTTGGTGGTTTCTGGGTCTAGGTCGTGATATCTATAGGCCTACATATTCGTTTGCAACCAAACCGTACAAATCCCCTTAAAATCGTTAAGTTAAGGTCGACATTTGGAGCAAAACTGGTTATATCCAAATTTTGCAGGCAAATGTGGATATATATATATATATATATATATAGTCTGTGCGTATTCTGTTGCAATTTATAGTTCGTTACTGACATTGAGTTATGAAAAAGTCGAAACCCATATACCTTTCTGCAACTCTTTCTGTGGCAAAGCTGTATAAAATGTACCATAGGCAATGTAATGCTGAAGATCAAGTAACCTACGATATGTTCAAAAATATATTTTTGAATGATTTTAATGTCGGCTTCTCATCCCCTGCAACAGATGTGTGTTCCAAGTGCACCAGGTTAAAGGAACAAGTAAGACACACAAGCGAACTACATAAAAAACGAAACCTTATTATGCAATACCGAGTCCACAGAAAAAAGGCAAACCCTTTCTATGAACTCGCGAAAGAAGAACATGCATACAACTTCAGTTAATACATCCACTACCCCGTACACCAATCGGGGATGCGTTTTATTCTTATCAAATTAGTTGGTATGTTTTTTGCTGCTTTCCTATGACGTTTCGTAATCCGATATTGTATGTCTGGACCGAAGATTTGGCTAGAAGGGGGGCTACTCAAATTGGTTCATCATCTTTAAAGTTTAAATTATGAAGGAGTACTCGTACATCTTCTCAGAGTATTCTGCGATGGATGTGGAGGGCAGAACAAGAATTCGCATATCATTCACACCCTAATATATTGGCTTAAAAACAAGTCTCCAGATAATTTGACAGATATAATACTAACATTTCCAGTCTGAGAGCATAGCTTTCTATCTGCGGACAGATCATTTGGTAGAGTTGAGAGAATCTTGAGAAGTCATCCAGTCATAACGTCGAAAGAAAACTACAAAGAAATGTCTTCGGAAGTAAGTTCGGTTCGGTTAAAGAACTGGAAAAGGTGTGTAAGAGAATAAATGGAATTTCTGAATGCAAAGAAATCCACTTAAAAAGATTTGTGGATAAAAATAATGAAACTACTATTAAAGTAAAAAAGTTTAAATTTTATAAGTTCACAGCATCAGGTGACACAACTTGGGAGTCACTTGTTAAAGGCCTATTCATACTCAGCCGTGACGTGACAGTGCTGTGACCAGCACGTGATCCGCCTGGCGAAACTAAAAAAATTCTTTCTGGAATTTGCATGAACTGATTCACACTAGCCCGGCCGAGTTCTCAGTGCACTCAACGACGCCGTACCGTGATCATTGCATTGTTTTGGAAGGATGTTTTTCGATTTTCACGACCGTGTTTTTATGTAATTTCGTGAACATTTTGATATAATTTTTCAAAAATATGAATGATGAAAGACTAATTGAATTTGTACGCGTACATCCCGTGCTGTAGAACCAGTCAAATTCAAAATATTGGACTTCCGTTTTCTTCTCGTTTCTTCTTCTTCATCTTTCGTAGGTGGTACACGGTCTCTGACTGTCGAACGTGGAGGTTCCCCTGTGTTTCCTCCTATAGCACCGTGGTACTCCATGGGTGTTTAGGTCTTAGGCCTTCATGGTAGTTAGAGTATAAAGGAAACCCAGAATTAATGCAATAATTGCAAGTTCATCCTCTGAAAATGTTGCCATCTTGACCTCACGTGAACACAGCTGTGATCTCACGTCAGCGAGAATTACTGGCACGTCACAGCACTGTCACGTCACGGCTGAGTGTGGATAGACCTTAAGAAGGGAAACTCAGAAAACATACAGCTAAGTAGGTTACCATTGGGCGTAGATATTTCGGAAAATAATGAAGCCCAAGAAGATGGAGACAAGCTATGCGATTGCCTGTGCGAAGAAACTGCAATACATATTTAATTTTGTTTGTTCTTTTTGCAAAGACTACTTTAACTACTTTGTTTTGTTTATTTAAAGAAAAATAAATATTTTTTTTCGCTCACAGTATGTCATTTTGTGTGCCAAGCCCGATATATCCAATGTTTTTTTGCTAATAACACCATGTTATTTTTTTACAAAAAAAATTACGACTATCAGTTGGTCAACTCCATTAAATCGAAACTGTTTTCTCAAAATGACACAATTTCTTAAAATAAATCGCACCCTTGCTACAAAAGTGACACAACTCAAAATGTGTGAATTTTGAGTTGTTACTATCAATCACATGTGAAAATAATGGTTTACCTTCCAGCAAGAGAGTAATAAATTATCTTTGTCCATTGACCGCCAGATGGCATATGTGTCGTTTTTGCAGATTCCGTTTGTATTAGTGTCTCCGGCTAAACTGAGATATTTTCAGTTGTACCCTGTCTTCAACACAGTAAAGGAGTTACGTGATTGCATTCAAACCGTGTTATTTTGATTTGTGTCGTTTTGATGAGTAGCGGTGAGTATAGTTCTTCTAATATTTTGAATTAAGTCAGTTTAGAGGATAGAAATCTGTAGTAAAATTGGTTTTATATAAAGTTGTGTCACTTTAATTGCTTAAAGTAACACAAATGTTCAAATATAATTTGATTTAGGCCACTTTTGTTGTAATATGCTTTGATTTATGTCACTTTTGTTGTAACAAATTTAACGAAACACTAACGAATTAACTACGTAAGCCTTCCAACTTTTTGAAAATTATAAATCTGTGTGAAGTAGTTTGATATGTATTTCACAGAAAATGTGTAACTTCTTATCCTTACATTAAACTTATACAGGGTGACTTCGAAGTTGAGTCATTTATTTTAACAGTGAGTAGATCTAATCAAAAGAAATGTTTTTTTCCTTTACCATTTTTCTGGTAAAATTAAAGTAACAAAGTTATAGCCCTTTGGAAGTTTGAGTACCGCCCTGACTCAATAATAATATTATGTGCTCGTGTTTGGCGACAACGGATATAATCCGCCGTATCGGTTCATCGCATCGGAAACAAAAAAGCGAAAGAATTTGGAACGATGTTTTTACAATTATTTTATTCATTTGTATACAGTCAGTGTCAGTGAATAGTGGTGTCTGTTGCGTGGCTCAAACGAAATAAAAAATGGCACATGTTTATGCGGATCGGTTTCCCAATCGAGTGCAACCAACCCCTCGTGCCTTTGTTAATGTAGTACAACGGGCTCGTGAATCAGGTGACGGCATGCCGGTGCTCCAAGAACTCACGATCATATATACAGGTCCGCACTGAAATACTTGTCAGAGGATACTTTATAAAACAAGTTAAAATTTTTTTTTAATTTTTTTTTTATTTTTACACACTTATTTTGGTTTATCTTCCTTCTACAATCATTATCTGAAAATTAATGACTCAACTTCAAAGTCACCCTGTATACTGGGAGAGGACTTCAAGGCTTATTAAATCAGGAAATCTAGAATTAACTCACAGAAAGTAATTGGAATATTGAAATTCCTTTTCTCGCTCTTCTTCATAATATCTATAGAGGTCCATCACCTTTTTACCACTATCGATATATTTCCGAATAGTGTAAGCCCTTAGAGATAGTGCAATTCAATTCGGTGTATGACAATCAATTTTGACACGGGGTTCACCTGTGGTTGGACTTCATAATTATCAGGCCAAATGAAACTACATAAATATGTTTGACTGACCTTTTTAATGACGTTTTTTCGTTTTTGACAAAAATAAGCTAGTCAAGAATTTCTTAACAACTCAATTTTTTAGAAGACCACTTATAAAATTTTGTTTTGGCGTTTTGTGGTTATGTCTTTGCCCCGCTTTCATTTAGAGGTTCATCATCACTTTTCGTTAAACTTTTGTCACTGCACCAGGATACTTGTTGATGGCATCTGGATCTACATCTTATTATACAGGGTGTTCCATAATTATTGCGACAAAATGATAGGGGTTGTAGAGGGCATAAAAATATGCAATTTTGCCTTATAAACCCCTGTTCGTAAATATGCCGTTTGAGCACTACCGCTAATTTTACCTTAAGAGCTCATAGGAGAAACAAAAATTTCACCAGCTGCAAAATGTTCGTCTAGCACATTTCATGGTCTCGCCGGTTTGTAAAAAAAAGCCTGCTGAGTTTACATTTTTGTTATCGTAAATTCTCCACACCGATTCATTTAATTTATCTGAGTGGTGTGTCAAACTAGATAGTAAATAACAGTACCTTATTGTTAAAATGCAGCGTTATTCGTATGCGGAACTTACGGATATGCATTTAATTTACGAAGAAGCTGGTGGTAGCGGAAGACGAGCCTCGCGAATCTACGCCCAACGGTTTCCGGAACGTCCTCATCCGCATCACGCCATTTTTGCAAGGCAACCAAACTTTGGTCGCTACGTTTTGTTCACTGACGAGTCCTGTTTTACAAAGGACGGTTATTTTAATAGTCGTAACAGTCACATTTGGGATGAAGAAAACCCTCATGCCATAGCCCTCCATAGAGACCAACATCAGTTTTCAATTAACATCTGGTGCGGCATCGTGGACGAGCATATCATCGGGCCATATTTGCTTCCACCACGTTTGGATGGGCATGCTTATGCTTACAGCATGTGCTACCGGAACTACTAGAAAATGTGCCGCTGAACATAAGAGCCAACATGTGGTTTCAACACGATGGCGCTCCAGCCCACTTTTCTTTACAAGTGCGGCAGTATTTGGACGACAAATTTCCAAATAGGTGGATAGGCCGAGATGGCCCTGTGCCTTGGCCTGCGCGATCACCCGACCTGACCCCACTGGATTATTTTCTCTGGGGCCATCTGAAAGCTTTAGTGTACGAAACTCCTGTTCCCAACCAACAAGAGCTACTGGGAAGAGTGATGGCCGCGTCCGCACATGTTCAGGACATGGGGGTATGCCACAGAGTTCGCCGATCATTGAACAATCGTGCACAGCTGTGTATTGAGCAAGGTGGAGGACACTTTGAGCAATTACTGTAGGTAAGCTGTTTCAAGAAACTGATCTTTTTTTTTGTTGCAGCCCAAACGGCATATTTCCGAACAGGGGTTTATAAGGCAAAATTGTTTATTTTGATGCCCTCTACAACCCCTATTATTTTGTCGCAATAATTATGGAACACCCTGTATATGTCGCCCTCACTATTATGTATGGTTGTTGTTTACCCCTTCCATCATGGATAATAGATCCCTATGTACTAGATAATATTTATGTATTACATTTTTAAGTCATTTTCTATCCCAGGCTTTAAAATAAATCATGCTGTCTCAAAAATGTATCAAATTGTAACACACTCGATTTACCTACCTAATAATGTTTCCAATCGTAGTATAAGACATTAAATTTTTGGTCTCTTTAGCTTTGTTTTTTTTTTTGTTGTAGGCAACGGTATGGATATCTCAAGTTGAAAGGCTTTTATTGTTAAGCAGGGTATCGCTGCAAATCAAGCAAAATATCCGCCAGAAACAACGAAATGTACTCTTAAAATACCAGCACCTAGTGATTATCTTAATGCTGAACTTGGTTCTCAACTGAATGACTTGCTTTTGAGTTCGATGATTGAAGCCGAAATATCTACAACTGAGAAGATTCCAACTGATTCTAGCAATCTCAGTGATCATAGAGGATACGACTTGGTTTTATATGATAAACATTGTAATACTACCAATCACCAGCCTCAAGATGCAGTAATGCCTTTACCTCAAGAAAACTTCACGATGGAGACCGTAACTCAAGAATCTCTTCGGTCAGAAAACATTTTCGAAGAGGCTACAAGCAATAGTCCTCAGCCTGGATGTAGCAACTATTACACAGGGTCTTGTAATATAGATCGTTCTACAGTTGTTCATTTAAAAAGAAAATAAAAAAATTATTATGTCTCGCCCATACATAGCGGAGAATGACGTAGATGACTCAGATGCAGATCCAGATTTCATCAACAAGCATCCCGGTAGTGACAAAAGTTCAACGAAGAGTACAGAAGAAGTAATAAATGGAAGCTTAGCAGAGATATAAGTTACGAAAGGCAAAACAATAAAACGGAATGTTGGTAACTGGTCTTTAAAAAAACTAAATTGTTAAGAAATTCTGGACAGCTATTTGTTCTGGGTATTGGGAACTTGCGCATTTACAAAAACAAAGAGAATTTATAGAGAAGCATACTGAATCTATAAAACCGAAATACCGTTATTCATGTACGAAAAATTATGGACAAATGAATTCGGCATTTTATTTCAATCTCAACAGGAATCGCATTAGGGTATGCAAGATGTTTTTTAAGGCCACCCTCAACATTAACGACCGTCCTATTCGTACAGCGCTACAAAAACGAACCGATGAGGGTTTTATTATCACTGATCAAAGAGGAAAACATGGTAAACAACCACAGGTGAATCCCGAAATTGAAGATACCGTGAGAAAATTTATAAATTCCATACCCCAATTGAATCGCATTATCTGAGGGCTCAAACTACTCGAGAATATATTGATAGTAGTAAAAACTTGGCGGACCTGTATAGAGATTATAAAGAAGATTGAGAAAGTTAACAACTTCCGTACGCCAATTATGTGATCTTTAATCGTATTCAATGGCGAATATAACATTTCATTTTATATACCCAAAAAAGATCAGTGCGATTTTTGCTTTTCCTATACAAATGCAGATGATGAAGGCAAACAAAAATTGATGGACAAGTACAATTTCCACATGAAAGAAAAGAAGCTGTCGCGTCTAGAGAAGGAAGCTGATAAAAAAATTACAAATGGTTCAATCGTCGTAGTTTATGACCTAAAGGCAGTAATGCCGGTACCCAGAGGGCAGATCTCCTCCTTCTATTGTAAGACTAAACTGAATTGTTATGATTTTACTATAAGCGATTTATATGCAAAAAACGTCAATTGCTTCTTTTAGAATGAGACTGAAGGAAAACGTGGAGCGATTGAAATTGGAAGCTGCGTACTTTTTTACCTCAAACAGCTTGTTGAGAAAAGTAAGACTGCTCAACCTTTGGATGTAATATTATATTCAGACAATTGTTGTGGTCAGCAGAAGAATAATTATTTAGTCTCCGCCTACTCATACGCGGTAAACAAACTACCAATCCGCAGTATCACCCATAAATATTTAATAAAGGGGCATTATCAAAATGAGCGGGATAATGTACATAGTATTATTGAGAAGCAAATTATGAAATATCTCAAATCTGGACCGATTTACGTGCCTGATGAGTATGAAACACTAATTGGAACAGCAAAAAAAGTGGTTCCCCTTATAGAGTTCACCAGCTTACATTTGAAAATTTCTACGATTTAAAAGCGTTACATGAACAGTGATACTGAAAAAGGAAAAGTTAGCTGCAATGACATGAAAATACTTGAAGTGTGTAAGGAATACCCGGATTCATTCTTCTATAAAATGTCCTATGAACAGGAGGAATTCAGAAAAGTCGATATGAATAATGTGAAAAACACTAGATCCCAAGAGCATAATACAGACTCGATTAGCTTAGTTCAAGCTTATTCTCATAAGTTTCCATTGAGTGACTTAAAAAACAGCACTTACAGGAACTAGCTGATAAGGGAACAGTTAAAAACAATATTACGACTTTGTTTATAAAAATGTACTTAGCATTTAATTCAGTTCAAATCTTGTGAAGTAGCTTTTAGCTAGAAGTCTGAAAATTATTTTAATCTAAATGCAAGCCTCTTATTGTTCCTTATTATGAGTTTCTGTATGTTGTGTTTTTCTCCCTTGTTTAAAAATAGGAGTACCTGTTCAGTATTTAGGGCCAAATCAATGTGTTTTTGATGTGTTGTGTAAGAAAATAAAAATATTGGGAGTAAATCTTATACTTCTTTTCTTATTATTTTTAATAATATCCAACAACAAAAGTGTCACAAGTCTTTTTTTCCTTTTCAGTTCTCAACTCAACTGTCGGTTTTGGATATAATTCCAGGATTTTTGTTCAAATCAATCATCAAAAGTGATATAACTTGAAAAAGGCTTTTCGTTAAAGGATACCAGCCTTGAATAGAGAATATAGTATAGCATACGTATTTTTATGAGTTATACTATTTATCCGAACGAATGTATTTTTATAAAAAATATTTAGAGTGTAGAAAACAGTTTTCTTCGGTTTGCCAAAACTTAGTTTTTAGAGTTGTGCCACTTTTGTAGCAAGGGTGCGAAATGTGCAGGGTTTTTTTTCATCGCCTTAAAAAACTGTAAAAGTGGATATAGCCGGTTTTGCACGTGAGCTCCTCATTGGAGTGTGGATAGACGCTAGCAGCTCACCTCGCGCCTTGCTTTGTGACTCGCAGCGCTCGAGTCCGTAGAGGTTTTTTGGTCACGAGTCAAAGGACCTCGCGACTCGCGACAAACGCAAGCGTGGTGTTTACATTCGCGGTCTCGCTTCATTCAGATTTCAAACGTTGTGCCGAGCGGATTGTGTGCTTTCAACCTGCTTAAATGGATTGGTCACAAGAAGAAATGTTTCGGTTTCTAGAATTATTTCAAATGGAACCGATAATTTGGGATACCAAACATAAATTCCACAAAAATGACCAAAAAGTAGACGATGCATGGTCGAAATTATCTCAAGACATGTATAGACCTTCATCCGAACTAAAAAATAAGAAAAATTCTCGCATAGAAACCTTTCGCCAGCATCTTCGGTGCAAAAAACAATCAATCACATCCGGCGCAGGAGAAGATGATATTTAGAAGCCAGTGTAGGTGTATTACGATGTTATGGAAGCATTTGTTCAGTCTTTTTTTACTTTTCTTCTATTCAAATTAATTGCGTAATAGTAGAAGCTCAGTCAGCAAAGTCTTGTTGCCGCTAGCATTTCGCCGTCCTCAATTATTGCTAGCTCAAAGACAACTTAACTCACCACGGAAATCTATACAGGAAGATCATTTACCATCGATCACGTAAGCTGCGAACCGAGACATGAGACGAAGCACGTACCGAGGTACGAAGCGAGAGTGTAAACTACGTAAAAATTCCTTAAAACTAACAGCGAGGGGTTGAGAGACGATGATAAGAAGACTATTGAAAGATTGACGATGATCATCGAAAACCCAGCAGCGGACAATTAACGACCTGACAGTTATATTAGACCTCCTACTAGAAATCCAGGTACCTTGACCTTGTAAATACTACACATTCTTCCCAAACACTCTTACAAAATCCCAATAATGACAAACTGCCAACTTCAAGGCTGCTTGGCTATGACAGTGGTAATTATATGTTTGTACGTATAAAATGCGGTGGTGTAGTGATATCGTATTCTTGTTATATTTCATTTTTGTAAATATTTACTAGTTTCTCGCGTTACCTTCTAAAATGCAACTGATTCGCTATTAATAGCACTAATGTATTTATTCATTTCAGGAAGCAGATATTAAATAATAGTTTCCAACGTTTTTTCTGCGTAAAGTGAAAGATTATGGCGGGCTTTCCTTTATTCTTTTATTTACTTTGGATGTTTACTTGCCTGAAAAATATCGTTCAGGGCAGTTGTTCTTTGTGCACTTCTATTTTGTTTTTTGACTGCTGTGATTTGTGCTGTTTTTGTCTTCTTTGAGACTGAAAATGTGCGTGTGTGACCGTCCAAGGTGTATAAACGCAATTGCCATAGAAATTGTAAGCATTCGAAATGGATTAGGGGAGCATCGATTATGATAAGGTAAGCCGTTGTTTTTCAGTTCAACTATCTTGTATAATTGATTCTATAGGTTGTTGAATCGCGTAATCGAATTTTGAATAAAAGTAGATTTATTGAGTGCGTATTACACCTTTATTGCTACGCCTACGGAACCTTCTCGAATCAACGAGTACCTTCTATGCAGACTATATAGGTCGACGGCACGGAGAGGGAAGCAGAGTAGAGTATAGTTCAGTGAATGGCACGACATAATAAGTGGTCAGACATGAATAGTGGTGTACATAAACGTTCCATCTAGTTAAATAAATTAGTACATTTCTTTTTGTGGAATCCAGAGTCTTAATACACACCTAAAAGGACCCAGAAAAACGCTACAATAATAATAATGAAAGCTATTCTTATTTATTACACAGTTAGACAAGTTTGGCGAGGTATACAGGGTGACTTCGAAGTTGAGTCATTTATTTTAACAGTGAGTAGATCTGATCAAAAGAAATGTTTTTTTCCTTTACCATTTTCCTGGTAAAATTAAAGTAACAAAGTTATAGCCCTTTGGAAGTTTGAGTACCGCCCTGTCTCAATAACAATATTATGTGGTCGTGTTTGGCGACAATGGATATAATCCGCCGTATCGGTTCATCGCATCGGAAACAAAAAAGCGAAAGAAAACGATGTTTTTACAGGTATCTCATTCATTTGTATACAGTTAGTGTCAGTGAATAGTGGTATGTGTTGCGTGGCTCAAACGAAATAAAAAATGGCACATGTTTATGCGGATCGGTTTCCCAATCGAGTGCAACCAACCCCTCGTGCCTTTGTTAATGTAGTACAACGGGCTTGTGAATCAGGTGACTTAAGACCTCACAGGGGACCTCACGATCAAATACAGGTCCGCACTGAAATTCTTGTCGGGAGGATACTTTATAAAACAAGGTAAAAATTTTTTTTTATTTTTTTTTTATTTTTTCACACATATTTTGGTTTATCTTCCTCCTACAATCATTATCTGAAAATTAATGACTCAACTTCAAAGTCACCCTGTATAATAGTGATGAAGTTTTTCCAACATATGGAAGTACCCTTTATCGAAATCGGATTGTTATCTTCCATTTCCCCAATTCCTCTTTTCATCTCGCTTTTTTCTGTTTTTTAATAAACTAACGTTTCATTGGGTTTCAATGGTATTTTGTATACGGTGGCCCGTTTATGGTAGTCCAACTTTGTTTTTTTGATAAAACAGATCCTAAAAACTTATTTTACTTTAACAACTATGACTCAAAAATCAATAGGCTATGAGCCTGAATTCTTCATTTTGCATTTTTTGGAATATCTGTGATTCCGGTCACAAAAATCTATGCATTCGTAAGTGCTTTACAAGATTGCCAAGCATTCACAATCATCCGTAAGTAGTGAGGGCTTAAAATATAATGAGATAGCTGTTCCTCTAGTATTTACTAAATTAATAATAGCAGCTTATTAGCAGTAAATGCTAAAACTACAACGCCGTAAGAAATTCTGTGCCTGGAAGTTCTGCTTCATTGCTTTTGCTGTCATCTTGATTTTCTGGCACAAATCTAAAGACTCGTGCAACTACAAAACAAAAATTATTGCTAATAGTTATTGCATAAATACTTGGAAATTCCAAAAATCCTAGACAGTACAGCAGGTCAGATTTTGTGAATTTTCAAGTATGTACTTACTAAATAACTGTTTGCGGTAAGGGTAGAGATAGTGCAGATAAATTGCATGTTTTACGTGCAGGTACCAGAATGCGAGTGGTAATTTTATTTTTGTTGTTTATGCACAAGCTAGTAAGTTCCTTCAAGATTTGCGCCACAAAATCGGGACAGCAGCAACAGAAATGAAGAAGAATGTATAGACACAAACTTTTTATGGAGATGTCGCTTATGCACCTGAAGCCATGGCAAATACTTCCAGGCTAAGAAGTATAAGCTGTTGTTATTAGTATAGTAAATACCAAAGAAACAGCTATATGGATTTTGGTAGACCTACACTACTTACAGTCGATTTTAAATGCGCACTCTAATGTGGACCCTGTATACCACATCCATAAATATTGACCTCTTACATTTTTACAAGAAATTAAGTAAAGCGCAGTTCAAATAACTTTTCGTTAACAACTGGCTATTTCTGTACAATGTGGAACTTTTCGATATAAAATTTACAGTGTTGGTTTTAATTAAAATCGCTTCACTTTCACTATTATCTGAAATATTGAATTTAATAGTTATAGCATATGCTTACAAGAGTCCTCGGTCCATACCACCTACCGCTTCACTAACCCGGGGCACCCTTTATGCGTGTGCTCAGTACTATTTTCTATTTTAGAAAAGGCTAAACATTTTATTGGTACGTCGTCTAGTAACAAGGCTAGCGGCAGGCCGAATTATTCTGTGTTCGGTGCCAATGCCCAATAAAATCTGCGGTAGGGGGGAAAAGGCGTACAGCGTACAGCTCTACCTTTGACGGTATGGATGAAGACATTCAGCCGCAGCTAGAAAAGCAATAAACTCTGTTATCGCAAATTTGACAATCCCCCGTAATGCGGGCATCGCCGATACCGGTGTTCTGAAGAGCAGTGGGTTGGATTTAGGAGAAACTATAGTTTTTTGCAGGGTTTAATAACTGAGCTGTCACCTAGAGGAGTACAAGTCTTTTTGCGGCGTGATGTATTCCTTTAAAATTAAACTACGTAAGACGCTACGAAACAAGACCGACATGACCAAAATCGCAGTCTACCTCAACTGCAAGCGATACAAATGAGCAGTCTGTGTCTAATCTCTAATCTATCGGTTGCTTTTACGCCTTCGTCATCTCAGGTATCAGAAAACACGGCTTCATAGCTCCCACGCAAGGTACGTGTAGCCCCAGTTCGTCGCGATGCCTCTAGATGGCGAGGCGTAAATCACAAGTTTATTTCTTTAGGCATCAAAGTTGAACGCGCAGTTTCAGTCGACGCAGGAATCAGTTTAATGCTTATATCCGAGGATTATTACCGCAGAATTATTCGTCTCTTCAGGGACGAGGAGGTGTCCCACCACACTTTCCCTCCGCTCTCGGAGAGGAATATTCATGAGGTAATCAGAGGAGTACCTGCGACACTTTTGGAAACGGAAATCAAGGAAGAGTTACTACAAAGGGGATATGCCCCCTGCACATAATTCGGCTAAAATTAAGTGGCGGCGCTCCCATGCCCTTGGTGGTAGTCATACTGCCCAAGATATAAAAATCTCAGCGGCTGTTCAATGAACATGAGCTGCTAGGTTTGGTTATCTGCGTCGAAGTTCAAAAGATTACAAGGCTCATTGGCAATGTTATCGCTGTCAAAAATATGCACTGCACTGCACTGTCTGAAATGTGTTTCTGATCACATGACCCATTTATGTCCTCAAACAGGACAAGAGGAACGAAAGTGCGCGAACTATGCAGCTAATACCCCAACTTGCCGATTTGTCCCTAGGAAAAATCTGCTAGTGATAGCGCAAAAGGTAAGTTACGCGGATGCAGCTAGAGATGCAACCCGGGCTACCCCCTCTGTCAGCTCTTCTGCGAATACGCAAAATGTGGACCTGGCAACCGCGCTAAGGTGCTTACAGCAGATCCTCTCATTAGCGCAACACAGGTTTTTCAGGCGATCTTTCCTGCAAATATCAAGGTACAAGAGGGCAGCCTGCATTTAAAAAGATATTTTTTGTAACTGTGTGGGTCTAAGGGACATCCCCAAACAAAGGAGAATTTCATCAACCTCTTCTGGACGAAAGCTTAAATGTGGCCATGCTACACAAACTGACTTAATCCGGGAGATCGTTTAGCTTTCCTGTATTGACTACCACAGAAGCACAACAGATGCAGAGCATCGAGACGGCTTCCGTGATGGTCAATATGATGTCCGATGTGCCGTTGAAAATCCGTCCACTTATTGCAGGGGACTTCAACTGCAATCGTCGAGCATGGCATTTTAGGTTGAATCCCATTAGTAAGATCCGACTGTATAACCCAGCTCATACATAGTACTTAGAAGCCGACGCATTACCCATTCAATCACCTTCAGGAACCTGATGTCCTTATCCTTATCCAAATCGCGCCTCATAGAGTTCTCCAATATTCCGATCATAGATGATGACAATGGTATAGATGCAGCTCAAGCGGATTGGACAAGTTTTGTTCAGCAAGCACTGCAGCGTACAGCTACACTTCCCGTGCCGCGACACGGCAGACCTTTTCTGCATGTAGACATTCGTCTAAAAATTTCTGATAAAAAAAACTGCAATTAAGTAAGCGAAAAGGTCCTGTCATGCTGATGGCATTCACAGGGCGACGAATCTTGTTCATGAATTAAGAAATGCTCTTCATGAATTCCGCAATAAGCAATGAAACGACTTTCTGGCGGGGATACTTGACTAAACTATAACTCTCTGGAAAGTCATTCAGAAATGGAAAGCGAGAATAAATCCTACGGTCCTGCAGGCATTGTCGTCAGGACAGAGGAAAAGGTAGAGGTTATCGCTGATGCCATGGAAAGACAGTTCTTTCGCAAACTATGACCTTAATATTGACCTCTACGCGGAGCAACACATCGTAAGATCTGTCAGGAGATATATTAGCGTCAAGAGCGTCAGTAACAGTCCTTTCCTCATCAGAAGCTTCTTCTTCAGAAGCTTCTTCATTCGAAGATCTGCATATCACCTCAGCGGAATCTCCCGAGATCCCGCATGACCTACCAGCAGAGATTCAAGGAGATGTTAAAGACCTCAGGGTGCGTAAAGCGACTGAGGAGGATCAAATCACTATTAAGGCGCTGAAGCTGCTTTCGCGGAAGTCCTTAATTTATCTCGTGACAATAATTAGAGCCAGTACTACCCATCCGCGTGGGTTCGATATTTGCGAAGGATTAGCGTCCCATTAGCCTGCTGTCAACTCCATCTGAGCTCGCTGAAAATTCGATTCTACATGACCTTGAGAATTTCTCGTCAGACATGCTAACCTGCAATTCGGTTTTCGGTCTGAGCTCAGTACGGAGCTACAGGCGGTTAGGCTGGTGGAACGAGTAACCAGAAGATTCACCCTTAATAAAAGCACTGGCATCTTGCTTTTGGATGTCTCAAAAGCATTTGACAAGGTGTGGCATGCTGGCCTTCTGTATAAACTAATTCGAAAGGGCTTCTCTTTATGGCTTTTGAAACTACTGAAATCTTTGATAGCTAGGAAATTTCGGATCAAAATTGACAATGTTCTGTCGGCCCATTACAGCCGGTATCTCTCAGGGGCCTTGGACCAATCCTTTACTCACTGAACATGACGTCCCTAGCCCCAGCAACTGTGAAGTCTATCTTTATGTTGACGATATTGCATTGGTGGCTCAGTCGTGGTCTGGTGACCCAGTCTACGACAGGCTGCAAAGTGCGGTGCAGGAAGTTTTAGAGTGGGCGGATCGGTAGGTGATTAAAATTAACCATTCAAAAGCGCAGGCAATCTATTCTACGAAAAGATGTCGCGAAATTTCATAGAATGGAGTTCGTATACCATGGGAAAAGTCCGCTTAGTATCTCGGTGTCATTCTGGACAAAGGGATGACTTGGCGGAGTCATATTGAAGCGTTGAAGACCAAATTTATTATGTAAATGTTCAGAATTACGTTTGATTAACAAGATTCGGAGAGCCTTATAGAGATAAGGTGGTAATAAGACCAGCAGTGACTTACGCTTGTGTGGCTTTACTGCCAAAGCACACATACGAAATCTGCAGGTTCTGCAAAGCAGGACGTTGCGCAGAATTACTGACGCCTCATGGCATGTCTCTAACGAAACTCTTTACAGAGACCTCGATATCCTTTACCTAAAGGACTACATCCAGCAACAGGCGAAGCGGCGCTACAGCCAAGCGGACTCGCACAGCAGCCCATCTGTTGGGTGAGTCAGTGGACTGCACAGTCGTATAAGTTCGCGGTTCGGACTTTAACCAAATTAATCCGCGCGACCAAAATTAGAGCATTTTGACAAAATCCTTAGAAAAATAACGGACCGCTTTGACAACCAACGATGACTTGACTTGACCTCGGTACAATGGCATAACACTCTTTGACACTTTGACTACAACTTTTTTTTGAAGGTCTGCGAGTTATTCTGCTGCCGAGCAATTTTCCCAGTAGTGACTGAAATTATTAAAATCAATCTAATGATTATATTTCTTTTATCTCCAAACGATAAAACGTAGCACCCTATATGGACATATACAGACTCCTAACTGTTTATACCTAACATCTACTAGAACGGGTATTGTATTTATATTTTATTTTGAGAAATATAAACAAACATTGCGAAGATGAACTAAAATATTTTAAATAGCAAAATAACAACATTCTTATCGAAACATAAACAAGTATTCATTCATTATAATTTCAGCGTTATTTGTTGAACTTTTCGCCACACATAGCGAGGTTATTAGCGTCTTTCTAGTGATGGATATAATAAATATACTCGATTTTTTTCTAAAATATCTCCCAAAATAGCGGAAAAATATACGGTTTGTGTAAAAAGGACCTCCAATCCCTGGTTTGGCTGGTTTGGCTACAACAGCATATTTATCACTTGATCTGGAGATCAAAACCTTTGATCCAGATAAAAAATGATGAATTAAAAAACTGTTTTAGGAAAACTGGATCAAGAATTGGCCAATCGGAGAGGACCCTTAATCGTGGATCAAATCTCATATAATGTCTGGGATTGATATGACATCAATAACAGAACACTTTATTGAAAAAAATAGTGTATCATCTGAAAGAGATAATTTTAGAAAAAACGATTACTTATTAAAAATGCATCGACGTGTCGATTGCCGATTAAATTGCCGTCTAATGTAATTTGTAGATACGAGTATATGAATCAGTTTGGCACACACATCCTGTGTGTGCGCGAAATTTATGCAAAGTAGTGGCCATGATATTATTAATGAAAGTATTTCAGTATAGATATAACGTAATGTACGTTTCTTAGGGAAAAGAAAGATCACAGGAAAATCATTATTATATTTGAAATCAGAACTGCCTTGTGCATCCAGTCACAGGATTGAACAGTGCTACCACAAACGTCATATTATTCAACGAAAATTCGTGAGGCCGAAATCACGGTAGATCCACAACATAAACGTTAGATTGGACAATTACACTCCATTTTGGCTCTTTTAATTGAACTAAACAATGCATGTTATTAGGTTCAACTGTGTAAAAATAACAAACATTTGTATGGTAATACATATTATTCATGTTACTATGTGCTGCAAATATATCAATTATCACTAGTAGAGGAAAACAAATAAGTACTAGACATGGGGCTGGGAAGATGCGCTAGCAAATATTCACTCACGTGTTAATTAGGGTGATTTATCGCCATGAGGAATATGTAAATCAATTCATAAACACAGCATTCACACTCTAACGTGCTATCTTGATTTGTTACAAGCATGGAAGGAATCTGTGGTTGTTGTATGTAGATCAAGTTCGATCTCACGATGTACGAAAAATAACATCTCAGGCAGGTGTTTAGTTTTAAGGTATTTTATCATATATCATGGTAAGTACAGCCATGTAGCGGATGCTTACATGTAATTTTGAGAGATGTTTTCTGTATATTTAATTTTATCATTCACCTGTAGATGGCGCTACATGCATTCCCTTTTATTAACTAAAGTTAGAGGTGGCGTTGAATTACTATGTAATAAAATGGAAATGAAGTAGATTTTGTGGAAACCACGAAGCACGCCCTAAGCAAATTTTGTCTGCTATTTTTCCTAAGCATTTATGTTGTCCTCAGATAATAGGGTATTATCAAATTCTGACAACAGTGGCTTATGTGATATGGCCCTCCGAGAAATCAAAACAAAACTAAAAAGAGAATCGGGCTACCCAAGCTTGAAGAGTTTCTTATTTTGAATGTGATACTGAGTTGTTTTTGTATTTGTGATGAATGTTATATAAATCAGATTCGAAAAACGAAACAAGGGACACTTCATAAACACCGTCAATAAAAAGTAAGAGTATATGGCAGTGTTGCCGAACCGAAGGCCAAAATCGGTAGAAAGATGAAAAAAGCATATTTTTCTATCATGTTTTCTTGTTGTGTTCAGGCTACAGATATACAAAATTTCTATAAATATGAAAAACTGAAAGTAGACTTCTAAAAAAAAAACGTGTATATTTTTACAAAAACAAAGTATAACGACCATACACAGCTATGATACGATAATATGGATAACAGGTACCACTGAAAAAGACATAAGAGGTGTGGTTCAAAATCCGGTCAGTTACTCTCTTTTTGTTTTGTATCATCCGGATAAAATTGATGAAAAGGACTGATTATCCTCAAATACCAAAACGGAAGAGAGAAGCATGACCTAACGTACGTTTTGATATATCTTCCCATCTCCCTATCTTTTCCACTTTCCAGTCATAAAACGAACTTCAAAAACATTTTTTAATTCCAAAAATAATAAGAGGACTATGGCTTAAAAATAATTTACTTGAAGAATTGTGCTGACTGGATTTGGCACCAAACTCGTCTATTGAAATGACAAAACATTCCAATTGTCCTTAAGATCGTACCAATGTTGTTTGAAAATATTAGAAATCATGCTGTCAGCAATAATGAAATTGTAATAATTTCCTCGTTTATGACTCCATGAACTTAAAACTACATTACCTAACATTTTAGTAATTTAGCATTTAAACCGACGGACTTGGGTTTCCTTGTCGCTTTTCCTTCAATGCGGTAATGATGATTTAACTAAATCTACATCCCTCGTGTGCCGATTGCATAAGTGTACGCATATGTATGATTGGTATGAGACATAAAAGTACCTAGAAATCATTTCTTTTAATTTTATTTTGGTCCCGGTTCTTTTTCGGAAAAAAATCTGGAAATAGCTGAAACATCTTGAAAAATCGTGGGAAATCAGGACGTTTTCGGTGTTTCGATAAATGAGATCTCATTTTGGCAGCAATACCGAAATATCGGTAGGTTCGGCAACACTGGTATGGGAATCTTCCCTTTATAGGCTGTTACAGTGGGATAGTGATGGGAATTACCGAAGATGTGCACTGGACAGCTTCACCTGTGGTCGATAACTATATATCGTTACTACCTGTATTCCTCTCAAATGCACTACTTTATCATGTCATGTAAGAATGATATATATTTGTATCGAATCCACATTTCGAAGATGTACTGATTGCCCGAATATTTGAAAAAAAATTCAATTGTTAATAAGAATAGTTTAACCTGATCGTTTGTCTTTATCATAGATGAGATAAAATCTATTGGAAAATTATAATTATAATGTATCACAAAATATTAAAAAACTGAAGTGCGTTTTCGAATATCGTTACTATCTGACTTCGATAACCGACAAAAAGAGACACAAAAAGGAACGGTTTCCATTTTACATTTTGAAGACTTTATAGTACAATTTCTTATCTGGTATCTACCATTTTTTCTAAAATTTTATAAAGCAAAGGCAACAGTATACAGGGTTATCCAAATTAAGTGTCCACCATTAGTAACTTTGTTATTAGTGAAAATACAAAGTTGTTTGAATTAGCAAACTAGTAGCATTTTTAACGCTGGTAAAAATGAGAAATAAAAAAAAACAATTGAGAATCGTTATTTTGATTTTTTTCAGTAAAATAACATTTTTTTAAATGGAAATCCCTGTATATTATATTTTTTTCTGTTAAAGCATCAAATTTTAAACAAAAAAGCTTACAATAACTTTTCTCCTAGGTTACAAATTGTTGAAGTTATGGCCTCCAATCTGAAACAATTAAATTGTATCGACAAACTTTATTTTCAACATCAACTTATAATCTTACAAAATACAATAACATTTTTTTTTAAAGAAGATGCTCGAAAACACCACCTTGTTCTTCAATACATTTTTGGGCACGTTTTTCAACTGCTCGAACTGTCTTAAGTATGGTCCTACCATCTATCTGGGTTATCCTTTCCCTAACTGCAGTCTTTAACGCGTCAAGGTTATCGTACCTTCGCTTGTAAATTTGGTTCTTTAAGTAACCCCACAAGAAGTAATCAAGTGGGTTTAGATCTGGTGATCTGGGAGGCCACTGTATTGGGCCATTTGTTCCTATCCACTGATCATTAAAAGTAGTACTTAGAAAATGATAAGTACCTCTGGAGTTGTGGGCAGGTGCGCCATCTTGCTGAAAATGCAGATGATGTCTACTTATAAGATCCAATTCGTCTAAGAAATTAGTCAGAATTTCTGACATAAATTCCACATATCTTTCACCAGCCATGTTGTTTTCATAGCCGTCTGAATATTATAATACTGCAAATAATTAAAAATATTTATCGTTATTTTGACTTTATTTTTGACTTTAGCGGAAAAGTCATTATGAACTTGTTTGTTTAAAATTTGATGCTTTAACAGAAAAAAATATAATATACAGGGGTTTCCATTTAAAAAAATGTTATTTTACAGAAAAAAATCAAAATAACGACTCTCAATTGTTTTTTTTTTATTTCTCATTTTTACCAGCGTTAAAAATGCTACTAGTTTGCTAATTCAAACAACTTTGTATTTTCACTAATAACAAAGTTACTAATGGTGGACACTTAATTTGGATAACCCTGTATATGCGTCTAAACCAGATAAAGGTGTTTGAAATAATTGTAACACAGAAACATAGAAAGTAATTAAGGAGTTTTTTCAATTTGCTAAGGTGCTTATGTTTGTTTTGAATTTGGTTTCATCCAGTTCTACTAAAACGCTTTCTAATTGGTCACTGTTGATTCGGATCATACATTTTGATCTCAGGATCTAGTGAAAAATATGTTTTTGGACCCCATTATTTATAATGAATTTATTAGTTTAAAATGTGGATTAGAGGGCCTTATTTTCGCTAGATGGAGAGGGAAAAAACGACAAGAGCTAAGCTACACATTGTAGTATAAAATGGCTAGACGACCTCGAATTTCCAAGGAGGCATCTAACCACAACCACGCGGCCGCTTATAGGCACTTGCTGTGGTACTTCAAGCCCAAAGGATCTCCAGAGAGAAAATGATGAAATCGTATACGAGAGAGAAGTGTATATAGAAACAGGGACCATACATATCAATTGCCCGTCAGGTTGAATGGTCAGTCATATCTTTCTATAAAGCAGTTTGCATGAGCTTTTTCAGGGTTTATTCTACATGGACTGAAATAGCTTTTACAATAAAATGAATAATGGAATACAACCTCAATTTTCTTTACCGCCCCCCAAGGTAGAAGGATGGAAGAGACTTCTGACAAAAAAAATCGAATTTAATATTTTTTGCGTTGATTTCTAATAAGCTCTGTTAAAAAGTGACAAACCATTGCCACATACTGTTTATACAGGGTGTAAAGTTAGTAGTGGATCAACGGAAGTCAGGTGATAGATGGTTTAAAAACCTGTCGAATGAACCCCTATACGTGTCATCCGAAATTTTATAGTTCAGGAGATATTTGCAATTTTGTGAAATTTTGAAAAAACGGGATAATGAACTATCAATCGCAAATGCAACTAAATCATTAGACTTAGGGCTGTGATTTTTTTTGAGATGAGCTAAATAGTTAGTCTTAGCAATCGTTATGTCACTTTTTAACAGAGCTAATTAGAAGTCAACGCAAAAAATCTTAAAATTAATTTTTTTGTGAAAAGCCTCTTCCATCCCTCATTTTAGGAGGGCGGTAAAAAAATTGCTGTTGTATTTCATTATTCATTTTATTGTTTCATTTCAATCCATGTAGAATAAACCCTAAAAATTTCAGCTTGCTACGATAAGTGCCTCACGTTGAAAAATGTCTATGTTTGGTGCAGGTGGGTATCTATACATGTAAACCAGAAATTCTATTTTACGAGCTACAGTCCAAACAACTTGATGGATTTTGACAGATGAGGTACTATTAGATTCGTCCTAGTAGTGCGAGTGATACTGTGTGTATTAATATTTTGTAAAATCAAAATGGCGGATTTTTTTCACAAATAGCCAAATCAGCGAAATGCGCTTGGGCATTCAACTCGGCATGCCAGGTGCGGGAGCGTTCAATCTTCGGCCCGACCGAAATTAATGAGTCAGGCAATGGTCCAGAGCCTAGGTCTCTGGGCCTAGAACTAGGCTATCTCTGCCTCTCGGTGTATACACCACCATTTTCCAGGCGGAAATCTTTGCGATTCTGGCTTGTGTATCTCACATTCTGGAGGAGGGTGGGCCTAGGAGAAGAATAACAATCTTATCCGACAGCCAGGCTGCAATGAAAGCACTAAGTGCCTGTAAGATTACTTCGAGTCTTGTATTGCAATGCAGGGAGGCTCTGGATTGCCTCGCAGCGAGGCATCCGGTATCGTTAATATGGGTACTGGGGCACGCTGGGATAAGGGGCAATGAGACGGCGGACACTCTGGCGAAAACAGGATCAGCCAGCAAGCTCGTTGGTCCTGAGCCAGCTCTAGGAGTAACCGCGCATAAAGCTAGGAGGAAAATGGAGACGTGGGTTGCAAGACAACACTCTCAGAAATGGAGAAGTATCTCTAGACATCTCCGCCAGGCACGAGCGCTCATTGAAGGGCCCAGTGCTAAGGATGGACGCTTCTGCCTATCTCTGGGTAGAGCCAACCTAAGGTTGCTGGTGGGACTGTTGTCTGGCCATAACACGTTAAGGCGTCACCTGCACGTGATGGGGGTGGCTGAGGATCCCTTGTGCGAACGCTGCGGAGTAGAGGAAGAGACCTCGGCGCACGTTTTGTGTCGCTGTGAAGCTCTGAGCTACTATAGGCAGACTATACTGGGGTCCGTTACTTTGGACCCTCAGGACGTCAAGGAGCTTGGACTCAAGGCGATTCTCAACTTCGCTAAAAGGGCGAGGCTTGTGATTTAAGTATTGTAGAGGTGCATAAGGGCCCGCTTAAGCGGCCTATGCACTGGCTCCTTATGGTAGCCGGGATGCCTCTAAATTTTAAGATTCATTCATTCAATGGTCTAGCGCGGAATATGTATCTAACGTTTGGCGTCTGAGTAGAATCAAGTCATATTCTTCGCGAGACTATGCAGAAATGTATTACTATTATGGTGCTGCCCTAGAAAACGCTCGAGCAGCTGCTCTCATGTATCGAGAGTATGTGGCAGAAGAGGTAGTCCACAACCGGCGGTATATCCCGACTACCGCGTTTTTCTGCGCGTCCATAATGCCTATATGGAGGGCCGCGTACTATGCACTCATCCTCAGCTAGGCGCGCCGAGGATACGCCGAGAAGAAATAGAAGTTATAATAGAAGCAGCCGACAGAGATCCCTCTATAAGCACCAGAGTCATTTCCCGAAGCAGAAACATATCCCATATTTCAGTGCACACAATACTACGCTCTGAGAACATGCATCCTTATCATGTACAAACAGTACAAGAATTGCTTCCAAGCGACTATGCACAACGGGTTGAACTTTGTGAGAATATGTTGAGGAGGTACGAAGAGGATGAGCCTGATCAATTTTGGTGTTAGTTCTTTGATGTATGGCAAAACAACATAATTAACTCTGGAAATAGGAGCAACCACTGTAGTGCTGTTGTTCTCATTAGTTGAAGGAATAACGGGTGTCTCGTTGGAATGACCAGAGTTGTCATTTTCACTATTGTTATTAGTCATTGGCAAAATATTCGGAGGAGAGCTGAACAAGATTATGTTAACCAAATACTTAGGATAGCCATTATTGATAAATAAGACTGAAAGCTACCTTAAATTGGAAAGATGGAAAGTACTGTCAGAGATTTTTATAACCCTGTTCTTCATTTGTTTCAACTGGTTTATTTTTATTTTAAGTTCATGGTAAGACCTGAAGTTCAGGAACCTTCAGGAAGAAATTGGTTTCCTGTACCAGTCTACCAGTAACATATTGTCATTGGTACGAATCAATCTTGAATCCAAAAAGGGAACAGATTGATTGTCATCTTCTTTTTCGATGGTGAACTGGATGTAGGGATCATAACTGTTAAAAACCTCAACAATATCATCCATCCTATCATAGGGAAGACAAACGATTATATCGTCCACATACCTTTTTATCAAAATTAGATTGTATGGCAATACTTGAATAACAACATCAAGCAGGTCATCCATTACATATTTTGCCAGTATTGGAGATAAAACAAAGCCCATGGGGCAGCCACGTGTTTGTGAAAACACTTTGTTATTAAAGCTAAAATAATTGTTCTGGAAAAGGTATTCTACGATATTCTAAGAGTTTTGCCAATTTCCCAATTAAGAATTAGTTGTATTTTGTACCCAACTGGTCGTTGGCTTTGGCAATGACTATATATATATATATATATATATATATTGAGACGTGGTCATTGTCGTCTAGACCAGTTAGGTGAGAAATTAAAGCTTCCGCCTTTTGTTGGGTACTTCGACAAAAATTTAAGCAAAGAGGACTCTTTATACTTTTTTTATTCTCTCTAGCTTTCAATGGACTTTGCCATCATCATCAGGAGCTGCAGGGCAATCCAAACGTTTATTCCTGGAAATGTCCCACATTTTCATGAATAACAACTGTATCAATAAAAAGACAGATGTTAAGCAACTGAGTGTCATTTACTCATATTTGCTAAACTGCGAAAAATTGGAGCACTTACACATCTCCCCAAATTTTGACTCTTCACAACCATAAATGGAATCAATAAACTTCATTCCATTCAAATTTTAATAATTTTCTCCTCACGATATAATAATAATTGTTAATTTAATTGCCCATTAATAAAGTATAGTCAATTCAACTGCCTCTGGTCAGTTTGACAATTTCTTACATAACACATTCTGAAAATCACATCATCTGAAGTAATTTGGCAACGTAGCACACGCCCACAAAATAATTCGTTCCATCTTTCTACACAGACACTGACAACCTTCGGCCTTCTGTCAAAGGGTTCATCTCACTCATTATTCCATGCCCACCATTTTGTGCAATCATCAAGAGGCTTCACGATGTAATGCTTTCAAGTTCTAAATATTTTTAATCTGTTTTTAACTTGTTCTTGTCACACAGTTGTGTGTACTTTATATAATCTTGAGCATTGTACCATTTATCCAGCTTTCACCATGTTACTGGGTGTTTCCCTCATCCTGAACGTAAACAACAATTAGCAACATCCTCACATACTACTGTAAGTTAAGTCAATCTAAATTCATTTTACACTATTGTTGCTACTGTTATCAATATAATTGCAGCTCCTGATGATGATGACAAAGTCCATTGAAAGCTAGAGAGAATAAAAAAAGTATAAAGAGTCCTCTTTGCTTTAATTTTTGTCGAAGTACCCAACAAAAGGCGAAAGCTTTAATTTTTCACCTATATATATATACAGGGTGACTTTGAAGTTGAGTCATTTATTTTAACAGTAGATCTGATTAAAAGAAATGTTTTTTTCCTTTAACATTTTTGTGGTAAAATGAAAGTAACAAAATTATAGCCCTTTAGAAGTTTGAGTACCGCCCTGTCTCAATAATAATATTATATGCTCGTGTTTGGCAACAATGGATATAATCCGTCTTATCGGTTCATCTCATCGGAAACAAAAAAGCGACAGAATTTGAAACGCTTATCACGATGTTTTTAGTTGTATTCAGTCGATGTGTCAGTCGGTAACGCGTGAGTGAATAGTGGTGTTTGTTGCGTGGCTCAAACGAAATAAAAAATTGCACATGCTTACGAAAATGGTGAAATTGTGGACATGATTCTTATTTACGGTGGGGGGGGGGGGTAATCTTTACAAAATGCTGCCGTAGCATCACGGATTTATGCTGATCGGTTTCCCAATCGAGTGCAACCAACCTCTCGTGCCTTTGTTAATGTAGTACAAAGGGCTCGTGAATCAGATGACTTAAGACCTCACAGGGGGGGCATGCCGGTGCTCCAAGACCGCACGATCAAATACAGGTCCGCACTGAAATACTTGTCGGGAGGATACTTTATAAAATAAGGTAACATTTTTTTTATTTTTACACACATATTTTGGTTTATCTTCCTCCTCCAATCATTACCTGAAAATTAATGACTCAACTTCAAAGTCACCCTGTATATATATATACAGTATATATATATATATATATTACTAATAAACAAATACATTTTGCGAAAATCTATTTATGGCATGTTATACATGACATTTGAGGGCACATTTCTAGAGTATTGGCAATTATACAGGGTGTCCCAATTTTGACCTACATATCAAAGTTGTTATTTTTTAAATGGAATACCTCAAATTTTATTGCATATTTGGATAAACCAATTCAAAAGAAGAAGATTTTTTTTTTTATTTAATAAACCGCATCGACCTATTGGCCATTAGCGGTATCGGATACAGTACGTTATATTTTATGTAGTACATTACAAAGCTGTAAGAAGTGTATCAGGTTGCGTATGTTACAATTGGGTGCTAAAATGTCACTCAAAGCCATCGATGTAAGGTTGCATTCCACTCTATGGTGTTCTAGTAATGGGCACTGCACTAATAAGTGTTTCACGGTTAGGTTAGTTTCACATATTTCACACATAGGTTCTGGCTCCTGGGTGATGAGGTGTTCATGAGTGATCCGGGTGTGACCCAAGCGGAGTCGGGTGATTAGGGTTTGGTATCTTCTGCTAGTAGAATTTGGAGTCCAAGGTCCGAATTTAGGTTTTAATTCGAGAAGCTTCGATGGAATATTCTGCCAGTTATTATTCCAAGTTTCAATCACTCGGTTTCTGAGGAGAGCTTTGATGTCTGAAGCTGGGATGTTCACAGAAGATATTCTTGCGAGATTTGCCGCCAATTGAGCCTGAAGGTCTGCTTTTTCGTTGCCCCTGATACCGACGTGAGAGGGAGCCCATACGAGAACAACATTGTGGTTTTCTGATTGTATCGCGTGAAGGATCTGTTTAATTTGGAGAACTATGTGATTATTTGTGTCGATCTTCTGGATGAGCTGGAGAGAGCTCAAAGAATCTGTTATGATGAGGCTCCGTTGGATCGCTTGATTGTGTATGTGTTTCATAGCTTCCAATATTCCATATAATTCTCCTGTTAGAATTGTAGCTTCATCTGGCAGTCGCATTGTAAGGGTGTTGGAGGATGTCACAACAGCTGTTCCTATTCTCTTGTTAAGTCTTGATGCGTCTGTGTATATTTTTTCATAGTTCTGATATTTGTTCATTATTTGCTGGAAGTGTTGTATTATTATTGTCGCTGGTGTGTCTATCTTATTCATTTTTGTGAGATCTTGGTTGATGGTTGGTTTATGTATGGTCCAGGGTGCGGTGTCTGTACTACATTTATTGGTGTCCATGGGTATCTGGGAGATGTCGATCTTCCTCAAGTAACTATAGATTCTTCGGTAGAATGGCTTTTTGTTAGTTGTATCAGGTTGATCCATCTGCAACTCCCTATTAATCTGTTCTATGTTCTTGTGGCCAGGGATATTTGGGTTTGATGCGAGCTTAGTAGCGTATGCTAGGCTCAGAAGCTCCCTTCTGTCATTCAGCGATAGTTCACCGGCTTCACAATATAAGCTTTGGATTGGTGTTGTTCTAAATGCTCCGAGTATTAAGCGCAGTGCTCTATGGTGTATACTGTCTAATGGCTTGACAGTGGAACTACTGGCTGAGGCGTAAATTATGCTTCCATAGTCAATTTTAGCTCTTATCACTGATCGGTAGATGCTGAGAAGGGTTTTACCCTCTGCTCCCCAGTGTCTGTTGGCTATATATTTTAGTACGGTCATCCTTTTTTCACATGATTTAACTAGATATTCTATGTGCTTTTTCCATATCAATCGGTGATCGAATATAAGTCCAAGAAATTTGATTTCTTGTGTTCGTTCCAAGGATACATTATTTAGTTTTAACGGTTCTCTGGAATGGGTTGTCTGTCTTCTCGAGAATATAATATATTTGGTCTTGTCAGGCGAAAATGATAATCCGGTACGTTTGGTCCATTGTTCTAACTTGTGTATTGTTTTTTGTATAAGTTCAGTGTTGGTTGTAAGGTTTTTGCCTCTCACATATATTATCATATCGTCTGCATAAAGGCGTATTTGAACTGGCTTTTCTACATAGTTTATGATATCGTTGACAGCAATCAGGAATAATGTCGGGCTGATGATTGATCCTTGGGGGATACCATTTTCCAGGATTCTAGTTTTTGATAAAACTCCATTTGAGCGGACTTGGAAGCTTCTGTAGCTCAAAAAATTAGTGATAAAAGCAATAATATTTCCATTATATCCCCATGCTTGTAGTTTTGAGATGATGTCATACTTCCAAGTAGTGTCAAATGCTTTTGTCATATCAAAGTAAACTGCTAGGCAATGCTGCTTGTTATCAAAAGCTTCATGAATGTATGTTTCCAAGTCAATTGCGTTGTCTATTGTGGATCTGTTTTGTCTAAACCCAGATTGTTCATTTTTTAGACGATTGGTATTTTCTAGGCTCCATAGCAGCCTCTTATTGACGATTTTCTCTAGAAGTTTACGCATAGCACATGTTAGAGTTATTGGCCTGTAAGATTCTGGTGCAAGAGGTGATTTGGTGGGTTTCAGTATAGGTATCGTAATTGCTTGGTGCCATATGTCAGGAAATACATGTTCTGTCCAGATTTTGTTGAAGATTGTCAGTAAATATTGCTTAGCTACTTGGGGTAGGTTTTTTAGAAATATTATAGGTATATCGTCAGGGCCTGCCGAAGTTTCCTTTAAGACGTTGAGTGCTTCTTCCATTTCGAGTTCTGAAATTGGTGTATTCACAGGGTTTTGGTTGTTTTGTATTGTTATTGGTACTGCTTCTACTTCTGCCTTGTATTTGAGGAAATCATCGCTGTAATTTTGATTGCTGGAGTTTTTCTGGTAAGTTTGACTAAGTACTTCAACTATTGCATCATTTTTTGTATGTGTTGTATTTCCATCTTTCAAGCATTTTATTGATGAATAGGACTTGGCCCCAACTATGCTTTTGATCTTCTTCCAGACTGTTGATAGTGGTGTCGAACTATTGATACTGCTAACAAACTTTTTCCAGGAATCTTTCTTATTTTTCTTTGTAATTAGCTTTGCATGTGCCCGTTTTCGTTTCAAATCTACCAAGTTTGCAGTAGTTCTGTGTCGTTTGAAAGTATTTACAGCTTTCTTGGTTGCTCTTATTGCTGTGGAGCACTCTTCGTTCCACCATGGGACGGGATTTTTGTTCATCATTGTCTTGGTTTTTCCTATCCAATTTTGAGCTGCATCCAAGATGATGCTGTTGAAGTTGGATATGGTTTGGTTGATGTCATTTTGTATTT
The DNA here is from genome assembly GCA_963669975.1 of Acanthoscelides obtectus. Lineage (NCBI taxonomy): Eukaryota > Metazoa > Arthropoda > Insecta > Coleoptera > Chrysomelidae > Acanthoscelides > Acanthoscelides obtectus. The sequence goes on along the minus strand of CAVLJG010000006.1, from coordinate 56,026,702 downwards.
GAACGTCTTGAATGTTTTGTTCTATGTGATCCGAAAACTGCAACCAATTTGCTTTATTCAAATTCCATTTTTCAAGTGGTGTGGTATTATTTTGGTTCTCTGAGTTGGATATTATAATAGGGAAGTGATCACTCCCAAATAGATCATCCAGAACTTGCCACTGTAGTGAAGTTATCAGGTTTGTTGTGCATAAGCTAAGGTCTATTGAAGACATTGTTCCGGTTCCCAGATCCAGTCTTGTTTCTGTACCATCATTCAGTATGCTAAGATCGGTTGTATCTAGTATGTTTTTCACTATTAAACCACGCGCGTTGTGTTTTTTGGAACCCCAAATATGATGATGAGCGTTGAAGTCTCCCATGATGATTCGAGGAGATGGTATTTGTTGTAGTAGCATCTCTAGCTCGTTAGTATCTAAGTGATAGTTGGGCGGTATATATATGCTACAGATGCTGAGGTTCTGGGGAGCTTCTATTGTAATAGCAACTGCCTCAAGTTGCGTTATTAAGTTTATGGGGCTAGCCACTATATTATTCTTAACATATATGGCAGTACCACCACTAGCTATGCGGTTTGATGTGTAACTGCGGTTCTTGAAGAATCCCATGTAATGTTTTGGTGTATGAATGTTAGTATCAACAAAGTGGGTTTCTTGTAAGCAGATTATGTCTGGATTTTGATCTGATATAAGTTTCTGTAACATATTCAAGTGGCTGTAATACCCATTCAGATTCCACTGCAACAGCGATGTGATTCCTATATTCATTATAATTTTTCGAGTATATATTAGAACGTTGATGAATCCAACGAAGAGGTGTCACTAAGGCATTCGTTAGTATTGATGTCTATGTAACGTTCCAGTTTTTTACGGAGTCTTGTACATCTGTTTTTGACTGTTCTATCAGTAATGTGAGGATATACTAATAGTATCATTTCTACAAGGCCTTTAAAATCAGTTGTATAGTCCTGGACGATATTTGTAATATCTTGGGTTCCATGAGTATTTTCAAGGAGACTTTTAAATTGATCACTATTCAAAGGAAGAGGGGGCATGTGATTGTCAATGAATGTTTTAACACTTGTTATCGCGTCTTGTGAGATGTAGGATGGCTGTATATCTGTTTTATGTTTCTTTACTTTCATGCTTGCGGGAGCTGCGAATATAGGAGGATTTGTGGGGTCTGTATCATGTGCGGGTGTGGTTGGTGAAATAGTTTCTGAAAAATATCGTTTCGAAGATGAGCTGCTTTGCGTAGTCATCTCTTCGCTGTATGCTGCGTTCTGCTCCTCCGGTTGGTTTTGCCGTGTATTAAATTGGAAGTTTGATGCTGGCTCTTGGCATAGCGTTACATGCGTTAGAGTTGTGTCAGTTGACACTTGACTTTTAGACGGTTCAGCTTCAGGTTTTTGTAAATTAAGTAAGTGTTGAGGTGTTGTTTCTCGGACTTGAGCTGTGCTTATGGATGTTGGATTGTTTCTATGGGTGGTACTTGTTGATTCCTGTTGGTTAGGCGATTGGATTTATGGCGTTGTTGTGTGTTGTTGATGAGATGATGATGGACATTGGGAAGCTACATGACCTTGTTTGCTACATTTGAAGCACTTTTGGCTATCTAGTGATAGAAAGATGCGGTAACTTAGGTTTTCGTGAACTATCTCAACGGATTCTGGAATGTTTAGGGATTGCTGATTGGGCTCAATGTATACTTGTCTTCTGAAACTCAGGATATGGCTATACTCTGGGAGTGGAGCGCCTATTCTTAGAAAGGAGACGGGCGACACTAGTTTTAGTCCTAGTTGTAATAGTTTTTCGTTTAAAACTGAGTGAGGAACTGTAGGGCTTACGTTTGACATTACTAAGCGGTCGGAGGGTGATATTAGTCGTCGTGCTTTTATGGTCTCACCGTTTACTTCTATTTCTCCATGATTCTCAAGAAATGTGTCTACTAGATGTTTATTTGCTAAATAAATACATATTCTGTTGTTAGAAATTCTGGAGCAGAACAATATATTTTTCGGATTGACTATCGGGCCGATTTTCAGCAGATAGTCCTGCAGTTTCACTCCATTTGCGGAATTGAGTATGATTGATTGATCCTTGCTCGGGTATCTAATTGTATTCTGTGATAATACGTTTGAGTAGGATTGAGCTGTTGTGACATTGTAAGATGAAGCTTGGTTATTAGATGGCATCATGATTTTGTGAGATTTTTCCCAGGCGGATACCGTATCATTTCTAGATACGGATCTGTCTATCCAAAAATGTTTGTTTAGGAATTTTTCGTGCTAGCACACTAAGGTAGCTATGCGATGGAAATACTTCGAATTCTGTTCCTATTTATTATGTAATCGAGATGCAATTACTCACAATGTTTCGGTATGGGCTTGAATTGTTGCACTGATGATCTTGCAGAAATTTTTGGTTGTTTTTCACTACTTAAATTGATCGAAAATGTAGAGTTGCGCTCGATATCAACCAAGGCAATTTTGGTCAGGGTCGAACTCCAAAAGAAGAAGATTGATATGACATACTATGGGGTTTTGGTAATTAGCTACTGAGATGTAAGGTGTTTTGTCCAGAAAAACCGTCCACTCCGGCAACCTCTAAATCCGCCATTTTGAAGTTTCGAGTGCTGAATTTTGTATCAAAAAAAACTTACAAACCTCGACTTTTATCTTAAATGTTACATGTTCAAATTTTCATTTTTGCTCGTACAGGGTGGTCAAAAACGCGAACTGAACTTTTTCTGGAAAATTTAAAATGCATCACCCTGAATATTTGTGCAAGTTTGGATTCAATTTTTTATAAGATTTTTTTGGTATGAGATTTGATTCAGTTAAAATCGCTAGATTTTGAGTTATGAAGCTTTCAAAGAACAACGCACCAAAATGAAGCAACAAAAATCATATCATCCATAGAAACAAAAGACAAGCAGTGGGCTAGTTCCATATTGACACTAAGAGTACAGATGTGACGTTAAAACTAATAACAATTAGAATAATATAAATCATCTTCAAGCGTAATAGTAAAAACAACTATAACAACAACATAAACAAACAACTGTCACTACTCATGACCTAATCTACAAAAACTGCTCGAAAATATCTCCACCATGTCGAATACACAGCCGTAGTGTTTGGATACATGACCGTTGCACATCCCTCAACATGTGTTCGTTTATGTTCAGAAGAGCATCCTTAATCCTTTTCTTCATATTTTCCGGGGTAGATGGTGGATATCTGCAAACCTTTTGCTAAACGTAGCCCCATAGAAATAAGTCCATCAGTGTCATATCTGGTGATCTAGGAGGCCAAGATATAGGCCTATCACGACCTATCCAACAATTATTACTCCAGGTGTCCAAATAGTTGCGCACGTGATTATGATAATGCGCAGTTGCGCCGTCATGTTGGAAGTACATATATTCATCCAAGTTTGCAGGTTGACATCCTCTCAAGAAATGTGTCTACTAGATGTTTATTTGCTAAATAAATACATATTCTGTTGTTAGAAATTCTGGAGCAGAACAATATATTTTTCGGATTGACTATCGGGCCGATTTTCAGCAGATAGTCCTGCAGTTTCACTCCATTTGCGGAATTGAGTATGATTGATTGATCCTTGCTCGGGTATCTAATTGTATTCTGTGATAATACGTTTGAGTAGGATTGAGCTGTTGTGACATTGTAAGATGAAGCTTGGTTATTAGATGGCATCATGATTTTGTGAGATTTTTCCCAGGCGGATACCGTATCATTTCTAGATACGGATCTGTCTATCCGAAAATGTTTGTTTAGGAATTTTTCGTGCTAGCACACTAAGGTAGCTATGCGATGGAAATACTTCGAATTCTGTTCCTATTTATTATGTAATCGAGATGCAATTACTCACAATGTTTCGGTATGGGCTTGAATTGTTGCACTGATGATCTTGCAGAAATTTTTGGTTGTTTTTCACTACTTAAATTGATCGAAAATGTAGAGTTGCGCTCGATATCAACCAAGGCAATTTTGGTCAGGGTCGAACTCCAAAAGAAGAAGATTGATATGACATACTATGGGGTTTTGGTAATTAGCTACTGAGATGTAAGGTGTTTTGTCCAGAAAAACCGTCCACTCCGGCAACCTCTAAATCCGCCATTTTGAAGTTTCGAGTGCTGAATTTTGTATCAAAAAAAACTTACAAACCTCGACTTTTATCTTAAATGTTACATGTTCAAATTTTCATTTTTGCTCGTACAGGGTGGTCAAAAACGCGAACTGAACTTTTTCTGGAAAATTTAAAATGCATCACCCTGAATATTTGTGCAAGTTTGGATTCAATTTTTTATAAGATTTTTTTGGTATGAGATTTGATTCAGTTAAAATCGCTAGATTTTGAGTTATGAAGCTTTCAAAGAACAACGCACCAAAATGAAGCAACAAAAATCATATCATCCATAGAAACAAAAGACAAGCAGTGGGCTAGTTCCATATTGACACTAAGAGTACAGATGTGACGTTAAAACTAATAACAATTAGAATAATATAAATCATCTTCAAGCGTAATAGTAAAAACAACTATAACAACAACATAAACAAACAACTGTCACTACTCATGACCTAATCTACAAAAACTGCTCGAAAATATCTCCACCATGTCGAATACACAGCCGTAGTGTTTGGATACATGACCGTTGCACATCCCTCAACATGTGTTCGTTTATGTTCAGAAGAGCATCCTTAATCCTTTTCTTCATATTTTCCGGGGTAGATGGTGGATATCTGCAAACCTTTTGCTAAACGTAGCCCCATAGAAATAAGTCCATCAGTGTCATATCTGGTGATCTAGGAGGCCAAGATATAGGCCTATCACGACCTATCCAACAATTATTACTCCAGGTGTCCAAATAGTTGCGCACGTGATTATGATAATGCGCAGTTGCGCCGTCATGTTGGAAGTACATATATTCATCCAAGTTTGCAGGTTGACATCCTCCAAAAGTAAAGGTAAATGCTCGATCAAAAAATTCAAGTATTCTGTACCTGGTTAATCTTTTGTCGAAAAAGAAAGGCCCGTTAACTTGTCTGCGAATAACTCCTCGCCAAACATTCAAGCTCCATTTATTTTGGAAATCTATTTGCCTAACCCAGTAATGGTTCTCCGTCGCATAATAGTGCATGTTATGCCTGTTGACAACACCTATGCTGTTGAAAGTTATATCATCGCTAAAAAGAACCTTATCCAGGAAAGTAGTGCCTTCACTCACTCTATTTAGCATTATGATACTAAAGTCCATTCGAGCTGCGAAATCCTGATGACGAAGGCCTTGATGCAAGCATAGGTGATATGGGTGGTACAACCTATGCGTGTGAATAATCCTTTGGACAGAAGTTCTGCATATATCAGTTTTTGCTCCAATTTGCCGTACACTTAATTGATTCAAAAACGTTCTCGTAGTGTGGAAAATGTTTTCGGCCTTGGATGTCGCATATTAGGGTACCGGTGCATATAAATGCGGGATGCTAGGAAACTATTTCTTTGGGCTTCGCCCAAAACGAACACCATATTGTCCATTTCTTCTTTAGAAAAAATCATTATTAAAAACGTTTATATCATAATCTTCACAAAGCAAATTTGGACAGTTTGTAGCTGATGATGCATTTGAAATTTTTGAGAAAAAGTACAATTTGCGTTTTTGACCACCCTGTACGAGCAAAAATGAAAATTAAAATAGTAACAAATAAGATAAAAGCTGAGCTGTGTAAGTTTTTTTTGATACAAATTTCAGCACTCCAAATTTCAAAATGGCGGACTGAGGGGTTGCCGAGGTAGGGGGTTTTTCTTGACAAAGCACCTTTTATCTCAATAGCTAATTACGGAAACTCCATACTATGTTACATCAATATTCTTCTTTTGAATTGGTATATTCAAATACTCGTATGCAATAAAATTTGAGTCATTCCTTTGAAAAATCACAACCTTGATATGTAGGTCGAAATTGGGACACCCTGTATAATGGCCAATATTTTAGAAGTGTGCTCTCTAATGTCATGTATAGCATCCCATAAATAGATTTTCCCAAAATGTATTTGTTTATGAGTAATATTCCGTCCTCACATGGATGGCCCACCCTGTATATATATATATATATATATGTATATACATATATATACAAGGTGTCTGCGAAAGGTTGGGAAATCTCGAAACTTCAGATTCTACAGAACAAAATGTGTGAATTGATCTGAACATACCTCAGTCCAAAAGTTGATAGTTTGCGATATACAGGGTCAACGTTACAATTTTATTTTATATTTTTCTTTATTGGTTGAGAAGTACTACAGATTTTGGCATGAAACTTGGTGTAGGTAGGTCTTCTAGTATGAGAAACAAGAATCCGTTATTTTTTAAGGCCAAACTTCTACAGGGCGACACTTACAGCACTATTTCGGTAAATAACTTATCATAACTCTTTTGTACTACCCTGTATTCCACAACCGACCAAAAAATCTTATTTTATCGTATTTCCACAACAAAAAAGGTTTACCTGTTAGAAGTGTCTAAAGCTAAAATAGTTTTCGAGATATTTGTTTTTAATTCTTCTAATGCATTATTTGTACCATGATGAAAATTTTCATAATATAATAATCAAGTTGCTTTGGATAATATCTGAGTAGCGTTGCTATGGTTTCTGATGAATAATTTTAAGTTGACAATAAGTTGTTAAACATCATGGAGCATAGGTTTGATGAATATTTTGATATGTATCTAATGTACGGATTGGCAAGATGTAATGCTTTAAGACTTTCGAATGAATCGATCAGCGGTTACGAGAAACTGGTAAGAAATTATTATAGCCTTATTTTGAGTAGCAAAGCTGTCTGGATTTTAGGTAGTTTTGCTCAAAATATGGGCCGACATGGTGGAGCTCTCAGAACTGTACGTACAGCTGAAGTTGAAGAAAATGTTTTAGTTGCTGTCTTTGAAAAGCATGCAGTTTGGGTTAGGAATGTAGCTCGAGAATTTCAAGTTTCCAAATGTAGAGTAAATACCATTTTTCAAGAGCAACTGCCCCAATCATACCATGATAACCCTGCAAGGGTAGAATTTTGTACATGTACATACATCTTAAGGAAGTTTAACCACGACAATGGTTTTACTTCGTTAATATTATTTTCGGAAGAAGCAGGATCTGGAAGGGATTTGTCAATTAACTCGCATAATCTTCATATTTTTATGCAGACGAAAATTCTCATGCAATAATACAAACCCGCTACCAAGTACAATTCCAAATTAATTTATGGGCAGGAATAATTGGACAATATTTAATAGGACCCGTAGAGTTACCACCTAGACTAAATGGCCAAAGGTATTTACAATTTCCTGAAGAACAATTACCCACCTTACTGGAAGATCTTCCATTACAAACACGCATGGATATGTGGTTTATGCAGGACGGCGCTTCACCTCATTTAAGTATATTGGTTAGAGAGCACCTAGAGTTTATCCAGACCAGTGGATAGGCCGATCAGGACCTGTATCGTGGCCGGCTAGATCACCAGACTCAAATCCTATGGATTTCTTCTTCTGGGGTGATTTAAAACGACGAAAAATCACATCCGAATCTTGTCGAGCTCGAGAGTGTCTTAGGCAAGGTGGTGCTCATTTTGAACAACTTTTGTAGTTATCATTTCCGTTTATTAGTTTTGTTGCAATCCTCATTTGGTATTGTTAAGAACAATAGCAACGCTACTCAGATATTATCCAAAGCAACTTGATTATTATGTTATAAAAATGTTTCATCATCATGGTACTTTTAAAAACAAATATCTCGAAAACTATTAGCTTTAGACACTTCTAACCAGTAAACCTTTTCCGGCGTGCAAATACGAGAAAATAAGATTTTTCGGTCAATTGTTGTATACAGGGTAGCACAAAAACGTTATGATAATTTATTTACCAAAATAGTGCTTTAAGTGTCGCCCTCTAGAAGTTTGACCATAAAAAATAACGAATTCTTGTTTCTCATACCAAAAAATCTGCTTATACCGAGTTTTATGCCAAAATCTTAAATACTTCTCAAGCAATAAGGAAAAATGAAAAATAATATTGTAACTTTGACGAAGGTATGTTTAGATCAATTCACATATTTTGGTCTCCTGATCCGAGATTTCTCAACCTTTCGCATACACCCTGTATAGGGTGTTCCTTAATGATATGCTAATATTCAAGGGTGTCAATCTACATAAAAAATTAATGTGAGTTTGCTTTATAAACTATGGTTCAAAAATGTTTCCTTACAAAAACTCGGGCTGTTGAAGTTTCAGGAAAAAAAGGAAATTAATTAATATTTTCAGAACCGTTTCAGATATTTTATCGATATGTAGTACGTACTGAAAGTTAATAAAGTTGCATATTTTTCAATGCAATAATTATTTTTAGCTTTAACAGTGGCGTGCGTACGGGTATTGACTTTGATATTTTTTAAGAAAAAAATAGTACTCCAATAGTTTTTTGCCTAATAAAAATTATTTTTCAATTCCCCGTTCAATCTAAAACAAATAATCTCACTTGAATTGTTTTCCTTCGATGCGCCATTTTGAGTAAAAAAATAACTAACTTGCAAAATTATTATTAATTTAATTGGAAAAATTAAACACATTAGGTCTAATGAACAACAACAACTGACAACATAAACATAACATTAAAACCAACGAAATGATTACAAAAATTGTTAAATAGGGCCCCCTTCACTTAGTATGCATGCTTCCGCCCTCCTCATGGAATTGCGCACTCGTTGAAATATCCCTGGAGTGTTTTTTATTCTATCACAAGCTGAAACTACTCTTTCTCTTAATTCATCTACAGTGTTAATAGGACTTGTGTACACTAGTGTCTTAAGATAGCCCCACAAAAAAATCTAAACTGCTGAGGTCTGGGGACCTTGGTGGCCATTCTTGGGGCCCACCGCGGCCAATCCAACGATTTGGATAAACAGTTTGTAAATAATTACGAACCGCTACACTGAAATGCGCTGTTGCACCATCATGCATGTACCACATATTGTTTCTTATTACTAAGGGAACATCATCAAGCAGCAAAGGCAACTGTTTCAACAATTTCAGGTGTTCTCACACTTAGAGGTCTACCTTCAGATGTTCCTTTTCGGACAGAACCAGCTTCAACAAGACGACGATGAATATTAGGAAAGGTTCGACTATCTGGCAAAGCACGATCTGGATATCTCTGGTGATAAATCCGTCTGGCTTGCTCACCATTACCGTCGGCAAGGCCATATACGTAATGCATTTCCGCCATTTCTGCATTTGAATAATTCACCATTATTAACAAGATTGTAAAAACTAAATAATGAAAAACATGTCACCGCGAACAGATTTGAATAGCAGATACTGATTAGATGTCAAAAGCCACTGACATATTCCAGAACAACTAGATATTTATTGCTAAATTATATTCTTCAATTATTACATTAATTTTCTCGGAAAATAGAACGATTTTTATTTATTCACTCAATAATGGCGCAACAAAGGGAAACAATTCAAGAGAGATCATTTGTTTTAAATTGAACGGGGAATTCAAAAATAATTTTTATTTGGCAAAAAACCATTGGCGTACCATTCTTTTCTTAAAAAATATCGAAGTCAATACCCGTGCGCACGCCACTGTTAAAGCTAAATATCAGTTAAATATCTGAAGCGTTTCTGAAAATATTAATTAATTTCCATTTTTTTCATAAAACTTCAACGCCCCGAGTTTTTGTAAGGAAACATTTATGGACCATAGTATATAAAGCAAACTGACATTAATTTTTTATGTAGATTCACACCCTTAAATATTCGCATATCATAAAGGAACACCTTGTATATCCATATCCAGTTTTACTAAAATGCTTTCTAATTGGTCATTGTTGATCGGGGTCATACGTTTTGATCTCAGGATCTAGTGAAAAAATATATTTTTGTGCCAGGTGATTCATAATCAATTTAATAATTCAATAAAATGCGGATTAGAGGCCCTTCTTTTCGCTAGTTTGACATATTTGAGAAGAAATTTGGATCCGGACCAAAAATTTTGATCACACGGATCAATAGTAAAATTGGGCCTAAGTAGTAAATATATATATATATATATATATATAAAAAATATATATATATATACAGGGTGACTTCGAAGTTGAGTCATTTATTTTAACAGTGAGTAGATCTGATCAAAAGAAATGTTTTTTTCCTTTACCATTTTTCTGGTAAAATTAAAGTAACAAAGTTATAGCGCTCTGGAAGTTTGAGTACCGCGCTGTCTCAATAATATTATGTGCTCGTGTTTGGCAACAACAGATATAATCCGCCTTATCGGTTCATCGCATCGGAAACAAAAAAGCGAAAGAATTTGGAACGATGTTTTTACAATTATTTTATTCAGTTGTATACATATACAGTCAGTGTCAGTCGGTAACGCGTGAGTGAATAGTGGTGTCTGTTGCGTGGCTCAAACGAAATCAAAAATGGCACATGTTTACGAAAATGCTGTACTTGTGGACATGATTCTTATTGACGCGGCATCACGGATATTGCGGATCGGTTTCCCAATCGAGTGCAACCAACCCGGTGCTCCAAGACCGCACGATCAAATACAGGTCCGCACTGAAATACTTGTCGGGAGGATACTTTATAAAACAAGGTAACATTTTTTTTTAATTTTTTTTTTATTTTTACACACATATTTTGGTTTATCTTCCTTCTACAATCATTATCTGAAAATTAATGACTCAACTTCAAAGTCACATTTGGCAGAAAATAAAATTAATAAGCAACGCATTTTTTTCATCTAAGGAGGCTCTGACTTTGACGTTAAATACTTCAAAGTATTAAAATTGTGTTTCATTAAGTAGTAGGTACGTTTTCTCTCATTAGAATCATAAATCTGCCAAAAAAAAATGTCAATGTCAAAACCTGTTGAAAATGGCCGGTGTTCCCTATTCAAATGAAGAAAAGTTCGACTGTACTTGAGGTCACACCACCACACAGAAACGGCAGCCTCATAGAACCCAATCTAGAAAAATAGTAATTATTTAATAAACCATGGGGAATTCGAACAACCTAGAAGCGGATACAACTTTGAAAATGAAAATCGCGACAGAATCATTTTACAAGCAATTGGTGTGTCAAAATCAACAGTACAGAGAGCGTTAAATAAGAATAAGTACCACCCATACAAACCTACAATAGTTCAAGGACTTAAGGAAACTATTTTTCGAAGGCGAAAGCGCTTCTGTTAGTGGTATACTTGGAAGTCTAATGAAAATCCCGATTTTGTAAATCATGTCTTGTGGTCCGATGAGGTAGGTTTATGAATTGTGGCGTTTCGAATAAGCACAAAACTCATCATTGAGCTGTGGGAAACCCTCACGAAGTGGCAGAGAGACGTCTACAGACCAGATTTGGAACTAACGTTTGGTGTGGGGTCATTGGTAATTTAATCCAACTTACCTTTTTCAGTTGGGCACCTGTTTGAAATTAGGTATTAATCATTTCAAGAAATCGAATTACAGGACCATTTTTGCTTGACTATAATCTAAACAGACAGAGGTACCTAGAGCTTTTACGAAACCAGGTTGTGCCGGCTTTACGAGCTAGTCTAACCGAAGATGAGTTTAGAAGAACCGTTCAAGTGAGTAACTTCTTATGAGAGCAGTTTGATGAAAGAATAATTTCATTAAATGGCTCAGTATGTATATTGAACTCATAGATTCCCTGTCCTTTCACACTTGGATGTCTACCTCTGGGGTCACACAAAAATGAGGTCTATGAATTTAATCCTCCCGCGACCATAGAAATCCGGAGACAAAGAATTTTTAGTACATTAGACACATTAACAGAAATACACTAGCTAAGGTTGTACGAAAAACAGTCACCAATTGTCAAAAATGTCTGGATGCAAATGGACGTTATTTTGCAAATCTGTAAATTAATACCTACTTACATAATAAGATTTCACATTACAGTTTTGTAAGATGTTTGTTTGTTGAAGTGCAAAATAAATCTACGACGATTTTTCCGACTTGTTTTTTTAACATACTCATAGTTGGGAATTTGTCCCAAAACATTTGACTTGTTGAGAAGTCGATATTAACGTTAATATTCTATTGAAAATTCAAAGCGTTTATGTGTTTTTCATGCCTTACTAATTAATGTTATTTTCTCACAAATGAATCATGACCTTCTTAGAAAAAACTAATACATAACATTACGTGTGATGATATTTCGGTGATACTCCAATCTGTTATGCACTTGTGATACATCACTTGACTGGAAATTTTACACTATTTTAAAAAAACAAAAAATCCAATATGGCAGCCATTAGAAAAATGAAAGTTGAGTCGGGTTGCTGGAAAACAAAAGACGATTGAAACATGTCATACATGCTATCTTTTTTTGTTAAAAAATTTTCCGAAAAATGTCATATATTGACAGCTATCAAATTAACCGTTTTGGATTTACTGGCAAAAAACAAATTCCCCTATTTTCGTTTTTTCGCTGGTATTTTCAAAACCAACTGACCCATCGTAAATCTGGTGCCGGCTATCGAAAGCACTAAGTTTGCTCTAGAACTTGCCCCATTCAACCTTTGATGTAGGTATAACAGGAGCCAATATCCCTGTATAGAGAAGCGAATCTCTACCCAAAGAATCCTGTGTTAAATTTGTGGTACATACTTAATTAACACCCTATAAACTTATACTAGTTGTTCTGTTGGAATCAGTTTTGAATTAGTAACATGTTTTTACTGTATTCGTGTAAAACAGTGTAATAATACCATCCTTGGAAACATGAAGAATTTTATATATGAGTTTATTCCAATTAATATCTTCACCACAAATACCACAACATTATATCAAAACTAAAAATGTTACCACCTATTTTCCTGGCCGCGAAATAGCCACGAGTCGGTTGGGTTGAAGGTAAACATTTTCGAAATCAGTAATGAACATCGGATTGACAGAACTTTATTTTGGAAATACATGCAAATGTTTGCGGTTTGAGCTGTGAATAATAGTATTTGTAATTATGAATGAATAATGTAAATATATTAATTGGCCAGCAGAGCAGCAAATATGGTTAATGTGGAAAAATACTCTTAGATACTGTACCAGAAACGGTCTTATCTAGACACATGCAACTCATATTGAATAACATAACCATTAATGACTTCTTTCGGAGGTGTTTATTATATAATGTAGACTAGAATAGTCCAGATAAATATACGAATATCGTAAAAGAAGGTTTTCAAGAATGTTTGATCTCGCCCTAAAGAACAGTTATCCAGTATTATATACGTGATAAGTAAGATTGATTTACCTTTCTCATCTTATGTTCAGTCAACAACTGCAGTACCGATTCACATGAAACCACGTTGACGTTCAGTGAAGCAGGTAACGTCAGTGCACATCGGCCGACCTGAATTCGATGAAGCTCCTGCAAAACTGCGTTCGTCCCTTGTTCTGTACACCCCTTACCCGTTGTAGACGCGTGCGCTCTACCTCCTCTTTGAGGATGGAGGGAATGTGATATAGTGGAGTGCAGTTTAATTTGAAAAGAACTCTGATTGATAATCCAGAAAATGAAGAACTTGGGCTAGGACTAGCGAGATCTAACAGTCCAAGAAGATTTTTTCCTTGCCGTTACAAAACTTAGAAGAACAAAGTGGTTGCCATAGCGGTAGTAGAGAGCTCACCGATCACTCGTTGCTGAGAGAGAGACTTGAGACTGTCCGTTAGGTATGTTCATCGATCATTTGGACAGCTTTTCTCTGAACAACATCAAGTGCGCACAATGTAGGTGGAATGAAACCACCTCAGTCATAAGAATAGTATTCCAGGCCGGGCCTTATTTGTGCTTTTTACAGAGTGAGGATGTTATTTGGAGAAAAGTACATCCTATCCTTAAACAATTTCGTTTGGTTTATTTATTGATCCTTAATACACTTGCGTGCTTACACAGGTCAGGGTAGAAGGTAAATTACAAAAGTATATAATATGGTTTGGCATGTGTCATATCACACGTAAACTCCGTAGGGCTTTTCAAAAGACGTTTTCGGAACAAGCTATCGGACTGCGGATTTTATGACCTAGGTGAATTTGTCACATTCCACAGTGCTTCTGATAGATCTTAACAACTAATTTATTGCCATGTGTGTATCATATGGTTTTTTATGTTCTTATTTATTATATTGTTATTTGTATTTTACTTCTTTTTATCTATATTTTAATCTGTATACACCGACTTATCCAATGTCTACAATGTAGATCTAACTGGATCAATAAATGAATCTGAATCTGAATCTATAAGGTCACAAAACATAAAAATTTGTTGGAAAGACTAACATTAACAGAAAACTGTAAAAACACATCAATAAAAAAATTCTAAAATGATATTGTGATTCTAAATTAAATACAAAACTATAGAACAAGCACATCCGAACAAATTAACAAACAAAACAAAGGAAAACAGGCACACTACAACACAATTATAAAAGATCCGAAAGGATATTATTTTAAGATTCTCCGATGGTATAAATAGCTTTATTGATAAGGTAAGTTTTAATTCTACTACATACTATATATTTAAATAAGCCGGGCCAGATATTGCCTCAAGAAATTTTAAAAGTTGATTCCATAGTAGCTAGAACCGTTTCTAGTTCTTTACAGAAGATGCTTAGGGATATCTTACTTATGCATATTACGTGTATTGTAACTATGTACAGGGTGGACAACTAAGAATGCGAGGTACTGTATTTAGGAACCTATCCATCGTAGAGGCTTGCAGCAAAAGCATTTATTACTAAAATGACCAAGAGAAAAACCTGGAAAATATTTTCAAGTATCTGAAATGATCGCTAAGAGGGCTTAACTGCAATCTTGAATCTAAAAGACTGATGTTCCTGTGGATACCGCTATATTAATCTAAAAAATAATGATCTTTAAATTTGAGGATAATCTGAGCCTTTTCTGTTTGACAATTTTTGCTGTATCTCCAAATATAAAGTCGTGGGGGATATCAAGTGTTTCCATAAAAAACACCCTGTATCTTCGAAACTACTATGTCAAACTTGGGCTAGTTGAAAAGATCTATTTTTGGGCTACAAATATTTGAAGTTTTGTAGTTGTACATGTGGCCGCCAGAGTGGCTTTTATCGACATTCCGACAGGTTAATTTTCTCAAGAAAATTAAATTCATTTTTCTTATGAAAAAGTAGCTAAATGATGTCTAAACAAGCTCGCAAAAACCGCATATCGATATCTTGTTCGTAACCTAAAATTTGGGCCAAAGAAGATTTTATACGGAAATCCATTAAATTTTTATTTTTTAAAACTAAAAAAGAAAGGTTTTTAATGCCCCCCTAAATGCTCGAACGGTTCTTTCTATAATTTATATGCAGTTCTTAGATATCAATTTTTCTGCAGAGTCTCTCCCATACGTTTCCTGGATACACGAGTGAACGAGGAATGTAAGTCAGCACTCATGCAAAAAACAGCGGTTATGGTTCGGCCTCTTTCTCCTGAAATGGCAGCTCCTACTTTTTTAGTTCCTTTGGCTCCATAAACCTTTGGGACATTTCTTCTGAACAGCTGTAATGTCTTGTCCGTGTTAAACATTCTATCTTGTTCAAATCTGATTTTTTCCATTAAGGTTTTGAGATTAGAAAAAAGATATTAACGGCATCTTTGTTAAATGAATTAAGCCTATTTACACTCGTTCCCTCAGGTTGCCGAAGTTCAATCTCGGAGACCCATTTTAGAGAACCATAAAGTCAGTCATTTACAGCTAGCCCCTTAGCCCGGTTAAAATTATGAGGGAAACTATTCTGTTCTGAATATCTAAATGCAATTCTTCTGAGTTATTTCGGGGTGAGACCAAAAAATAAGTTTGCAAGCAATAAGACATATTCTTTCAATTCAGACTCAATTTCTTTAGAAAATACCGCTAGACGACCTAGACGCGGTGATTTGCCTCTATTAACATATATTAATCTAACAAAAAAATACATTATCATCAAACTGGACCACAATCTGAACCTTTTTTGTTTGGAAATTTTTGCTGTATCTCTAAAAATAATGTCGTGGGGGGTATTAAAGGTTTCCGTAAAGAACACTCTGTATCTTCGAAACTACTATGCCAAACTTGGGTTAGTTAAAAAGATCTATTTTTGGGCTACAAATATTTGAAGTTTTGTAGTTGCACATGTAGCCGCTAGAGGGCTTTTATCGACATTCCGACAGAAATGGTTAATTTTCTCAAGAAAATTAAATGCATTGGTATGATTTTTTTATGATAAAGTAGCTAAATGATGTCTAAACAAGCTCGAAAAAGCGCATCTCGATATCTTGCTTTTAACCTAAAATTTGGACCAAAGAAGGTTTTATACTGAAATCCTTTTTATTTTTTTAAACTATTTCTTCTGGAATTTCTTTTTATTATGAAGTTGTGGCCCTGAAAATGCCCGATTAAAAAAAGAAAGGTTTTTAATGCCCCCCTAAATGCTCGAAATGCTGACCATCGCGCTCTATGCGTTACTGAAGCCTCTCATAGGTAAACAAAACTGCAGCTTCAATTTTGGCCCTCGGTACCTATGTTACGTATTGCATTACGAATCCGGTTTTTCATACTCGTATCTTCTCTGGTTATATAGGTTGAGTTCGAAGTCCTTTAACCGTCCCCATAAATAAAAATCAAGACAAGTCAAGTCTGGTGATCGCGAAGGCCATGGAAAAAGACTTTCTTTATCAATCCACGGCTGTTGAGATACAAAATGCTGGGCAACCATCCAACTGCAAAACAAGTTTTGCCGTGTATCCAGTGGCACATCTTCCAACATCAACGATAATTGATTGTCCAAAAAGTCAAGACGAAAGGCATTGCCGTTTAGGGATTGCTCGAAAAAATATGGCCCGATAATTCTGCATTCCAGTACGCCTCAACACACATTTAAACTCGAACGCCCTTGGTGCTGAATTTCACGCAACCAATGCGGATTTTCTGCAGACCAATAATGCATATTGTGCAGATTGACTCTCCCGTCACTCTGGCTACATCGATTCAAAGTTTCTGAAATGAAAATTCTCGTTTTTCGCGTATCGGGGAAGAATCTCTCACATCGCATAGACGCGGATTTGGATACCGGGTCACGTAAACTCTTTTTGCTATTGCGGCATTCTGGAGACATTAAAAATAAACTGCAAGCATACCAATAGCTTCGTCGTTCGTAAAACGTATTTGGTAAGTACAAAAATTGCTCAAAGTAACGCGAAACTATTGATAATTTGATTAGGTATAATTTTTGTTGTATTCCATTGCCTGCTTCTAATAATTCTCTTTTTTGTATGCCTATACCCAGAGTGAATAATATGCAACAAAAGTAGTGCCTTTTTAATCAGCATTACTTATTAAATTAATTATAAAAAATTAGTTTTAAAAATAAAAATTTAATGATTTTTCGTATAAAATCTTTAGCCTAAATTTTAGGAGAAGAATAAGATATCGAGATGCGGTTTTTGCGAGCTCGTTTAGACATCGTTTATCTAATTTTTCATAAAAAATCATACAAAAGCATTCAAATTTTTTGAGATAATTAACCATTTCTGACGAAATGTTGAAAAAATCCATCTAGCGGCCACATATGAAACTAACAAAACTTTTGATAATATTATAACATTAGCTCAATCACTTTTTTGAACTAGCCCAACTTCGTTGAAATCGGCTCAGCCGTTTTGAAGATGATTTTTACGGAAACATTTGAACACCCAGCACAACTTTATTTTAGAGATTCAGCAAAAATTGTCAATCAGAGTTCACATTATCCTCGACTTAAAGATGAGGTATTCTTTTGTTAGGTTAATATAGAAACACACACTTTCTTAGGTTCAAGATTGCAGTTACGCACCATAGCAGCCATTTCAGAAACTTGAAAAGATTTTCCAGGTTTTTTTCTTGGCCATTTTAGTAATCACTGTTTTTGCCGCAAGCCTCTACGATGGATATATAGGTTCGCAGATACAGCGCCTCACATTCTTAGTTGGCCACCTTGTACAGAAGCATTACGAACATTTATATATATTTCAGGTCTCAGACGATTACGTTGAAGCTTACTTATTTTTGACAATCCCGCCGCTATTAAATATGGCTTCATAGGTCCAAGGAATTTGAAATAAAAATTCTCTATTTTCGCGTATAATGCCTAACATCCAATGGCAATAGTCCAACCTCCGATCAAAGTCTTCCTCTTTCCAGGAATGACGTAAAACGACATGATATGGGTGCATTCTAAATGTAATTAAAAAAAAGTTAAATCAAAATAAATCCCTATATTTTGATTGCCATTAGAACCTTCCAATTATGGTACCTCAAAATATTTTTAACCGTTGTTCGTGATATACTCAACTCTAGGGATAATGCCCTTGTGCTAACATGAGGATTTCCTTCAATATATCCCAGAACGCGGTTACTATTTTCTTGTGTTCTTCCAATTCTTTGCCATTAAAACGCAGACATTAAAAATAAACTGCAAGCATACCAACAGCTTTGTAGTTAGTAAAACGCATTTGGTAGGCACAAAAATTGATCAAAGTAACGCCATCCTATTGACAACAATTGGTAATTTGAGGATTATCTATATTTTGTTTAGGTATTTGTTTTGTTGTATTCCATTCTATTAATTGTATCTTTCGTATATGCATTTAAACAAAAATATTCCTTTTGTTATTAGCATAACGTACCTTTTATTGGTATTTTCAAAAATTGTGATTTTAGTCTGATGAAAAAAAAAGAACTCCAGAAGAATTAGTTTAAAAAGACAATAATTTAAGGGACTTCCGTCTAAAATTTTCTTTGGACTAATTTTTGGGTTATAAACAAGATATCGAGATGCGGTTTTCACGAGTTTGTTGGGACATCATTTAGCTACTTTCTCATAAAAAAAATCATGTCAATGCATTTATTTATTTATTCATTTTGGCCGTTTTAGTAAGAGCTTTTTTGTTGCAAGCATCTACGATGGATAGGTTCCCAGATACAGTACCTGGCAATCTTAGTTGGCCACCCTGTGCAAAACTTCCCGTGAGTGCGAGAAATACAACCGGCTGCAGCCACTATGCTGCATCCCTCTCGCGGTCAGAGTACCTACAGTACAAAAATATTGCTCGATAAAATGCTCCCTAAATCTCGGCAAAATAATATGATAGTGATACTTATCTCGTGAAAGTGACTTTCATCACTGCGATTTTTATCAAATTTACCTGGAAAATTATCAAGAGTCAAGTTGTTGAAAATGTTCCTATTGTCAAGAGTTATCAATTTTCTTTTATCTGACTTTGAAGCAGTGTAATCAGCTGCCAATAATCTGATTATAACATCATTTTATACTTTATATCTGGTACTTTTTATGCTGGTAAAACTCCATGTTTTTCTGCCCATTAAATAAAACCACATATGCGAGAATAACTCTTCATAATGACGTTTCCGCCACCTCGGTAGCTTTTTTCAAAGTACAAATTAAAAATGATAATATTTTGTCAATGTCATTTTTAACTCGTATGTACTTTGAAAAAGGCCACGGAGGTGGCCAAAACGTCTGTAAGAAGTTATTCCTGTATATACGAGTATGTGGTTTCATTTCGCAATCAGAAAAACATGCGAGCTTTAAAACAATCACCAATTTTGGGCCTCAATGAAACATTACATCTTCATTTCAATACAGAAATAGTAAATGTAACATCTGAAACTTATCCTGTGATTTACAAGTCAATAATCCCCCATGTTTGTGTGGCCAATAAAACCACGTGTATTGATAGAATCGTCTTTACTGTAAACGTTTTAATCGCAAAGGTGATCTTCTATATTGCCATTGTACTGAAGAAGATCACCTTTATGATTGAAACGTTTCCAGTAAAGAAGATTCTGTCAATATATGTGGTTTTATTGGCTAGACAAGTATGGGAGATTATGTATTGACAGAATCTTCTCTACTGTAAACGTTTTAGTTACAAAGGTGAATCTTCTATATTGTCATTCCTCTCAAGAAGGTCACCTTTGTGATTGAAACGCTTACAGTAAAGAAGAATCTGTCAATACATGCGGTTTTATTGACCAGACAAACATTGGGTTTCCTATTTATAAAAAAAAATCCATCATGCGGTAATTTAAACTATTTCCAGCAAGCTCTAGTCATAGCCTAAACCATTCAAATTCAATTTAGATTGTATATCATCAACCACCCTTCCAGTCGAAGCATTAGACAAGTTTTTAAAAGACAATGAATATTTTGGTAAAACCACTTTACTAGCTTATTGCGTTATAATATACTTACATAATCCAGCACCTGCATCATCTATATTCATTGAAAAAACAAGATATAAGTAGGTAAGTACTGGTACTTGAAAACATCGCTGCATATGACAACGACACTGAAGATTGATATGGGACATACACGAAAGTATATAAAACGGAATGAGATGACATTTTGTCTAGTTTCTCTGAAACCACCATGGGTTTCAAGTCAGTTCTCCTTGTTACGCTGGGCTCTTTGCTCTCTTTCTGGTAAGAACCCGCAACTTTATTTCGCAACTCTTCACTCTTGTGGTAAAGCATATTAGTGCCGAATCTTTTATAAGAAATGTAATAAAGCTTCAAATATTATTTAATAAACTTATATTTCGAACGTTAATACTAAGACGGACCTTGAAGATCAAAAAACGGTCCAATAGGCTGATGCTTTTCACGAAGGTAACATATACTTTTTTTTTGTCAGTGATGTTCTGTATATGCAATGATTTTCATCATAAACAGTCAAAATAATAGCCTCCACTAGCTTTTCACGAAGGTATCATACACTTTTTTTTGTCAATGATGTTCTGTATAAGCAATGATTTTCATCATAAACAGTCAAAATAATAGCCTCCACTAGGTTGACTCTGCACTTTCTACATAACAATATCATCAGTTCATAAAAATGATTATATTTGGCACATCTGCAAACATGAATAACAAATATACTAAATAGATCGAGTCAGTCAAATAAGCCCATACAATTAGTCCTCAGTCCCTGGCAAGGGGCGTTACTATCAGGATTGCGACGAGTACACTGCCAGCTGCAGGTTTAAATTTATTTCCGTTGCGCTCAATACTTGTATCGAAACTATTTCTACCGTAAGTATTAATGGCCAATATATGATGAATATATGTGTGAAATATGTCTTGTAGGTGCATATAATTATAGATGTTAGAAGAGTATAAATACATTAATGCCAAAAATTTGAGACATACCTCCAACCCACTGCAACATTCCACTCCCCAATTTTTGACCACAACAATAAATTTCTGAAAATGGGCAGGAGTCTCTCAAACGTCAAAAAAAACTAGATATTTTTAATATTTTCGTTTTTTGTCCGTTGCTGAGCCAACTCTGCATCTTTCTTCAAAAATTATACAGATTTCATCAAAGTTCGATCGGTACTTTCCCAGTTAGAAAGGGGCCAAGGAACTAGTGGAGAGACACACATTCAAAATAAGTTAAATAGATGGAATACTTAAACCCAGCCGGACAAGCAATATTGAGTCAGCGATGATTCACAGTCTCTACATTGCTTGAATACTATATTTATAGTAACACGTTGTATATGTAATTTTTAGCTCAACAGCAGATGTAAACAAGCACTTCTTTCCACCAAATTTCAAGATTGGAGTGGCTAATGCTGCAGCCCAGATTGAAGGAGCGTGGAATGAAGATGGTAAAGGCGAGACCATCTGGGACAGGTTCGCCATGAGTCGCCCAGAAAGGATCTTCGATCATTCATCTCCGCAAGTGGCTGCTGATTCTTACCATAAGTGGAGAGAAGATGTCGAAATGGTTAAAGAGATGGGCGTGGACCATTACAGGCTCTCAATAGGTATGTATTTTATACTAGCTTTAACCCGCGGTTCCGCCCGCATGGAAGTGGTAAGATGTATAGGTCGTTTGTTTTTATTCAACGTTTTAATGCAACAATAAATTGATATCAAATGTGCAATCATAATCACAATAAATAATACGTGAAGTACCTCACAGCCAATTACAATTTATCGTAGTATTATATTTGAAATAAAACAAAACACCAAACAAGACTAAATCAAGACAATCATGCTAAGAAAACGATTTTTTTCGAAATGCAGTAAACACAATGAAAATTCTATATTTGTATACGATTAGTTTTAGGCTCGGACCAACGACTGACCGCTTTCGCAGACCTAATTCCATTAGGCCGTTTGATCTGTGGTCCGCTACTCCAGACTATGATATCTGTACTAAGTTCATCCAGATCCGTTCAGCCATTTTGGCGTGATTATATATTATTATAACATACAAATTTTCAAATTTATAATATTAAGTAGGGATTTATTAAACTTTAGCGGCCTGTTGGTCCTTTCGGATGACTACCAATAGTTTATACTCAATTTAGTTGGTTTGTGATGTTACTAAGGCAATAACTGGTTCCCTATGGTTTAGGCTTTTTATAATTAATGAAAGTTGCAGTTAGTAAAGTTAAGCGCTGAATCTCTTCATTAGATAGGTAGCGTCAAGCCAGTATTTCATTTTATCATGATCAGCTGTGTAATACTGGTGGTAAAATATTTTGTACGGTATTTGGTGGGTCATTTTAAATTTACTAGTATGAATTCAATATTAGAGAGTTAATATAAGATAATAAATATTATACAATTATCTATTTAAAGTTACAAAAGTAATTATATTTACTTTAACTGCTTGATCCTGAGCATAAGCACCTTGAACTGCGAAGTATTTGTATTGGAAATAGTACTACAAATAAAAACTGCCTTTTTACGTTAGCGGAAAAATATGACAACATTGCCACATACTCCTAATACTTCAGGGGTGTCTCAGGGATTAAATCTAGGGCTCCTATTATTCATAATGTGCATTCATGACCTGACACTGCAGCTATCTAAATTGAAGCTATTATTAGCAGATAATTTAAAGATATTCAATGAAATTGAAAATTACAGTGACTGTATGGAATTGCCCTGAATTGGTTGAGTAAATGGTGCGTTCGCAACAAACTTAATATAAACATAGCAAAATGTAAAATTTTCAGTTTTACTTGCATGCTTAATCCCATCATGTCTATTTACTACATTGATATCACCAATATAGAGAGATGCCAGACAATCAAAGAGCTAGAGGTACTGTTTGACGGTAAATTTACGTTATTTGATGGAGTGATGGTCTCTTCAACAAATAAAATATTAGGATACTACGCTAAAAACTGCTCGGGTTTCGCCGATGTGAACAGCCTTAAAACAATATACTATATACATAATTAGGAGTAAACAGGAATATGCTGCACTGATTTGGTCGCCAATTTATCAAAATGCAATTTCACCTATTGAATCTGTCCAGCGTAAGAGCCTGAAATAAATCTATTTAAAAATCGATATCATATATCCTGGAAGAGGCTTCTCACACAATGTGCTATTTCAAGGCATGACTTTTGAGATATTTTTACCGCCGTCAATTTAATGACATTACAGTGCTTCATAGTCTGGTTAATAATAAACTTGGTTGTCCGGAATTATCATCTAAAATCAATTTTGTGGTGCCAAAGAGATCAACTCGGTCTAATGCAACTTTTTACAGCGCTAGGGGTAGACCCACCATATCGGACATGTCTCCTGTTAAAAGGATGTGTGACTTGTTCCACACTTATTGTCAAGGATGCGATATCAGTAATGATACCATTCAGGTGATTTTAAGCAGTTTTAAGCAAAAATATGCGGTGCTAACCAGTAGATACTGTTTATTTTTGCAAATGGAGCCGTAATTTTTAGATATAATATTTTTTGTGTCAATTTTACTGTCATTCATGTTTATGTTTTTCATTTACCTGTGATAATGTTTCATGTTTTAAATGCATTTTGTAAAAAGAACTTTTATACAGGAGCATAGAACTTGATGTTTATTATTGGATGTTCCTGTGATTGGGTGCAAATGTGTGTGAATAAAGATTATTATTATTATTATGCAAAGATCTACGCTAGATGCATTTTGTGAAATGAATTTCATTATTCCAATTTCCTTTTCCTACACCAGCTTGGGCAAGAATCTACCCAGATGGTTACAAGACAGAAGAACCTAACGCCAGGGGTGTAGCATACTACAAAAACCTACTTAGGTCATTGAGAGCATTGGGCATTGAACCAATGGTCACCCTCTACCACTGGGACTTACCACAGAAGTTGCAGGATGATTTTGGAGGATGGCTGAGCCCTAAAATTGTCGATATATTTGCAGACTATGCCAGGTAATCAGAATTGAAATATATTTCAGAATCGCATAAGGTTTCCTTAAATCTTCAATACTGCGATTTACAAGAGTGTTATGAGTCATCAGAATTGTATCGCCGGAATCTCATGAAGAACCAGAAGCACAGTTGTTAGTGGCGTATAGTACTTTATTTTGAGCATTTACTAACGCATTCCACCTGAAGACATTCAACCATAACACAAAAATGAATTTAGAAATCTACTTTAAAAATATTTAGAGTGTTTGAGCGCTAGAATACCCTGTACTGACGCCTTTATATTGCTTGTTAGCGATAGCTAAGGGCCAATGGCAAAACCAAACACTAACTCTTTAGTAGATTTATAAAGTTATGTTTCTGTTCTGCTACGTCTCATAGATGACACCACTATCTTCCAGATCTCTTTTGGGAAGCTGGGACACAGTATATGGTCGACTATCTTCAATTGGCATGCGCTAACCAATAAACTAGTAATAAAGCATTCGTTCGTCCGACCACAGAACGGCTAACCATGAACCGCTGTTTCTTGCTATTTGGTAACTCCTCAGCGTGGTCTAGGCTTGGTCTCAGGTAGAACAACGAACAAAAGCTGGGCAACTATCCTCAACCAGAATATAAGGTCTATCGGAATAAGTCTGTACAAAGTGATATCTATTACCAGAATCGATCACTGCGAGAGTGAAAACAGCAAGAACTTGGAACTATATCCCAGCTCACATTATCAACCGGGTGACCTCTGTGGAACGTAGATGTAGCGGATTTTGGTACTATAGTAGATACGGTCTACTCGCGATTAGTAATATATATTTCGTCCGCCGGACCACATGGAGCTATAAAATTTGGAGGTCGAGCAAATCATAGCTCCTTCTACATAGTCTGAATTTGTTGGTTCCAGCAGTCAGCTTGCTTCCTCGCAGTGGTCAATTTTGGTAATATGTAGATGGTACTTTGTGCAGTTTTATTATGTCAATCAGTGTTATGAATAATTTTGATTTCCTCAATATATTTGAAGCCAAAAAATGGTTCAGTGATTTTTCTCTGTGAAGGAAAGTAATCTAGAAATGTTATTTTCAAATTCACAGGATATTTGACAGTAGCTGTCATCCTAGTGCATTTAGAAGTGACATAATTTGCTAAAAATGCACAGTTTAAAATACTGTATACCTAGTTTTGGTAACAATAGCAACCACTATTCTTTTATTCGTGAGAACTAATATATATATATATATATATATACACAATTAATTGTTAATTGGGAAATTGACAAATTTTTAGGTTTAAGTTGACTCTTTTGACGATAAAGTCAAGCTTTCGGCATTCTCTATGGAGCCTTCATCAGGATTCTGAAAACACAATTGTGATGCTAGCAAAGAAAACAGGACAGATGTAAATTGTCAAACAACTTACTCGTCGTTGAGGTTGCAGCCTCAAGCTGTTTCAAAACGAACGTAGAGAAGATAGAACTTCTAATCAGTATAAAAACAAAAGGACGTGGACATTGGGCTTGTTGAAAACGACAGATACCTTCGTTACATGTTAAAAATATCAATCCACCCGAACTAATTAAAAGTTATTACACGTGAGAAGACATTTTAGTGAAAAAATCGGAATGCAGTCTCTAACCTCCTACTTTCGCTACACGTGGAGAGGGGAACGGCACGAAAAGATAAAGCGTCGACAGATGACAAGTGATTGACGCGACGGACCGTGGAACTGTAAACCTCATTGTCCAAATTTGGGTATGAAGTATACGAGTGACGCTAGGTAAACCTCCACCCAAAATTACTAAAATGCTGAATTAATTTGTTTTGGAAAAATGTGTGATATTGATACAACCGTAAAAAGATGGCTTATGTGAGTTTATATTAAAAATTGTGAGTGAGAAGATGTATTAAAATTTTGTGAAGATGTTGGTTCAATTTGGATATGTAGCCGTTCTAGCTTTTCGCAATTCAACAGGTAGGAATAAATGACACTGAGCTGCTTGATATCAGCCATTTTATTCATGCAATGATCTGTCATGAAAATGTGGGTCATTTCTAAAAATAAACGTTTTGAGAGTCTTTTTTCTTTATCAAGAACCTCAACACTGCCATAATTCATGGAGTGACCTGTGTTGTTAGTATGCGATGCCAAAGCATATCTATCTGGGTGTAATCTGGCGTCACTTTTGTGTGAAGTTATCCTGCCTTTCAGCGACCTAGAAGTTTGGCCTATATAAACTAAATTACAGTTGTTGCAATTAATGCGATAGACAGTGTTGGTTGAATCAAGCAACTGAAGCTTATCCTTCATTTTGGACAACAAACTGTTGACTGTGAGCACTGACTTACAAGCAAAACAATTAAAGGAATTATACAGCCTGATCAATTTTTGTGTTAGTTCTTTGATGTATGGTAAGACAACATAATTAACTCTGGAAATAGAAGCAACCACTGTAGTGCTGTTACTCTCATTGGTTGAAGAACTCAAGAGTCAACTGAAGCCTAAACATTTGCCAATTTCCCAATTAACAGTTAATTGCATTTGTGCCCAACTGGTCGTTGGCTTTGACAATGACTACTGCTCACATATATATATATATATATATATATATATATATTATGTATTTTTTTTTTAGAACTTGCTTTGAGCTGTTTGGCAATGAAGTAAAATGGTGGATTACAATCAATGAGCCCAAACAGGTAAATTTACTTAAATCTACGAATCCTTCGACAGATTAGTATGTCTTTCATTTTTTAGATCTGCGAAGCTGGATATGGAACAGGAGGCTTTGCACCAGGCATCTATAGTCCAGGAGTAGGAAGCTATAAATGTGCCAAAAACGTACTTTTAGCCCATGCTAAAGCATACCACATTTATGACAAAGAATTCAGACAAAAGAACCAAGGTACGTCACATTAATAACATAACACATTAGCACAAACTAAAATAGTTCTGTGGTTCGGATCTTATAGAATATCTTCCTCAAGAAAATAAAACAGTAACTATTTTTTAGGAAAAGTCGCAATTGTGATTGACAGTAACTGGTTCGAACCTGCTTCTGCTAAACCCGAAGACAAAGAAGCATCTGAAAGGGCACTACAATTCTCAGTGAGTATAACACGGTATAATATACAGGAAAAACTGAATAAAATCATTGATTAACTTATTCAACCTGATGGAATACGTGCCACTTTAGGTCTATTTAACATCATTAACAAGCAAAAAGAAGGTGGTAGACAAGGACCAGCAGACCGATGCGGAATCACCCGCTCGCTTTTTCCTGGGTGTCTTGAGAATGACCGCATGCCTCCACATCTAAGCTACGCAGTCGGTTTTCTTAACTTTCCCTACATAACAAAGAAATTAATGATTATGGATCCCTCGAACACTAACAATTCCGGACGTAAGCTCACCTCATTTTCCGAATGTACGGGTTGAGGGTGGACTCGGAGGAATAACGTCAATTATAAAATCTCAACGAATATTTGTGGGATCAACAGCAATATTGATGCTGTTAACCACTATCTGCATTCTAATCGTCCCGCCATGCTTTTCTTTACGGTGACCAAAATCTCGGATTCTGCCCCGACTAATCATCTTCGCTTTACAAATTATGATGTGCACTCCCATCTGGGGAAGAACGGGCGAGTTGTGGTTTCCGCAGCAGTTTTTCCTGCCCCAGACACGTTTCTTTGGAATCAGACCGGAATAACGTTCTGTGGCTTTGTCTCAACTCCAAAACATCCTCCAAATTAATTTGCTGCTTTTATCGCTCTCCCTCAGACCATAACTGTTCTAACCTGCTTGAACAGCTTGCTGTCAAGATCGATCATCAATTACCCTGCCTCAGAGATAATTCTCCTCGGTGATTTCAAAGGAGAAAGCGGTGATCCATTGGCAGACAATCCTCCCTATACGTAGGAGAAACAAAAAGATCATTCTCAGTAAGAACAAATGAGTATACCTACTCGTAAATCCAATACGGAACGAGGAGAAATGAACAAATCTGTGGTAGCAGATCACGCTTGGACATACCACGCAAAATACTTTGGGATCATGCTAAGATCTTTCACAAAGAACACACTGGCTTTGGAGAAAATGCAAGGAAATGGCCTTCCACTGTCAGCGTGAAGCCGGCAACAGCGTGGCCAGTCATCGCTCCATTCAATACAGACGTTTTATTTTTCACTAGCTGTTATCCGCAACTTCGTACGCTTGAAACTGTTAGTAACATATAGTCGAAATCACGAAAGATGACGATTCCGTCATCATTTTAGTCTGTAGCAAAGACTAACGACAGCGATTTGTAGGAATATTTTTAATGAAGTTTCAGATATGTTAGACAGAGAGAAACAGAATTTTATTGTCTAAACAAATTGCCAATTTGCATGTATCCGACAAAGATAGGCGATGTTTTCATGTTGCATGATCGATCATATTTGAAAGATGAATAGTTAGGTTATGTTAAAGCAGGTTAGGTTGTTTTCGAATAATAGTTTGGTCTTTGGCGTTGCTGTCTTAAGGTTATTCTACTAATAACTGTTTTTTTCGAAAACTCCCCATTTTTAAGTAATGCTAATAGACTTCCGATATCGTTTTGTGTTTTTGATGGCATGTATAGATGTATTTGGTTGCTTTAATAGTAGCGCCACGTTCCTCGGGTGAAACCACGGGATAGAAAGCTGGTCAATGATAAAATATAAAAATGCATAGATTCTCAGTATGATACAAACTGTTAACTAACCGTCGGCTTAGCATGGCTGCCTTTTTGGTAATTCAACGCATATGTTCACCATTTTCACAAAATTTGTAGAAGCAACACAGCAAATACAGGATATCCTAAATGTTGATATTTTAATCTTTGGCTTTGAAGTGACGAAACTAACATGCGGTAAAATATCAGCGAAAATGTAAGGAAGAAATTGAAATGTACTCATTATTCAATTAGTCAGAAAATTCAGGTACTGCCCTCTCACATATATTGTTCCTGAAATACTTTTTAGTGAATTTGCAACATTTTGGGTTGTTGTGATCTGGCACTGTGTTCGTGGTCGTGAATCGCGGCAGTTACTGGAAAAAAGCTAAGCCGCAATCCCCTGAGAGCCTTACGTATTAAAATACTTTTCTCCACGTAAACTTGATCACTCTGTAAAGTGCCTAGCCTCGAATATTGCTCACATGTTTGGAGTTCTGCCGCTCCGACTACATTATTCATGCTCGATGCTGTTAAGGGGCGGGCTGTCCGACTGATCGATGACTCTTCTCTAACGGATAGACTCGGGACCTTTTGCACCTAAACGGTCGGCGATCTGGCTCCCTTCTTTCGCTATGTCAGCGGGCCTTACTCCCCAGAGCTCTCCTCCATGTTACTGCGCGATGAGCCTGCCAGATAGACTCGCCTGACCCGGCGTCCCATTCTAACCATGTCGAACTTCGTACATCCAGAACTGGACTGTACGGCTGCTCCTTTTTCCCTAGGGTTTCAAGATTGTGGAATAATCTTCCTGAGTAGGATTTTCCCAGATCTATTAACCTTAGGCAGTACAAAAATTGGATTAACAAAGTGCCTTATAGCAGCCGCGCTACTCTGCTTTTAGGCTTCTTCTACGCGACTGCTGTGGTATAAAGAAACACTCACCCTGAACTAACATCAAATCGATAACTTCGTTAGCGCTATGGAAATGTGCCAATTTCGGTTATTTCAAGTCCGACTTGTAAGTGGTTAACAAGCCTTCACACCGCACGGCGCATGATTTGACCACTTAAGTGTCGTATGGTGAGTCATTCCTACAATAATTGTAGGACGCCTTTATGGCCTCTTTAATTTCCATAGTTTTTTACTATTTCATGTCACGCTCTATTTTGAGGTTATGTTACAAATATTTGCATTAAATTGTTCGTGCTTTTGATTTGTATCATCTCTTATATTAGTCTGAAATTTCCTGCAATCTAAAAAGAAAACATAGTCTTACAATAGGAGAGCGCTGACGCTGACACGGGATAGTAGAAATCTAGAAATACCCCAGCCTTTCTGAAGCAAACAAAATACTATCAAAATCGAGGAGGCCATAAAGGCGTAATACAATTGTAATGCACGTGGTATCTTTCTACCTTTTCAGTATGGTTGTAGGGCTATAGTTTAATAGATTAGTTATAATCCCCCATGTTTGTCTGACCAATTAAACCATATGAGTTTAAAATTCTGCACTGCGTTTGTTTTTTCGCTCACATGTCATTTTGGGTGGCTAGACGACCTTTTGGGAGCGGGAATGCCTACCCAGCCGGTCTTGGGCTATGCTGGCTTTGCATGGTGCCTTATTTAAATTTGGAATGATGGCTTCGCGCAATCTAAGCATGTGACGAACCTTTCATACTATTTTTGCAACACCCTGTTTAGTAATGTGAAAACGGAAAGAAAAAAATAAACGAAGTGTCACCTGGAAGACAGATACATAAAATATTGTCAAGAAGGTCACCGTGGAGACCGATACGTATATAATACAGAAGAATTTTAAACACGTGGTTTGATTGACCAGGCAAACATTATTGACATTAAAACCACGAGATAAGTTTCAAATGTTATATTGGTAATCTTAAGGTAGCTATAAGGATTCCTTGTGTTGTGATCAAAGGACTTTACCTTTATCTGGATTTATCTTCCAGTATGGCCTGTACGGCAACCCAGTATTCAACGGCGACTGGCCCGCAGTAGTCAAAGAAAGGGTTGCTCAACGTAGCAAGCAAGCAGGTCTGAAGAAATCTCGTCTACCAGCCCTTACCAAGGAAGAAATCAAACTAATCAAAGGCACCCATGATTTCCTGTGCATCAACCACTACACCTCGCACATGGTCAGTGCTTGGAATGAACGGCCTTTTAGCGACACTAGCTTTGCAGCTGATATTGGGGTCAATGATTGGATGCCCAAGGAGTGGCCCAGGGGAGGAGAAGGTTGGTTCTCGGTATGTATAATTGACCTCCTGAAATATGTTTATAAAAACAACAGGTGGTGTCAAGTAGATTCACTCTGTACTTCCTAGGCAATTATGTCATTTTTAGATTGTTAATTTCCAGGCTTAACGCCATGTAAACCACGATTCAAAAGAATTCGTTCGAAGCAATTGATTGTATGCGAGATATAAAAGTCAATCTACTTGACACAAGGTTTATTCGGAAGCCTGCTTCGTTAAATTTACTGAAGATACATAAAAGTGAAAGCAATGTATAAAATATTTCTATCGTCGCTGCTGAAATGTCCACCAACCCGTCGTAGGATATACGCCATACACCGGCCTGTACATGTGCTGCTAAGACTGCTAAGATCAGACAATTTACTGATGTCTTTGGGTGATGGGGCGGTTGCAGCATCGAGAGCGGAGAGCGAAACTCGAGACGTCTGGCCGTGAATATTCAATTGGCGTGATTGGAATTTTTAAATTTGACTGTCAATCAGAAACGTCTTTCGCTGATACCACAAATGCAATATTTACAAGCCCCTACCCCCTGCCAACCCCCAGTTTTCAATAACTTCGAAAATTCTTCTCAAAATGATCAGCAGTCCCTGACACGTCAAAAAACGAACGTTCCACATTTTAATTTTTTTGTATCTTGCCGGCAGCTCTTCCGCCACTGGATCGATTTTCAAAAGCTACAAAGCCAATAGACTAATCCAATTACA
The DNA here is from genome assembly GCA_963669975.1 of Acanthoscelides obtectus. Lineage (NCBI taxonomy): Eukaryota > Metazoa > Arthropoda > Insecta > Coleoptera > Chrysomelidae > Acanthoscelides > Acanthoscelides obtectus. The sequence continues at coordinate 55,994,694 of CAVLJG010000006.1, read as the reverse complement.
GGGCAATATAATGGTAACTAATTGTGTGCATATAAGAACATAAAACGAACAAAACAAGTAGTGAGAGTAGTATAGTCACTAAAATTTGACAAAATCTCATTGATACAACCGAAACTAATATCAGAACGGTCTGCTAAGAAATTATAATTATTGCATATAGAATACAGGACTAAATAAAATAATACTCTAGTACTTTTGAATTTTTCAAAAGCGTTTGACACCATCAACCACCAACTTTTATTGGCAAAATTGCGATATTCAGGGTTGTCTCAAAAAACATTAAATTTATTTCTACTTAAACCAATTTAAAGACGTCGCTAATTAAATTTAAATGTAATTAGAAGTATCACTTTCTGAACATATAGTAGTATAATTATTTCTGTTTTCTCAATGCTTTTGTTGTTATTGTATCAACTTTTTACTTACCTAAATTTGTAGTATCACTATTTGAAGGTTAAGTGGAAGAATAGCCGTTTCTAAGCTTCGCCCATAACTTATTGTTATTTATAAATAAAGACGTTTATTATTGTATCTTTAATTTCTGCTGATAATCCAAAACAACATTATTTCTGATATATTCTAAGATGATCGGGTTGATTTTCATTTAATGTATATAAAAAAAACTTTACCCTTGGAAATGTTTATGCAAAGAAAGTTATTGTTACATCATTGTGTCATAGTATCTAGATCCCCCTGAAGGGGAAATACCGTTCTCGAAATTTTAAATTGTGGTGATTTGCAGATCGGCAAATGGTATACTGTGGCACTTTTGTGAAGCGGTTAGGCTTTTGATGAAGAATAAAAGGGTCAAGGTTTGAGCCACGCGGTACCCTATAGGAAACAGTATATAATTTGCTCGACAATAACCATTATATAGGGAAATAATATATGTAACTTTAAGAGGTGATTCCTGCATTATTCTAAGCAAAAAACTTCATTATAACTTATGTCCGAAAATCAATCGTTTTCAAGGAAAGTGAGTCGTAAATAAGTAAATTTTCTCAAACATTTGGCAACGCAACCGCGATACGAGCGCACGATGGCCGCAATTGTTTACGTTTGTATGATATTTTTGTTGAAAATATGCCTTGAATTATTGAATACTTTCACGCAATTTTTTGTGAGCAATATATTTTATTTAATAACGCTTTCAGTACAGTACATTTACTTAAAAAAATGATAGAACTTTCCGGTACGTGGCGATACACACCACCAATTCCCACAATTATCAGTCTCTTATTTGAAACGATGGGATGCACGAAAAAAGGAAAAACCAACATCCGGAAATCACATAAAGTTACAGTTAAATGTACCAGTAATCACAACAACACGCGACGATACATGCAGTGCAGAGTACGACGTTGCCAGTTGTGTGAGGGATTTTGTTTGTTTTTTCTTCGGAGAATTGTATTTAATAAGCAAGAAAATTGTTTGTTAGAGACAGTTAATTAATAAATAGATGTATTGATACATTGCACGCTATTAGGGATATGAATTTAAATTGTTAAGGTGCAAAATCAATTTATTTTATGACTAAAAAGAAATAAGTTCAGCATTTTATGCTCTGAAACGGTTTTTTTTTCGGACATAGGTTATAATGAACTTTTTTGCTTAGAATAACGCAAGGAATCACCTCTTAAAGTTACGAATATTATTTCCCCAATACCCTGTATAAGAAACGTTGTGTAAAAATTTCATTAAAATCCGCGACCGGTGGGTTTACAGACCTAAGAAATGAGTGACATGGTTTTCGTGATCTATACGTGACGTAACATAAAAAAAAATATATCTCATTTCCGGAACTTTTCACGATTGCAATACATTAACGCACATGTTACTTATGTTTATATTGAACCTTTTTCAAGGTTTGGGCTCCCGGAATGAGAAAACTGTTGAACTGGTTGAAGAACACCTACTATACAACAATCCAGAGATCGTGATAACGGAGAACGGTTTATCTGATAATACAGGGACTCTGGAGGATGACCACAGAATTAACTACTACAGGGTATGTATTCACTGAACATTCGAAAGTCGAAAAAACTGTTTATGATTCATTCATATCTGTATTTTTTTTTTTTTTAGGACTATCTAAGTAACTGTTTGGATGCGATCTATATTGACAACGTGAACCTGACAGCATATACTGCTTGGAGTATCTTAGATGACTGGGAATGGAGAACTGGATACCAGTAAGTTAATTTTCTATATCTTCAGGCCAATTTTTCATGCAAGACATGTTCCAGAAAGATTTCCATTTTGCCATGTTTCTTGCTTTTGGAAGAAATAGAGTCCTTTAGGGCGAGTTTGTTCATCACGTTTCAGATGATGCAAACAAATATGTTAATCATACAAACCTCTATCCCAAAATTTCTAAGTTTCTTAAAAGCATTATACTATACCATTGATTAACCTAATCTATCTCAACATAGCCAACTTAATTCAATATTTCCGTGTCCAAAAAATTCTCCGAGATAAAATGAGATACGGTGGCGTCATCTATGAGAATTTGTCATAGCTATGTTTCTCAACTCCACACTAATAAGAAATCTCTTTGAATAGTTTAGTGTCTTATAGATGGCGCTGTAGCAGTATATTAGCATATACATATTTGCTTACGGCGCCATCTATGAAGATTAGTGTGGAGAGGAGAAACAAAGCTGGGACAAGTTCTCATAGATGACGCTTCGGTATCTCCTTTTATCCCGGATAATTTTTTGAGTGCGCGAATATAGCATTAGGTTGGTTATGTTTACGTAGAATACGTTAATCAATGGCATTATTCAAAATAGCAAGAAAAAACATGTGACACTTCAGGAAACCTGAAAAATAATGCCTTCAAGTGATACTGTTCTGTTACAGCTCCTTAATTGGAATGTACAAAGTAGACTTCAACGACCCCAACAGGGCTAGGATTCCTAAGAAGTCTGCTGCATACTTCACCCAAATCGCCAAGAACCGCTGCCTGGCAGAAAATCCTGCAGAATGTATACATTAAGCAAAAAATAAATATAAACTGTAATCACATAACTTTTTGAGTATTATTTACTTATCTATCAGCGACCCATCAACATTTTTGGAATACTGGCATCAATTTTGTCTTATTCTTACGCTTTGAAAAAATCCCAAAACACTAGGAATGTCAATATATCATATAGATCGCAGTAGTTGTTTACGTATATCCCAAAGGGACATACTAAATAGAACAAGATAATGGTATACAAAAGGAGAAATAAAACATGTAATGCTAAAACAAAAAAAGTCAATCACAATAAGTTATGGAATATGGCGATACAACTTACATCAATGTCCGAAAATAAATAAATCAAAATTAATAAGCTTTATATACTTGTATTCGAAAGTAGTAGGAATAAAAAAAACATAAAGTAAAAAGTGAAAAAAATCTCATTTTCAAAAAAGATCTAGCTTAGAATTTGTATTTGAAATTCAACTTCACCAAATACCTGACGTTCACTTGAGCCACATCGTAGACGATGAATCTAACCTTTTTTAAAATGTACGCAGCTGTAATTAAACGTTGTCTTTCTCCTTTGAAGATGATCCATGTGAAGATCGATAAAAACTAAAGGTCCGCAACATCGTGTTGGACGATAGGCATATGCAGGTGAGTAAGATAGCTAAAGCCGTTGAGATTTCACAAATGGGAAACATCTTGCATGAAAAACTGGGGATGGTGGGTGCCGAATTTGCTGAATGCCAATTAAAACGACTTTCGCTTAATATGGGAATTTCACAGAGATCCGTTTTAGGGCCTTTACTACAGAATGCCTTTTCCTAAGGCTTCCAACGTTGTAACGTCCTCTGTAGCGTGCCATGTGGCGTGGCGAACGTTGGACACATGTAATCCGTCAGCGCTCTCCCACACGATGTGGCGAATGGCCATGTGTCCAACGTTGTAAGGCATTCGCCATATCGTGTGGGAGCGGTTTAATTAGAAGTACCACATTATTATGAACAAAAAAGGTGCTTTAGAACTTTTCTCTAAAGTTGATTATTTTCGAGATGCATGGGACTTGGTATTTCAAAATGTGCAAAAATATGTCATTTTCAAGCCCGAACAAAACAAACGTTTCAATGTTGCCAGTATTCCTAAATATTCTTCAAATATGCATTAACAAGATCTAAAAGTATTAGTGGACATAAAAAATAACAGAACATGATGTTTCTGAGCTTTCAAATAAAGCTTCCATGAAAGAGGCAACAATGGAAAAAGCGGTACCTATCGGGATTCTGAACAGCAGGAGTATATCCCGTTCAGCCAGACAAATTTGACGAAAATGACTTTGCACCTCCCATATAAATGGAAAAAGATTCAGTCGGATTGGAAATTATTACTGTATCAGCAGAGACCTCAACTTCTGAATCCAACGTTGATAATTTTCGACCGAGGTAATTCCTTTCTATTAATGTCGCCGAATCCAAAAGCGAAAATCACTAAAGATGTTAGAAAGACTCGAAAGAAGCAATGCTCCAAAAATCTCAAAAGCACGCCATTAAAGCGAAAAAAATCTTGAGAAACGAGAATTTGAGAGAACAAGAAAAAAAAGACATTAAAAAAACAAACTGTTCATCGACGCCTGGATACAGGCGAATCATCTGAAGATGACAGATGTGATATCTGTGACGATGATGAGTTGAATGATATCCAATTGAGTTTTTTGCTACCCTCTTTGATTAAACCTGGAACACCGACGGAAATATGTTGTATTTGTGGAGGACATGGAAAGAACAGGGAGTTATGGTACAGATGTGTTATTTGCTCTTCATGGAACCACGCTGAATGCACTGGTGTCGATACGCCAAAAAAACTATAAATGTGATTTCTGTGTCCATTCTAAAAAAGCACTGCTTATGATTTGGTGAAGAATATACCTTAATTTTCTCAAATTTGTATATTTTCTAATCCTCTTTCAAATGCGCATGGGTACACATTTCTTGCGCATCATTACCCAAAGCGGCGGGAAATCGTGCGCAAATGCACTTCTCTACTTCTTACAATATTTCTTTTATAGGAAATAATAATATGAAGTCTCACTTTTCACAAACAAATTACAATAATTGTAGAATGCTATAAAACCTTTTACTTTATTCTAGCTCCTATAGTTTCAGCACATACGCCGCTTTCGCATAACTGCGCACCATTTCCCCACTCTCCCTTAATGATGTTTTGGTTGGGTATTTATTGTCCTTCTATTAGTTGTCTTTTTCATATATACCCATAGTGAATAATGCCTTTAAACAAAAAACATGACTTTTAAGCGGTATTTTGTAATATTTCCAAAAAGAGTGATTATATTCTGATGAATAAAAAAAACTCCAGAAAAATTATTTAAAAAAAAAAATTAAAATTTAAGGGATTTCCGTATAAAATTTGTTTAGCCTAAAGTTTAAGTTAGGATCAAGATATCGAGATGCGGCTTTCGCTGGCTTATTTAGACAACATTTAGCTACTTTTTCGATAAAAAAATCATACCAATGCATTTAGTTTCTTTGAGAAAATTAACCATCTCTGTCGGATTGTCGAAAAAAGCCCTCTAGCGTCACAAACAGATACTATAAAAGTTGTATCCCAAAAGTGGCTTATTACAACTAGCCCAAGTTTGTTACAATCGGCTTAGCCGTTTAGAAGATACAGGGTGTTTTTTACGAATACCACTTTATTTTTAGAACAAAAATTGTCAAACAAAAAAGTTCACATTATCCTCGACTGTAAAGATCAGGTATTTTTTTGTTAGGTTCATATACCGGAATTCACAGAAACATCACTTTTTTATATTCAAGATTGTAGCTACACCCTCTAGCGACCATTTCAGGAACTTGAAAATATTTTCCAGGTTTTTCTCTTGGCGGTTTAAAATACACCAATTGACAATTGAGTAGATTTGTTAATGCAATAATAATAAGGTTTTGAATAGTTGTAGTTGTAAAAATGTCAAAACTATTGGATTTTTCAATTTATTTATCTTTAAAAACAAAACCGTAAGAGTTACCTCAGGCAAATAGCTCGTATGCGTTGAAGCTGGAGGTGGAATTTTGCAATTTCGATAAAATAAAGATTAAAGTCAGATGCGCTAAGCGTCGTGCTTGGGTGCTGGATTTTCATTGGTTCTTCCTTTTTAATAACGTTCCATACTGCTTGTAGTAAATTTTTATCATTTCAAGTATAACGATCATTCGGTTGCTTTTTGGCTTGACTTATTGTAGGTACGTCTTTATTCATACTTGTATGAGTCGAGATACTCTTTATTAACAATTTGAAGATAGCATTTGTGTAGTTCTGTACTTCAGAAGATTTAACTTGAACCAAGATGAATGAAAAGATTGTTTTTGAGAATATTTGATTTGAGTGGAATATTTCTTTCTGTCAATTCCATCAACCAGGGTTGTGACGATTTTTTTGATTATACATTTCAATAGACATATTAAGATTCTCGACAAAGTCCCAATTCATGTGCTTATCATCTATTTTCAATCCATATCTATTATATGGATTGAAAAGACCAACGTCGGTAATTGGACTATAATTAAAACTTTTAGATGTTGATGGATACTGCTTATATTATATGGAGAAGTCAATTGCTAAATGATCTGAAAAATAGGTGCCAAAAACGGTTAAAGATTATTTCATTTTTGGGCAATTCGTAATTACAGTGCATCCCCGATAATCCGGCCCCTGTCTAATCCGTCGCCCCCTGTAATCCGACATGTCTTTGACTATGTATTACATACATGCGTATTTGACAATCTTCGCTAATGTAGATCACGCAGGTTTGAACAGGTTACCACTTGTATGCGCCACCGCTATCGTGCTCGACGGGTAAGCATTGTTTTACTTAGTTTGAATTTGACTACTGGTGATGCCGGTACGGCCTAGCGTGCGTTCATTGTTTACTATTTATTCATTGTGTCTTAAGTATAGTTCCTAGTAATCTCATCACAAACTCAGAAGCTAAAGCACAAAACATTGACAATTAAAGAAAAATGTGATATTTTAGACCGCTTAAATCGCAATGAAGCTTTCAGTAGTTTAGCAAGTGAATACGGCGTAGGCCGATCTACAACTTATGACATTAAAAGAAACCACGAGAAGATCAAGAAGTTCGTGTCAACTACTTACTGCGGGCCAGGCAAGAGACAGACACTCAAGAAAGCTGAACATCCAGAAGTGGAAGAAGCTTTGTACATGTGGTTTCTTCAGGAAAGAAAGAGGCATGCACCAATTTCCGGACCCATGTTGGCCATGAAAGCTAAGTTTTTTTATAAGGAAATAACAAACAAAGATGATTTTGTGGCCAGCAAAGGATGGCTAGAACGTTTTAAAAGTCGTCATGGCATACTATTACAGGAGAGAATCTTTCTAACGATGCCACCTGCATAGAGCCCTTTAAATTAAGATTTTTGCAAAAGGTGAACGATTTAAATCTTGACCCGTCACAGGTGTACAATGCAGACAAATCAGGTCTTTTTTTGACGTGTGATGCTTAACAAAACTTTCTTTTCTTGTAACGAAAAATCCGTACCTAGATGTAAAGTAAGTAAAGAGCGTGTAACCATACTACCATGTGCTAACGCTGCGGGCACACACGCGCTTAAGATGATGGTCATTGGGAAATCTAATAAACCACGGGCATTCAAAAACATTGATTTACCTGTACACTACTACGGACAAAAAAGTGCATGGATGACAAAAGACCTTTTCAAAAAGTGGTTTGATGAATGCTTCGTACCTAAAGTTAGAAAATGGTTAAAAGATCATAATTTTCCTCAAAAAGCGTGGTTGCTTCTTGATAACGCTCCCGGTCCTCCGTCTGAAGAAGAACTAACAATTGAGGATGTTTCTTCCGCCAAATTGCTCTGCACTGATTCAACCGATGGACAAGAATATTATTCAGTTTGTCAAGCAAGACTATAAGAAAAACCTACTTCTGAGACCAACCAATAGAAAAAACTTTAAAAGAATTTAATATGAAAGACTTGGTTTTTGCTCTTTGTCAGTCGTGGAATGCGTTACCGTCATCAACTATTAAATCGTCTTGGAAAAAGTTATGGCCAGATATAGTCACCACTCCTAGCAACGTTCTACAAATCAGTGTTACTTCGGAAGTTATAGAACAAGTCGCTACTGAAACACAGATAGGTCCGGAAGATTTGGAAATCTGGTGCCGTGGAATGGATAAAGAGGAAAATGTATTTCATGAGATGTCTGACGAAGAGATTATAAAAGAGGTTTCTAATTATACAACAAACAATCAGGAAAATAACGACGACGTGATTGCAACTGCTCCACAAGTCACAGCACAAGACGCAATTAAGGCCTTTGAGCTAGGTTTACAATGGGCTGAAGAGAAGGGTACATCCTACAACGAACTTTTACTTTTGAGAAGACTGAGGGACAAACCTCTGATCTCGCGTTATAACCACCTTAAACAAAAAACAATTGATGAATATTTCCAAGCTTCATAATTTGATAAATTCATCAATGATTTTGATTAATAATTGTTGATTGTTTTGGTACATATTATGTATGTGCATTTATGCTTAATTTTATAATAAAACGTAAGCTCTCTATTGTTATTTAATTTACTAAATTCAACATACAAAAATTATGTATAATTTGTACTTCAAAGTACATACATATACATAACATATATAATCTTACCATTGGATATGTAATTTTTCGGATTACAAGGTACGCTTTTGTAAAAAATTCCGCACTGTAGGGGGTCTTAGGCAGTGCTCTATAATCCGACAAATTCGATAGTCCAACACTGTCCTGCATAATGTTTGTCGGATTACCGAAGGTCCACTGTATATTGTCGATGCAGTTAGTCTTACGAGTTTCCACAAACACCATAGCCTCGAGCCCATAGCTATTAAACAAGTTCACTACATGCAGTGCTTTGTATCGAATTTACTATTCCAGGTTCCTGTAAGCTGGTGCTGCAACTGACCAGTAATACAAAAAACTATTAAAACATGTAAAGCCAGAAAACCATGGGTAACTAAAGGTATATTGATATCAAGAGACAAGCTGCACTACCTGTATGATCTGTCTAGGTCTGGAGACATATTTCTGAAGGACCATTATATGAAATATAAAAAAGTATATTCTATAGTTTTAAGAGCAGCAAAACGTTTACACTATAACGCATTGATATTAAATTCTAATAATCAAACGAGGACCGCTTGGAATGTAACAAAACAGAATAAAAATGCATCTAGACATGAAGTAATTAAATTAAAAGTGAAAGATGAATTAATAACAGAACCAAAAGAGGTGGCCGATAAATGTATGCAACATTTTAATAGTATTATAGACCTATACGTAGATAAAAATGTGGGAAATAGTATTAATATAGATAGGAACATTCATTCACTTTATCTCAGACCTGCTGTAGCAAATGACATACCAGCTATTATAAAAAATCTTAAAGGTTCTAATTCTTTTGGCGCAGACAGAATTAGCACTAATATGTTAAAATTTTCATTTGACATCGTTTGCCATCCTCTTGCTTTTTTAATTAACTGCTCCATCGAAGAAGGAATTTTTCCCGACAAACTTAAGGTTGCAAAAATTAGGCCGCTGTTTAAGTCTGGAGATAGGTTTGATATATGTGTAACTTCAGACCTATCTCACTTCTTAGTCCCTTCTCGAAGGTGTTTGAGAAATACATCTCTGCAACTCATCATTTTCTTTGACAGATTCAAATTATTTAATACTAATCAGTTTGGATTTAGAAAAGGCATGTCAACCAAAAATGCCGTACTTCGTTTCCTAGATGATTTATATCTCAAGATGGATAAAGGAGAAAAATGTATAGGTATATTTCTTGATTTAAGCAAAGCTTTTGACTTTGTTGATCATGCTATTTTGCTAGATAAAATGGATAGATATGGAATCAGAGGGAAGCTATTTGACTGGTTCCATAGCTATCTGTCCGATAGAAAGCATCATGTCGAGGTACAAAATGCACAGTCCAGCCAACATTTCTACCATACTGGTGTTCCACAGGGTTCCATACTTGGTCCTCTCTTATACCTAATGTATGTCAATGACTTCCCCTCCGATTGCTCGGTAATGTATGCTGATGACACTTCTTTACTTGTTAATGGTAAAAACCTAGAATCTGTTGTAGGACTTGCCAATTCAAGTTTGACAAATCAATAAAACAAGTGGATGCGACTAAATTTTTAGAGATATTATATATCTCAAAATTGTAGATGGGATACGTATATTGAGAAAAGTAGCCAAAAGATCGCCCCACTCTGTTACTGTCTGTACCAGTTAAGTTTTGTTGTGGAGAAGTGGATATTACTAATATTTTACCATGCACATATCCATTCAGTAATAATTTATGGAATAGAAGCATGGGGAGCATCGTCCCAGCTGCAAAGACTTTTTGTGTTGCAAAAAAAGGCTGTTCGAGTAATAGCTAAAATTGGAAGGCTCACTAGCTGCAAGGATTCATTTAGAACATAAAAGATTTTAACCTTACCATCTGTATATATACTCAATATACTTATACTTGCTAAAACACAATTGAGCAAGTTCAATTCTGTAAACACTGGTACTTACTTTACAAGAAACAGTCAAGTATTGGAGGTGCCGTCGCATAGATTGGCGAGAACGGAGAACAGCCCTAGATACATGACTATTAAGTTTTTCAACAAACTCCCCAACAATTTGAAATCACAACCACTGAACACTTTTAAAAGAACAGTTAAACAGTTTTTACTGGAGAAAGCTTTTTACTCTAGTGAGGAATTTTTAATGTGTGAATGTCTTGTTTAATTTTGATCATTGTTGTTTGAATGTCAGTGGTTTGGCCTTTATTTCGCTTTTTTATATATACATATATGTTTTATATTTATAAATTGTATCTATACGCTAATTTGATTTATCTGTATTCATATTTGGAATATGTCATATGTGGTACGAATATGTGTGCGTCCACATTAACATGATTTGTTATTAGCTTTTGTAGTGCTCTGACTGGCTTATCCTATATCACATCTGTGATCATACAGGACAAATAAATTATTATTATTATTATTATTATTATTATTATTATTATTATTATTATTATTATTATTATTTATTTATTTTCCACAGCCCTATCTATTCAACTGGTTCTGTCCATGTGGGCCGGTTTTGGTTGGTCATTTTCATTATGGTACTTCGATGATGTTACCCACATCCTAACGAAGTCCATTACCTTATAGTGTCTTACGTAATATGGTTGCTGTACCATACAAAGCAATCTCCTGCACGTCTGCTGCCCTGTGCCTTCCTGGTATGAGATTTAGGTTTTCATGTAGATTGTCTGGGATCGTCCCTAATGCACCTAAAATTACGGGAACTATCTTCGTCCTCAGATTCCACATTCTTTGGATTTCAATTGAGAGATCTTTGTATTTCAATTTCTTTTCAGCTTCTTTGTTTACAACGTTTTCATCGTTGGGGACTGAAACATCTATTAACAGGCATGTTTTGTCACGTTGGTTTTTGACGATTATGTCTGGGTGGTTCGCGGATATCGCACGATCTTTTTGCACTGGTAAGTCATATATTATGGTAATCTCATCTTTACTAACTACTGGAGTGGGGTTGTGATTATACCATTTTTCTTCCACTGCGATCCCAAAGCTTATACAGATGGCATGATGCAAGTATATGCATATTTTATTATGTCGGGCCAAGTACTCGTGCTTCGCCAGTTGAGGACAGCCGGATATAAGATGATCTATTGTTTCTGAGTATTGTTTACACATTCGACATCTATCATTTGCTGTTATTTTGAGGATATGTTTCTCATAATGTCTTGTACGTAAGGCCTGGTCTTGGGCGGCCGTTATCAGGGCCTCTGTTTCACCTTTTACCTTCCCTCTCGTGAGCCACGCAAACGTTTGGCATTCATTAATCCCTGGCCTCATAATTCTCTTCACGTATTGACCATGAAGCTGCTTTCGTATCCATTTATCCTTCAAGGTCTTCCTTGTCATGGACTTAATACCTGTAGACAGTAATTCTTCTTCATCCTCGACCGCTTGATTTTCTATTTCCGGTAAATGTTCTTTATTATTATTATTATTACTATTATTATTATTATTATTACTATTATTATTATTACTATTATTATTATTATTATTATTATTATTATTATGTTTTCATGCCAAATCAAGACCTCGAACCCCGACAAGCCGAAATAATGTCTTAATGGCAGAATCCCCTTATTTAGTTAATGAACCGTACCATGGAAGCTGTCAATTATTGGCTCCATCGTGCAGTCCAGTGTTTATCTACGTCGCTTCAAGCAGCTGAGCTTGAATTCTGAGGACTCAAAAAAATGTGTACAGTATTGATAGTAGTTGCCGTTATTAGAGTAAGTCATCAATAAGAATCGTTATTTTGATCTTAATAATGATATCTCTTTTCCCAATAGTTTTGAATAGATTGATATACAGGGTGATTGGAGGGCGAGTAGCCAAACGGAAATAGAGAATGGCTGATGCTATTGGCTATTTACAACGCCTAATTAATTTACATTTTGCCTCAGTTTTAAGGAGAAATAATGATTTTTTCGTTTTTTAAGAAAATCTCCAGTTTTCAAATTTAAGCTTAAATTTTTTTTTATTTACGGTCGCAACGGCGCGATTTTATTCTTGAGTCTACCGTTACTTCATTCAGATTCAAGCAACATTTGATACAAATAGTTGAAGAACAAGTAGCAGTGGAGCAACAAACTTCCTTAAATCAATGGAAAAAATGTTACGTCAACTTTAAAATAAGCAAAAAAAATAATACAAGAGTACGGGGTTTTCAAATGTAATTAAAAACTTCTCCAGTTAACAAAATTTTTAACGATATGCCACATGTAACATAAATAATTAGATAACTCAACAAAAAATAAATTTATCTTCAACGATTCGTGATAGTGGATGCAGCCAAATCATTCCAATTACCTAATTGAGCAGCTACAAGCTTCTGTCTTATTCTTACACATATAAATCTAGTGTTCTCTTTTTGCTCGGATTATTGTCTTTTTCAAATTGAGTTCCATTATTTCTAATACATGCATAACATATCTTTCTTATTTCTCTTGTGGTATACTGTAGTGTTATTTCTGGTTTCATTATCACAAAAGCATTATTATATTTTTTCTATCAATTATTCTCTAGTATTAGTTAATGGGTTTGGAATGCACTAATGCTTTAGCACGGCCCCAGACGTAAAAATCAAGCGAGATCAAGTCAAGATCTTGCAGGCCATGGGGTCGGACCATCTCTGCCAAGCCAAGCGCTGGGAAATGCATTGTCTAGGTTCTAGGTATTCTTGGACTACTAATATCCAGTGCGCTGGGCAGCCATCGTGCTGGAATGTCTCTGGTTCTACATTGTCAAAATTTGGAACTCCGTTCATGAGTTCGGCCAGATCATTTATTACAAAAATTATATAATTCTGCCCATTCAACTTGTCCGGTAAATAATGTGGACCAATAAGTGTATTACCAATTACACCTGCCCAAACGTTTACCGAAAATTTCCGTTGACAGGACACTGCTCTCTTCATTTTTGGGTTTTCTTTTTTTGGGGCCCCAAAATGCAAATTATGAAGATTTACAACACCCTTCCTTGAGAATTTTGATTCGTCTGCCCACAGAATGCTTGTTAAGAAGTATTGGTTATCAATATCCATATGTAGCAGGAGGCGGCAAAACTGAACGCGCCTTTGGTAGTCATTTTCTTCGAGCACTTGTACAGGAGTATAATGAAAGGGGTGCCGTCTATTGGCACGAAGAACAGACCACGCTTTCAATACTCTTAGATTCGGCGTTGCAGCTACAGACCGGATGCTCGTTTGTAGGATCTGCATCAAAAACTTTTAGAATGCGTTCGTCATCAGCAACTCCAAGGTAGTTTCAAAAGTATGACGATTAGGTTGGCGTCTATTGGGAAAATGTTCTTTTTGCTGCTCGGTCGTTTCCATCAGCTATGCCATAAGCAATTAGCATATCGGCATACTCCTCGTTGGTAAAGATATCAGCCATAGCAGGCAACAGTAACAACAAATCAAGAACACTTCACGCAACTGAACGAAAACAAAAACACTTTTAATTGCGGAGGTAAACACATGTGAAGTAGTGGAGATCGACTAAATACCACGTCAGGTACAGGTAAGGAGCGGGGTACGAGGCACAGGAACGTCCCAACAAGTTACATGTGGCATATCGTTAGAAATATTGTTAACTGGAGCTAAAAACCCCGTACTGTATTATTTTTTTCTCATTGTAAAGCTGACGTAACATTTTTTCCATTGATTTAAGGAAGTTTGTTGCTCCACTGCTATTTTAGCGAGATCGGTCCTATTCACCAGAAATTTGAGCTACTTGCACCGTATTGCTTTTTTCTGTAATGCAGCATCCGCGAAGTCAGATCCTAGATATTGGTGAACAACAGCCACCTCTGGCAGATTATTCAACATTTTCGGTGCCCCTACCTTAGCAAAAAAAAGCAGCGGCCGTGCCTTGCCGTGCTTTAAAAACCATTTCGGTTTTTTCCTTGAATTTTTGACTGCACGGAGAAAAGGACTACGCCTCGACGATGACGCTATTCGATATCGTATAGATAGTACCTTCGCATCTGCTTTGAAAAATAATTTGATTCAGACTTTTTTGCATAATCTGCATAGTCAGGCACAACATTGCAGTAAAAGTTGTTAAAACTTTAAACTGAATAAAATTTTAAACAAATTCAAATATTTGTTTTTCGCTCCGAATAAAGTGTTTATAGGTTTTTCAAATACCTTAGAATGCTTCTCTAAAGTTTGAAGTTTTCGAGATACAAGCGATTTAATACGAGTATATATGAAAAGGTGCAAAATTTTAGACCCTTAAAAGCAACATGGATATTTAAAACTTATATGTTGGCAATGTTTCCAAATATTCTTCAAACATCCAGTAACAAAAACTCATAGCATTTTAGAAGGTATTCAGTGACACCAAGCATGTAACAATTTTCAACCATTTATCGCATACACCTTGCAACCTACAATATTCAACCCCTCAAAACAATGTCTGAAAATGAGCAGAATCGCTGAAACGTTATAACACCAGTGATTTTTATTTTTTCTCGGTAGTTCCGCCGCCAATTAATCAATTTTCAAAATCTATGAATACCTAAACCTAAACGATGTGAGTAGCGAACTCGCGATAATATTCGAACTTCAGTTTCCAAGTCTTATGATGCTTAAAGCTTCGTAAGTTCGTGTTTCTCATTTATGTCGGTTTGTCATACTGTGACTGTTGTATTTCAATGGGTAATAAGTACTGAGTCAATCTACTTGGCGAAATAATCAGAAAACAATCATATACTGAGTAATACAAATTAAAGGTTAGACGGAATGGGCGGGTACATTCAAGATTCATAAAATACATGTAAGTTATGTACCAGTCTATAGAGAAGAAAATGCTGAACAAGGACTTTTGCCTCCACGTTCCTTTCTTATCAGTTTCAGTATTGTATTTCATTTGTTCTTTACTTTGGTTTGTATAATGCACTTTGCAGTCAGTCTCGATTCAGAACTCATTCAATTAACATCATTGTATTTGGTTTTTCTCAAAAATAAATCTTTTTAAAAACGTTTTCGTTGAAGAAAGATATTTGAGTGGCGCAGCAAGCAGTAGGATAGCCAGACGAAAAAGAACATTTTCGGTTCGTTTCAACGGTTTGCTGGCTATAACGAAACCAACCGCGATTGGTCGCGAACGATCCGACGGAATATCGATATCGTTACCGTGATCACCGGAACCAGATTTGGGGTAGAACTCTACCCAAATCGAGAAACCAAGAAGACAGCAGCCCAGAGGACAGAAGGAACATCTGCTCCAGGACAGGCAACCCAGCAGTGGCCCAGGCATACGGACACATGGGACGGATTGAATTACTACTGTAAGTACGAATGTCTTACAGGGGTGAAAACAATCAAGAGCTGTTTGATGATACATTGAGTGACACTGATTCGGACTCACAGTCGGATACGGAACATATCCAACATACTAAATAGTACAGTCAATATGAACAACAGTCAAGTAAATCAATCAAGCATGTCATTACGCCCAGAGTATCTTAACATGATACCCTAATTTTATGGTCAACAAGAATTATTACCAAAATTAGTGAATACATTTTATAGATTAGAGGATGAAAACGACTTCCAGAACGAGTATCTTATGAGTAGTATTTTAGCGAAAATCAAAGATAATGCAGCTTTAAATATTTGTAGCAATATTATAAAAAATTGGACAGACTTGAAAACTGCACTTTTAAATACATATCAAGACAAGCGTGACGTATACTAAGTGACATATAAATCCGAACACCCAGTTTAAATGGTTTTATTTTAATAAAAGTTGGTGAATGTATTGATCTTACTGTAAATAACAAGTGAAAAAATTTTCAGCTTTATCAGTTGGACATTCCGGTTTTTATACTGCTTTCTTTTAATTCACTAACGCTCTAAAAATGAATATTTCAGCCGCAGTAAAGAATCAACGTTGGCGGGTTTTGGTTCTTGACATCCTTTACGATCGGTTACGATGCCTAGAGTACGGAGACCTGTACGATTTCGTCAACTTAGTGAGTTTGATAGGGGCCGTATAGTGGGACTTCGGGAAGCTGGACTTTCTTTTCGGCCAATTGCAGTTAGAGTGCAAAGAAGTGTAGACACTGTGGTTAGGTGTTGTCAGGCATGGATTCGAGAAGGCCGTACGCAAAGAGCAAGGGGCACTGGACGCCGCCGTAGAACAACCGACCGTGAAGATCGCCGCATAAGATTATTGGCCTTAAGGGACCGTTTCTCCACTACCAGGTCCATTGCAAATGAATGGTTTGCAGAACACGGAAGACCTATTGGCATGCGATGTGTTTACCGACGAATGAGAAGTTTTGGCTTGTTTTCATACCGGCCACACTGGGTCCTCCCTTTAACTCGAGAACACCGACGTAATCGCCTTGAGTGGTGCAGATAACGGTCACTCTGGGATCAGGAATGGAACAGTATTGTCTTTAGTGACGAGTCTCGATTTTGTTTAGGCAAGCACGATGGTCATGCCAGGGTTAGAAGGCGACGTGGTGAAAGGAGGAATCCACAGTTTTTTGTTGAAAGACATGTTCATCACACTGTTGGAGTTATGGATTGGGGTTCTATAGCTTATGGTTCCAGGTCATCTTTAATCTTCATCAGAGGTAACATGAACGCGCAGCGTTATATCCACGAAGTTCTAGAACCCCATCTTTTACCCTATCTTGACACCCTGGCAGATCCAACTTTCCAACAAGATAATGCCCGACCACATGTTGCAAGAGTCACAATAGACTTCTTTCAACATAATGATGTCACATTGTTACCATGGCCACCAAGATCTCCCGACTTATCCCCAATTGAGCACGTGTGGGATATGATGGGTAGGAGATTGCTCAATTTGCAACGTCCTCCTCAGACTCTAGAAGCACTTCGAGAGGAGTTGGTGGTTGCCTGGAATAAGATACCACAGGAGGACATTGACCACCTGATCAGAAGCATGCCTAGGCGCGTTGGAGAATGCGTAGCACATCAGGGTGCATCCACACATTATTAAAGGTCAAAGGGCTTTAAAGCAGTGCAATCATTTTGAAATTTTTATCATTTACTTATTATGCTTCATTAAGTACTTATACAAAATTTTATTAAAATAAAACCATTTAAACTGGGTGTCCGGATTTATATGTCACTTAGTATATTTACTCTAAATATAAAAATGTTCAGAGTTTATTGAATATATCATTTTTAACTACATATTGTGTGAGTGAAGAAGCTCAGATAATATGTAATTTTTGTAAAAGCGTAGCATTAAGAGTATTTCTAAAAGGTTTAAAGGAACCTCTAGGATCGCTCATGAGGACGAAAAATCCTACAGACTTGAATGAAGCTCTGAATATATTAACTAACGACTTTCAGCTTGATCATAAGGTAGATAAACATAAAAATGTTAATCGAAATAATATGCAATTAGTTCGCCATATGAACAACAACTTTGGTAATTATAGGAATCAATACCAAGCGGTACAGCGTCCAGTATTACAAAGACAATTTAGTCGTAATAATGCACGACCAAATTGGATCAATAATCTGCCAAGGTCTACTCCGATGAGTACATCCACTAGACAGACGTATCAGCAACCAAATTTTCAAGATAGAAATTTTAGAAATTTTAACAGACCTGGTGTAAACGCAGAACAGGCTATGTTTAACTTGTATGTACAAGACCAACCTGTTGTAGAATTTCCAAATGATGCCAATTATGAATGCGCTTATTCTCAGAATAATTCTGACGATTTTTTAGGGCAAGAAGCCTCGGTACAGAGACAACCACAAGTTTCAACGGACCACCAAAGTCAATTGAAATTATGAGTTTAACCGACAAATGTAGCAAACTACCGTACATTGTATTTCCGGAGTATAATCTCAAAGTATTGATTGACACTGAAAGTACAAAATCTTTCATACACCCTGAAATTGCGAAAAAATTATTTTCAAGACATATTCAAAAAGACCCATTTCAAATACCTTCAGCACATGGTTCATCTATCGAACAATATAGTATGTATATGTACAATACCTTGTCCAAAGATTTTTAAGAATCCAAATATTCTCATGAAATTTCGTTTATTCAAGTTTCACGAACATTTCCAACGCCTTTTAGGACTCGATAACCTGAAAGAGATATTGAATGCCAACATTGATTTGAGCAATGATCTTTTAGTCACACCCACAACAAGGATACCCATGCAATATCACGAGATTACAAAAAATTCTTCTAATGTTATCACTGTTCCACCTAGAACAGAACAGATAATTAAAGTTAACATAAAAAATTAAAAAAATGGTAATGCTATTATTCCATACAGAAAATTATCATGTTTAGAAATCCCTGAATGTCTTACTACAGTGAAAAGTCACGAAGCGATTTGCACAGTATTAAATTTATCTGAAAAACAGATTTCTCTTGACATATCTCGACCAATAGATGTAGAAAATTTTGAAAATTACGAATTTTCTGAAAATTGTGATCCACCGAATACTAATTCTTTAAACTTTCAAAAATATAAATTTGATATTTCCAAAATTAGGACAGAGCATATGAACTCTGAAGAAAGAGACGCAATCACCAAGTTAGTAAGAGAGTATTCAGACATATTTCACATAGATGGTAATTACTTAACTTTTACGTACAAGCGATGAAATACCCATTTACACTAAATCATACAGATATCCTGAAATCCACCGAAAAGAGATACAGAGACAAATACAATCAATGCTTGATCAAAAAATTATTAGAGAGAGCCATTCAGCATGGTGCTCACCTATATGGATTGTTCCAAAAAAATTAGACGCATCGGGAAAGCAAAAATGGAGAATAGTCATAGACTATAGAAAATTGAATGAAAAAACATTGGGAGATCGTTATCCTCTTCCAAACATAACAGATTTGTTAGATAAATTAGGGCGATGCCAATATTTTTCAACATTAGACTTAGCTTCAGGTTTTCACCAAATAGAAATGGCAGAAGAGGATATTGAAAAAAACTGCATTCAATACAGAAAATGGACACTAGGAGTTTACAAGAATGCCATTTGGACTAAAAAACGCGCCAGCGACTTTCCAGCGCGTAATGGATAACATACTGAGAGGTATTCAAAATGAAAAATGCTTAGTATATTTAGATGACATTATAATATTCGGTACTAGTTTACAGGAACACATTTCTTGACTTAAAGAAGTTTTTGAAAGGTTACGTCAGTCAAATTTTAAAATACAGTTAGACAAATCGGAATTTCTTAGAAAAGAAGTATCGTATTTAGGACATGTTGTAACGGCGGATGGTGTGAAACCAAACCCCGATAAAGGCAATCACAGAGTTTAAAATACCAAAAACTAGGAAGCAAATTAAAGGCTTTCTTGGACTTTAGCCGTAAGTTTATAAAAGATTTTGCGAAAATCACTAAGCCATTGACAATCAGATTGAAAAAAGATGCAATTATTAATCCCAATGACGCAGATTATATTAAATGTTTCGAATTATGCAAGACTTTATTGACAAACGATCCGATACTCCAATATCCGGATTTTTCCAAACCATTCTTGATAACTACGGATGCAAGTAATTATGCAATCGGCGCAATATTATCCCAAGGTAAATTAGGTTCAGATTTACCAATAGCGTACGCCTCACGAACATTAAGTGATTCAGAAACAAAGTATAGCACGACAGAAAAAGAACTTCTAAGTATCGTATATGCAGTAAAATATTTCAGACCTTATATTTTCGGACGTAAGTTTACTATTGTAACAGATCACAAAAGCCTTCAATGGTTATTTTCAGTTAGAGATGCTAGTTCAAAATTATTAAGATGGCGCTTAAGATTAGAAGAACATGATTTTGACATTGTTTACAGGAAAGGCAAATCAAACACAAATGCGGACTTTTTATCTAGAATAGAAGCTGTGCTGGTTATTAAACCCACTGACATAAACATGGGGAAAGCAAAATTGGAGCAGGAGCTGAAGTCTAAATTCAGGCCGAGTCAACTAAATGCGAATGTTACTGGTACTAGACTCATTAGGGATGGCGTGCTAGTCAACTGTGCTGATGTCAAGTCGCTTCAAAATTTGAAAGATGGTCTCAAGAGGCAAGCTGGAAATGCATTTAATGTTTATGAGCCGAAAAAACTTCGTCCGAAGATTGTAGTCTACAGTGTTGATAAATCAGCTGCCGAGGATGCCCGCCTTTCTGAAATTATCATCGCAGATAATGAATTAGATGCTACGGAAGCTGATATTCGTGTGGTTACTAATTTTAAATTTAAGGACGGTATCAATGTTGTCCTTGAAGTTACTCCTTCTATTTTTTAAAATGTTATGGGTAAAGGATTTTTATATATAGGTTGGAAAAGATGTAATGTAAAGGAGCATTTTAATGTTGCAAAATGTTTCAAGTGCTATAACTATGGGCATTATAAAAAAGATTGCAAGAGTTCAGCTACGATTTGTCCTCAATGTTCAGGAAATCATGAAAAGCGCGACTGCATTTCTTCTGATCTCTGTTGTATTAACTGTAAGACTTCCAACAATAAGTTTAAAACAAATTTTCCTACTGACCATTCAGCTAATAGCACTCAATGTTTGTGCTACCTTAACAAATTAGGACAACTTAAGGATAGAATTCAATATGAACAATAAAAACATAAAAATTGGCCACTTGAATTGCAGATCTATTTTCACTCATTTTGATTGTTTTGTTCATCTAGTACTGGATTTTGACTTTGATGTTATGTGCGTTTCTGAAACTTGGTTGAACAGTGATATCTCTAGTGGAGCAGTTGGTATTCCAGGATTCTCTTTACTTAGAAATGATCGCTCTACCAGGGGTGGAGGAGTTGGGATCTATTTTAAAAACTCTATGGCTTGCAAGCAAATACTTCAAGATTTTGATTGTTTTCTGGGAATTGAGCACATCTGGTTGTCTAAAAAAACGCATGGTGAGGTATTGATAATTGGTGTAATTTATAGGCCCCCATCAGTAAGCAATAATGATTTTTTGGATTATCTGGACAATGTCCTTTCCTTTATTACTCCCCAGTTTGATCACATTATAGTTCTTGGAGATTTCAACGTCGATCAATCGTATGATAACGAAGTCAATCATTGCTTTATTTCATATGATTTCCATCAACTCATTACAGAGCCAACTAGAATAACTGCCTTATCACAAACGATAATTGACTTAATTTTTACCAGTGCAAATGAAAGAGTTGTAAACTCGGGTGTTATTGATAGTTTTGGCATATCTGATCACAAAGCAATCTACTGTGAGCTCTCACACCGAACATCGCGTCCTAAGCCGTTCATATTAAAATACAGAGATTACAGAAATTTTTCGTATGATGCTTTCAATTCAGACTTAGTAAATTTACCTTGGAATGATATTTTCTATATAAATAATCTCGATGATAAAGTAGCGCTGTTTAATAATCTAATAGTCGATCTTTTTGACAGACATGCCCCTGTTAGAACCTCTCGCATAACAAAACCTTTTGCTCCGTGGGTTACCCCTAACCTCAAAGCTATGATGAAAAAAAGGGATCAAGCTTTGCAAAAGTATAAAAAATCCGGTAAACTGTCGGACTTTGCTATATATAAAGAATTACGCAATTATGTGTGCTCTGCTTTGAGACATGAAAAAGCTGTATTTTTGTCATCAACACTAAACTGTCGTAACTATAGGGATCTCTGGCAAGCAGTCAATCGCCTCAATATCAAAAGAAAACATAATACAGATTTACCTCTACAGCTAAAAGAACCTTTTGAAATTAATAGTCATTTTCTTTCAGTCTTTAGTCCATCAAATAGCTGTCCAGAAGCTACTGCATTTTATAATTCAGCCAAATTTTCTAATATTTCTTTTTCTATTAATTTTGCTAATGTGGATGAAGTAAAAAAACTGGTTCTTGATCTAACGTCTAGCGCATATGGTGTGGACGAAATTAGTGCAAAAATGCTACAATACTCTATTTCTGTAACTGCCCCACACATAACTCATATTATAAATTGCTGCATAGAGGTTGGTTATTATCCTAGTTTATGGAAATATGCTCTTATAAAACCTTTGCCCAAATTAAGCATACCGTCTGTATATAATGACTTAAGACCAATTAGTATACTGCCTGCTCTGTCTAAAGTACTGGAGAAGGTGATCTATAGTCAACGCCAAACAAAGTGGCGTGCACGTCATCAAGGTGGGTGTGTTGAAAAATTTACATTGTTGCCAAACTTTTTGTAAAATAATAAAATTTATTATTTACATATCTAGGTTTATAAGCAATATTAACCTCAAATGAGAACAAAAATAATAGTATAATAAAATTATAGATCTGTACTTGCATAATCATTAAGTATGACAATTATTGATCAGATGACACTATGAAACTACCATATTTAATTGATAGCTTAAAGGTACTGAATAAAAATCCAAATGGGGTCCTCCAAATTTTATGCATGGTATTTATTTTACAGAATTCATACAGAAAAATGCATTCTAAAATTAGGTAAGCTACTGGTGTAAGCTTTTTCTGTACAATAAAGTTAGTCGGAGTTTCTTTCTTCAGCGCTGTCTGAATCTGAATCTTCATCACTCTCAAAGTTGATTATTAAAGGTTCGATGTCTGGTCGATCAAAAATTCGTTCTCTTTCATACCATTTAAAAATTTCTTGCTCAGTATGTCGAACACTATTTTTCCACATGTCTGGGGTAACCGTTTGTAGAGCCTCGTTCCACATATCCAAACAGTCTTTTTCACTGTTACCATCTCTACCAATATGTCTGTTATAGTAACCTTTTGCTATGCCCCAAATTAACTCAATAGGGTTAAATATACAATGGTAAGGAGGCAGACGAAGAACTTTGTGCCCATGTTGTTCCGCCAATTCATCAATCACGTATATTTTAGGTGGTTTGTTTCTAAAAAAGCAGTTATTTTAAGAATAGGAATAAACAAAAGAAATATAAACTGTCGACCAAAATATATATAATTAAGAAGCATTATGTACCGAGCAACAATACTCAATAGCTCTGTTTTAAACATTGTGTTTAAAAATGGTATGTTTTGATTTGTCAACCAGTCTTGGATATTTTTTTTTGTCCATGCATTGTTGGGCACTTTGTTCAATATCATGCTGTGATAAGGGGCGTTATCCAGTATAATCATAGATGGACTCTCCAATTTTTCTAATAACTGATGTTGAAACCATTTCAAAAAATTGCCTTGGTTCATCTCTCCATGGTAATCGCTCAACTTTGTTTTCGAAGAAAATATCGCTTCACTACCCTCAATAAACCCATTTTCATTTCCAGCATGTAATATAATGTATCTAAAATATATTAGTTTTAAATTTTATAGTGCAAATTGTGTAAAAGTACATACCTTTTACCATCTGTTTTACTAGCTTTCACGCTTTTTTGGTTTCCATTTTGCCAAGAGCGACCTATGGTCCCATTTTGAAATATCCAAGTTTCATCGAGGAAGACAAACTGGTATAAGGCCTCAACCTTGGCTTGATTGTATTGCCTTAGAAATTCCACCCTTTTCAAAGCTATACTTGGTAGTTCCATAAGCCCTCGTCGCGGATTGTCCTTAAGCCACTTAAATCCAAGATCTCTAAGCAACCGCCTTAAAGACGTGGCACTACCATCAAATAATGCCCTATCTCTTAATCGAGACCATAAAGTTTGTATCGTAACTTGTTCTTCTGAAACCATGTGTAATATGACATTATAATTTAGTTAACAAATTAATGCAAATTTCTGATAGGTTATTATAATAAGATCTTACTTTTGTGATACATATTATAGATCACTTCTCGAATGGCACTTGTATCCAATGTCGCTGTGTTGGTTACACGTTTAATATAACTCCGCTTTTTCTTGGGCGATTCTAAATTTGCATCACTTTTCACACCCTCGGAAATACGACTAACTGTCCTTAAACTAATTTTTAAAGCAGCAGCAACACGCTACAAAAAATGAAATAAAATTTCACTATTATTAATATACATTACATATAATTATTAGTAACCTACCTCTTGAACAGCATTTAAAGGCAACAAAGGCCCGTTGTTGTCCCTTTCTTGCTCAAAGTAGTGCATTAACGAGGCCACGAGTTCCTTACACCGACTATTTAACTGTTTGGGCATCTTTATATACCAAAATTGCCTTTATCTACTCGTAAGATGAATAATTTTGTTTTGAAACAAACAGTTGTTGATTTACAGTATGCGGGGCCAAAGGATTTATAAAGATTTGAAATGCCACAAATTGATTCAGTGTCAAAATTAATACAAATGTCAGTTCCCAGTTTAAATAAGTTTCAAGGTGACAATGTGTCAACGCTGCGAAATCGGTTTAGTGCGTTTACATGTCGATAAGTGATTGGAGCGTTTGCAAAACATTTTATTTCGCATAATGCGTCTAAATTTATCAGAAAGCAACTTATGTGATATTTTAATAACAATGTTTATATGACTATTAACCATAATAAGAGAGTAATGACCATTTTACAATTTATATATCACATTAATATGAAACTGCAATAGAGCAATTGTTTGTGATAGAAACCTAGGCATTAGGTCGGGGAATTTTTATCGTGATGACGTGCACGCCACTTTGTTTGGCGTTGACTATAGAGCAATTGTTTGTGATATAAATCTAGGCATTAGGTCGGGGAATTTTTATCGTGATGACGTGCACGCCACTTTGTTTGGCGTTGACTATATTTACAGTTATATGAATTTGTGATTTCTAACCAAATTATACCTGAATCACAGTCTGGATTCAGAAGGGGCTATAGCACAACTTCGCTCCTTTTAAATGTATCAGATGATATTATTAGATCTCTCGACGCTGGCCTTGCTACAGCTCTTGTATTTCTTGATTTTTCGAAGGCGTTTGATACGATTGATCACTGCTTACTTCTTGCAAAGTTACGATATTATGGTATAAATCAATTGGGCTGCCGACTTTTCAAATCTTACCTTCAGGGCCGTTACCAATGTGTTGTGGTTGATAATAGCTCGTATTCTGACTTCCAGCCTGTGACTTCTGGAGACCCTCAAGGCTCCATATTAGGACCTTTGCTATTTATTATATATACGTCTGATATTTTTAAAACTATCACTTATTGCAAGATACAAGGTTATGCTGATGACACACAATTATACCTGTCGTTCGATCCTAGATTTATAAATACCGCATCTGCTTATATTAATCAAGATTTAGAAAATATTCAAAAATATTCATTTAATCACAACTTAAACCTCAATCCAGATAAATGTCAAGTTGTTATCTTCTCTCCGCCATGTTATGAAATTTTTATGCAGCATATCGACTTAACATTAAATGGAAAATCAGTCTCAGTAGTTAATTGTGCAAAGAATCTTGGTGTTATTTTCGACTGTAAGCTCAGATTTGAAGAGTACGTCTCACTATTAGTGAAAAAGACTTACCTAGTTTTAAGGCTACTGTATCGAAATGGTGGTATTTTAAATTTTAAATTACGTAAAAAGCTCTCAGAGAGCCTAGTATTACCTATTTTAAATCATGCAATCACGCTTTATTATCCCTTCTTAACGTCTATTTTGAAATACAGACTTCAAAAGGTACAAAATTGCTGTTGTAGATTTGTTTTTAGGCTCAAAAAGTTTGATCGAATCTCAGCTAAAATAAATGAGTTAAAATGGTTAAAACTGGAATATACTCATAAATATTATACTTCTATTTTAGTTCACCGTATTTTATCATCACAGAGCCCTGCTTACCTGAAAAGAAAATTAGTCTTTAGGCGTGATTTGCATGATTTAAATACGAGGTTCACTAATAAACTTTCTCTTCCTAAGTTTCGTTTATCTTTATTTAGAAAATCTTTTTCATATAATGCTGTTACTTTATACAATAGTATCGATGACGCGCTTAAGTTTAGTTCTGTACCGATGTTTAAAGTCCTGGTAAGGCAATTTTATTACAATAGTCAATGTAATGGATAGTTCAATAGTTTTTGATTATATACTCTTCGCTTTGCGGTTTTGTGTCTTAGGCTTTTTTTTATTTTCATTCAAATTATCTCATATTTTCTATGCTATTTTGTATTTGATCACTTCTGATGATTGCATTTTATGTATTATCTGTGGCTTTCTTCATTGTTAGCTTTGATGTAGGGTTAAGTAGAGTAGCTTAGGCTAGACTTCGCCCTGTTGCATTGTATATAACAATACTCAATAAAGACATAATAATAATAATAATAATAATAATAATAATAATAATAATAAGTAAATTTTAATGAAACAGGAGCACCGACTCCACTGACACAATACATGAAAGAATTTAATAGAAATCTTGAAAATCAAGCGGGTCCATCGAATATTTCCAATATTCCCAATCAGACCGATAACTATTCGATCGCACCTCAACCCAATGATTTAGATAAAATTGATGAAAATGAAAATTATTCATCAGGACACACCGTTCATTCTAATATAGAAAATCCCACGATAAATATTCCAATTAGTGATACAGCAGTAAATTGTGCAAAAAATCAAATTATTATTTCTGAAGTAAACCTCGAACCAGCTGATCCAGTAATTAGTAGATTACATGTGAATAAACAGCGAATATCCGTTCAATTATCAAAGAACAATTTTGAAGCAGATACAATTAAATTTGTAAAAGAATTTATTGCACCAAAGGTAAAATATTGTTTATATTTTGAAGACCCAGTCTATGAAAAGTTTAGCGTAGTTCTTCAAACATATTTCAAAAAAACCCAAATAAATCTAGTAAAATTCACAAAGAAATTGATAGACGTTACAGATCAAAATGAAATTAAAGATATAATTAAGAATTATCACGAAGGTAAAACCAATCATCGAGGAATCGATGAAACTGATAAAAGAATAAAACAAATATATTATTGGCCGAATTTAAGAAACTCGATACAGACTTATATTAATGAGTGTGAAATCTGTCAGTTAACAAAACACGACAGACATCCGTTAAAACTTGAATATAATATTACGCCAACGCCTACGAAACCATTCCAAATTTTATACGTAATCACATTGAATTTATTCCCGAAATTAACCAGTATTTAGCTGTATTTCTCACCGAAGAAAAATTGAAAATTAAATGCAAGAAGCAAATCGATACAAAGTCATTACTTGGCATTTTCTTAGCCAAAGCCAGTGAATGCCAAATATCATTCCAAGACAATGAAATTATCTTTCAAGACAAAACCTATGGAAAGCCCCTCGTAGCTGACAAAATGGATCTCCATTTTATGAAACAAAATATCACAGAGACACAAATTACTCTGAAAACGTTAAATTCACCAGAATTACAAGTTAATCGATTGTTACCAATCTTAGAAGAAAATTTCATAGAAAATTTTGGAAAACTCAGTATTTGGACCATATTACTATATCTCGTATTTTCAAGCATCTGCTACATAATTTTATATAGAAGATGGAGAAACAAGAAAGCATCCAAGTTAGAAATCGATATTGAATTAGCCGAGATGAAAGAAGAAGGTCCAAGTCCCACAAAACGCACTAGAAGAGAAGATTCCAGTTCAAGATATAAAAAGAAAGAAATTCACCTTCCAGGGGAAGCTTCATTCTAGTGGTGGAGGAGTTATGTACCAGTCTATAGAGAAGAAGATGCTGAACAAGGACTTTTGCCTCCACGTTCCTTTCTTATCAGTTTCAGTATTGTATTTTATTTGTTCTTTACTTTGGTTACTTTGCAGTCAGTCTCGATTCAGAACTCATTCAATTAACATCATTGTATTTGGTTTTTCTCAAAAATAATTCTTTTTAAAAACGTTTTCGTTGAAGAAGGATATTTGAGTTGTATAGATATGAAAACATTTCATCATTTACAAAAGCATCGCAGAACGCTAAAGCCGTACGTATTCCTTATAACAAAATATTCCTAAAATATGTAAATACTCCCCTGTAGCGATGTGTCCGTGTCGACATCGAGTTCGAGGTTGTTACCTATTTATTGCTCTTGCTATAGTTGGCAGTGACACCACGGCGATGCAGCGTCTCAGTATCGGGTCGCACACAACGCCGTTTGAAAGCTATTTCAAATTATGAGCACATTATACATTTAATTTCCCCGTGATTACCGCGATGAGAAGCTTTGTGGTGACAGAACGCCTTTGACTCATACTGTAGACATAATATTTATCCCCCTATCCCCTACATCTTCTAATCCACACGCAATTTTTTCGAAAAAACGAAGTTTGAGGATTTTTATTTCTTATTTCTTGGCATTATCCTCCACCGCCCCAGGACCGATTTTCTTAACCCTCAAAAAGTGTTTTCGTCCCTGGCATAGTAATATCATTGTATAAAGATTTCATCAAAACCACAGCGGTACTTCTGAAGATATAGGCGGTTATGAGATTAGCGGGCAGACCGATATTTCAGACAGACCGACGGAAATGGGTGACATGGTTTTTCGTAACGTACATGTCATATAACGTACAAAAAATATAATATTTTCAAAATGTTTCGCGACTACAACACATCCTCGCCCAGTGGCGTAGGAAGTAAAATTGCATAAGCAATTTTTGACGTAATTTTGGCCCAGCAACATAAAGATTTGTTGGAAGGGGTCCTTTTTGAATAAATTTATGCGGATATTCCAAATCAGAATATTTTTCCGAGCAGATTCGAAGATGCCACTTGGACTTATATAGTAAAACTGGCTTACGTCTACCATTATACCTTTATTTTCTGACAATTTACAAAAATATAAAAACGTATTATCATACATATTCTTCATACGTCATATCTCCAGAAAAGCTATCGTAATCTTCATATTCTATCTTATTTCCTGCTTCAGGTCCATCGTCCAACCTCTCTATTTTCGTAATAGTTGCTTTTGCAGTGGTAGTTGTTTTCTCTGTAGTTGTAGCCCTTTCCATCGCTTTGGTTTCTACAGTTGAGTTGACGAAACCCTCCAAAAGTTTTTTATGGTGAAGTATTCGATTTCTTTCCTTCAGCCGTTTCCTACGTAAGGCAGCTTCAATGTCAAATTTGGGAGGCCTATAAAGTGAATACTCATAACTGAGGGTGATCGAAAGTAACATATAATGTTCAAGGAAGCGATTCTCATTCTAAGGAAAAATGAATATACCTACTGGACTAAACCAGCGGGTGCGCTCCCGAGGAAGTACCCATTTGTCAGTACAGGTAATTTGTCTTGCATTAGTGAAAGTATGGTTTAGGAGAAATAAATGCAATATTGAAAGTACATACATAAAACTTTACAAATGAACATTTTATCCAACATTTTAATGCAACAATGAATGGATTTCAATGTTTCGCTTTTTTATGTTCTCGACAAAAGTAGTTTACTTGAAAATGTATCTGATCATAAGATGGTTTTGAAGGTCGTGATCAGGTCCATTTACAAAGATTTACTTGAGCTAAGAATTGTCCGTAATTTGCATTTCATGAATTGAAAATAGATGTTTCTTGTTAAAATTCAATCGATCTTCACAAAGACCCTGACGGTCATAGTCAAGGCCATGGACATACTTTTTATTTCCGGTTTTTAAAAAAGAGTTTTTCATTTAAGAAACTGTTTTGACCTTCAAATAAGCGGAAGGTGATGGTCAAGGTCACGGTTAAGCTCATCTTTAGATGAAACTTTTCAAACCCTACAACTTTATTATAGAACATTTTTCTTTATGAAATATTTTGTCCCTTCCCTACTTTTCTGACACTCTCAAATACTCACGAAGATAATAGTCAAGACCATGGGCAAAGATACACTTGAACATGCAATTTCCCGCTCTTTACGATTCCGGTGTCAAAAATAGGTGTTTCTTTAAGAAAAATGTCTCGATATTTAAATGACCTCCAAGGTCTTAGGTAAGGTCACGCTCAAAATCACCGTCAGATAAATCTTTTTGAATCTTGAGGCTAAAACATTTTTCTCTAGAAAACGTATTTTTCGAGATATTTTGATCTATCCATACTTTTTAAACACCCTGAATATAATCACGGATAAAACCATGCCTAGAAACTTCCTCGGGTTTCAATTAGTAAGTATACAAATTCTTACGTCTTTCCGTGTTGTAGTTCAGAGGTGATGCTGACTGACTGAACAGACATTCACAATTATGTATACAGGGGTTTCTGTACTGAAATGGTAGGTAGTACGGATCGAGACTTTTCTATATCTGAATATGAAATTCTAAATTCAGTTCTTACGGATATACGGGCGATTTAACTAAGCACGCCAAACTTTGATATCACGTATCTCAGGCACTATTGAGCCGATTTTGTTAAAATTTCGCAAAATAACAAAGTAACATAGCAATAAGGAAAAACCACACGGACGGTTGAAAAATCGGATTGATTGCTCCGCTTTTGGCTTTTCAATTAAACTCCTTTATTTATCCAAATATCTTTATGTGACACCTAACTAAAAATGTTAAGGACGACCAACTTGGTTGTGTTTTACAAACTAGTGCTTAAAATTGAGCTCAAGATGTTTTGGAAACTCAAAATTGCAGGCCGGATTCAATTTTTTATTTTCTTGTATCTTATCAAGTGCAAAAAGATGAATTCTGCTTAAAGGGGAAACGACATTTAGTATGGAATTCCACTAAATTCAACATTCCAGACCAACTAGAAATTCATTTAAGAATCAACAAAAACGTAGAATGCATGTCCGGACTTGACATTTAATTGTGTGATGTACCATCTGTGCATTATGTAACAAAA
Source organism: Acanthoscelides obtectus (assembly GCA_963669975.1). Lineage (NCBI taxonomy): Eukaryota > Metazoa > Arthropoda > Insecta > Coleoptera > Chrysomelidae > Acanthoscelides > Acanthoscelides obtectus. Next base: position 55,963,285 of record CAVLJG010000006.1, on the reverse strand, counting down.
TCTAACGTAGGGTTATGGTGACAGCACGTAAACGTCACTAGGGTGAATATGTTCCGCATCTGCGTATTAGGCGTTTTCATCATAATTTTGGAATGGTCTGGGGAGTCAAATGCTTTATTTCGTCCGACCAAAAAGCGTCATGTTTAGTTAATTCATTTGACGCATTTTTGTAAGTTCCATAAATACTTTCTTCTTCTTCTGCATAAAAAGAGTTTACATGAAATTTTGAGGTAATTCCTTAAAACCATCCAAATTTCGTTACACTAGCAGTTGCAGTTGGGGTCACGTTAAAAAAATGGCATCAAGCAGGTTGACTGCACTACCTACGCAACGCTGATATCAGTTCATAAACTAAACCCTCTGAGCAAAAAGTCACCCAAACAGGTCCATATAATCAATCCCTAGACAATCCTTCCTTGTACATTTGGAAACGTCGCCTTTCCCCGGCCAGACATGGCAGCGCTGCCAGAGCATAGGAAACTCACCAATGCCGGCGGCAAATGCGGACGATAGGTTCGCGATCCGCACGAGTAATATGTAAAAAACCTATAAAGCATCAAAAAAAAAAACCTGTAAGATGTCATCTTGCCGACTAGGTAGTTTTTCGGATGCAAACCATTATTCCACGTTTGCTCACTAGGATCGTTGTGAGCGTCCATCTATAGAGGAATGGCTCAACTACACGTATACACGCATTGTCGGTTGCATATGTTTTGTGAAGCCGAGTGGTCTATAGTTTTCATCTCTGAGTATCTGATAATAAATTTGGTTATTTGGTTGAATAGCAAGATCGCATCTGGAAGATTGTGTATATTGGTTTGCATGTGTATAAAATCAGTGATATTTGCCGTGTGAGAAAATAATTACTGAATATGCTGCCAATAAAGTATATCTATTAGCTGTGCCCGACGGGTTATTTATATGTTGTCCTTTTGGAAGACAGGTTATGTTCAAAGTTATCAATTACGATTCTTTACGTTTTTTTGTGTTTTCAAAAACATTGAGGAGAATTACAGGAAATCACCACCGCACCCGCCTTGTGTGTATCTAATGTTAGCATGTATATGACTTGTAATTGGACAGTGTATAATTATTTCTTATCTCTCTCATTTTTGAAATTCAGCAAATTTGCATATGTAGATTCCAGAATGGACAACAAAAGTGGATGCCCAACTAATTTCAAACGTTCAATCTCCAATAAGTGTACTTGCAGCACATCATAGCCAAATATTGGCAACTGAATCCTCATGACGTTTAGGCAACACGTACAACTACAAAACGAGTTTACAAAAGTGTCCATCAGCTACTGCTAAGTTAACACCTTGTAGAAAAACCTACATATTGATAAAAAAAAATAGTATAATGTTAAAAAAATCGATATAACATCACTTTTCAAGATACGTAATACCATACTGATGACAGTATTTTTAGTTTTAAGGACTAATGTACGGCAAAGCTTATGATGTGTGAAATATATCTAATAGGTGCATAAAATGACCAAGATTGGGAGCGATTAAATATACTAACATCAAAAAATTGAGATAAACCCTCTCAACACCCCTGCAACCACCACCCCAAAGTTCTTTTTTCTATTTTTTTCAAAAGCGATCAGGGTCCTCTGAAACGTCAAAAAAAAGAAACTTAGAAGGCTTTTCTCTGCCATCAGTGAGCCGATTTTTAAAAATTAACAGCTTTTGTGTCCTTGGCATTTTAGTAACCCTGTGTAAAAATTTTATCGAAATCCGAGAAGTACTTCTCAAGATATAGGCGGTTATAAGATAAATACCTTAAGTGTTGCATCTATCCGGAAAAAAGTTTATAATTCGCACTCACCTCTCACCGTTTAAAAATACTTTGTTCTGGAGATGGACAATATCATGTCTTAGATCAGCCAATAATAAAAGTAAAAAGTCATTGGAACCTCGTTCTCCTTTTTGACCTTTTGGTCCTCTATCTCCAATTTCTCCTTTAGGTCCTTGTGATCCAGGAACACCTATTGGGCCCTAAAGAATGATTTTTTTAATGCACAGTGCAGTAATGGGGAAGCTTATAATATGCAGTATTTTCTAAAAAGGTCCCCTCTCTTACTCGTTGAACGGATCTATTTAGCAAGCTGAAATTCAAGGTGATAAAACTGACGTATGATTACTGCATTTAAAAGTAGAAGTTGCACTGAAAATTTCAAAATGGTAGCTTGGTAACATTTTGCAACAGTTCTAAATGAAATGAGCAGTTATGTGATACCTCGTTTTGAGTACTTTGAACTCCAGAATACGACACCATTTCCCTTTAAAATGATGGACTGATAGGCTATCAAACTTAAGTGTTTCTGTATATTGACTCACTTACGCTGAACACCCAATCATCGAAGCGATATGATGTGTTATATAAATGTTATTCACTTAACACCTACTCGAATGTGTAATTAAATTTGGAATATTCCACTTAAAAAGATGTCGAAATGTGTTTATTTTTTTTAACGAAATGTCGCTTCCTTTACACACGTTTAGATATATGCTTCCAAGCAAAATGGCATCAAGTAAGTTGTACTTTCCACGCAATGCTGTCATCAGTTCGTTTGGCACAAGTTTGCCCGTATGAGAAAAAATTAAGCTACGGAAATGAATAACAAAAAAAATACGTGACCTTACTACTCCTAAGAGTAATTCCTGCAGGCGCACATGATCATTGTGATGACCAATCCTGCGTGAATGTTGGGCATGATGAATGAAATAATGGGTTCAAGTTACTGGAGTTGAAGGCGTAAAACTATATCATCGTCGAGAACCTTTCTTTACACAGTAGCAACCACGCACGCAGCAGCCTAAATGCCAGGGCATCGCTGTTTCTATGAGATGCTTAAATATACCCTAGGAACAAAGGAGCAACCGTATCGGCCAGTTTTGGATCTGTGATCTACGGTTAGGATGGGAGGCGAAAGTGAAGCATGTCTGTAGCAGCAGCGCCCTAAACATACCAGCAATACGCGAAGCTAGGTCTTACCTGGGTCTTGTACACAGTGAGGGGGTCGCGTGGAGAAAGTTACTTCCGAGCCCTCAACTAATATCCTAGCTTTTTCCTAAAAGCTGTCGCTATTGACGAGATATGTTAGGTGAGTACCTAACGCGCTCCTTTTGTTCGTCAAGGTACAGTACCGCGTTTTATAAACATTAAACGGTACAAGAATGTTGCGTCCCTAAGCAGTGATATCCTCCAAATCTCTCGACAGGGAGAAAGTCAATGCTAGTCTTCTTTTCGCCAGTTCACCGGCAGAGATTGGATTGTCACTCTGAATTCTTGCATGTAGAGTGCTGACAGCAGCAAAGGAGGTCGATGATATGTAAGAGAAACAATATCGGAGCCAAGACCGATTCCTGACGAACACCCGCGTTGACGTTACGGGTTGAAGAGGAGAACGGATGTCTTGCGACCATGGAGAGTGTCAGCCACTGCAAAACTGCAAATCTTCTCTGGGAGGGCATTGGATAGAAGTTTACATAAGAGGGCAGCATGCCACAGTTGATCGAACGATTTAGTGATATTAAGAGCAACGACATGAGCCTCACCATAAGCCTGGACGAGTTTACTCCACAATTGCATAACGGAACCGTAAGCTAGGAGGTCCCCTGTGGATTGCTGGTACCGGAAATCAGACTGCCTCTGGATGATCAAGCCGTGACGTTCGAGGTACTCCAGAAGCTCCCGACTTATGCACCCCTCCATCACCGTAATTATAACAGAAACCAGAGCTATAGGTCTATAGTTGTAAGGGTCGTTCTTAGAACCTTTTTTTGGGATGGGTTGGATATGAGAAAATTTCTAGTTTTCTGGAAAGGTGCAGGATTCGTAGGACATCTGGAGAGACGTGAAAGAACTGGAGCAGCCTCCGCTGCACGCCTCTTTGAAATAACGGCAGGAATCAAGTCCGGACCAGAAGCTTTGTTGATGTCGAGCGACAAGAGCACTAGTCTCACGGTCTTATGCCCTTGATTTGACGGCACTCGGGCGGTGGGGTGGGGATGTCCATGGTGGAGTTGGCAGCAAAGATATTGGCAAGCACTTTCGCCTTAGCCTTTGAGTCAATTATAGTCGTTCCATCCTGGTAGGTGGGTGGTGGAAGGCTACTCTGTGAGAAGTTCCTTTCAATCTGCTTGGCCAGCGTCCAGAAAGACTGACTGGCATTGTGCTACGACATAACCCTGTGCGTAATTTTCACGTCGTGCTAGTCTTTGGCATTGCGGACCGCTTTGTTATCGACGTCGGCTTGTCTGTTCTCTACAGTGGGGGTAAGAAGGTTCTGTTTGTCTTGATCTTCTGCTGACGAGCAGTGCCGCACGATTTGTTGGACCAGCCGTTGTACACTGGTTTAGGCACTTTCAGCGTACTGAGGATGTATTTCTCCATCATAACGTGAATAATTTCGAGTATTGATGAACATGAACTAAGTGGTTGAGCGATGTTTTTTTTTTCATTTTTGGCCTTTTTCTCCGCCGCGACTGGACTGGTTCTCAAAAATTACAAACCTTTTTGGTCATTGGCTTAGTAGTAACCTGGCGATAAAATTTCATAAAAATCCGATGGGTCCTTCTCAAGTTATAGCGGGATCAATGATTAGCGGGCAGACAGTATGACAGACATACAGACCGAGGGAAACGAGTGATATGGTTTTTTGTATTCTACATGTCGTATAACATCCAAAAACCATAATGTCTGATTTTCGAAATTTTTCACGATTACATTGCATCCCCGCCAATAGGCGTAGGAACTAAATGAAGATTGCACCATAACCGTGAAAGAGAAACCCTCATTTTCTACTAGTACGCAGCGACAGTGGCGTAGACACTACACACTAAACAGTATCTTAGTCGAACAGATATTGCAAATTTAGCTTACTTGTTCGGATTAAGCTCAGTGTGCCCTTATGCACCCTTTTCAGCTCAAGTCTTACTTTAAGTTTGACTTTAAATTAAGAACAGTGCCTATGTACCGACAGCGTATCTTAACAGGTGAAAACATTTCCGATCCGACAACGCTGCATTTATATCAGTAAACTTAAGCTGTGGCTATGTATCTTGACTGTTGAATGACCTTATTGTCAGATCAGTCTAGATAAATTAGGTCAGCTATATTCAAATATTTATGATTTAATAAAAGCGCGTGCTGTGAAGCCGACTGCAATAAAACATCTCTCTGTGTATTACAATTTATTACTTTAATCAATAACATTACATTACAATGGACAATTAAAATGATTTTCGGAGCATATTAGTGCATGGTCATTTCACTGTGAGTTGAGCCAAATAGAGTCCCATTCATTTTTTGGCTGCTTTACTAATCATTTGGGACCTCTTGTGGGACACGCTTTATAAAGGGTTTAGAAAAGCAGACATGACAGTACGGGAAGCAGAGGCTCGTGAGCTCGAATCTCTGCCTCCAAAGTTAATTCCGAGTCATGGATGTTGTGGTGCGTTGTCTTATCACGCACGAGATCAGTGCAATATCAACATATATCGTATCGTTATAACTGGTTTATTTAATAATAATAAGTTATCGGTATATGGGGAAACCTTGTCTGACGGCTTGAGTATAATGTGTATGAGAGACAAGCGCGATAAGTGTGTATGTTAGAAAGAGATAGAAGCCGCATGGTCAACGAAGGTGATCACCACATTGCCTAGCAACGGTGGCGCAGAAGTCATGCAATCTACCGCGTTGGCAATATGTTACACCACAAACTGTTCGCACAGGCTGATAGGTTACTGTCAAACCCAAGAAGGAGGTCTGTTGGAACATTCAATTTAATGTTTTGTTTTCATTTAATAATAGAGGTGGAAAACTTATTTATCTTGGAGTGTAGAAGATGCAGTGTTATTAAACGAACCAGTGATGCAATGTAATCAGATTTATGCCGATCCTGACCTTTCATTTCGACCTAAAATGGAGCGCCGTTAGAACCAATCCGGAATCGATCCTAAACAGATTCGACACTATTCACAAGTCAAAAATGCGTATGCTCAAAATAAAACCATTATTTGGGCGTAAAGAATAAACTATAAATGATTTCAATATATATCTTAATTCAACGAACTGGTGTAACATATTGGCAACACGGCGATGAACTTCGCTATCCGCCCAGCTCTCTTTGTAACTTGTTTCTATATACACTTCTCTCTCGTACACGATTTCATCACTTTATCTCTGTAGATCCTTTGGGCTTGAAGTACCACAGCAAGTGGCTTTAACCGGTCTCGTGGTTGTGGTTACATGTCTCCTTAAAAATTCGAGGTCTTCTAGCCATTTCATACTACAATGTGTAGGTTGGCCAGGTTACACCCGTATCCGGATGTGTGGGCATGTACTCGTATATCTACTTTGGTAGTTACATATGAGCATTCATTTCGGGCCTGATGAAGCCAACCAGCAGAAATACGTATCGCTCAGGTTATCTATCCTATTTTCTGCTCGAATCCACTTTCCTCCTTTTTGCGGATTTTGCCCATTATTTTCCTACTTTTTGTTATACAATACCTTTCTCTGCAATATTCTAAACTGAAGGCTGCTTATCCAGAGTCCTTTCTCGAAGATCAACGCTTCGAAGTACATCAGTGATATAACTGACCATTTTTTGTCACTAGTGATCCAGATCTCTACATTAAAAAAGCTATGCCAAACGAAAGCAAAAACGAAAATAGAAACATAAAAAATGCCGAAAAAGAAAATGAAAAGGGATTTCAACTGGAAGATGTGATAAAAATGAAGGATTATACAATTCACATACAAGATTTATTGATAAAAGAGCTGCAAAAAAATAAATCATAATATATGCAAGCGAAATTAGACGAATTACAAATAGAAAAAAATTAAACTAAATCAATTGCAGATGCTGTGAAGTACAGGATAGAAAAGGTAGTAAATCTAGATAAAGACATTGACATTACTGAAGTTCCCACTCTATCTAACAACAATAAAACAGAAACACAGGCAGAATAGCGAGTAACAGTCATTTTTTTTTATATCGAAACAGCCGCGCAGGCAGAAGTCTAAATGCCGGAACACCGCGGCTGCTATGATGATCCCAAAGCAATTTTGTTATGTTGTTTTGTAATGATACAAACATTAATAGAAATTTGGTTACTTCTACATTACAGCCAGAAAACGATAAAAATCAACACACACAAAAGGTACTCAGCAAATATATAAATCCTGCAAAAATAAATGTCTCCATAAAAAGAAAATAAGCGATCAGAAAGATAGGGCGGTGAAAATTCAATGTAATAATGTTGACGACATCACAAAATTGAAGTTAGAAGTAGAAAAACATATAGGACACAGTTATAAAGTGACTGTTGATCATAGGAAGTTACCAATGATTAAAGTTGCAGGCTTCAGTAACGACTTAAAAAAAGAAGGACTGATTATGGATTTGAATGAAAGAAACAATATTATTAGCAGTGATTCGATGATTAATTTAGTGGCAATTAAAAAGATGAAATACAGATATCAAGCAATTCTCGAATTATATGAGCAAACATTCAAAATAATTATGAAAGAAGGCTTACTGTTTGTATCAATGGATTTGTGTACAGTGTTCGAGCATTATGATCTTCTGAGGTACTTTAACTGCTCAGGATTCCACTATACAGCTAAAAAATGTACAAAAAAGAGTGTTTGCATAAAATGTGGTGGCCATAAGTCTCAAACCTGTAAGACACCAAAAAATAAGGTGATTTTTCCGAACTGCAAGGAATCAAATCTGAGGTATAATACAAATTCTGACAGAAACCGTTCAACAAAATATGTAGAATAATACAAATGGAATATGAGAATTCAAAAAACAAAGATTTCTATGGAGAGAGATCATAGTAGCAATTTTAAACAAAACAAGCTGTAAACTTTATATACCACTGAAGCATTCAAGGATTTTTGTCACATAAAGGTGAGGTTTTAAATTTCTTGGTGTTAGAGAAACCATTAATAATTTGCTTAACAGAAACACATACCTATAACAGAAGATATTGAGAAAGGAGAAATCGATATTCACGGCTATCAAGTTGTAAAAGTAAATTCTGTTTCCAAGCATACAAGTCGTATATAGATATATAGCATTGAAGTCAAAGTACAGAACATTGAAGTTGTTGAATGTCAGTGGTGGTACATCAATCTCGAAATAAGGAAACAAAAAATTACAATCTGTATATTTACTACGGATCTCCAAGTGGAAGCGTCAATCGATTTATTGAATGTATTGAAAGTATGTGTGAAAAACATTATTACAGGAAATGCACAAACGTAAATTTACTAGACTCTAATATAAATTTTGACAGTAAAGATTTCTGTTAGGAAATTTAGACACGTACTAAACATCCATGGATTATGCCGATTATGGCAGCAAATCACTTTATGTATCATACTTCAAATATGTTCAATGAAAATAAATGAAAGAAATTTCAGTAACTGATTTCACAAAATTACGAGAAACACTTTCACAGCACAGTATACCTGAAATTATCAATAATGTGGACATCTACTTCGAACAAGTTATGGATAATATGGATAAATATCTGATCAAGGAAATAATATATGAAAGAGTCAACTCAAACCCTGGTATTCACAAATATTCAAGGAGTCTAAATTAAAATGCGATTGCGACTACAGAAAATTTTAGTAACTCAAAGTGAAAATGATTGGAAACAATATACAAAATTAATAAATGACTGTTTAGCAGTTCTCAGGAGCGAAAAAAAAAATACCATGATCAGAAGATCGATAGCAGTAAAAATAATTCTAAAGTGATGTGTAAAACAATAAAGAATACGTATTGTTTCCCCTAATAGAAAGACTGATTTACCTAAAATGCGTTTCGAAGATGGGGTAGTGACAGAAAAATTAATTATAGCAGAAAGAAAGGACACCTATTTTATAGACAGTGTAAATCAAATAGTGAAGGTGATTGATGACGGTGATCCAAACTTATGTCCATTACAAGTATCTCATAATTCATCAACGAATCATAGCTATATATATACATATATCACATAAGCATTTGGACACTGCCTTAGAACTGTTAAATAGTGATATTAAAAAAAATATGAATTGGTTAAATGTTCATAAAATTAAATTAAACACTAATAAAACAAAATGTATGTCAGTAGGGAAACCTTTAGGTGACCATACAATTAAGCCATGATTAATGATGAAAAAATGTAAGTAGTCGAATCATTAAAATATCTGGGTATATATGTGGATAGTAAACTACCGTTTCACGGGCATTATGAATACATTATTTCAAAAATATCAAAATTCATAAATTACTTCTATAGAGTTTCCCATAATCTTAGCATGTATTCCAAAAGAAAATGTGAATAACACTATAATTCTTCCCCATTTTTTATACTGTTCAACCACCTTGTTTACAGCAATAAAAACATATTTTCAAAATTACAAATTCTACAAAATAAAGCTACGAACATCATTTTAAATAAGAACAAATATGCTAGGATTAAGACTATGTTAGAAGAAACACAGTAGCTGAATATGAAAAATTTCATATGTTATTTAGTTCTCGTTTTCATATTGAAATTAAAAAATAATTTATTACTACATTTAGAAAACTTCACAAAATTAAATAGTCATTGCCATAACTACGAAACTAGAGGCAGTATACATTTTCGTCTGCAAAATTGTTATATTAGCATAACTAGTAAATCTATAATTCAAAACGGAGTATTTGACTTTAATAAATTGAATAATGATACTATAGAGTGTTCGAATTGAATAATGTTTAAGGGGGAATTAAAAATCACTATATGAATACTCAAAATATATAGTGATGTAATTTTAATAGACAAGAATGAAAAATTACAGAAAATGAATTGAATAAAGATATGTAAGCGAATAATTATACAAAATTGACATTGTAGCTAAATAAATCTTCAACAAATACACAAACAAAATATTTTCAGATTTGTTTCTAGCATTCCTACATTATAGGCAAAGACTGTCTCGTAAGCTTGAACTTCCTTGTACCCTTAACTGCTTCTTCTTCTACGTTAAAATATGTAGGGCGAAACATTTTTGAAAAGCAATATATCAGTTAGTATGAAAATAATCAAACATATGTGGTTTCATTCAGCGGCCAGACAATCATGGAGACCTGTATATATTTGTCAAATATTTATATGTATATATATATCCGACTGAATGATATAAAATGACATTTAAGTACTGATAAGTAAGAAAAATAAGTCATACTTATATAGAAATGTGTTCTATTACCTGAGAACCTCTCTTGCATTTACATTGCACATTTTCATTATCTCCTAGGGGCACGAAGGCATCCAGTACTGAATAAGTATAATCAACGCTCCCACTATTAGTCGTTATCGAGTTGTCCGAACCTGAAACGGCCAATGAAAATTTCCAGGATAATAATTATTATCTATGCAGTGTGGCTCTCACCACCTGGGTTATCCTAGTACCATATGATATATAAATGAAAGAAAGAAAGCTTTTATTGAGCTATTATCAAAACGAACTAAACACTTAAGAATGTATTTTTCCACATAGAGAAAACAGGGTTAACTATATAAGCAGTGGTTCTAGAAAATTCTCATTATCCGTAGTAATTGTTTTAATGACTCTAAGTAACTAAATTTTTGGTTTAATTAAACTGAAATTTCTGGCTCCAGTTTAATTGAAAAAAAAAAACTATTAAATTACTTTACTTGAAAATAGCAAACCATTTATCTGTTTTACTAAACTGTTTAGTTAGTTTAGGTAATTTAGTTTATGTAGAAAATGTACATTTTAAACAATTAATGTTTTAATGGAAACTGTTGAACTGTGTATTTCATTCGTGAATGGTCAGACAGACGCAGTGCCGGTGGCACGCTTGAAACTCCTCAGTTTCACTTTCGCGAGGAGCTTCATGTTCGAATGTTGCCGTTGTAGATGTAGTAGCTGAGGGGGATCAAACATAGTGATCAAGTGGAATACCCGCTTAATGTCAAAAAACTATTTTTGGACAAAGCTTAACATCGGTTTGATGTGCTTTTATCTTACATTATATAATAATACTAATATATACTTATATATTATAGAATTGAGCCGACTGTTAACAAGGTGTAGACAGAATTGTGGAAGACTTTAATAGCTATGACCCCTACATCCAATTCACCATCGAAAAAAAACGATGGGAATCAATCTGTTCCTTTTATGGGAACAAGGCTCATCCGTAACACCAACAACAGTTTATCAATTTGGTAAAGCAAATCAAAAAAAAGGTAATTACCATATCCGACAGTACTTTCCAAACTTCAAAACTATGGAAGCTCTCTAAATTGGTAATAACGGATATCCGAAGTATTTGATCAACAAAATCCTGTTCAGTTCCTCTTCCAATGTTTTGTTAAATAATAATAATGCAAATAATATTCCTACAGCTCCAAATAATATAGTAGACACAATTACCAATAATAACAATAATATTTAAGTAATATGGTTACCACCCCAAATTCCAGACCTGGTTTTGCTGTTTTACCCTACATCAAAGAATAAACCCCCAAACTGATCAGACTATGTAGCTCGTTGAATTGTCGATTTCCTTGTATGTTCCGTTGCTTAGCTTATCCAATGAGAAGGAGGATAACTTCACATAAAAGTGATTGCAGATTGCATCCTGAGAGATGTGCCCTGGCATCACATGTAAACACAACAGGACATTCAATGAATTATATGAGTATCAAAGTTCTTGTTAAGGAAGAACGTCAATCTATCCAAGCATTTGTTCCTGGAGATGTCCCACAAAGTTCATCGAAAGCTAGAGAAATAAAGTAATAAGCAAATTGGACCCTCACTATTTCAATCTCGGGAACTGTAAGAGATACGAAGTCGCTTAGATAGGGGTGGAGTTGCTTTATATCAATTATATGCCGCTTAGAAAGTATATCCGGAGAGAGACGGAAAAAACCGAATTTTCCTAAACGTTTTAATTTTTTCCTGACATTATTTGTAGTGTGATTTCAAAATAAATTGCCCATTAACATACCCACTTTTTGTCCTCTAATAGATGATCTAATTCGAATTCCAATATGACATTTCGTTTCTTGTCCTCCAGCATCAAGTTTATTTTTTCTTATGGACACCATATTGGATTTTTGAACAGATCTAATATGGTGTCCATAAAGAAGAATAAGGTTGATGCTGTATGACAAGAAACGAAATGTCAAATTGGAATTCTAATTGCGCCATCTTGTAGAGGAGAAAAAGTGGGTATATCAATGTGCAATTTATTTCAAAATGGCACTACAAATAAAGTAAGTAAAAAGTTAAAACGATTTTGGGAAAATTCTATTTTTTAGTAGTACTTTGAATTTCGAAACGTTTTAAGTGGCATTTTATTAATTACTTAAATACGCAACTTTGCTCCCACTTAAGCGAGTACGTGTCTCTTTCCGAGATCCCAATGGCGACGATCGAATTTGAAACACCCTGTATATCTCTATACAGGGTGTTTCACAACTTATCCGACAAATTCTAACCACATATGCACTGCTATGAAAGAAGTTGATTTCTCAAAAAAAATTTCATAAATGTCCTACAGGAGTTAAGTTATAAATCTGAGTTTCAATAATAAATTGAAAAATAAATATCTGTATTTTGCGTTCATCGTCGTGATATTCGAACACGCATTAATAATTTATTGTAGCACATGTTCTACCAAACAACTGACGAAAACAAAATAGCAGGAATTTTTTGTTTTTTCATACTGATAAGAGCGTGTAAATAAGGATTGATGTGTATCGTGAGTGATCTGAATGAAGAACAGTCCATTTTTGTGAAGTTAAATAAGAAAGCATTTTGCGAGCTCATGTCTTTAGTTATTTATTATCATTATTATTTATTGTTTATTGCAAACCGATGTCCGAATAGGCACATACCAGATCACGAAACATTTAGTTCAATTATTGTTTTAGGTGCACGTGCTAGTGGACATTTGCGCCTCAGACGTGGAGTGGATGGGGATACCGTACTCCAGTTCAGAATATTGAAGAATTGCGTGATCGAGTCACAGTGGCTGCCGATAATTTGAGCCTTCAGGCACAGGAGGAAGGAGGTGTATTTGAATTAGTGCGCCGAAATTGGATTAGACGCGCCCAAGCTTGCATTGCAGTCAATGGAAACAATTTTGAACAGCTTTTATAAGCAAAGTGGACTGTTAAACTGTATTGTTTTGTTATCTCGATTTTTGTAGGACTTGTATTACATTTTTTTTTTTTGAGGAATCAACTTCTTTCGTAACAGTTCATATGTGGTTAAAATTTGTCTAATAACTTGTGAAACACCCTGCATATATAACAAATAAAAAATTTCTCTTTTTATATATATATACAGGGTGTTCCTTAATGATATGCGAATATTTAAGGGTGTGAATCTACATGAAAAATTAACGTTAGTTTGCTTTATAAACTGTGGTCCAAAAATGTTTCCTCACAAAAACTCGAGGTGCTGAATTTTTAGGAAAAAATGTAAATTAATTAATATCTTCAGAACCGCTTCAGATATTTCACTGATATTTAGTACGTAGTGACCGTTAATAAAGTTACATATTTTTCAATGCAAAAATAATTTTTAGCTTTAACAGAAGCGTGCGTACGGGTATTGAACTTTATTTTTTAAGAAAGAAATGGTAGAGCAATGGTTTTGTGCCAAATAAAAATTATTTTTGAATTACCTGTTCAATTTAAAACAAATGATCTTTCAAGAGTTGCTTTCCTTCGATGCGCCATTTTTGAGTAAAAAAAATAAAAACCGTTTTATTGTCTAACTTGCAAAATTATTATTAATTCAATTGGAAAAATTAAATACATTAGGGGTAATGGACAACAACAACTGATAACATGAACATAACATTAAAACCAACGAAATGATTACAGAAATTGTTGAAAATGGCCTCCTTCACTTTAGTATGCAAGCTTCCGCGCCCCTTCTCATGGAATTGCGCACGCGTTGAAATATCCCTGGAGTGTTTTTTATTCTATCACAAGCTGCAACTATTCTGTCTCTTAATTCCTCTACAGTGTAAATGGGACGTGTGTACACTAGTGTCTTAAGATAGCCCCACAGAAAGAAATCTAAACTGTTGAGGTCTGGGGACCTTGGCGGCTATTCTTGGGTCCCACCGCGGTCAATCCAACGATTTGGATAAACAGTTTGTAAATAATTAAGAACCACTACCCTGAAATGCGCTGGTGCACCATCATGCATGTACCACATATTGTTTCTTATTACTAATGGAACACCATCAAGCAGCAAAAGCAACTGTTGTGGAAGAAATTTGAGATCAGTCTGTCCGTCAAGTCGTCCCGGCAAGAAGAATGGGCCAATAAAGTCGTTGCCAATAATTCCTGCCCAAACGTTAATCGAAAATTGGTGTTCCAAATGGGTTTTGGTTACGGCATAGGGATTTTCTTCTGCCCACAAATGATTATTGTGGAAATTCTGAATGGAATTTCGAGAAAAATTAGCCTGGTCCGTGAACAGAATCATTGATTCAAATTGCGGACATACCACTGACAAAAGGTCACACGCCTTGGAAAATCAATGGGAAGTAATGCCTGTACTCTTAAAATATGATAAGGATATAACAAAAAATCCATTAAAATTCTCCAAGAATTTGATGGCAAATATCTAAGTGTCTAGCGATCCTCCTTGTACTCGTTTCAGGATGTTCTTCAACTTCTTGCAGCACTGCTTCTTCAATTTCAGGTGTTCTCACACTTAGAGGTCTACCTTCAGATGTTCCTTTTCGGACAGAACAAGTTTCAACAAGACGACGATGAATATTAAAAAGGGTTCGACTATCTGGCAAAGCACGTGCGGGATATCTGTGGTGATAAATCAGTCTGGCTTGCTCACCATTACCGTCGGCAAGGCCATATGCGTAATGCATTTCCACCATTTCTGCATTTGAATAATTCACCATTATTAACAAGATTGTAAAAACTGAATAATGAAAAAAATGTCAGAGCGAACAGATTTCTTGTCAGATGTCAACAGCCAATGACATATTCCAGAGCAGCTAGATATTTATTGCTAAATTGCATTCTTCAATAATTATTACATTAGTTTTCTCGGACAATAGAACGGTTTTTATTTTTTTACTCAAAAATGGCGCATCAAACGAAAACAATTCAGGTGTGATAATTTGTTTTAAAATGAACGGGAAATTCAGAAATAATTATTATTTGGCAAAAAACCAGTGGCGTACCATTTTTTCTTAAAGAATATCGAACTCAATACCCGTACGCACGCCACTGTTAAAGCTAAAAATTATTTTTGCATTGAAAAATATGCAGCTTTATTAACTTTCACTACGTACTAAATATCAGTGAAATATCTAAAGCGGTTCTGAAAATATTAATTAATTTCCATTTTTTTCCTAAAACTTGAACACACCGAGTTTTTGTAAGGAAACATTTTTGGAACATAGTTTATGAAGCAAACTAATATTAATTTTTCATGTAGATTCACACCCTTAAATATTCGCATATCATTAAGGAACACCCTGTATACATAATTTCTAAAAACTATTCAATTATTCTCTTCAATCTAAAAAAAATTATTCATTAAAATTAGGCAAACACCTAAATTGTTCTACTTGCAGTAGGTAGACTTTAATATTTCATTAATTTTAAATTAATTGGGGTAATCAATCTAAGTGAACGGCTTGATAAATTTTACCCTCATTTTCCATCTTACTGTTAAAACATGGTTTTATTTGAAAACTTGAGATGAACTTGATTATTGCTTAAATATTTCTGACGAAAAAATATCTTTTAATGTCAATTCGTTGGTGATACCAACTTCTGCGTAAATATGTATTTTTTCTTTTATATATGTTTTTTACTTTTTAGTAGTTTCTATACAATTTTAATTGATATTATAAGATTTCGATAAATATTTTGCGGCTACCATTATATTGTGTTTAGAATGCTCCATATTGTTTGTCATATATCTCTCATGAAGTCCTTCAATTTATATCACGGAATTATAAACGCCATCTTAGAGCGATCTTCATACAGGATTTAGAATGAATGACATCACTTTGCTTATTGTTTTTCTGTGATCAAACCACTTCATTCAATGCCCAAGTCATAGGGGTTACTCCGAAAATGATAAATCGCCATTTTGTAGCATCTACCACATTGAACTAAACAGGGCGGCAATTTATTTTGTATTGTCACGCAAACCAACCGTGTATACAAAATTTCAGCTGAATTTATTAAGGTTAAGTGGTTCAAAGGTCAGTTTCAAGATTTCTCCTATACACACATACAACACATCCTAACAAAGCTTGTACGTAAATAATTACGTTGCAAATAAATGAGGATTTAAAGGCTATCGATAATTACGCAAAAAATCATAACCTCCGTTTAAATCCTACAAAATGAAAAGTTATAATATTTTCTCACAAAAAATTAAAGAAATATATAAAAAGATATACAAATATATTTCTGGATGGCGAAATTATTCAAGTACATGAATCAGTTAAAAAAGGAATTTTTCTTGACCACTGTCTAAATTTCATTCCACATGAATAATATTACTAAAAGTTGTTAGTACTTCGCCAATTATACCTTGATGAACAAATTTTAGACTACAAAACTAAGAAAATTCAATGCGAGTCATTGATCATTTCAAAAATTATATTGTGATATTGTTTGCTATTCATTTTTAGATTCGGTATGTACACCTATAAAACGCTTGCAAAAATTTCAAAATTCTTGCTGTAGATTAGTAGAAAACTAGAGAAAGTACGACCATATTTCGATATCTTTACAAAAACTAGGTTGGTTGAATATTACAAAATTATATAAATATCACTTACTATGTTATTTTCATAAACTCCAAATCAGCTCATTGACTCCGTTTTTAAAGGAAAAACTACTAAATCGTATGTGTGTGTTTATTCTAGAGATATTCGCTTCCCAAATACACTCACCATGCCTATCTACAGAACTTCAGTTTTCCATAAAGGCTTCATCTTTATTGCGATTTACCTATAAAATTCATTACTCCCTGATTTGATAATTTGATAACTTTAAAAGGTATATCAAGAATCTACTTTTAGAGTGCCAAAATTAAAAATACTTATCTTTCACTTCCGCTTATAAAAATAGTTTTTATTCAGTTATGAGTAATTAATAATCAATACATAGGTATAATACTTTTGTTATATTATATCTTTTTGTCATTTATCTATTTTCATCATGTTTATATTTATTTTTGTATTAGTTAGTGGAGCAATAGTTTAAGCTAAACTTCGTCCAAATAAAAAAGACGTTTTATTATTATTATTATTATTATTATTATTATTATTATTATTATTGTTATTATTATTATTATTATTATTATTATTATTATTATTAATAAGGAGATCATCTTAAGTAGATATATGGTTATGTTGAGCAAAAAAAATGTCATCTAACAGAAAGTCTTTACAGCAAATCTCAGCTTTTCGACTGCCGGCAAATATATTTTTATCATACAATAATATATTTTACATAATATCGAAAATTAATACATTCTGTTAGCCACAATCATCTAACTCTGTTCAAGGAAACATATCTGCATTTATTCCCAGACTAAATAAGACTATCATCTAACGAATATCATTCTACTGTCT
Organism: Acanthoscelides obtectus; assembly: GCA_963669975.1. Lineage (NCBI taxonomy): Eukaryota > Metazoa > Arthropoda > Insecta > Coleoptera > Chrysomelidae > Acanthoscelides > Acanthoscelides obtectus. The sequence goes on along the minus strand of CAVLJG010000006.1, from coordinate 55,945,599 downwards.
TGGACCAAACACGAAATGAAGTTATGGATCTAACCAAAGCTACAAAATTTATAAACTTCGACATCAAAAATAAAATTGATAACAAATTTACACATTTGACTAGTATACGTATAGGAAATTTGTTTTATTTAGATAATTCAAGTTCAGTTTAAACCCAAGCACAAGTGTACAGTGTGTCCGGCTATAAATTGACCCCCCTCTAACTTTTTTATGTGACCTTCTAGAAGAAACTGTTGTATATAAAATTATAGGATCTTATATGAAATTTTTCATGTAATAGTTTTTTGTATACCAGGTGACTCAGAAAAGTGCTTTTGAGTAAGTTTTTTAAATGGAAGACCCTTGATATTTTGGGTGAGAATGATTCCAAACATATATGGTTAACTACTTTTGTCAAAAACTTGAAATTTGTGTGTCGTTTAATCATATGTATTCCGCAGGGGTATTACGTATCTTGAAAAGTGTCATTATGTCGGTTTTTCTTGACAGTATATAGGTTTTTATGACATTGTGTAGGTTTTTTAAAAGATGTCAGCTTAGCACTCGCTGTTGTACACTTGTGTACTCGTTCCGTAGACGTACGTGTTGCCTAAATGTCATGATGCTTCAGCTATCACGGTTTGGGTCTGAAGGAATGTAACATCTGCTTCATAGATGGTATTATTGGAGGTCTAAGCTTCAAGTTGTACACTATAGCTGGAAGGAAACGGCAATGCTTAGATGCATAGTGAGGATTTGTTTGCTAATAATTTGTGTTGATGATAATTCCATTGGCTTCTTGTCTCAAATACACTTACTTGACATGTATGCGAAGCTAAATATTAGTTGCACGTGTGGTTTTACTCATTCAACCTGGAAATTATATATGCAAATTTGCTAAACTTCAAAAAAGAGAGCGATTAGAAAAGACAATCCCTTGTCGGTGAAATGTATTAAGACTAACAGGTGTTACATACAGGAATATTTATGAAACGTAACAAAGTAATTACATATCACACTAATTTTTATTTCCAGTCATTTAAATTAAGTCAAGTAGAAAATACAAAGCAGTGCCTAGATGTGAGGCAGTGCGAAAATGTTTTGTATGTGATTCATCTGTCCTAATTTTTCTGTTATGCGGCTTAATTATACACAACGCGGGTGCAATGCTGAAAAAACGGAAAAATCATAATGTATAACCTTGAACCTATCCTCCCTTTAGAAAGGACAACACAAATAACCCGTCTGGCACAGCTAATATATATATTGGATGGGCATCATATTATTCAGTAATAATTATCTCACATAGAAAATATAACTGATTTTATACATATGCAGACCAATACATATAATCATCCGGATGTGATCTTGCTATTCTGCTACTCAACCATACATCTATTCAGAGTATACTCCATAGACTATCTAGGCATTCTGCAACCGATAAAGCATGATGGGGAACTGACTTGCTGCTTGCAGTATGGTCATTGAGCGTGTCTTGTCGATGGGTCGTTCCTCCATAGATGGACGCCTTTGTTGACGCTCATAGCGCTCATAGCGAAGAAACGTGGAATGAACTATTTGCACATTAGTAACTATCCAGGCAGCAAGTTGACATGTTGTCGGTTTTCTTTTTTGACGTTTTATAGGTCTTTTACGTAATAGCCTATACCAGATTGCATAGGCGAGTAGATGCATACTTGATACGAATGAGTAAATGGCACAAGAACATTAAATTTTTGGCCAAACTAATGGAAATAAGTATGATAAAGTATATATTTTGAATCAGAAGAATCGGGACTACCATGTTCCCTGAAAATATACCATTATACAGGGTGTTTCAGAACAATGGGATTAAACTTCTAGGGGTTATTCAGTGTAACAGTAGAAAAGATTTGAGTATATGGACCCATATCCAGAAAAGTGTCACTACGGCACTACGGCTCTAAGACACGTTAAAATTTATAAATACGATGAATTGCCCAAATAGGATTTAATGCATTTAATTTTTGCCTTTTGTACATGATATTATCTCAACAATTGTTCAAAATGTCTTCATCCAACCTATAATAAAATTAAATGCAGTAAATCCTATTTAGGCAATTCATCGTCTTTCTAAATTTTAACGCATCTTAGGGCCGTAGTGCCGTAGTGACACTTTTCCGGATATGGGTCCCTATACTCAAATGTTTTCTACTGTTATACCGAATAACCCCTACAAGCTTGATCCCATAGTTTTGAAACGCCCTGTATATGTTCCATTTAAAAAATACACCTTCATTCGATAACATTTTTCTGAGACACGCTATATGCAAAGAATATCACATGGAAAACTTAATATTGGTCCCTATAACTTTCATGTACAACATTTTTCGCTGGGCAGTCATATAAAAAAGTTAAAGGGGTTCAACTTATATATGGAACATCCTGTACTTTTTTGGGTTATCTTATGTTTATTGGACGCTACTTTTATTATTTGTAACAAAACATTGTGCTTAAACCAAAAAACGGTGTTATTATTATTATACAACAAAAGCCTTTTAACCTAAAACTTTTTATTGCAATTTGGGCAGAACAAATAACCAAACTATTAAACACATACTTGTACTTATGTAAGATTGGATTACCTACTGGTTATTTGCTGTATGAGAGCCACAAATTTTACCCTTACATAGGTGCGGGCAAAAATCCATGCCGTCTGAGATTTTTAATTTTTATTTGTTAACAGTCTCCCAAATACTAGTATTTGGAAAAAATATAAAAAAACAGTTAGACAAGTGTATGATAACCGAAGAGACCATTTTTTTATTCCCTGAGTCAAAGCAGGATTTCCCGTTTTCCAAGACAGGAGAATGGGAGGAGGTTCCTTGACTTCGGTTAATGTACCTATGTTAATTAGTAAAAATTATTAGATCAATATCAATATATATTCATTGAATAAATGAATCGTGAAATTAGAGGCATTCCGGCCACCATAAGGAGCCAGTGCATAGGCCGCTTAAACGGGCCCTTATCCACCTCTAAATTCCTTAGATCACAAGCCTCGCCCTTTTAGCGAAGCTGAGAATCGTCTTGAGTCCAAGCTTAGTATGGCCTTGAGTCCAAGCTCGTTAACGTCCTGACGGTCCAAAGTATTGGACTCCAGTATAGTCAGCCTATAGTAGCTCAGAGCTTCACAGCGACACAAAACGTGCGCCGAGGTCTCTTCCTCTACCCTGCAGTGCTCACACAAGGGATCCTCAGCCACCCCCATCACGTGCAGGTGGCGCCTTAACGTGTTATGGCCAGACAACAGTCCCACCAGCAACCTTGGGTTTTCTCTATCCAGAGATAAGCAGAAACGTCTATCCTTAGCACTGGGCCCTTCAATCAGTTCCCGTGCCTGGCGGAGATCTCTGGAGATACTTCTCAATTTTTGAGAATGTTGTCTTCCAATCCACGTCTCCGTTTTCCTGATAGCTCTATGCGCGGTCACTCCTAAAGCTGGCTCAGAACCAACGAGCTTGCTGGCTGATCCTGTCTTCGCCAGAGCGTCCGCCGTCTCATTGCACCCTATCCCAGCGTGCCCCGGTACCCACATTAACGATACCGGATGCCTCGCTGCGAGGCAATCCAGAGCCTCTCTGCATTGCAATACAAGACTCGAAGTAATCTTACAGACACTTAGTGCCTTCATTGTAGCCTGGCTGTCGGATAAGATTGTTATTCTTCTCCTAGGCCCAACCTCCTCCAGAATGCGAGATACACAAGCCAGAATCGCAAAGATTTCCGCCTGGAAAATAGTGGTACTTAGAAGGATGGGATCCTCCCTTTGCAATTCGACTAAGATGGCAGTAAGCCCCTTGGCAGGATTCAAGAAGGCCCAGCTGCCCTGACTCCACAGTCGATGAGCGATATATATTCATTACAATATTATTGAAAAAACTGCTCACAACGTTGAAATTCCCTTTCGATACACGGAATCCAAGAAGATGAAGAAAAACCATTAACTGTTGAACAATATTATTAACGCACAGTCCACCAATTGAATTATTGACTAATACGAATCACTTCAAGAGTGAAAGGCTTCAAAAGATGATTAAGTATTTTTTATTGATTGTATATTGTATATACAGGGTGATTCACAAGTCGTGACCAAAACTAAACCTTATACATACGATCGCATTTTGAGGGCGGTCTTGTATGTAATATTTTTTTTCTCGAGAACTTCATTTAAAGGTTATGAGGTGTTGAAGTTTAAAAATAAAAACTATTTTTTTTAATATCTTCAAAACCGTCAACTAGAATGAACTAAAATTTGGTATGTGGATATACCTAAGTATTGTCCACATTGAAAAGTTTTTACTCAAAATTAACTTGCACCAGTGGCGGAGATACAGAGGATTAGTAGCATCATTTTTCCAAATAAAAATTGTACACCACTGTGTTTTTACCTTCAATTTGCTTCAAAGAATTAATTACTCTTTTGTTTTTTCTCAGAGTGCATTGTTTTCGTAAAAATAAAAACTAATTAGATAATCAAAGCTGTATTTCAATAAATGTTCAAAAAGACCACCATTCTGACGGATACAAGTGCGGCATATTTTTAATAAAGAAAAATGCATTTTCACAGAAGTTTTTGTGGCTTGAATTTGATGAAACGCATTATCTATTCTTTCTTGTAACAGATCAACATTATGAATTTGTTCAGCATACACTAGATGTTTAAAGGCGCCCCACAAAAAGAAATCCAGGAGGTTCAAATAAGGAGACCTCGCAGGCCAATGTACGGGTTCGTTTCTGCCAATCGATCGATGGCTAAAATGATTATTTAACCAAGTGGTTATGTCACGACGAACATGCGGTGGGGCACCGTGGATACCACATTTGTACTCTCGCTACTCAAGGAACATCATCTAACACATTTCCTATGTACCATAATTCCCTAGAAAAGCTAATGGGTTTGCATTTAACATTGGGGCAATACGTGCATAAATAGTTGGCCATTGAAAATATGTTCATTATGAGATTTAACGGTTCCACTCCACGTGAAAAGCGATTCATCTGACCACAAAACCAAATCAATAAGATGTGCATTTTGATTACGCATTTGCAGTAACCACTCACAAAAATTTCGCCGATGCACTTCGTCGCCGGGTTTCTGACATTGAACATTTTGCCGATAGTAAGGATGTAAAAGTTCCCGATTTAAACTTCTCCACGCAAGACTTTGGTAACATGGTAACTGAGCTGCAATCCACCTAGTACTTGTACTAGGATCATCCAAGGCCAAATTAATCACTTCCAGTTCCTCTTGAACAGTATGCCAGACACCATGGCCTCTAACTCCGAGAAGTTTGTCAATTTCATATTGCCGAAGTATTAGAAATGATCCTTTGGGGTAGGTCGGCGTCTGCTATAAAATCTACGTTGATTCTTCCGAGAAGCCGCATTTCCATTACAGAATTCGTACATAAAAATGATATCTGCGTACTTATCATTGTGAAATTCCATTTCACAACACACAAAAATGGTAGAAAGAAACTTTTTACTTGATATTTACAATAAAATCGTAATAGTAACGATAACAACCATATAACACATAACTTTGAAGAAATATCTCCCAAGAAACGTCAAGTTGGTATCAAGGCCTCCTATTTTATTTTGAAACTAACTGTATATCGGCTCTTCATGAATGATCTAATTTGTTTTATTTTTATTTTTACAAAAACAGTGCACTCTAGGAAAAAACACAAGAGTAATTAATTATTTATGTGTAACAAATTGAAGGTAAAATTTGAAAAATTGCGCGTTACGAAAAAAAAAACAGTAACGTACTATTTTTATTCAGATAATAATGCCACTAGTCACCTGTATCTCTGCCAGTGGTGCATGCTAATTTTGTGGACAATACTTAGGTAAACACACATACCAAATTTTAGTTCATTCCAGTTGACGGTTTTGAAGATATCAAAAAAAATACTTTATTTTAAAATTTCTCTTTCTTATGAAGCCCTCGAGGAAACAATGTTACATAGAAGACCCCCCTTAAAATGCGGCAACGTTGTAAGAAGTTTTCTTAATGATATTGTAATGTATTTCAATTGCCATACAATATTCATTGTAGTGCATCCCGATGAAGAAAATAGACTTTCTCGAAAGCTCGACATAAATACTGAACAAGCTTCCTTTCTGGCCTGATGGTTTGCATATGATTACAACCTGAGATCATTGTGCTTGTATCCTAATTATTGAGCCAAGATTACATTCCTCCTCTCATGTATACCACAAAGCGCTTACACGGCATTCCTGGGGTTCCGGGCGGTCCTGGTGGACCTGGTGGGCCTGGCTGTCCTAATGTACCTGGAGGTCCTGACGCGAAACTGGACAGTTTTATGGCGGTGCTCAGTGCGGAAACCTGAAGTTGATAGAGATTTTGTGTACCATACTATATTCAAATCTTAATGCTCGCAATATTGATTTCAACCATGCAAGCGGTATAGTCTCCTGATCGTTGTTCTTAGCAAATTTTTAATTGAAGTATGAACACAGGGGTACATCTAACAAAGTAACTTGAGGAGTTATTCAGCTAATACAAATCTTAAATATTCCTATAAATAATTCATTTCATTGATTATACACAAATACTGCAATTTTCTGGAAAAATAAATAATAAGGAGCATGCAATATTATCGCTTTAGCTGTTATTTCAAAGCATTCCATATAGTATGTATACTATAGTACAGGTGAAAATAAAAATGAAACAATTTTATAATTACGGTGATGTCATTCCTCTTGTATGTCATCACAAAGGTAGTGCATTAAGGAATATATCCGACAGCAGCATCATAAACTTCAAATTAAATCGATTACTATGCATTAATTGTTTACTAAACTACGCGAAGTACATATAAAAATCAAAGAAGTAAGGATCAACATTGAGATCTCTGAAACGGTATGAGATACGAGGTGTATTAAATGCGTGAAAACGGCACTTTGTTTTGCAATCTTGTTTACATTTAGAAATGTGTAACTTACGTTAAGATATACAATAGCCTGTTCCAAAATAATAATCATAACAATACTAAACTCAAAATATTAAAAATCCATACATATACTTGCCGTAACACATTTCAAAAAATCATCCTAATTCAATTGCATAAAATTATTCATAAATTACATGTTAAAATACAGCAAATCAGTAATATTTTCCATTTAAACACCAAGGTAAAAAATATTTCAATAATATCGAATGCAGTTTATAACAAAGCTGAGTATATGGAATGTGCAACCTTGAGAACGTAAAAATGGAAATGAACATTTATATAGAGTGTTTTCCTTTAATGTCCCCCTCCCCTTTGATTTTTTGAAAGGATCAATTCAAAAAATTAAAACTTGAGATAATGAAATTGATGAGTGGATACCATATTTTAGAATGAAATTAACTGATGGAAAAGTCAAGATGGCCGCTGGGAAGAAAAAATATATGAAAACGGGGGTCCTGCTGCACATCATTTTGAAGCTACTGACGAGTACTTTATAAGCCTAGAAGATAAAGTTAATACCTTTACCTACTACAAAATGGTGGACATGCATATCTCTACAAATAATTGTAATTCCCTGCCGTATCCACAGCAACAGCGATAAAAACTTGTTTTGTTATTTTTTGTTGACAGTGACAAGAATATCAGTACGAAAACAAACATCATTGTACAGTTAAAATATTCTTATTTAGTGTTCGGTTTTAGTGCTAGATACTCGTTGAACGATTTTTAAAATGGTCAATTCTTGTCCATTGGAAGAAAAAATCGAAGCGATTAGCGATTTTTATTTAAGGTGCGAGGCGTAACTTTCACGAGACGGAAATGATTTTTAATGATCGTTTCCCGAATCGTCCTATCTAGGGAACTTGTATCTAAATTTACAGCTACTGGTAGGTAGTGTAAACAATAAAAAGCCCTCAGTTCATCCGACCATCCCGGAAGAAAAGCAAGGTCCAATAATTGGTGAGATCATAGTAGATCCCCATCAGTCTACTCCCTCCATCGCGAATGTATGTGAGGTTTTTCTTTCTACTGTATGGAGACTTTCGAAAAAGAATAAGTATCACCCACACAAAATTCAAATAAGCTAACTGAAGATGACCCTGATCGAAGAACAGAATTCTGCGAGACTATGACGGAAACCATGGCACAGCATCCTAAATATATCCAAAATATTTGTTTTAGTGATGAATGTACATTTTTTCTCAACAGTAACGTGCATAGACAAAGTTGTCATTATTGGAGTGACACCAATCCTCACGTCTTCCGGGAAACTCATACTCAATATCCACAAAAAAATAACGTTTGGGCTGGGATATTGGGAAATCATATTGTGGGGAATCTATTCATCGAACAAACTTTAACCGGGGAAGTGTATTTGGATATGCTGGAAAATACTATCGACCCTCTAGTCACAGAAATCGTCGAAGCGAATCCTAATGAATTCGATACTGATACTGTACTCCAGCAAGATGGTGTTCCACCACACTACTACAGACAAGGTAGGAATTATTTAGATAACAATTTCCCCGGGCGTTGGATTGGCCGTCGAGGTCCTGTGGAATGGCCAGCTCGCTCGCCAGGTTTGACACCTTTAGACTTTTTTTATGGGGCTGTTTGAAGCAAAAGGTGTAAGAAACTGAACCTGCTTCAATATTGGATATACGGCTGAGAATAAAAAATATTTGTAGACGATACGTAATTGCTCCATTATTTTAACTCAGATAATGTCAATAATACTACTCAAATTTTACAAAACGATGTTAATAAATTAATTAAATACTCTTTAGATCACAATCTACTTATTAATCCACAAAAATCTAAAATGTTATTATTTTGCGCACAAAGAAAAACATACAATGTAACACAGCTCTTGAACATTCAGATAAATAACCAAATTTTGCAATTTTCTGATTCTGCAAAAATTCTTGGTGTTGTTTCTGATACAAAATTAAGGTTTATTGAACATGTTAAAATTCTATCTCAGAAAACGTATCTACGGCTGTGCACTCTTATAACAAACAGGTATTAAATTATATACTAAATTTTAAGTTGCCGTAAAAAACTATGTGAAGCATTGGTCATATCTATACCAAATTATTGTAATATCGTATACTATACTTGTTTAGACAATTTCACTAAAAACGTTATTCAAGTTATTCAAAACAATTGCATACGATTCATTTTTGGCTTACGTGAATTGGTTAAAAATTAATGACATAGTCAAGTATCACGATTCAGTTTTTGTTCACAAATTGCTGCTCACGTCTAAACCTTATTACTTGAAGGAAAAAATTTCATTCAATAATGATGTTCACTGTAGAACTCTCAGAGAAAATAATATTAGAATACCCCTGCATACGTCTACACTTTTTAAACGCAGTTTTTCTTACAATGTTGATATTATTTATAATGACCTTCCTAAAGTATATAAAGAATTTTCATTACCTGTCTTTCGACAAAAAGGTAAAACATTATTACTCAACCCTCCAAACATATAATTTACGTAATCATTCATTTCTTTTTTATTCCATCTTTAATTCAGATTAATAATTTTTTGGTGCATTTGGGTTTGGAAAGTATGCCTTTTTCTCTTTTTTTAAATTTTACTTTAGATGTAATGAACCAAATCTGTTTGTGGATAGTGTATTCTTTTGAACATCTGCTAGAGACTATATGGTTAAGTGTAAGAGTAGCAGCATGCTAAACTTCGCCATATAAGTCTGACATTTGGCTATACTACAATGTAATTGTGGATAAATAAATACGTCTATTATTATTATTATTAAGTATCGATGTTAATATGTTTGAAAATGTTCGACGCGAAATGATGGACCGGCTGTTATTGTGTCAAGCAGTTAAAGGCAACCATTTCCAGCATCTTCTAAACTGAACTCAAGGTATTTATTCGAATTATCATGTTAAATGTCAATGTATTCAGGTAATTATTAAATGTACCAGAATTTTGTGTGTGGCTTAATCCGCCTTGAGTCGCTGGCGCTCTTAACCCCCCTACTCTCCGCTTTATTGATCTAGGGACTAAATTTGCACGCCACTAGACAGCTGTTTTGCATTGACTCACTATTTGATTTTATTTATCGTGCTATATTAACTTATTAATTAATTCGAAAAAAAAGTAAGGAGAAAACACACCACCATTTCCTTTTGTTTATAAAAAGAGGCGTGACAATATTCTAAATTGTGAAACTTTCTAAGTGCCATTTTCTTAGTTGTCTTCTGAGAAACGTTGCCTTCACTAACCCACCTTATATCTATCACCGTTTATGAAATCCCAATGGTAAGAGTCGAATTTGAAACATCCGGTAGACTTAGCATATGGAAATAGTAAAAAATATCTGACCGCAAGACTCCCAAGAGCAATGCTGGTCAGTGAAGTAGTACCTTTTCTTGCAGTTTCTTCAGCTTAGCAGCTACTCGAGTAACGCTTCCACAATCCGCGTAACATTTGCCTACTCTGCCTGCCATAGCCTCTTCAGGTACTTCGGGAGCAGCAGACTCTCCTTCAAGCTCGCAGGTTCTTCCATCTTCTCGAAGTCGATATCTCGGCCAACATGCACATTTGTAACCGCCGCGGAAATTGACACATTGCTGCTCACAATCTCCATTTCTTTCGGCACACTCGTCAATGTCTGTAATGGTAAAGCATCGGGTGGTACGTTTCGATTACTTCGATTAGAACACATTTGCATCAGGACTGGAAACGGTCTGCAACATGATACACATACAGCGAGAACGAAGTTGCACCAAGGGACTGCGACATGCAACATGTTACAGACCGTTTCCATTTCTAGCAAACGTGCCCGGCATAATGTGTACGGGCAAAATGTTGCAGATATCGGAGTAAATATACTAATTGACATATAAAATGCACCCAGAATTATTTTTTGAATTTGGTAGAAACTTGTAAACATGTTTGCCATCATGAAAGTATACGCTGATAAAATGTTTCCGAGCCGTACTTTTCTTGTAAAGGCTTTTTTTGTCATATAAGTTTCCAAACAATATATGAACATGTGTACTTAATATTCAGCGACTTTTCTGTGTTGGTTTCATTTGTTTCATTGTTGCTTGGTAATGCCTAGAACTCACAGATGCGCTAATTTCACTCAACTTTACGAGTTTGAGAGGGGTCGGATAATCGGGTTACGTGAAGGCGGATTTTCTTTTATAGAAATCGCTAATCGGGTGAATCGAAACGAAGCTACTGTGATGAGATGTTGGACGTCAAAGACAGACTACAGAGCGATCGTTATTTGAGGAAACTCGGACTTAGAGATCGATCTTCCACAACAAGGGCAGGTGCGAACCAGCGGTTTCAGGATGTCGAAAGGGCAGTAACAATATAGACATTTTATGGCCGAATAAGGTCTTTTGGACTGTTTTCATACCTTCCCCATCTTGTACTACCTCTGGCCCCACAGCATCGTCGGCAACGATTGGTATGGAGTAAGGAGAGACTTGAATGGAATATGGAATGGAACTCAGTCGTGTTCAGCGATGAGCCCAGATTCTGTTTGGGCACATATGATGGCGGTGTAAGAGTAGGGAAGAGACGTGGTGAAAGACGGAATGTTCAATATTCCATCGAACGGCATATTCATCGCACTGAGGGTGTTATGGTATGAGGTGCCATTGCTTACGGCTGCAGGCCACGATTAGTGTTCATTCGAGGTAGCATCACTGCCCAGCGCTATATCCACGAAGTTTCACCACCACATCCTCTGCCCTTTTTAGAAAGACTGCAAGATCCACTTTTCCAGCAGGACAGTGCACGACCTCAGGTCGCACGTGTTAGTTTAGACTTTTTAGAAGCGTCCGGAGTAAATCTGCTTCAATGGCCTCCTCGATTTCCAGACCTCTCCCCCATCGAACATGTATGGGACATGATGGGAAGAAGGTTGCAAAATTCACCGTACCCTCCACAAACATTGGAGGCTGTACGAAACCAAATTCAGATGGCCTGGGATACAATACACCAAGAAGATATCAATCACCTAATCCAATCAACGCTGCGACGACTTAACGAATGTGTAACGAACAGAGGAGCTACAGCACCTTATTAACATTAGAGTGGGATATCTCGGCTATTTTGCGAACTAAACGAGTTAAAATTTTAATCATTTTACAAAATTACAGCACACCTAGTCGGTGTTGCATCTTCTATGTCATTTAGTATCTCTATATATATATAGAGAGAGAGAGGGAAATGAAAATGCAGAGAAAGGAATATAATGGGCAAAATCTGCAAAAGGGAGGAAAGTGGATGCGAGCAGAAAATAGGATAGGTAACCCGAGCGATAAATATTTCTGCTGGTTGGCTTCATCAGGCCCGAAATTAATGCACATATGAAACTGCAAACATATACACATGCCCGCACATCTGGATATGGGTGTCACCTGAGGAAACGACGATGGAGAGGGAAAAAACGATCCACGAAGTCCACCACAAGGGCCAACCTACACATTGTAGTATAAAATGGCTAGAAGACCTCGAATTTTCAAGGAGACATCTAACCACAACCACGCGGCCGGTTATATCCACGTGCTGTGGTACTTCAAGCCCAATGGATCTACAAAGAGAAAATGATCATGCGGTATATAACAAAAATTAGAAAAATGTTTGCCAATTACGGATTTTGCCCATTAGTATGTAGTACTTAGAATGAATGTGTTCCTGGAAGTACTCGTATTTAGGACTTCGGATAAGAAAATACGACACATTTTTGGAGATGTTATCGACTGCTCCGCCTATGATGAGGTAATAAATATCAACGACAATGGTTTTTTATTTGAGTGCATTGAGAGCAACTGCTTTGTTTGTATTATGTCAAGTTACTATTATGATAGGCCCCGCCAGAATTGCAGACATTCTGTGCCGCGCCCTAACGCTGAATACGTGACAGTTCAAGTCCGCCTCTAGCTATTATTGGTATATTCAGTTATAGTAGTAGTAATAGTGGGGTGTGAAGCTCAGCTCGCATCCGTGACCGACATGCAAGTGGTACACCAAAGTATGTCACACGTGCACCCTGACCTTTTCTTGGATAACCAAGATCGGGTAAAAAACCCCGGTGACGAGAACCAATCACAGAGGATTCCGACAGTGGCTGATCCGGAGCGGGTGGCTGTCAACGGATAGACCGGACTCTTAAAGCCGCGGTGGAGGCAGGCGGTCTAGGAATACTGACTCGAAGAGGGAGGCTGTGGACCATGCAACTATTTTTGGAATAACGGGCGGACGACACATTGGCACGGATACGACGGCAGGGCGATGACATGGAGTCACTGTGGCTTGTTGACGACATGGCGGCGAAACGGAAGCTCTGAGGGAGTAACTCTTGAAAATCCTCCCAAGTCCAAGATGAAACAACATCGTGCCGAGGGCTGCATGTCACAAGGAGAGAAGTGTGCCCTAAGCGATGCCTTCCATAGATACTCGTGGGAACAAGATGGATGATAAATTACAAAAAAACACAATCTGAAAGACCGGATAGAGAGGAGGAGGTTGACCCTTTCAAAAGAAGGAAAAGGACGCCGCCTGCCAGGAACAGATCATCTTCGTAGTCTGACATACACAGTCAACAGCGAGGCACGGAAGAGAGCAATCCTACAAAGGGATATCAAGAGGCTCAAAGGTAGGTTCTATGAGCTCAGTAAGGAGTGAAGGAACATTATACGCAACTACAGAATTACCCAGGCGTAGAGCACCTTTCCAATCGGGAAAATGACGTAGAAGCAAGGAGGACAATGGTGAGGAAATGAAAAAGCTCATAGAGAAGGTGACGAAAACCGCTTCTACGCTAAAGGGGCTCATCAAGGCTACTCCAAACACGCAGGAAGATATTAAGAAGGATATTATAAGGCTAAACCAGATAATGGATTCACTAAATCTAAGGATTGGTCAGGAAAGTACTGTGAGAGACCAAAAGGCTCCGAGAAGATAACAAAGGTAAACTTCAGAAACAGAGACGAAGAGAAAAGCCAACTTGTTTACATCCTACCTGTCGATATAGACAAAAATGGAGTAAACAACATGAGGGAGATCACCTTTATAGCGGATGTTGGGATAGACAAATCGTACGCGAGGAAGAACCTATAGTACGTGTTTAACAAAACGGACATCGAGATAAAGTTGCTGACATCTAGAGGAAAAGATCAAGAACACAGCAGACCCTGGCGAAATAAAATACAAGCCCAATCTCAAGCAGTGATCGTTAAGAAAGGTTGCCGGCAGTACGCCGATCTCCTAAAGACAGTGAATTAGAACATCGATTTAGGGAAAATCGGTGTTAAAGTCAGGAATGTAAGAGAGACCTCGAGAGGACTGCTGTACGTGGAAGGAGGTGATGAGAAGGCAGACTCGCTTAGAAAAGAAATTGCCACCCAGCTCAAGGATGTACTCGTAGGTGTCTTGCTATCCAAAACCGATGCCCCTGTATACACCAGTCACCGAGGAGCAGATGGAGGAAGCAATCTACGAGGCATCCCACGCAGGCATAACAACACCAGTGAAGGTGTTGAATATGAGGCGCACCAGAGATGCAAACAGGATTGCAACTGTCAGGTTATCTAGAAAAATGGCGAAGTTCCTCAAAAATGGGACATAAAGCGAAAGGCTGCCAAAAGGACCCTTTTTGGAAAAAATGTCAGGTACGGTCCAAGGTAATGCCACAAATGGGTCAAAACGAAATCAACGGAAAAGGCTGAGAATATTGCAAATAAATGTAGGCAGAGATAGAGCAGCCCACGATATAGCCTTTGCCACGGTAGTCGAGTATAATATAGACCTACTGATAGTGGGGGAACCTAATAGGACTGTCAGAAAAGACGAAAAATGGATTAATGATAGGGGACGTCGCAGAAACAGGAAAGTGGTGGTTAAAGATTTGCTTGCTCTTGACAATTAGCCAGCAGTATGAGCTATTAATACTCGTTAGGCTACTGAAGGAAATAGATTACAAGGGTGGTTTATCACAATTTCAGTACGGATTCAGAAATGGTATGAATACGTTGATGGCAGTGGATGAAGTCCTGAAAATCATTAAGGGCAGCAGGGAAAAATGGGAAGAATTATGTCAAGCATCAGTAGACCTACCAGCAACAAAAGGGAGGTTATAAACAGCGTGGTTCTTTCAACACTAGTTTATGGCACCCCAATTTAGCATGACATACTGAGCACTATACGATAAAGGCACATGTTCACCAGAGTACAAAGGAAAATGCTGATGAGGGTGGCCCTACAAATTATTACAGGGATAGCACCGATGCAGTTGCTTATGCAAGAAAGAGTGAGGCTGCACCGCAGAGAAGATGGGAGAACCGCTAGGGCCAGAAGGGAGGAGCGCGAAGTCACCATATGCAAATGGCAGGACGAGTGGCACCTACCAGAGGATGTGGCTCAGTGGACGAAAAAGCTTATACCTGACATCGGAAAGTGAATGGCTTGCAAACGAAGACGGCTGGACTACCATTTAACGCAGGTACTGATCAGCATGCTTCTTTTCGAGTATTTACGGACAGAATACAAAAATCAGATAGCGATGAGTGCATATACTGTCGAAAAGAGGACACCCCTGAGGGTGGGGGAGGGGGCTTTAGCCCATGTGGCATTACCTGAATGCGGATACTAGATATCAGGTCCCAGGCATCTTTTGGTGAAAAAAGTAGTAGTGGTAGTAGTAGTAGTGAGGAGGCGAATCCTCGCAGCTAGGCCACCTTTGAGCCTGTTTGCCGGCCCCATAGCACCAAGACTGTACTAGTCCAAGAACCAACTACTGGTGAATCATTATTGAATAGACTAGCTCCAGCGATGAGATGCACCTACCGTTAATATTGCACCTACATGCGTGATATAAGCAAGATACAACACAACATCCATGCACGGTGTTCCGTGGCGGAGATTAGATCCCGCGAGCGCCACGTTGAAAGCTCAACGCTAACTAAGGCTCCCCTGGTATTTCCAATAACTTAAATTATATTACTCGCGTATTTCGTTTTGTAAAATCAGAAAGTGGGATAGAACTAACTCACTCTTACCGGCCTGCGAGAGTTTTCATTTTGTGCGATAGCGAATTCGTGTGTATTGTGTCGAAAAGTACCCCGAAGAGAACAGATTGGCATTTTCGGAATGCGCTAGTGATCTCAGTCACATAAAAACTATATAAACATATACAAGGGGTTCTTAAAATGGACTAAAATATATGGTGTATCGTGAATTGCTACAAAATAATAGAGGTTCACAATCAACGTATGAAGTCGTGTAGTGAAGCTTTTCTTCGGAGTAATCTCCAACGGGACATGTAGTGGGACCACGGACTGTGATTCTGCCTTAGCGGCGTTTTGCGAGACATGTAGTCTTTGCAATCTCCAGAGAGATGCCATGCAAAACCTGTGGTTTGACGTAAAAGGTTGCGGAACTGTAGCAGAATGAACGGTCATATCATTTTAGAGATGAGCATTGAGAAGGACTATTTAAATGTGCCGATGAAGAATCAAGTATTCTAGTTGTAGATGTTCTGAACACATATTCTGAGTACCGATGAAGTTTATCTCTATTGAAATGAACGAATAAAAAATGAGGTCGACATCATTCTGCTGAAGGCTGAGAGTTTTGAGGTAAGTGATAAGGATATTCTCGAGAACGAAGTGAGCAAAGTTCACGACGCAGAGAGCTGGCTGAATCAGGTACTGCTTGATGAGGAACGGTCTTTTCGGTCGCTGGGATAGCGCAGTGTGATGCCGAGGTATGTGTACTCTGCGTGCAGAATCTCGACTTATATGTGCATGCGCCGTGCACCCTGCGTGTGGAATACTAAAGGGCAAAATGGGGGGTCCCATGTAGGTGCAAACTGCAGCAGCGTCGTAAGTTTATTATGTTTTATATTATAATTGATATTTTCTATATTTATTTTTACTTTACATGTAGCTATAACTACGTCCATGGTGAGATTCATTATTGATTTTTATTTGCCAATTAGGTGAAATTGTGCTCACTATGGGATGAAATGAAGGACAGTTACGTAACTTTTCCTATAATATTCTAAATCTGCTCATCTCATTCTCATTCTCAATAAAAATATTTTTTCTAAAATGTGTAGCATTTTTTATTTAATTTAATAGTGTTGAACTTTCTTTGGGACGCATTATAGTATTTGATAGGAATTTTACAGATGAAGGAATGGTGGAATGGGGAAATGTTCGTTTGTTAGAAGCATGGGGTTGCGGTCTCTGGAAAATACTGAATAATTATACTGTCCTGAAATGAAGTGTAACTCCTTATCTTCCTTTGATTTTGATTTTTATACCCGCACTGATGAATATCAACACAAGACAAGGTTTTCTCGCACATAATCCAGCCAAAATGTGAATATCTTAATACATATATATCTTTAGTGATTTTCGTTGAGACGAGACTAAAAGGGTACTGCAGCTTGTAATACCTTAACCGTATAAAACAAAATGCTAAGAGAAATTCACCTTTTTGCATAAGAATTATTGAAATCAACCAAACTTTATAAGTCTCCTTCCTTCCCCATTTCCGCCACCGAAAAATGATCTTTCACCTCTTCGGTCCTATGGAATAAAATGTACTTTTAAGCTCCTTCAGCCAACTAGTTATGGGGATAAAAGTTCAGCATCAATTCTTGCATCATCTCTTTCCAATTAAAAAATTATCAAAATATCGTGTAAATTTGTTTTGTATTTTTTCCATGGCTTCTTTCTAGGTTTAAAACCCTACCTTAAGTGCCGCCTGATCTTGGATATAATGTCACAGAGATTAGAAGATATAGCATGCACATTATATCGATCCTTCGCTACACCAATTACGATAACAAAGCAAGAGCAAGGCAATTAGCTTCGCCTCTTGAAAGCGTTACTATCATCCATCACTGATGCACCTGTATTCAGTGGGAGTATAATTCGGTGCAAAGGAACAACAAAGCACGGCAGCTCATAGAAGCAAATGTTTGTTGCATTTGGCATCTCAAGATTCTGTTTTAACACATCTGCAGCTACATGAATATACCGATAGCAGCCATTTTGTGCAAAAAGAATTTTGTAAAAACTCATTTCTTCAATGAGGCCCTTAAAGTACTTCTTAAGAGCTTAAAAGGTGGTACGCACCGAAAAGGAAAATGACAAATTTGGATGTGTGAGAAAAATTTATCCAGTTCACTTGACACTATAGTACTTTTTACGCCACCGGTGAAGAAGTATTGTAATCGCGAACGAAAATCATATATCACTCCCCTGACCTGAAAGTAGTATATGTAGAAGTCATCCGTTCTGCATTAATGTGAAAAAGATTGGTTTCGGAGAAGAGAATGCAATATTCCAAGTAACGAAATCATTACTTTGGCAACGTATATTTTTATCTGACATTTTAATGCAACAACAAATTAATCTCAAAGGTAATCACAATAAATAATAGGTAAAGTATCGCGCCTGTGTGGCATAATCTTAACAAAAATGCTCCTAGTCATGTAAATATTGTTAAGTATTTGTAGCGTAAATGAACATATTTCTCGGGTTGTGAAGTAGGTATAAAAAACATATCCACGGGCTGATTTTTCTGACAAAATCGCTACTTCAATAGTGTTTGGAAATACATTTTTGACGATTACCTGAGACATTGCACAATTTCGGTCGGCTCAAACTCAGAACTTCCTATTGAAGAACATTTTGGAACAAGGTTTGTAAGGTTTAAAAATAATCATCTAATGGTGACCTTGAACGTTACCTTGATCACGATCTTTTACGATTTTAAGATGGTCGAAGATATATCGGGACGTGAAATAGATGTTCTGGAAGCAAGAATAGAAATTTCGAGTTTAAAAAACCTTTTGACCATCAAATGGCGGTCAATGTGACGAAGTACCTCATAATAACGTTGACCTCAAAAGGTTTTTTTACATCTTAGACATAACAGTTAGGAGTTTACTCAAAAACTTATCTGATCTAAAAATGACCTTGAAGGTAATGAACAATTTAAGATAATTTAGGAAAGTCCCGAATCTTCATTTCAGATATTAAAAATGGATATTTTTCGTTAAAAGTTCATTTGATCTTCAAGTGACCTTGATAATCATACTCAACGTCATGGGCATACTTGAACATAAAGTCTGTTTCTTTTTAGATTTCAAACGTCAGAAATAGGGGTTTCCATTTAAGCATATTATCTTGACCATCAAATGAGCTCTAAGGCCATAATTAAAGTCACGTTCAAGATCAACATCATGAGAGTCTTTTCAAACCTTACAACGTGGTTCTGCTACACTTCTGTGTAGAACACGTATTTTCCGAGATATTTTGATCTACCCATACTTTTTGAACACCCTGTACATTTTTACGGCTAAAACCACGTCTACAACCTTCCTCCGGTATCAATTAGTGAGTGTAAAATTTTTTTACGACTATGCGTATTATAGGTTAAACGTAATGCTGACAAACTGGGCAGACAATCACACATTTATATCGGGGGGAAAAATGCATTAGACATAGTTTGGTGCGATTTTTGTGTTAAGTGGAATACCTGCCATTATAAGAACAGAAGCTGAACTTTGTCCTTACCAGGTATCAGCTTTATGTTATTGTGCCTTTTTTTAATGGATAAAGATTGCTTATTTTCATCATTATAGATTATACAAATCACTTACCGACACAAACAGGTTTTATATTTCTTCTTTGATTTTCTGGAATGAATTTGTATCCATCAAAACAGGTACAAATTATGCGTTGCAAATATACCGTACATCTTTGCTCACATAGGTTCATCGAACAAGGGTCTTGATCCTTATGTATGCACCTGAAATAGAGGAGAATAACAATCAAGATCACCCTTATGAGCAGACGTTTACATTTCCACAAAAGTTAGGCTGCTTTGATAGTAACCTAAAAAAAAAGATGACCATCATGCCCATTCCAGTATCGATTTCTCACATTCACTTGGTTTTATACTCTGATTCACTCTTCCTAGATAAGTTTCTGTGTCATAGAATTATTAAGTATTTGTGGTTTCCACTTGTAGACAACTTATGCACCTTTCCTATTTTTCGCAAACCACCAGACATATAGTACTGAGCCGTACTGACAAATGGAAAAAGTGCCTTACAGCAGGTCAGCCACAACATGTTGTAGACTATCAGAACATCAGTTACACTTTACGCTTCATGCGCCCTGTAGTTGCTTCGATATCTGTAACATTTTCTCCATACATTGGAATTATTGCCTATCGAGATGTTGGTTTGTCCTACCGCGAAACGTGTGTTTGTCGTGTGTGGATAGAAGAAGGTAGATGAACACGAAGAGGGCCAACTGGTCCACCGAGGCGTACCACAGAGCATCAGTATAGGCGTTCCAGACAACTAACTCTACGAGACCGTTTTGCTACTACGCGTCAGATCACCGATCAATGGTTTGGGGAAGAAGGTAGATCTGTTGCTATGCGTACACTCTATCGCCGCATTCGAGCCTTTGGACTCTGATGCGGACCACTGTCGTCATCGTTTGAACTAGAACAGAGCGGGGTCGCTCAGTACATTATTATTATTATTTGTTTCTTATTACCTCTCAATAAAATTTCATGAGAATGTTATTGTTTCATTCTTGATGTAAGACGACCTCATTGAAAAAGAAATCAAGTTGAATAAATTATTTTTCTGGGTGTAACACTTCTAATGTCAGTGAGTATATATCATAACTCATCAGTGAATCAAAAAAATATTCTAAGTGATTGTTTAAATATAATTGGAGAGACATTTTAAATATTGGTGAATCATTGTTTAGTACATGGTGACCTCCCATCAAAATTCAAGTGTTCCCACTTAATGTTGTGCCAAAAGTTCACCATTGTGAGCTATGTATAGACAAATATGCGTCTGATTAATGTCTTGCGAGATGTCGAGAAGCTGTTCGATGGGGTAATATATGAACAAATCATTGAATTTATTGAAGAAAACAAAATTTTGACAAAAACTCAAAATGGATAAAAATATTCTACAGAAACAGCAATCCAAATGGAGGTGGAAGAAGTAAAGATGAAAAATAATGTATTGTAACAGTATTTTTAGACTTCAAAAGGGCATTTGAGATTATATACAGCAAAAATATTGTTAGTGAAATTATACCACTGTGGTTTTAGAGGATGAGTATTAAATATCTTCCAAAATTATTTAGTAAATTGAAGTCAAAAAAGTAAAGCACTTAGAACACTGCAAAAATCGAATATTTGCGGACGATACATTGATATGTGTATACCGGGTCTCCGTAGCAGGTGGCTCACCCCTATATTTTTTTTTTATCATAAAAGATACAAAAATGAAATTTTATATGTAGGTATATCACATAAATATGGACTGTTTGTTTACTCTCACTTCCGGTTAAGCAGGAAACCAGGTACATTTTTGCTTATTTGAATAGAAAATGACATTCTGAGTACAATGTCGCTGCGTTTGCTACCTGTTGACATCTCATATTTGTAGTTTTTAATTTTTATTAGTTTATCTATGGCATTACCTCATTTTTTGTCAAACGCAAAACAGTGCCCCATTAGCACAGCTACAAAGTATTTTTTTACGTAAATAGTGAATTTTATTGTTTACGTAGTAACAATAATATTCCAAAGCTTTCAATCTTCATCAAAATAACACACTGCTAACTAACTAAATTGTATAATCAAGAATTGATGAAATATGTTTTAAGTATTTTATCCAATAAATACTTTTATACTTCCAAATGAGCACCTTGTTGTTGCCGGTAAAGTTGATTTCTCTCAATTCTTTTGCGTAATACATTATGAAGATGCATTGGTGCAATACTATCAAGGGTCGCCCTTATTTTGTTTTCCAACTCGGTTGGTGTCGTTGACGGATATTAAAAACCTTGTCTTTGATTGTTCCCAATAAATAAGAATCTAGTTACATTAGATCGGATGACCTAAATATTTAAATAAATTGATTTCGATAAAGATGTTATTTCCAATCCAGTTTTCCCTGTTGGTATTATTTAAATAGGCTGATAACACCATCTTGTTGATAAAATATGCCATTTCTATTTATCAAAGGCATTTCACGCAATAAATTTTCAATTTCACGAGAAAGAAATTGCAAGTATCTTTCTCCTGTCAAATTCCCTTCAAAAATTATGTCTCCTAGAATTTCCATCCAACAATTAAGACCAAAACATTTTTGGAAATTTCCTTCTTCGATTAAGTGTAAATTTTATTTATATCAATATCTTTCATTATTTCTGTTGAAACGATAAAAATTGTAAAGTGACTTTCGTCTGTATAAAGGATTTTATAAGGAAAAGTGCTGTCATCTTGGTATTTTTGCAGAAACTAGTTGCAATAGTCAAACCTTCGTTCATAATCAGTTTCGTAAAGATGCTGGTGTTATTGATACTTGTAAGACTGGCTTTACGCTTACGTAAAATTCTCCTCACGGAATTTTTTGAAATTTGCTACTCGGCAACAATTTCTCTAGTCAAAGCATTTATATTAATCTCTGCATACGCCAAAACATCGATTTCTTTGTCCCCATTCCCAAAAAAATTATCATTTTTTTGCACCTCATTAGGCTTATTCCGCATTTTTGGAACCAATTTTGGGAAGTTGGATGACGGCGCTCGGGGAAAATTTCTGCATAAATTCTAGCAGCTTGTACGGCATTTTGCCTGCATTCTCTAAAAATAAGAAGCGTATCAACTTGTCGCTTTTTGAATAATTCTGCTTGGTTAATTATTAAATTAGGAAATACAGGCAGGCATCATTTTTTTATCAATTTATTTGGGAATGTGAAAGATTTCTGACTACAGCCGATCATTATTTCTCCTAAACCACCTTAGTTTTCCGTCAAGGCTGCCGATGCCCGCTACAGCTGGTTGATGCTGTTATGGCAAAATGAATAATAGGGTAATTAATGTGGAGCTTTCTGGAATACTTCTAACTACAACATCGTTTGTGTGGTATCATATTGTGAGTAAAAAATACTCTTTTTAGGTGTGCTAGGGAGCCACTTTCGATCCATTTGAAAAAATTGGCTTACGAACATTAATAGGATTTATGAGGCTACGAGCATAAACAACAAAAGACAATCAAATCTATTTTTCTGTGACTGATTTTACCATTTTATCATATTCGTGGCACACTGGAGTGAAAATGAATGAAAATTACAAATATTTTTAAGTTAGATGTCGAAACGTAGCAAATGCAGCGTCATTGTACTGGGAATGTCATTTTCTATTCAAAGCAAAAATATACCGGGTGTCCCAGTCAAACGTTATTTCCGACTAAGCCGGAAGTGAAAGTAAACAATTAAATACGTCTCACAGTGCACATTTATGTGATATATCCACATACTTGAATTCTTTGGTGTATGTTTAAAAATCATAAAGTTATAGGGGTGAGCCACCTGCTAAGGACACTAGGTATATTCTGAGTCATTTATTTTAACAGCTTGTAGAACTCGTCGAAAGAAGTTGATATACCAAAAATCACCTATGTAAAAGTTGCACAATAAGAGAGTAGTTTGCATTACTAAAAATTATTTAAAAAAATCATTATCAAGTTAGATGGATACCGTTTTTACAAAATCTGTTCAAAACTATCCCCATTTGTTCGATTAATGCAAAATCTTGCTCGTCGGACCCACGATGCTTTACAAGCTTCAAAAATAAAAACCTGGTGTCCACGAATTGAAACACAAGCATTTTCAGTGCGATGTTGAAGTTCTTCTGGAATATTTAGTGTTCCATCAACTCTTTCAACTAGCTCTACACAAAATAATCGCAAGGCTTTAAATCCAGGGAGCGAGCAGACCAAGAAATGGCTCCATTGCGCCACATCCATCTATTCGGAAACTCATTATTTAGATGTTCATGAACTTCTCGTCTAATATGTGATGGAACCCAATCATGTAAGAACCACATATCCTATCGCACATTTAGAGGAACACCTTCTAATAATTGTGGCAGATTGTGTCGAAGAAAATTTAAATAAATTTCACGCCACGTCAGCCCAAACATTTAATGAAAATCTATGTTGAAAATGAGTTCTTTTTACAGCATCCGGATTTTCTACTGCTAACACATGATTGTTGTGGAAATTGTGCACTCCATTTCGTGTAAATGTAGCCTCGTCTGTACACAAAATTAATTTCGTCAAATCTTCATTTCTGCTGAACTGCTCTAATGGTCACTGGCAAATTGCAACTCTTCTAGGGCGATCTTCAGGTTGTAACGCTTGTACCAGTTGATAATGATCAGGATAATACTGTTATTGTCGTATTGTTTTTCACACTTTACTAAGAAAAACTTCAACTTGAGCTGCTATGGCTCTAGTACTCATTGTTGGGTCGACTTCGACTGATACAACTGATCGAACCAAAGACTCGTACCGAAATTACAATATTACAAAAAGTTTGACAAATTTAGATAAATTCAGATTCTTGTTTTTTAATTTTTTTAATTTTTTACTATTTCTTTTATTATACAACTTTAATATAGGTGATTTGTGGTATATCAACTCCTTTTAACTAGTCCTATAAGCAGTTAAAATAAATGACTCAACTTTGAAAGCACCCTGTATAGCTCATAAACATCTGGACGCTACTTTCGATCTGTTAAATAGTGATATTAAAAAAATATGAATTGGTTGAATGTTAATAAAGTTGAATTGAACACTAATAAAACAAAGCGTATGTCATCAGGGAAACATTCAGGTGACAATACAGTTAGGCTCAAATATCAATCTGGGTATATGTAGTATTTATGTTGACAGTAAACTAGTGCTTCAAAAGCACTATGAATAGGTACATTATTTCAAAAATATCAAAAAAGATAAATTACTGCTATAGAGTTTCAAAGTATGTATTCCAAAAAAATTGTGTATAATATTACAATTCTTCCCCAATTTTTCGATTGTTCAACCATCTTGTTTACAATAAATGAAAACATATTTTGAGAATTTCTAATAAAAACAAATATGCTAAGATTAAGTCTATGTTAGAAGAACTACAGTGGTTGTATTTAAACAGTTTCATACGCTATTTAGTTCTCATTTTCATCCTCAAATTAAAAAATCATGTATCACCACCACATTTAGAAAATTGAATAGTCATTATCATAACTACGAAACTAGTGCAGTATAGATTTTGATCTGCAAAATTGCAATAGTAGTAAAGCTAGCAAATCTGTATTTCAAAGGAGGAGTTTTTGAATTTAATAAACTGAATATGATATTAAACAGTGTTCGAATTTAAAAATGTTTAATGTGACAATTAGAAAATCACTTTAAGAATAGTCAAAATGGGTAATGATGTAATTTTAATGGACAAGAATGTAAAATTATAGAAAATTGATTCAAATATGTGTAAACCAATAATTATACAAAATTGACATCCTGGCATTGATGCTAAACAAGTGTTAACAGAGCTGAGCCAAATCGTTCCTGTTGGTGATTAGGTCACATGATTTCGATTCCACGGAGGTATTACGCAACTTGAAAAGTGACATTATTTCCGTTTATGACATTATATCGTTTTTTTTGACAATATGTAGGTTCTTATGACAGTATGTAGGTTTTCCTACAAGACGTCAACTTGCAACTGACTGTCGTTCACTTCATGCTCTCTTGTAGCAAGCGCGGAATGAACTTTTTGCACAATAGCCTACCTAGTCAACAGGTGAAAATTTTATCGTTTTTTATTTATATGTTATACGTTTTTATAAGTAATAAGCCTGCCGGTCTCTGAACCGATTCCTTCAATTCGTTCACCATTTCTTTCGATTCCGATTTCGGCAATTCCAGAACATATCGTCATTGGCCATGTCGGCACTGTAGGTAGCCAAACGCTTATACCGCGCTGGCGCATGGCCACGATATAAACGGACACATAACAGCATCTATGCATATACATATGGTGTTTTGTGGCCAGCTGAGCGCTTGGCTATCTATAGTGTAAAGATGACCATTGTTAATTTATTTATTTTTATTTATTTATACATAATTGCCCAAGAAACAATATAATGGTATCTTTACTTATTTATTACATACATAAAAAAACCGAATCAGCTATTATAATAGTCCCTGAAGTTCGAGAAGATCTTACTGATACAATCAAAATTAATGACAGAACTGTCTGCTGTGAAATTATAATATTATTGCATATAGGTGTAGAATGTAGTGGAGAATAAAATAATACTCTGGTCCTTCTCGTATTTAACCGCGGTATACAAAAATTCAACCGATGGAGAATTTCTTTTGCACCGACTCTGTTGTGCACAAGCTTACGAACGAATGACAGGCCAGGTCTTAATTATAGAATCGTAGTTCGAAACGGCGCAGCAGAACAACTTTCTGGATATGCATGCGCCAATAATTTTATATGGACAATATTTAAGAAATGTTCTTTGTATATTTTCTAAGATATTTATATAATATGCATAGAAAGGGTTCCATATCCAAGAAGCATACTCATGTTTTGGTCGCACCAGCGAAATAAAAAAGTTTTTAGTGCAACAGTTACGCATTATGAAACCCAGAATCCGGTCGCTTTGGAAGTGACGCGTGCTACATGGGACAAAATAGTCCAATCTGCAAGAAAATGTTACAAGAAGATTTTTAGTCTATGTTTTATAATTTGCTGAACAATATCCATTTTAATGCACATATTGAGTCCTATTGGAAATATATAAGCTTAGAGGACCGACTAACGAGTCACTAAGATCAAAGTAGCGAATGCTATCAATAAGAAGATGGTGGTTCAACTCATCGAAAGCCCTGCTCCGTGTTAATAACATAGAATTGTTGTTTATTGTCTAACGATTCTACTTTATATTGCGTAAATGTCATTTGATGAAACCATGCTGTGATGGTGTAATTAGGCTTTTAACATTCTCAAAGATAAAAGAGTAAATGGCAATTTCAGAAGCCTTTGCAAAGTTGTTCAAAATGCTTATAGCTCTAGAAGTCTAGAGTTTAATACATTAGATTTATCACCATCTTTCAAGACCGGATAAACATGAGCACAATTATAATAAAACTAGGTATTTGA
The DNA here is from genome assembly GCA_963669975.1 of Acanthoscelides obtectus. NCBI lineage: Eukaryota > Metazoa > Arthropoda > Insecta > Coleoptera > Chrysomelidae > Acanthoscelides > Acanthoscelides obtectus. Next base: position 55,918,529 of record CAVLJG010000006.1, on the reverse strand, counting down.
TCTCTACTAGACGTAAGTTTATTTTGAAGCTTAGAGGTAGACTTCAGTACATCCCCCGTTCATTGTAATAGTAAACATTACTTGTTGTTTAATATTTTCATAGTTCATTGACATCTGTAATAATATGTAAAAAGGATCAGTCAATGTAACAAAGCATCATGTAAGCCAACATAGCATGGCTTCTTGAAGTTACATATCAATATGGTAGGATCAGTATTTGGGAGAAAGTTGGAGCTAGAGACAGCTGTATGGCAAATAGGGTAGTTAAAGCTGGATGGTGAGGATCTATCTGGTTAACAATAGAAGTAGCTTCCCTTGAAATAATATATGGTAGACTTTCAGTGATTGTGACTGAGTCCAGCAATCGCTCCAACGCGTTTAACATTGGGTTAGATTGGATGGTGTTGGTAAGACCTAAAAAATTAGGTAGCGTTGTATAACCAAAATCTGCATGGAGACTAAATACGAAACCGGGGGCATTAAAATCGCCTAGTATCAAAACGTTGGGCTGGTTGATTATTAACGTACTCATGTGTGACAAAAAACTTTCGAAAGTATCAGTAGAAGTGTTTAGTGGGATTTAAATGACGTAAACAAGCAGAGTTATTGGTAGCCTACACTTAATCGCAGCTATGTCATTGGAAGGATAATCAGTAGAAAAATCTAAAGAGTCACGGTAGCGTTAGACCACAATTTTCCACTAATACGATTGACTACGAAAAGATCTTACCCTATTCTATCTGTACCACTTTCAAACCTGACAACTCGATACAGGAATGCCCATGCACTCCACTATGCGCTGAATTGCTGAATCAGCAGAAATCTTGAAACAGTTGGCTGAATGTGGCGTCAGCCAGCTGAAACAGCGATGTCGTCTAGCGGCTGGAATATCTATTGATAATCGCCCATGCTTGTCTGGCCAATAAAACCTCATGTGTATTGACATAATGTTCGCTACTGTAAAAGTTTCAATTACAAAGGAGATCTTCTTCAGTACAATTACATGTTTTATCTGGTCACAGGTCACAATTTATTTGTTTTTTTCTTTTCATTGCCACATTCCTATACAGTATAGTTACTACAACAGTCTGAAGGTCTTGCAACATGCTGACATTGCGCGAAGGCATCATTCCGAATTTTAAGCTCGCACCACACCAGCATAGCCCAAAGCCGCCTGGTATAGGCCCTCCAAGATGTCAAGCGAACATGAGCCTAGCTGTTGTTTTTCAATGTACCAGATACGTCACATTCGTCCATCGTTCTAGACTTGAGAACTTAATATGTATTCTATAATAGATTAAGTTCTTACAAATATATGTCAAGTAGTGATGTACCTCAGGGTTCCAATTTGATGACGATACATTAAGGGCCGATTTCACAATCTAACAAACCGTTATTTTCCATCAATAGGGTACGAGTACCAAACAGACCGTCAAATCTACCCAATGAGCCTTAAGATCTCTCCGTCAGATTTTTTGCAGCAAATAGCATCAAGGTATTCAAAACAAAACACTATAAAATATGAAGTGATAGCTTGTCATTGAAATGTTATCAGTTTATTAAATATTAGGAAATTATATAAAATTGAGCCAACATTTGTAAAAAAATGGTTGATGTCTGAGCAAAATCCATTTTTGTTTTCAGTTTAGCTGAAGGTTTCTCTATGTTTATTGCAACTTTTGTAATCCATGATACAAACGGATTTTGTGATGATTTAAGTTCAATTGTTTGGCATGATCTGATATTATTGAATGACATCGATGAAAAAGTTGATTTCCTTACAAGGAGTATTCTTATCGTATTTGATATCCACGCGCCGGTCAGAACGGTGAGAGTCAATAAACGTCAGGCTCCTTGGTTGACCTTTCCGTTAAAAATTATTCTGAAAGAACGTGATGCTGTGCTTAGAAAATATAAATCCGATAAGACGGTATCGAGCTGGTTAAGCTACAAAGCAAAACGGAATTTTGCTCTTGCGTCAACCTCTGCGCGAACAGCGGGTTACCTATATTTCTTGCAAGAGCATCATATGTCGAAGGAACTTTGGAGGGCTTTAAGTAACTTAAATATCGGTGGCTTTAATTCAAAGACAAGAACTGAAAGTATTCCGTCTCACCTCAATGACCCAAATACTATAAATCATTATTTTGCATCAGTGTTTCATTCTGCTCAGTCAGACGAAGCAACATTTAATTTTAATTATAATAATTAGTTCGGCAATCTAAGATTTTCCTTCACTCTGGTTGAGTCTAGCACTATCAAAACTGTTGTGAGTAGAGTCAAATGCAAAAAGGTATTGAGGATATATAACTTTCCATGATTAAGCTAACTCTACCTATTTTACTACCTTACTTGACCCATATTATCAAGTAAGGCCAATACCTAAGGTCAGGAAACCTGCTGATTTCTCGGATCTTAGGACCATCAGTCTGTTGAGCGTTTTGTCAAAGGTCTTGGAGAAAACCATTTACTTGCAAATCTTAGGTTTTTTGGAATCAAGTGAGATACTCCCAGTACATCAGCCTGGGTTTAGAAAATCATACATCACTACAACTGCTCTTCTTAATTTAGTAGACAACATCATCAGGGCCCTTGATAAAAAAATGTGTGTCGACTTAGTATCACTGGATTTCTCCAATGGCCTTTGATAGAATTGATCATGCACTAATGTGTGCCAAGCTTAAATTTTATGGTTTTGATAAAATAGCACTGCAGTTTTTCCAATCATACCTAACCTGCCGGTCTCAGCGCGTTTCTGGAGTTTTGTCAAATGAGCACGTTATTACTTCTGGTGTGCCTCATGACTCAATTTTAGGCCCTTTGTCATTTTTAATTTATGTACCCGATATTGCACACAGCTACAGTCATATGCGGATGACACCCAACTGCTTTACTTGTTTTATCCTGAGAATATATTTGCACCTAGTCAGCTAATAACAACCTAACCATTAATGCTTCTAAATCTTCTGCTGTGCTGTTTTGTCCAAACCACAGAAGAGCTGAAGGCAAGTATATGTCTTGGTAATCAGAATCTTCATTTTTCTGAAGTGTCAATTGCCTACTTGTGTTGATTGATGAAAACGTGCGGCTTCGTGAACATAGCTAATCTCTTACAAAAAATTTATATCCGTCTAAGAACCCTGTATGCTAACAAAAATATGCTGAATTTTGAAGTGGGAAAAAAGCTGTGTGAATTTTTTGTGTTATCAATTTTTAATTATTGCAATCTAGTTTATTATCCTTGTTTAGATGTTGCGAGTCGTAACAGAATATCTGTTGAACAAAATATCTGCATACGATTTATATTTAGTTTAAGAAAATTTGACCATGTTTCGGATTTTTACCGTTTATTAGGTTGGTTCAAGATGACAGAGTTAGTAAAATACAATTACCTAACATTTATACGTAAGTTATTTATCTCTGGAACTCCAATTTATTTACGTGATTTTTAGGTACAATGTTCATAAACGGCCTATCCGTGACACCTTCTCTTTAACCCGGCATCCGACACGTGGGGTGTGACAAACCCCAACGATCGGATTTTACAAGTTATCTATTAAAATTTCACGCCGACTGCTGGCAGCGCCTCAGTAGCTTTCAAGGACACTCCAATAAGTAATACGAGCCACATGCGGCAGTTGGTCTGCTGACGCCTAGTGAGTAGTATCGTCATAGGATTGTTTGGGGTTTGTCATACCCCACGTGTCGGAACTCGGAAGTTTTTTGCAGTTGTTTTATTTCACATTTTGTCGTGATTATAAAGGTAAGTCGCATTTTATATAACTCTTTAATTAAAACTTTACATTTTTAAACAGTATTTCAGAACTATAAAAAAATATGGGCGATTACGAGAAGGAGCAACGTAGGCTTTGGGCACTTTGGGAGGAAGTACAGAATGAAGATGAAGCGATCGATCGAGACGATTCAGAAGAAGAAGATGAAATAGATAATGTAAGTGTTTGCAGCGACTATCCCGATTTGGAGCAAAATCCTGAAGTTGTAGAAGATCAAGGCGATGAAACACAAGCCGAGGTCTTGGACACACGTAGTTTCTTTCTTGGAAAAAACGGGATGAAATGGTTCAAAGAGTGCCCTAGTAGGAATGTTCGAACTAGATCTGAAAACATAATAACCCATCTTCCAGGAGTTAAAAACCATGCAAAAATGGCTAAAACTCCACTTGAATGCTTTTTCCTCTTTATTGATGAGGTAATGATCGTAGATATAGTTAAAAATACGAATCTAAGAATCATAGAAAAATCTGAGAAATGGAAGGAATCTCCCCATTATGGAGAAACCAATCCGGCAGAAATTAAAGCAGTGCTCGGCCTTTTGTACCTATCAGGAGTATTCAAAAATAACCACCGATTTTTATATGAGCTATGGAATACCGATGGTACTGGTATGGATATATTTCCGGCTACTATGAGTCAAAGGCGATTTGAATTCCTCATTTCCTGTTTACGTTTCGACAACAAAAATAATCGCAAAGATAGGGTTAAATTGGATAAGTTGGCCCCTATTAGAGCTGTTTGCGATAGATTTGTTGACAACTGTCAGAAGGCTTATTCGCCGTCTCAGTATCTTACAATCGATGAAAAACTGGAGTCATTTCGTGGCAGGTGCTCCTTCAGACAATACATGCCAAATAAGCCGGCAAAATACGGCATAAAAGTACACGCCTTAGTAGATGCGCGAACGAATTATCTCCTCAATATGGAAGTTTATGTGGGGAAGCAACCCGATGGAGTATTTAATGTCAGCAATAGTCCTAAGCACATAGTGAGCCGCTTAGTGGCTCCAGTCTCAGGAACGAACCGTAACATTACTTTCGACAATTGGTATACCAGTGTTGAGCTTTTAGAAAATCTACGCAAGGATCACAAACTGACTGCGGTGGGAACTATACGGAAAAATAAACCATGTCTACCAGCACCTTTTTTGAATGTGAATAATCGAGAAGTTCATTCTAGCTTATTTGGATTCCAGGAAGGATATACTTTGGTTAGCTATTGCCCGAAAAAAAAACAAAATTGTACTGCTATTATCTTCTTTACATCATGATGATGCAGTAGATGAGTCAGAGAAAAAACTTCCAGAAATAATATCTTTTTATAACTTTACCAAGTGTGGCGTTGATGTAGTAGACGAGTTATCTGCATCATACAATGTTTCGAGGAATAGTCGACGTTGGCCTTTAACTTTATTTTTTTCCCTACTAAATACTGCAGGCATTAACAGTTATATTATATATAGAGAGAACACTAACAACAAATTACCAAGAAGAATTTTCTTGAAGCAGTTGGGTATGCAGTTGGCAGAGGTATTTCAAAGAAGTAGAATGACAAACCCTAGGCTAACAAGGGAGCTAAGAGGGAATATTCGGAAAATATTGGGTGAAAATCCTGAACCTGCATCGAAAAAGATTAGACCAAATCAACAAGGGAGGTGTTCAGAATGTTCCCGAACTAAAGACAGAAAGACCAGATACGTTTGTCAGACCTGTGAAACATTTATTTGCCTTGAACATGCGCTTAAGTTTTGTAAAAATTGTGCTGAAGTTAGCAATGAATAAAAATGTTTCTGTTCCATTTAGGCTTAGGGGAAGGTCGGGTAAAGTGGTCACCCTAAGCCTTGAACGCATGCCAAACAAATAAATGTGAACCTTTTTCAAATCAAATTCATTATATTTTCCCACTAGCTAATATAGTTTCGATATTACATAGCTTTTAAACGATTGTTCTGATAATTTAAGCGTAATTTAATATTTAAGCCGAAATGGGATGTTGACCACTTTACCTATCCTGGTCGGGTAAATTGGCCCATACAAATTCATAATCGGGTAAAGTGGCCTACTTCAAATAAAATGATAATAAAATAAAGATTTATTCAAATTTTGCATAGAAAAAATATTTATTGTAAGCAATAACACTATCACAATTGTTCAGGTAATTGTTTATTACTCAAAGTCTTTTGATTGTTTATACTTATAAAATTATTAAATAAATGTAACTTTCCTTCATTTAATGACAAACTAAATAAAGTTTTAATTACTAAACTATGAAATGCAAATAACAAACTCTTCATTATTCATTAACATTCAATAAAAAGAAAATATTCTCACGAACAGAATTCGCAATGAAAGACATCATCGGCGTCATCACAACCCGAGCATGCTTCATGGGCCCATCGCTTGCAGCTAGAGCACTGTATCCAGCCATCTTCATGTTTTGATTTAGACCAAACTTCCCCACAGTAAAAGCATTTAGGGTCATCATCGGCCTCATCATCAGTATCGTGACTTTTCTTAATTTTAGCATTGTTTATATTTTTACCACGTTTTTTAACGTTGGTTTCAGCTTTAAGTTTTTTCCCAGTTTTAGTTGGTTCAAAAATAGCTTTAGTCACTCTCTTCAGTTCTTTTTTTTGTTGTTGCTGTGTTTTTTCTTCCTGTAACTCATTTTTATAAGGACTACTCGTTAAAATTGCTGTCTTTCTATTTATTTTTCTAATTTTAGCCAATGCTTTGGGAATCGGAAATAAGTCTTCAGGCGCTACCGCGAAGGATGTGCTGGGTTGTAGGTCTATGTAAGGGTTCAATATTGGCGAAGTAACTGGTAGCGTTACATTAATATTTTCTTCCTGATCCAATGTTGGTGGCGTAACTTGTAGAATAGATGGAGACTCTACTCTTTCAGGTGTCTCATTCTCATTATTAGCTTCATTTTGTTGTAGTTCCTGCTCAAGAAGAATGTTATCTGTTGTGTCTGCTGGCACAAAATCATAATCTTTGAATACGTGGCGATCCATTGGTTCTACCCCACATTTACGAAATCCATTGATTGCAATGGATTGTTGTGCTGCCTCGCTGTATGCTTCGCCAAAAAGTTTGCTGAATTGGAACACAGTCAAGGCTCTTCCTGGGTTATTGCGAAGATACTTCTCAACTGCACGGATGTAATACTTATTCAAAGGACCCATAAAAGACACGTCCAAAGGTTGCAGTCTATGACTGCAGTGTGGAGGCAGACACAAGACGGTCGTGTGATTTAATAATAATAATAGTAATAATAATAATATGTCTTTATTTTTTAGATAAATTGTAACAAACAAAAAAAAACTCATTTGATGAGGGAGGCGGCATTCAACATAGTTGCTCTTCCATGCAATCCCCGTAAATAATACAATACTAACAATTAGATGATAATGAGCGAATAATGATGGGTGTAATTAATACAACAAAAATAAAACTAACTATTGTGCTCTTTTCACATGGGATTTGACTCTATTTCGGAAGCTGCTAAGTGAGATCGAATCTTTTACTGCATCTGGCAATGAGTTATACATGGTAGATGCAACATAAGTAAATGAGTTTTTAAACTGTTCAGTACTATGTAACGGAACATCATAGAGATTACAAGAACGAGTTTCCCTATCATGAAGATCCGATCTCTTAACAAGTTTGGTATATAGGTAAAGTGGCAGCTGGGTTTTGTTAATATTGTAAGTTAAGCAAGCAAGATGTATCAAAAAGCGCTCATGCATGTTGAACCAGCCAGAGGCTCGAAATTCGTCACTGAAGTGGTCATATTTTTTCAAACCGTACGAAAATTTGATGCATGAGTTCTGAATTTTTTGAATAGAACGTTTGTCTCTTCTAGTAGTGAGAGCAGGCCAGTATACAATATCAGCATATGACAACGAAGACAATATCAACGAATCGCATAGATTCAGCCTGACTTCAGTAGAGAGAGCATTCTTGTGAAGATAAAAAGTCCTTAATTTAGCATAAGCTTTTTGTAAGAGATGCTTAACGTGGGGAACAAATTTAAGAGTATTATCCATATATAATCCCAGATTTTTACATTGGTTGCTTGCTTGCAATACAGTGTTATTAATGCAGATTCTAAAATTCTGATTGTCAGTAACCTCACACGGTCTTGATCCAAAAATAAGCAATTCAGTCTTATTTTCATTTAATACGAGGCTGTGGGCTCTTACATATCTAGATAAGTACTCAAGATCGGAATTGATACGCATGCAGGCAACATAAGCATCATCAAGTTTAAAAGAGTAATACAATTGTGTATCATCTGCATATTGATGTGTACTGCAAAATTCCAACTGACTTTTCAAATCTGACGTATACAGTGAAAACAACAAAGGTCCTAAAATACTACCCTGTGGCACACCTCTGGTAATACTACGAAATTGAGATATGTGCCCATTAAATTCTGTGCACTGAGATCTGCCTGACAGGTAGCTAATAAAGAAATCTACAGCCATATTGCTTAGTCCCAGAGATTTAAGTTTCAAACATAAGATTGAATGATCTATTGTATCAAAAGCTTTACTGAAATCGAGCAAAATCAAGCAACTATACAACTTATTGTCACATGCTCTGAATAAGTCATCTGTAACGGTTGCAAGTGCGGTTGTAGTACTATGGCCAGAGCGAAAGCCCGATTGTGTGACAGGAAGTATATTATTAGATGTAATAAATGTTTTTAGTTGGAAAGCTACGATTTTTTCCAATATTTTCGAAAAGGTAGGTAGAATACTTATAGGGCGAAAATGAGAAAATTCTTTTGGATTACCGATCTTTGGGATAGGAATAACTCTAGAGTATTTCCAGCTGGACGGAAAAGTGTTGTTAGCAAGGCAAAAATTAACAATATAAGTAATTATGTTACTTAGATAAGGAAAAACTAGTTGAATCATCTTGAGGTCAATCTTGTCAGTACCAGATGAATTAGATTTTATTGACATTAATACGCGCTCAATATCTTCATCACTCACCAAACGGAATGAAAATGCATTGTTAATATTACGATCAGATACATATTGACTTGCGTCAACGCCCGATGAGATACTACTGGAAGGAACACCATCAATGAAGAAGTTGTTAAGTTCATCTGGGTCGTACTGCAGACCATTAATGTCAGAGTGACTGTTTCGGATATTGAGATAGTCCATAGCTTTCCAAAATTCCTTAGAAGATAATTTTGATTTTGACTGTAAAAATGCTTTCTTTTCAGACTGTATTGAGAAGTTGAGCAAATTTCTTAAATTCTTATAATATTGCAGCGTCTCCTGAGTCTTATACCTCTTATACCTTAAAAAAGCTTTTTTCTTAAGCTGTTTCATCAATTTTAAGTTATCTGTCCACCAAGGAGCTGGTCTCTTAGTGATTCTAGCAGTTTTATACGGAGCATGCCAATCAAAGACGTTAGAGATATTAATATCCCAAAATGAAATAATGTCATCAATATTTTGCATATGATAAATTGCTTGCCAGTGTATCTGCAGTAGGTCATGAACAAAATAATCGTAATCAAATTTATAAAAGTCACGGTATGTTCTAAAAATAGGAACGAACCTATCAGCAACGAAAACCGTATTACATTCAACTAAGGAATGATCGGAAATGTCATCCATGTTAATAACAGAATGAGATGTAACTATGTTAACATTTGAAGTAACAATTAAGTCTAGTATACTACCACTGGCTGGACGAGTGCTTGAATGTATAATCTGAGACAGTTCATATTCATCTAAAAATTCCACAAGTTGGGCGGCTATGTTGCTGGCTTTACTAAGGTCAATATTAAGATCGCCACCGAAAAGTGTTTCATCAAATTCTGACTTGACATAAGTAATCGCATTTTCAAGCTCGTTGAAAAAGTTATTGACATTAGAATTAGGAGGACGATATAATGTGCCAAAACAAACCGATTTATTACTAATTTTTAGTTTTATCCACAACTGTTCCAAGTCGGGTGAGATTGATGAGTCAACTACAGAAAATGATAAGCAATTTTTAATATAAAACGCCACCCCGCCACCTCTAGTACCACGATCCTTTCTCACCAAATTGTAGCCTGGCAGTTTAAAAGTGTCAGCATCGACAGATAGGTCTAACCATGTTTCTGAAAGTCCAACCACAGAATAGTTGGAAGCACATATGAATTCCGAAAAAGAGTCAAACCCTGTAAAAAGAGAACGAACGTTAAAATGAGCAAACGAAAAACATTTTCCTTCTGACATTGGCGTGTTAATGTGTTCATCATGGTGAGCCCCGAATATTCTCAAAAAGTTGTATATGTGTAATGTATGAAATATCGGGAATGTACGAAATGAATGAAACATAAGAAATTACAAATGTAGCTCTTGCTGGCGCCATTTACAGAAATGAAATATATCTAGAAAATACAAAATATCTACATAAAAATGTACAAAAAAAAAAGAAAAAAAAATACCCAGTACACAAAAACATTTCTTAGCAACACTGTGAGAGCAAAGAATGAAAGGTACTAGAATTTCATGTTCCACATCGATAAAGATCACGAAATGAAAGCAATTCACCGTTATATCAATAAATTCATAACAAATTATTAAAATCCAAAAATAATAATAAACCAAGCTTAACTGCGTTACAAGGCATAAAGTGATACAAAAGTAAACGAAAAAAGGGTCACACAATATCATCAAGGCTGGAAATACACTTTTTGGTGTCACCACACTTAACAAACACTTTGCCAGATGACGACCAAACATTCCTTGGACCATACTTCTCTTTCGTCAAGCGTAGCAACTGATAAGCCTCCTTGGATAGATCCTCATAGACAAGAATTTTACTGCCTTTCAGCTTAGCCTTGTTAGCGGACATCACAGATTGTTTTAGGAATAACGGAGTAAATATTACTAACAACACACGAGGTCCAGAGTTTCGTTCCGTGCCCTTAACTCTGAATACAGCATCAACATCTCTACTTTCACAGCTAACGTTTAAATACTCGTCAAGAAAATCGATAAGAGTCTCCACAGGGTTTTCATTTTCAGCTACTGACAAGGCTAGTATTCTAACGGACCTTCGTTTCTGCAACTGCTCTAAGTGATCAACTTTGGGCTCGAGGTTTTGTATCTTTTTGGTATTTTCAATACAGTCAGATCTTAGTGTACCTAGAGCTCTAGACATCTCAGAAAGTCTGTCATGGATTTTCTCAAACTTTACATCGAATTTCTCTTCTAACTGGGAAGTAAATGTGGCACATACCTTAGTTATAAGCTGTTCAGTATTATTTGTACTTTCACATCCATTTGTGTTACAACCCGTACGGCTTCTAGTCGCCATGACCAGGGATTTATCGATACGGTACAAAAATAAAATGCTAACCAGCAGCTCAAATTGCAATTGACTGGATACTATCTCGCAAACCACCTATTTCCACCAAATCAAACAACTACAACACGTCACCATATGAGTAACAATACTGTGATACACTTTTTGAAAATTTACTGTTAACTTTAACCATAAAAAATTGGAATTTTAGCAAGAGCTCATAACACACGTGTTTACACTGCCATCTCTCACGAAAATGTGCCATATCAATGAAATCCAAATTCTTGGTATGTGAATTGTGTCCATCCAAAATTAGCAGTGCTGGATCATCTTCAGTCGGCTTGGCAAATTTAAGAAAATGCTTAAACCATGCCGTAAAAATGTCCAACTGCATCCACCCTGACGAATGACACGCAAAACCAGTTCCTGGCGGTGCCCCATCTTGAAGTTCAACCTTCATTCTCTACCGGGGAAAGATAATAAAAGGTGGAATGAAGTTACCGCCAGCGGCCATGCAAATTACAACGGTGCTTAATACACCTCGTTCTGCAGAGGTGATGGCACCCACCTGCTTCTTTCCCTTTTTCGCAAGTACCTTAGAACTCTTGCTCTGCACAGTGGTGAAACCAGACTCATCCACATTGAAAATGCGATGAGGTGGATAGTTTGTTTTAGACCTTACTTCTTCTAGAAGGTCAAAATATTTCGTGACACTTACTTTGTTGAAACCTTGTGCTCGGGCAAGAGAAGTTGCTTCTGGGCTTCTCAGTGTCAGTTCTGGATGACGCTTTCTAAAATCAGAAGCCCATGCTTTTCCAGCCATTTGAGTGTCTTTATTGAAGTTGTGTTTTATATTGTTGCGTTCAGCTAGTTGAAAGGCTAATTTCCTTACATCCCGCAATGTTAATCCGTAGAAACGATTCTCAAGTTCCAAAATGTGTTGTACTAATTGTGCCTCTTGTACCGGACTAAAAATTGGACGTCGTGACCCCAGTATTTTAACATTTTCAACAGCATGTTTGTTTTTTCCTTGTACACGCCGTTTAAGCGTTGATCGGGGAACACCGAAGACTGTGCTAGCTTTAAGAAAGCCCATTTCCCCATTTCGTACAGCTCTAATAGCTTTTTCCATCGCTTCCGAATCCCATGTCTGCTGCTGCGTCGTCCGTGTATATCTAGTTGGCATATCTAAAATAACACAAACCATTATATGGTTGCAGGAAAAAACACGGCCGGTAGGCCACTTTACCTTACCGATTTGGTAGGCCACTTTACCCGAATTGGCATGCGGCGAAGAAAAAAATAATTCAAATAACAAATGAGGTTATATTGACCTACTTTGCGGTGGAATGAATTGCTCATTTCATACACTAAACCAATAAAATCGTACATTGTTTCTCTGTGAATCTGATGACAATATATTTTTACTATGTTTAAACCACTCACCTTAGATCAAAGACCACTAAAATATATTTTTTCACAATAAAATCCTAAGACAAGCACTGATCCAGTTGATGGTCACGGAAGCAATATGGCGTCAACCAATGATATTATTCCCATATCCCGTAATAGATGGCGCTTAATGGTTCGTTTTTAAAATGAAGGTGGCCACTTTACCTGCCTGGGTCACTTTACCCGACCTTCCCCTATTCGGTTTTCTCTGTATAAAAGTGTAGATTGTTTTCTTTCATGTTTAGCAAAAATATAATATATACTGCAAGTTTTTTAATTTTTATTTGAAATTAGAAATTTGTTCCTATGTTCCAATAAAAAAAAATGTAATTTCAAATAAACTCGTTATGTGTATATTCAGATTGATTTTTTGTTGTTGTTATACGAGTAGTATTAATATATACAATGTTAAATGATATTTGAATCATGAAAGTAATAAAACAAACAAAACTAGTAAATAAAAAGCCTGTCTATATTTGGGGTTTGTCACACCCCACCTGTCGTAACTTGTAATAAAATTTCACCTGTCGGATGCCGGGTTAACAATGCCTCTTCATAGTTCATATCTTTTTAACCGGTCCTTCTCATATAATGCATGCATGTTGTACAATAGCTTAGATTATAGAACAAATAGCCAGCCTCGATATAGTTTTAGAAAATATGTAAAAGCTCTTCTGTTCAATGGTGCTTTTTTAATGTGTTTTTCTTCAGTATTATATTTTTACGCCTAACATTTATTTAGGTTGTGATCATTTTTATGCATATTTTCCTCCTTTTAATTTGTTTACTGTACTTTTCTACCACCTGTTATTTTTATGCAGTGAGTGGTTAAGTGTAAAAGTAGCTGCGATAGCTAAGCTTCGCCATTAAGCTGCTCACTTATGTAATTATAGGTAATATGCATTATCTGCAATTTGTTTCATAATAAAAGATGGTTTATTATTATTATATTATTATATGTGATACTAACTTGACATCACCTACCGTGTGTTAATAATTTATCCTACATTTGCAATCTTGCACTTCCGAACCCTTACATAAAAATCCTGTTTACTCAAGTTTTTGTTACGTGTGTGTTTCAACACATTCTTACACTTCTTTCCAGCTCCTCAAAGATATTTTGACGCCACTGGTCGGAAACTGTTCAAGATTTTCAACATCCATACATTACATTCGATTACTGTTGGCCTTTTTGGTTTTCATTCACTGTGGTTCCCAGTCGCACCATCTTTATAGCAATTTATTCAAAGACATCGAAATATTTATGATAAAGCTGCCAGCAAACCAGATTACCAGATTCCTGCAAAAAGCTACGATTTACAGTAACTATTCTTTTTCACCAAATCCTACATTTTTTAGCGACTTTCCATATAAAGATTTATGTTTAATATCGAGGAATTGACATTTGACATTAGTGTCTCATAATGTTAGTGATGGGAGGATACATTTGCGATCAGTTAGATGCATTGGAACGGTTAAAAAATATGAATTGTATCGCTTTTACGTTATCTCGACCGAAAGACTAGAATATCTGCTTTATTTCTATATATATAAATATAACTTGAGACGTGGTCATTGTCGTCTAGACCAGTTAGGTGAAAAATTAAAGCTTCCGCTTTTTGTTGGGTACTTCGACAAGATTTAAGCAAAGAGGACTCTTTATACTTTTTTAATTCTCTCTAGCTTTCAATGGACTTTGCCATCATCATCAGGAGAGTAGTATGTGAGAATGTTGCTAATTGTTGTTTACGCATATGATGAGGGAAACGTCCAGTAACATGGTGAGAGCTGAATAGGTTGCACAATAGTCAAAATTTATACAAAACATGACAAGAACACGTTAAAACAGATTAAAAATTATTTTAAAAATTAGAACATTACATCGTGAAAACCACCTGATGATTGCACAAATTAGTGGTGCAACTAATTTGTGCAATCATCAGGTGGTTTTCACGATGTAATGTTCTAATTTTTAAAATAATTTTTAATCTGTTTTAACGTGTTCTTGTCATGTTTTGTATAAATTTTGACTATTGTGCAACCTATTCAGCTCTCACCATGTTACTGGACGTTTCCCTCATCATATGCGTAAACAACAATTAGCAACATTCTCACATACTACTCTCCTGATGATGATGGCAAAGTCCATTGAAAGCTAGAGAGAATTAAAAAAGTATAAAGAGTCCTCTTTGCTTAAATCTTGTCGAAGTACCCAACAAAAAGCGGAAGCTTTAATTTTTCACCTATATAAATATATATATATATATATATATATATATGTATATATATTTGTAGTATTGTTGCATAAAGCAGTTCGTCCACGAACTAGTTCCTAGAACTGAACGCTACTTAATGAAACGAACTAGAAAGCACATCGCTATTTCAAGTAATCCAAGAAGGGACAAATTGTCATTTGATCACACTAGTGATGGGAGAATCGAAAGCCTGACGTTCGCTTTGCTTCTGTGGCTCAGAGATATAGTGTTTTCTTCTGATAAAACTAGCGCAGTTTTTATGTTTAAAATACTCTACCTTAGTTAATACCGTTAAATCTAAATTTGCTCCTAAAACAACATCAAACAACTCTCATATCGTGTCGCGTGTAGTAATTTGTCAAGTAAGCATATTTTTCGTTTCTTTGTCCTTTTCCGTGTTACTATGATGAATCATCGAAAAAAATAATAGTAAACGACAAGCAAACAGCACAGCTGCACTCATAGATGGAAATAAAAGTAGAAGATAGTAGACAACACCAGGACCAGTTGCTTCAAGTTCTGTTTGTTTCTATAATGAGTGAAAATGCGCACCAAAAAGACATGAATATATAAAATGTCTCTGTTATAAGAATTTAGAATATGCACCAGCCCAACACTGGTTTCACTGAAAGAAAACGCGATTGAATAGCGTGGTAATATATAACAGGGATTTCAGTAGCTTCAATTTGCCCACTTTCTCACTTATAATCTCACTTCAAGTTGCCTCACATGTCAAAGATTTTCCATTTTCCGGCGCGCCCCTGGAGCCTGTGGTTCTCGATACTTGCTTTCGAAAGATGTTTGTCTCGCATGACTGTTAGTTATGTTTATATATTTTCTGGAGATTTTCAAATTTTTCAAAGATTTTTCAGACCTGTGGATGTTCTAGGTTCTAGAAATTCATCGATATCAATAAAACATTTTCATAAAACACATAAACCTGATTTCGACACATGTTTCATGCGTGTCAGATGGAATTCTTATTTTATTGTTCCTTTTGGTACCTGAAAATCACTCTTCTCACTTGCAGTGCGCTGAGTCATTCAGTTATTTTCGAGCACCAATCAGTATGAATAAAATGTCCCACCGCTATCCTAGTCGGGACTGAGTGTTGTATTATTTCTACAAAACAACACTGTTGCCAGACTTAGCGATTTTTGTATGCTGTAGTGACTTTTTTTCTCGACTTGTCCGCTGGCGAGTTCCAGCAACATTTTGGCTACATTGGTAATTCGCCTTTTTTACAGTTAAAGTCTTTTCAAGTGCCGAATGCAACATGTGATTATGCTGCGCTATTTTTTTATACCATTCTGGTAAGAAAAACGTTCATAAAGGAATCAATGAAACCATTAGACGTATCAGAGAACGATACAATTGTACTGGCCTAACCGAATATGTCGAAAATTTTATCAATAAATGCGAGATATGCCAAAAAAACAAAATCTCAGTACCCCTTTAGTCACTGAAATTCCCAAAGCCCCATTTGAACGTATCAATATTGATATTCTAGAAGTTCCGCCAAAATGCTATGCGGTCACAATATGAGATGAGCTCACAAAATTTTCCCAAGCAACAAAACTGCCAAATCTGTCGTAAATACCCTTCTTTTCTATTTTAAGCATTATGGTACATCCCTCTGTATACACTGTGACTACGGTAAAGAAGTTGACAACGCCCTTATGAAAGACCTTTGTAATCTCTATGGTATCAAATTAACATTTTCAATCAAACGGATCGGTCGAACGATTCCACGCAACCTTGCTGTAAATGGTCAGGTCTCACGTAGGTATCAGAAAACCTCGATGAACATTCCTTTAACATTTTACCCTATGCTACATATGCTATACAGTGCTATAATAGCACAAATAATAAAACCACAGGCTTTACGCCTTATGAAGTAGTATTTGGCCATACCCCTGGTCGTCCACCTGAACATGTCTTCCTTGAAAAAGAATTGAAGTCTAAGTATGTTCGAGACCTTAGGAAGAAACTCGAATATTACTACAAAATTGCCCGTTCACGAACAGACGAACGAAAACAGAAAGCCAAAACTCGTTTTGAAAGTAGAGTATCACCGAATTTGCAAACAACAAGTTTTTGTCAAACAATCCCAAATTTCTAACCGACTCCAAAATAAATTTGATGACTCATTCGAAATTACCAAAGTTTTTGACAATTCCGCTCTCGTTAAAAATAGTGATACACACTTGAAAAGATGGGTTGAGTCAATTTATATTAAAGATTGTGAGAGAAAAGTTTCAATGAACAGGAAAAAACAATTGGAAGAGTATTTTAATTTTGGGAAGACGTTAGATCGAATTGGATATGTAGCCAACTTTTCGTAATTCAACAGGTAGGAATAAATGACACTAAGCTGCTTAACATCAGCCTTTTTATTCATGATCTGCCATGAAAATGTGGGACATTTCTAAAAATACAGGTTTTGAGAGTCTTCTTTCTTAGTTCAGCTCTCCTCCGAACATTTTGCCAATTGCGAATAACAGTAGTGAAAATGACAACACTGTCCAACCAGACGCCCATGAACTCTTCAACCAATGAGAATAAAAGCACCATAGTGGTTGCTCCTATTTCCAGAGTTAATTATGTTGTCTTGCCATACATCAAAGAACTAACACCAAAATTGATCAGGCTGTATAATTACTTTAATTGTCGTTTTGCTTGTAAATCGGTGCTGACAGTCAACCGTTTGTTCTCCAAAATGAAGGATAAGGTTCAGTTGCTTGATTAAACCAACACTGTCTATCGCATTAATTGTATCAACTGTAATTTAGTTTATATAGGCCAAGCATCGAGATTACTGAAAGGCAGGATAACTTCACACAAAAGTGACGTCAGATTGCATCCAGAGAGATGTGCTTTGGCATCACATATTAACACCACAGGTCACTCTATCAATTAGGGCAGTATTGAGGTTCTTGACAAAGAAAAAAGATTCTCAAAAGGTTTAGTTTTAGAAATGTCTCACATTTTCATGACAGATCATTGCGTGAATAAAAAGGCTGATGTTAAGCAGCTTAGTGTCATTTATTCCTACCTGTTAAATTGCGAAAAGTTAGAACGGCTACATATCCAAATCGATCTAACGTCTTCCCAAAATTAAAATACATTTCCAATTGTATTTTCCTGTTAATTGAAACTTTTCTCTCACAATCTTTAATATAAATTCACACAGCTCATATTTTCAAGTGTGTATCACTATTTTACATTCGTACACTCATATGAACTACACACTTTTCCAGAACAAATTTAATTCAGTATTTTGGTGATTTAGGATGAGGTTTTACCGAGCGTCCCTCGTATACTTCATACCCAAATTTGACAATCATATTTACAATTCCACATTCCGTCACGTCAATCACATGTCATCTGTCGATGCATTACTTTTCCGTTCCGCCCACCTTCTCCACGTGTAGCGAAGTAGGAGGTTAGAAACTGCATTCCGATTGTAATTGTCCCCAAAATTTCTTCTCGTACTGATAGTTTTAACACATAACGATGGTATCTGTCGGTATCAATAAACTCAATATTTCCGTCCGATTGGTTTTATAATTGTAACAAGTGCTCTCATCTCCACGTTCGTTTTGAAACACCATTTGGCTGCAACCTCAACGACGAGTAAGTTGTTTGACAATTTAAGTCGTTCATGTATTGGTTACTAGCATCACAATTGTGTTTTCAGATCCTGATGAAGACTCCATAGAGAATCGCCGAAAGCTTGATATTATCGTCAAAAGAGTTAACTAAAGCCTAAATATACTACTTGAGACGTGATCATTGTCGTTTAGACCAGTTAGGTGAAAAATAAAGCTTCCGCCTTTTGTTGGGTACTTCGACAAAACTCAAGCAAAGAGGACTCTTTATACTTTATTAATCTCTAGCTTTCAATGGACTTTTCCATCTTCATCAGGAGAGTCGTATGTGAGATTGTTGCTAGATGTTATTAACGTTTAGGTTGAGGGAAACCACCTGTAACCTGGTGAATGCTGGATACATGGTACATTCGTCAAAATTAATATAAACTACACACAGCTGTATGTCAGGAACAAATTAAAACGGATTAAAAATATTTAAAACGAAAGTTAAAATCACATCGTGAACCACCTGATGTTGCACTTTACTTGAATTTTGTCGCAGTACCGAACAAAAGGTGAAAGCTTTATTTTTCACCTATATATATATATATATATATATATATATATACAGGGTGACTTTGAAGTTGAGTCATTAATTTTCAGATAATGATTGTAGAAGGAAGATAAACCAAAATATGTGTGTAAAAATAAAAAAAAATTAAAAAAAAATGTTTACCTTGTTTTATAAAGTATCCTCCCGACAAGTATTTCAGTGCGGACCTGTATTTGATCGTGAGGTCCCCTGTGAGGTCTTAAGTCACCTGATTCACGAGCCCGTTGTGCTACATTAACAAAGGCACGAGGGGTTGGTTGCACTCGATTGGGAAACCGATCCGCATAAACATGTGCCATTTTTTATTTCGTTTGAGCCACGCAACAGATACCACTATTCACTGACACTGACTGTATACAAATGAATGAAATTGTAAAAACATCGTTCCAAATTCTTTCGCTTTTTTGTTTCCGATGCGATGAACCGATACGGCGGATTATATCCGTTGTCGCCAAACACGAGCACATTGAGACAGGGCGGTACTCAAACTTCCAAAGGGCTATAACTTTGTTACCTTAATTTTACCTACTCACTGTTAAAATAAATGACTCAACTTCGAAGTCACCCTATATATATATATATATGACAAAAATTAGGAAAATAATAATAGGCAAAATCCGCAAAAAGCAGGAAAGTGGATTCAAGCAGAAAATAGGATAGGTAACCCGAGCGATACGTATTTCGGCTGGTTGGCTTCATCAGGCCCGAAATGAATGCACATATGCAACTACAAAAGTAGAAACACATGCCCATACATCCGGATACGGGTGTAACCTGAGGAAACCAAGATGGAGAGGGTAAAAATGACATATATATATATATCACATATATCGATATGTATATAACATATAGAAAAATAATGGGCAAATTCCGCAAAAAGAAGGAAAGTGAATTCGAGCAGAAAATAGGATAGGTAACCCGAGCGATATGTATTTCTATTTGTTGGCTTTATCAGGCCCGAAATGAATGCACATAATTATGCAACTACAAAAGTAGATACACATGCCCATACATCCGGATACGGGTGTAACATGAGGAAACGAAGATGGAGAGGGAAAAAAATGATACACGAAGTCACAAACAAGGGCCAGCCTACACATTGTAGTATAATGTGGCTAGAAAACCTTGAATTTTCAAGGCGACATCTAACCACAACCACGCGGCTGTTTATAACCACTTGCTGTGGTACTTCAAGCCCAAAGGGTCTACAAAAGGAACAGGATCATGCGGATAAAGTTATGTAACAAATAGAAAAATATATGTTTCTATTTACTGTATACCTTTATCCGCATGATCCTGTTCTTTATATATATATATATTTATATATGTATATATAGAGAGAGAGGGAGAGAAAACGATCGTACGGAGAAAGGTATATAACAAAAAGTAGGAAAATAATGGGCAAAATCCGCAAGAAGGAGGAAAGTGGATTCGAGCAGAAAATAGGATAGATAACCTGAGCGATACGTATTTCTGCTGGTTGGCTTCATCAGGCCCGAAATGAATGCACATATGAAACTACAAAAGTAGATACACATGTCCACACATGATCGTGCGGAGAAAGGTGTATATAACAAAAAGTAGGAAAATAATGGGCAAAACCACAAAAAGGAGGAAAGTGAATTCGAACAGAAATTAGGAGAGGTAACCCGAGCGAAACGTATTTCTGCTGGTTGGCTTCATCAGGCCCGAAATGAATACACATATGAAACTAAAAAAGTGGATACACATGCCCATACATCCGGATGTGGGTGTAACCTGAGGAAACGAAGATGGAGAGTAAAAAAAACAACACAGTCCACAACAAGAGCCAACCTACACATTGTAGTATAAAGTGGCTAGAAGATCTCGAGTTTTCAAGGAGACATCTAACCACAACCACGCGGCCAGTTATAGCCGCTTGCTGTGGTCCTTCACGCCCAAAGGATCTACAAAGGGAAATGATCGAAAAGTATTTTTGTACACACACACATATATATATATATATATATATATAGACAGGGTGACTTCGAAGTTGAGTCATTTATTTTAACAGTGAGTAGATCTGATCAAAAGAAATGTTTTTTTCCTTTACCATTTTTCTGGTAAAATTAAAGTAACAAAGTTATAGCCCTTTGGAAGTTGGAATACCGCCCTGTCTCAATAATAATATTATGTGCTCGTGTTTGGCAACAACGGATATAGTCCGCCTTATCGGTTCATCGCATCGGAAACAAAAAAGCGAAAGAATTTGGAACGATGTTTTTACAATTATTTTATTCAGTTGTAAGTTATATACAGTCAGTGTCAGTCGGTAACGAGTGAGTGAATAGTGGTGTCTGTTGCGTGGCTCAAACGAAATAAAAAATGGCACATGTTTATGCGGATCGGTTTCCCAATCGAGTGCAACCAACCCCTCGTGCCTTTGTTAATGTAGTACAACGGGCTCGTGAATCAGGTGACTTAAGACCTCACAGGGGACGGCATGCCGGTGCTCCAAGACCTCACGATCAAATGCAGGTCCGCACTGAAATACTTGTCGGGAGGATACTTTATAAAACAAGGTAAATTTTTTTTTTTATTTTTTTTATTTTTACACACATATTTTGGTTTATCTTCCTTCTACAATCATTATCTGAAAATTAATGACTCAACTTCAAAGTCACCCTGTATATTGTTCTGTATCTTAGTACATTGGGAATACTATAGTTTTATTTTTATATTGCTGTAGTTGCTAAGTTTGGTTGTATATTTATTGAAATTTGAGTGAGCCATGCTCACGAGGTACAATATTCCTGTTGTTGTCAAGTTACGTTTTAATTGCCTTACTTATAATTTGAATGAGGACATGAAATATTTTACCTCCGGGTACTTGTTTTTTCACAGGTGTATGACTATTTTAATTTAGTTCAGGTGAATTTAAAAATTTGCGTATTGCTAGTCCAGTTAAGATTTCCCTTGCGCACCGTGATTCAACAGCAGTCTTGTTTTAATTTTAAATTTTTGGCTTGATGTACCTCAAGACTAAATGGTTCCATTTTAAACTTAAATGTTTAATTCTTGGAAGCAAATTAAAAGGGAGGATTATTAGTCAAATCGTTACTTCGGGTTATTTTTAACAAGTATTTTTTTTCTATTTAGGGTTCTACCTTCAGGTTCTACCTTCGGGTTCAACCTTCGGGTTCAACCTTCGGGTTCAACCTTCGGGTTCTACTATTGGGGATTGAGTTACATCAGGGATTTGCTACCCTCGGTTGCCTTCCTGTGGTAGCCAAGCACCTGCCAAGGTATTTTTTTTCATTTTAGTTTTTGCTAGAAACCATTTAGCTGGGGGGTAGTACAAAATAATTTAATTTTGAATGTCCTTCAGGAATTGTATCCAAAATTCAAAATACAAACCACACGCTGAGGTCTCATTAAGCTACCGACCGAGCACAGTTACATTCTTTTACCAAATCATAACACTTCATATTAGGCGGATAACACTAGTAATGGTTTTTTATCTTATATAAATAAAATAACACGACCAACTAGTGAAACCTGCATTGACCACTGCTTTTCCTGTAATTTTCCCAATACTCCTCCCGTTTATAAGAGTGATATTACCTATCACTACTCTATTATGTTACTCGTATGTTCCAGAAAAAGAATAGGATAGCATGTCTAAAAATGAAAATAAGAAATTTAAGTATTTCAATGATAACACAAAATTAATAACCAATGCTGAAAAGGAATTGTGGAATGAACTTTATTTATCAAATACTATAGATGAAACCACAAACATACTAATAAGCAAAATTAAAAAAATAATAGAAAATAGTACAAATAAAGTAAAACTAAATCATAAAGAGAAGAGTAGAAGCAAATTGATAACTAAAGGGTTGATACAATCCACAAAGAAAAACAAAGACTATAAATTAATGAAAGAATCAACAACAAAGTTAAATATAGAAAATTATAATCAATACAAAAATTAATTTATGGAACAATACAAAGATACTATTTTCAGAAACTAAATGTTAATTCACAAGACTCAAAAATACTACGAACTACTGATAATGATATTTTCAACGATCTCGAAATGAAATTACTCAATTGAAAACGGAAACGGGTGAAGTAACAAATGAAAATCAACGAATATGCGATGAATTTGTGAACTTTTATACAAATGTCGGAGAAATATTAGCAAATAATACAAAAAGCGACTATAATAGATTTAAGTTACATGGAAAAAGAAAACACATTTGTTCTGACCGAAGCCGATGCTCAAGAAGTGTTTAGCACTATTATATCCCTGAAAAATAAGAAAAGCAGAGGATATGTTGAAATAATAGCTGAACATCTGAAGATGATGACCAAGCAAATATGAGAACCATTTGCTTATGTTATAAATAAATGTCTACGGTCTGGAATAATTCCATCAGCTGTTACCATTCATATCTACAAAACAGGCGATAATATGGACGTTACCAGTTATCGATCAATATAACTCATATCGACTTTGACTAACGTATTCGAAAAATTACTCTCTAGTATGATTATAAATTTCCTCCATAAATTCAAAATTCTGCCACAAATGGTACACTAAGTTTAGTAAATCAAGTCACCCACAACTTTGATGAGAAAATTCCATCTATTTGTGTATTTGTCGAACTGAAAATATCATTCGATACAGTTAATCACAGTTTACTGTTAAATACTTTGGACAAGGTTTTCGTGGGAAATCATATTATTTAATGTAAAGTTATTTATCAAAAAGGCCCCAAGTAGCGAAACTTCTCGAATCAAAATCATACAGTTAGGAAATGTTTGTCAAATGTGGTGTACATCAGAGTACAGTGTTAGGCCCTCTTTTATTTAATATCTGGTTGAATGATATACTAAGTGACATATAAATCCGAACACCCAGTTTAAATGGTTTTATTTTAATAAAATTTTGCTTTAAAATGTGTGGATGCACACTGATGTGCTACGCATTCTCCAACGCGCCTAGGCATGCTTCTGATCAGGTGGTCAATGTCCTCCTGTGGTATCTCATTCCAGGCAACCACCAACTCCTCTCGAAGTGCTTCTAGAGTCTGAGGAGGACGTTGCAAATTGAGCAATCTCCTACCCATCATATCCCACACGTGCTCAATTGGGGATAAGTCGGGAGATCTTGGTGGCCATGGTAACAATGTGACATCATTATGTTGAAAGAAGTCTATTGTGACTCTTGCAACATGTGGTCGGGCATTATCTTGTAGGAAAGTTGGATCTGCCAGGGTGTCAAGATAGGGTAAAAGATGGGGTTCTAGAACTTCGTGGATATAACGCTGCGCGTTCATGTTACCTTCGATGAAGATTAAAGGTGACCTGGAACCATAAGCTATAGCACCCCAAACCATAACTCCAACAGTGTGATGAACATGTGTTTCAACAAAAAACTGTGGATTCCTCCTTTCACCACGTCGCCTTCTAACCCTGGCACGACCATCGCGCATGCCTAAACAAAATCGAGACTCGTCACTAAAGACAATACTGTTCCATTCCTGATCCCAGAGTGACCGTTGTCTGCACCACTCAAGGCGATTACGTCGGTGTTCTCGAGTTAAAGGGAGGACCCAGTGTGGCCGGTATGAAAACAAGCCAAAACTTCTCATTCGTCGGTAAACACTTCGCATGCCAATAGGTCTTCCGTGTTCTGCAAACCATTCATTTGCAATGGACCTGGTAGTGGAGAAACGGTCCCTTAAGGCCAATAATCTTAGGCGGCGATCTTCACGGTCTGTTGTTCTACGGCGGCGTCCAGTTCCCCTTGCTCTTTGCGTACGGCATTCTCGAAGCCATGCCTGACAACACCTAACCACAGTGTCTACACTTCTTTGCACTCTAACTGCAATTGCCCGAAAAGAAAGTCCAGCTTCCCGAAGTCCCACTATACGGCCCCTATCAAACTCACTAAGTTGACGAAATCGTACAGGTCTCCGTACTCTAGGCATCGTAACCGATCGTAAAGGATGTCAAGAACCAAAATCTGCCAACGTTGATTCTTTACTGCGGCTGAAATATTCATTTTTAGAGCGTTAGTGAATTAAAAAAAAGCAGTATAAAAACCGGAATGTCTAACTGATAAGGCTGAAAATTTTTTCACTTGTTACTTACAGTAGGATATAGTAAATACATTCACCATCTTTTATTAAAATAAAACCATTTAAACTGGGTGTTCGGATTTATATGTCACTTAGTATATATCCAAAATTAACTATGTAGGTAAAATAGTTAATTTTGCTTATGATACAGCAATACTGTATAAAGGGCAAGACTGGTATGATGTAAAGAGAATAATTGAGAATATCATCATTCATTTTTTTCAACACTAGAAAATTTCCCTTTCTTCCTACCTTTCAAATCATATGCGAAGACATCTACCCGAGTGTTCAATTATTTCCTTCTAAATAAACAATACAAATTTCACAGGCATATTGACCGAAAATTAACTAATTAATTGAGCGGCACCTAATATATGGTATATTATCATGGGGTACAGCATGTCCAGTGTATTTAAACGACATAGAAGTTTTACAGAGAGCTGATTTAACAACTATGTTCGGAAAACCAAAGTTATATGCAAATGATTTATATAACGAAACAAAATCATTTGGTATCAAGCAACTTTATTTTCTACATACAGTACTATCAGCCATTGCCTCGAAGTTGTCAGCGAACGCGATAAAATTACATGATCAAACGAACTTACCTTAAGTGATGTTCGATCTTAATTATGTGAAATCCTCGTCGAAGTAAATATTATAATACATATCGTAGTACCCTCGTTAGTTGTACCAAACCCCACGATTTCAAAGCGCACACGCAGCGAAAGAAAGCGGCACCGCGCCCGTTCCCCATACCTTCCTCCCCTCTGGCCGCCTATAAACATCCATTTTCTTCAAAGCCAAGTTGTTGCAACAATTGGATGATACATAGGTAGAGAGGGAGCTATTTACTTCGACGAGGACTTCACATAATTAAGATCGAACAATCTCTTACAGGTAAGTTCATTTGATCATGTAATTATGTTCCGTCCTCGTCGAAGAAAATATTTAGAATACATATCGTAGATGTTCAAAGCTAGTTGCAACAACATACTACTAACGCACTGCAATAGTAAACCATAGGTTGTACACAACTACACAAATTGTACGCAATGTATGTGTCAACTAAATGAACATGTACAAGTTCGGGCTTTTAGCAACAGGTAATATGACGTACCTGGTTCAAAAATTACCATCCATTACATGGTAATAAGTAAATTATGTAATAACATAGTGTTTTGTAGTTTTGCTGCTGATGAACGGTGACTTATGAGGGAAACACCCGCTCAAAGGAATGCGTGTTTATTCTTGAAGATTGTACAAGTGACGTTTCTGTTATTAATTGCAATGGCGTCATATCGACCTCGCATGCGCTTGATGTGGCAACAAAATATTAATACACACATGGAGGAAAGTTTTGAGGCGTAAACATACCCCCGACCTTGAAAGGATCAACTTTCAACATACGAAAAGGAAATACATTTCACAATAATATCTGAATAATGTAAATAATGTCCAATCGTGAAATAAATATAAAGGTTAAGTGTCACATAGCAGTTTATACATCACCAACTTCACAATCGGCTCTCTGCACTGGTTCAGTTTCCATTGGCAACATACAAAGTTTCGTAACTGCACGCTTCACTGCACCAGAAGATGTCTGCACAGTAGCAACTCGAACCGTGCCCGCTGCTCCGGGATGAAAGGTAGAAACCCTTCCACGTTTCCAATGCAAAGGAGGTAGGTTACCGTCCCGCAGGACTACTAGTGGTCCAAGTTGAAGATGGTCTTGATGTGTTCTCGATTTGGTACGTTGCTGTAACTCGGTTAGGTATTCATGAGACCAGCGTTTCCAAAAGTGTTGCTGTAATTGCTGTAGCAACTGATAATTGGATAGTCTTGTTATCGGTATCTTTCTGAGGTCTGGATCCGGCAACGCAGTAGCTGGACGCCCAAGGAGGAAATGGGATGGCGTTAGGGCCAAAAGGTCATCAGGAGAACAGGACATAGGAACACTAGGCATTGAATTTAAAACTGCTTCTATTTGTGTAAGCACGGTGTAAAATTCTTTAAATGTTAGATTTGACAAGCCAAGGATGCGGCGCAGATGTTTCTTCGCAGATTTTACCCCTGCTTTCCAGATGCCTCCCATGTGAAGAGAAAATGCCGGTATGAATTTCCAGTTTACACCAATATTACATATCCTTTCTTCTAAGTAAAATTTGTTTTGGGCAAGGAAGGACGCGAGGTCGCGCAGTTCCACTTCAGCCTTTCTGAAATTCGAGCCATTGTTGCTCCAAATTTCTAGTGGTTTTCCACGGCCGGCGATAAACCGACGAAAGGCACCAATTCAATGATAAGAGATTTGTCTAAAGTCTGCAAAGGAACATCTTGTATCACCTCCTATAGCTGAAAAATATATATTTTGAGCAATGTAAGTTGTGCTTTGAATGCACCTCGTTTACGGATAAACTGTCGAAGAGTTGAATCTTCCATGGCAAGCAAGAAAGACACGCACAAGAAGGTACGCGTAAGAAATGTAAGTATAAAGCTTGAAGTAATTCACACAAGTAAGTGTAAATTGAGATATAAGTGATATGCACCGTTAACTCTAGAGATGAGCAAAAACTCGCGAACTGCGATTTACTCGCAGCGATTATACAATCGTAATCGCAACCTGCGAGCTCGATCCGTAGCAAACTGCGAGTTGCGAGCTGGTGGGTTCGCGTGAGCCGGTAGGCATGCAACCAACCGTACAATCGCGGCAATCGCTTTGGGAGTGACACATGCGAGTGGCGATTGGCGATTAAAAACGAGCGGATGGCGTTGCTTTTATATGGTTGCGAGTTGTGACTGTTGCGAGCTGCTAATGCGAATTGTTAGGATTGGTGTTGGTGGTTTCTATTTTCAATCTCTAGGTTATTTTTTTGTTTGACTAGCCAGTATTATTTATAAATGTATAAACATAGGTAGTAAGTCAAATAAACCAACCTTGTTAAGTTCTTCAAAAGAAATGTTTGCAGTTTAACATATTACCTGTTGGGTTTAGTTTTTGCATTCTTCTAATTAAAATTATAATTATAAGAGACATTTGTTTTCATTTTTAATAAAATCGACAAATTTGGAATTATAAGATTTAAAAAAAGGTATCATCATTTCTCCTAAGCTTTATAACACAAATACAAAGTTATTTCATTTTTTGTGATAACAGCTGTTAACACATAACAGTTAAATATGACCAATTTAATGTAATTAACCTTTTATAGAAGAGAAATAATGAAATAACACAGTCCCACAATTTCAAATCGCAATCACAGGTTGCACTCGCAGTGAGTGGTAAATCGCAATCGCAGTTTTAACTGCGATCACAAAATCGCAACTTTGATCATCTCTAGTTAACTCAGATATTAGTTAAGGAAATGAATGAATATGCGTGAAAATAAGCAGCTAGGCTTTTGGTAAGTATGGAGTGTATGAAAGGAATGGGCTCACTGCGTTATCTCGATGTAACTTGTACCTTGTAGGGAATTTCTGATGGGAACGCACAACTAACCTCACTTCTAAATTTCCCTGTTTCTCCAAGGTGTTTCGTTTCCTCAGGGAATTCACGGCACTGATGTATATCCGGCTCGAAGGACCAAAATGTTTTGTAGTTTTGCTGCTGATGAACGGTGGCTTATGGAGGAAACACCCGCTCAAAGGAATGCGTGTTTATTCTTGAAGATTGTACAAGTGACGTTTCTGACATTAATTGCAATGGCGTCATATCGGCCTCGCGTCTGCTTGATGTGGAAACAAATATTAATACACACATGGAGGAAAGTTTTGAGGCGTAAACACATAGTTACGTTTAAGGTGTGGAGACTTGGTTCGCCTCATGTGCCACTTGAGCAAGGCTATTGTTTGGCATAAGAGATTTGTGACGTATCTCAGAAAATGTGCTCCAGCCTCCGCGAGCCTGAGACTACTATAATTTAGCAGGCGGAGAGGTAGACGCATTTCATGTACTGTGGGCTGTCAATTGTGACACTCTCTGCTAAAACCGACTTCATCCACCTGAGAGCAGAGGCACCATGATAACGTTACTGTACAGTGACAAATAAATACTTTGACTGCACAGATATTTGGACGTAAAATACAGTAAAACTAAAAGTGGTTGCCTCATCAGTGACCCTGATACTTTCAAAAACTGAGAAATCCCAATTTCAATATTATTCAACCCAATCCGGATGTTGTCTGTTTCAATTAGTTTACACACTCTGACCTGAGGTTAGAGCTAGCTGTGTTGCTGATTTCTTCAGCCAAATACCTAAAGAGTTTACCAGCAACCCCTTTGTTTGCTTGAGAACAACCCCAGCATCTATATTTCAGTTGAGATGGCCTCCATTTTATGTCGTTAGTAATATTTTGGGTAAAAGACTGATAGCTTATACAATTTTATCTTGATCTCACATCACACTGAAGGGAAAGAAATTTCAAGGTAGAAAACCATACATGTATTTCTTCCCGACAAAGGTCCTACCGTAGTCTAAGCCCAGAATACGTGATGGATTATCGATGCTGATTGGAATGACAGCTTTTCAGTTACGATAACCAGGGTAAGCTTCAGAATTAGTGGGAGCGGCGTCCTGGGTCCTCCATCAGATCCTTGCGTTACTTTTAGAAGTGAAATTTCAGAAACACCGAATACTTGAACCAGAATCAAGACGTTTCCACGTCCCACTGACGCAATAGCTTATCTGCACCGGTATTACTCCTAGATTTTATATTTGACGCGAGGGCAGTAAGATTTCTCTCTTTACATAATTGCCATAGTTTTCCCGCAACCTGATCCAGACGTGGAAACTAGAAGCTCTACATTCTATTGTTGTAGGATGGGGTATAATATGCGACAGCCCATCAATTTGGTGGCAAAGCATTCACGACAGAAGAAAACTACTAGTGGTTCTTGATGATTAGCATGCGGGATCTTCTTCTCGGGTGACCAAAAAGTATGAGACTTTTCCCTGGCCAACGAATGTCCCAGTTCTAGAAATTATACAACCAAAAATTGTATAATTCAATACCTCTGACCGCATCTGGCAGTTTCTTTGAGCCCCAGCCGAGGTAGACCTTAAGTTATATTATCTTAGTGGCATAATAGCGTTAAAATTCCCTTGAAAATTTCACAAGGCAAGAAATTTCACTCGTTAGTGTATAGTCGGCTGAAATGAAGGACAAGCTGACCCCAAGATCTCGATGTTCACCGCAAAGTTTCGGACTCTGTCTTGGTTGCTGTCCATTATTGCCCTTACTTGGTTTAGTAATATCTGCATCGTCCGCTCAAGTAAAGTTACTTTCTTTCTGTCACAATTTAATACTGGGCCTGAATGTGCTCAGTTTCTTCTTAAGGTAGTCCGAAAATGGTTTTATTAACTTTGTCAACACATAAGGGGCACAATTTACCCTACACGGTACAGCATTGTATTGGTAGAGCTGACCCTTGAATATGAATCTGAAATATATTCTCTGACTGTCCCTGACGGATAGCAAAATCTGCATATTCCAAATCCAAATTCGTTAAGGAAGTATGTCTACGGAGAAGTCTAATCCCAGTTCAATAGCCTAGGCTTAAGTGTTCTATCCCTATAAACAGACGAAGTGTTTTGAGGTAAGGAATCAAACGTGTTGACCCATCAGACTTGGGGGCAAGAAACAGTTGGATAGGTCCTGACTTTTAGTTAGCTCAACTTTTATACTGATAGCACGGCAGCTAAGCAATTGAGAGACTGTCGAATGTCGGTAGATCATAAATGGACTAATGAGATTCATCTATGGCAGAGTGCTGAACCAGTCGCCATGTGAATGGCAAGTGACCACTTGAGTCCAACTCAGGACTTTAGCACCACTACTACAGCTCTGCCATTGATGATGAATACGCGTCAATGTCCCTGCTGATCTACATACCTCATCTACATCAATAATGGGTGATATCTGATGTTGTCTGACCTTTTGGCCTTCAGTTGCTGCTAATGTTTATCTGATTTCTATTTAGAATTGACTTACTTGGTCAGACGTATACCGAAGAACAAGATATCAATGGAAGCCTCTGTCAGAGCACTCCTGAGTTGTTTGCTTTAATGTGAATGGATGCGCTCCTCTCCCTTCTTTGAACCTAGAAGATAGCGTGCAATAATTTCTATTATGGCTTCCGCTACCTCACCTGGTTCACCTTAGGTGGCTAGAATAGAACAGAATTTATTCATCTATCGTCATCAACAAGACCTGCCCTCGAAATGTCAGCCTTGGAACAATGCGCGAACATTAATTCTACTAAGGTCGCCGCATTATCGTGGTGATGCATCATTTATTGAAACAGACTACATGGCCTTTTAGACAACACAATCCAGAGCGCCCTGCTGTTCTAGTGCCACCTAGGCAAATGTAACGTTAATCGGGCATAATGATGTAACCTCCGTTATTACTGAACATTGGAACTTTGGTGATTTTCTAACCGGTCATGTTCATACGTACATTCCTGTTCCATACTTATCACCAGCCAGGTGGATTTTGCTATCACAAGCAAAATGTATCGCTAGTCTACCATAGATGTACCTAATTTCTTTGTCGTTAATAAAAAATAGTACTTCAGCTGTTTAGTATCCTGTCATGTGCATATTATTGACCTGTTCGATGGCCATTCCAAACCATATGGAATTTGCTATCACAGGCAAAATGTAACGCTAACCTCGCATAAGGTGCCTATTCTTTATCTGGCGATAAGAAAAATATATACATTGGCACTTTTCTAACCTGACATGTTCATAATTACACACCTGTTCCATGGTTATCACAAACCACGTCGAATTTACTATCACAAGCAAAATGTACGCTAGTCTCGCATAGATGAACCTAATCTCTGTCGTTCAATGAAAAATAGTACTTCGGCCTCTTCCTAACGTCTCATGTGTATCCTTACAATATTGTTCCACAGTTATCACAAACCAGTTGGAATTTGATATCCCAAGCAAAATGTATCGCTAGTCTCAGATGTACCCAATGTTTATCTGTTGCTATCACAAATCAGATGGAACCTGCCATCCCTAGCAACTGTACCGCTAGTCTCACATAGATGTACCCAATTTTATCTGTTATGAATGAAAAATGCTATATTGCTACATTGCTATCACAAACAAGATGGAATTTGCTATCTCAAACAAAATGTAATGCTAGTCTCGCATAGATGAACCTGATCTCTATTCGTTATTAATGAAAAATGGTACTTCGACGGTTTCCTAAACTGTCTGGTGCAATCTTACTATGCTGTTCCAAGGTTATCATAAACCAGATGGAATTTGCCATCACAAGCAAAATGTAACTCTAACCTCGCATAAGATACCTAATCTCTATCTGGTAATGAAAAAATATATCTTTACGACTTCCTAACCTGTCATGTTCAAACTTACAGTCCTGTTCCATGGTTATCACAAACCAGATGAAATTTGCTATCACAGGCAATTGAGAAGAGATTGTTGACCATACCTTGTTGCTACGTTGCCCCATATGCTTTCAGTGTTGTTATTTGTGCAACGGAGTTCAGTATTGAGTCCTTATCCCAAACATCTTTATTCTATCATTAGCTGGGTCCATGTTGCTATCCCAAGCAACCGAGTCCAATGTTACAACGTTATCCCAAATGGCTTCGTTCATCCTTGGTGTGGAGCTGACTATCCCAAGCCAAGTCCACGTTGCTATTTCAAGCAGCCGAGTCTAATGTTTCCACGTTATCCCAAACGTCTTGTTCGTCTTTGGTGTGAAGCTGACTATCCCAAGCCGGGTCCACGTTGCTATCCCAAGCAACCGAGTCTAGTGTTTCAGCGTTATCCCAAACGTCTTTGTTCGTCCTTGGAAAGGAGTTGGCTATCACAAGCTAGGTCCATGTTGCTATCCCAAGCAACAGTGTCAGAACATTATCCCAAACGTCATGTTAGACAAAGTCTAATACATACATACTAATATTCATTTAACTTGCTCCAAAAAAAGATCGGTTAGTCGACAGTTACCTGATGGTGACGCCCCTTCAGAAAAATAGGCCTGCACGCCACTTTCTAATTTTGCTCCTCGACGAAAGAACCTTGAGGCGACCGTCGGTCGGTATCGCGTTCGACAATGCACATCTATGGGCCAACCTTCTGTCATGTTCTCTAATTCTAAATGTTCAGCGGTTCCTTGACACTGCTGGAAAGGTAGGAAAGATGCGCGCCGATTGATGTCAACGGTTTGGCACGAGAACGGGGAATGAATGTTTATAGGCAGCCAGAGGGGTGGAAGGTAGGGGGAACGGGCGCGGTGCTGCTTTCTTTCGTTGCGTGCGCGCTTTGAAATCGTGGGGTTTGGTATAACTAACGAGAGTTCTCCGATATGTATTCAAAATATTTACTTTGACGAGGACGGAACATAATCACACATTGCCATGATGCGCGATATAAATCACGAGCAAAAACTACCCCTAAGCTTCATAAAACCATAATGAAGCGATCTTTTCTCTACTTGGCTACAAAATTATATGAACGCGTATCCAAAGACAAAACAATTTCGACATACACATAATTTTAAAAAGAAATTATCAAAATGAATACGCGCAATAGGAAGACAACACATTATTGAATTCCTATCAAATATTCCTTGAAAATTATCATCCTCTACATATACACACCGCTTTGAACCACTTTTGAATGTGGAAAATACTTAGATAAATCCACCTACCAAATTTTAGTTCATTCCAGTTGACGGTTTTGAAGATATTAAAAAAATGTTTTTTAGATATTTTTAAGCGTCAATCTTTTTAATAAAGCCCTGGAGGAAAAAATCTTACATGGACGACCCCCGGTAAAATGCGGTCCTGTGTATGATGTTTCATTTTTGGCCACGACTTGTGAATCACCCTTTATGTATATTTTATCAGGACACTATTTGTCAATTTGCTATATGTGATTTAATGAGGGATTTGCATATTATGTCTAATAAAAATGAGTCTACTCGCAAGACATACTTTCAATTTTTATTTTGTTGTGTTATACATGTCTTATAGTTGAGTAATATTCTCATATAGATTTGTATTGAGGAAAGCAGATTATTTGGTTTAATACTCGTACTAACTTTATCGAGTCATGTTGTCCCCTGATCTTCACTTGTCACTTACTTACTGCTTACACTACTACTACTTTCCGCAGGTGCCAGATACATGTTTTCTACCAGTGTGTAATAAGAAAAACAACAATATATTGTAATCAAATTCAATCAGCGTTCAGAATATAACTTATATTGACAATGACATATTGTAAACAATGATTAAATTTAACATCCGGCGACATTATTACTTTTGGGCATGCCGCGCAGAAATGTAACTTTGCTGCACAGCGTATGTCAAAGTGACACTCCAAATTGTAGTGGGCGCGGAATACTTGCACTTTTAGCACGCTGGCAGAGAAGTGTATTTTCACGTAAATTTTGTTTTAATTATGAAAATTTAATCAAATCACTGTGGGCAGAACTGGCGATTGCGGTAAGGAATCTACCAATTTAGAACCTGCTTGTGTAGCACCAATATTGATCTCAAGATATTCAACCTAAGATACTGCTTTCCCACGTCCAAAAAAGTTATCCGAGATTGAAAGAGATACCATTTCGTCAATTATGAGAATTTGTCACAGGAGCATATAATTGCCATATGAGACTACGAGACACTAACCTTTTTAAAATAGATTTCTCATTATTGCGGAGAGAAGAAACATAGTTGAGACAAATTCTCACAGTTGACGCCATGGTATCTCCTTTTATCCCTGATAATATTTTGGAAGTATAGTATTAGTTTGGCTATCTTCAGTGGTAATAACGCCTTCTTATAACCAGAACTCTTCGACAGGTGGCCAGCAGTGGAGACGACGCTTAGACAACCACAATTACGCGACCATATATGGAGCGTGATCGCGTTTCAGAACCCTTCGTGACGCCACTGCTATATTTCGACGTGCCTGGATATGAATGTGCTACCATCTAGAGTACTTCCATGGTTGTTCGTGACTCAGCCTGGAAAACGCTGTAAAATTTCTTGACTCATCGATCGGGGAATAAATTCCCGACCAGATGGCAGAAGCAGGGAGATACAATCGAACCAGTGGACAGTGAAAGCAGAACTAAGATACAATAGTAGTGCAGTCGACATAGTTATAAATTTGTCATATAAATTCAAATTAGTTGCAAGAGTTATAAATTAGCGTAGCAGTAATTAATTGAACTCTGAACAGTAAAATGGTGTTTTCATTACGATACATTACTTAATGGTAGGATAGACATAGCAATGCAGGAGGTACGGCTGAGAGTATTATCCTGGTAAAGCAATATGCCACTTGTTAACTTCCCTCATCTATTCTCTTTGGAAACATCTCACATTTTTTAAATTAAGTTTTGATAATAGGACCTTAAAACTCTACACGTCGATTTTGTAACACCATATCAAACATCTTTTTAATGTTACTAAACCCCAACACCAGCCTATCCATACCTATATCCTTTGCAGACATTTTATTACGGTTCTCTGCTCAATGGAATCCAATTTTATTAAAATACCTGTTACACATGGACTAAAAATCACATAACTTCAAAACAGTTGTTTCACTTCCAACAATATCTACCTAATAAGCATCGCAATGGGGTCAGCGCCAGAGCATAGGGAACCACTGTTTTAACAAACGTATCTGGTACAGAAGACTGTGGAATTTCATCTTCTATGCAAATAAATATAGCTATCACTTTAACAATAACGGTAAATTAGAATAGGTTTCTACTATATTAAACAAAGTATTAAGTAAGAATCCTCACCTTTCTGCTATGAAAGTATAGTCCTTGCAGCAATGCCTTCTTGTACAATCCACCCACTTTCCTTTCAAATTGCACTTATACTTTGTCGTTATGACATTACTCGAAGGACATACCAACGTTTCTGGGCTAAAAGAATTAAGATGTGTTTATATATTGCATAACAGCGTATAATTTTAATACAATCATTTTCATTAAACATCACAGAGTGTCCCAGAATAAGCTATCAATTTCTCAGAGGCATAGAACACACAAAAAGCATGCCAGAGATTCTTCTAAAAATATTCTGTGATGTTCCCTTCTAGAGATATGTTATAGCCCCTAAGGTATAACGATGAAAACCAGACTTTCTTAAATAAATTTTGAGCGGCCCAATAAGTCAAACAAAATTTTACCGCTTACTGAGCAGTTGAGTCCTCAAACATTTCGCTCATTTGTATCGCTAGGGGTGAAATGGAATGAAAAAGCAATAAAAATTTGAAATTTTTTGAAATTGCGCAATATTAGTACGTAATTTCTTTTTGTTTGTAGCTTCAACGAACATCCATGTTATTAATAAGCGATGCCCATATTGAGGATTAAGTACTCTAAAATCTCAATTTTTGGTGGTAGTAGATTCATAAACTTTTAACCCTAGTAATTCTACGGCACATTTGACACACTTGAGATTTAAAATAATACGAATATTTTTATTAGTGTAAAGTGCCGTTATCAACTGCCTGGCGACATGCATATGACGAGTTTGTTACTCCAATGGCTAAGAAGAGGTTGTCAACAATGCCCCGGCGATGTAACAATTGCGACTACCAGGCCTATATATACTAAGTGACATATAAATCCGAACACCCAGCTTAAATGGTTTTATTTTAATAAATTTTTGTATAAGTACTTAATGAAGCATAATAAGTAAATGATAAAAATTTCTAAATGATTGCACTGCTTCAAAGCCCTTTGACCTTTAATAATGTGTGGATGCACCTTGATGTGCTACGCATTCTCCAACGCGCCTAGGCATGCTTCTGATCAGGTGGTCAATGTCCTCCTGTGGTATCTCATTCCAGGCAACCACCAACTCCTCTCGAAGTGCTTCTAGAGTCTGAGGAGGACGTTGCAAATTGAGCAATCTCCTACCCATCATATCCCACACGTGCTCAATTGGGGATAAGTCGGGAGATCTTGGTGGCCATGGTAACAATGTGACATCATTATGTTGAAAGAAGTCTATTGTGACTCTTGCAACATGTGGTCGGGCATTATCTTGTTGGAAAGTTGGATCTGCCAGGGTGTCAAGATAGGGTAAAAGATGGGGTTCTAGAACTTCGTGGATATAACGCTGCGCGTTCATGTTACCTCTGATGAAGATTAAAGGTGACCTGGAACCATAAGCTATAGCACCCCAAACCATAACTCCAACAGTGTGATGAACATGTCTTTCAACAAAAAACTGTGGATTCCTCCTTTCACCACGTCGCCTTCTAACCCTGGCACGACCATCGTGCATGCCTAAACAAAATCGAGACTCGTCACTAAAGACAATACTGTTCCATTCCTGATCCCAGAGTGACCGTTGTCTGCACCACTCAAGGCGATTACGTCGGTGTTCTCGAGTTAAAGGGAGGTCCCAGTGTGGCCGGTATGAAAACAAGCCAAAACTTCTCATTCGTCGGTAAACACTTCGCATGCCAATAGGTCTTCCGTGTTCTGCAAACCATTCATTTGCAATGGACCTGGTGGTCTCTTAAGGCCAATAATCTTAGGCGGCGATCTTCACGGTCTGTTGTTCTACGGCGGCGTCCAGTGCTCCTTGCTCTTTGCGTACGGCCTTCTCGAAGACATGCCTGACAACACCTAACCACAGTGTCTACACTTCTTTGCACTCTAACTGCAATTGCCCGAAAAGAAAGTCCACCTTCCCGAAGTCCCACTATACGGCCCCAATCAAACTCACTAAGTTGACGAAATCGTACAGGTCTCCGTATTCTAGGCATCGTAACCGATAGTAAAGGATGTCAAGAACCAAAATCCGCCAACGCTGATTCTTTACTGCGGCTGAAATATTCATTTTTAGAGCCTTAGTGAATTAAAAAAAAGCACTTGTTATTTACAGTAAGATAAATACATTCACCAACTTTTATTAAAATAAAACCATTTAAACTGGGTGTTCGGATTTATATGTCACTTAGTATAGTTTATTGAATATAGGTATTCTGGTGTGAATTAACGAATAAGCGTCCACCAGTCTTCTGTGAATATGAATGTTTTTCAAGAAATGAAGTATAAGAAAGTAAATAATACTGACACAGCACTTCAATCATATTCACTATATTACATAACCATCTGTAAGGATTTCCATAGCCCGT
This sequence comes from Acanthoscelides obtectus, assembly GCA_963669975.1. Lineage (NCBI taxonomy): Eukaryota > Metazoa > Arthropoda > Insecta > Coleoptera > Chrysomelidae > Acanthoscelides > Acanthoscelides obtectus. The sequence continues at coordinate 55,880,224 of CAVLJG010000006.1, read as the reverse complement.
AAACAGACCAGAGCGTAAGAATCACCACCACCACCACATACCACGACCCCGGTCACATAGTTATGGTTATATTTCGCCTTCTGGCCATTATACTACAATATGTAGGTTGGCTCTTGTTGGTGACTTCGTACACCGGTATCGGGATCTATGGGCAAGTAGATACTCTTGTAGTTGCATAACAAGAACAAGCAGAAATACGTATCGCTCGGGTTACCTATCCCATGTTCTGCTCGAATCCACTTTCCTTCTTTTTGCGGATTTTCGGATGTTGCCCATTATTCTATCTATTTGTTATGTATATACATATATTATATATATATATATATATATACAACGTGTGGTAAAAGTTGAGTCATTTATTCTAACTGCTTGTACTCGTCAAAAGGTCAAAAATCACACACATAAAAGTTGTATAATAAAAGAAACAGTAAAAGGTTAAAAAAATTAAAAAATAAAAATATTATTTTTTAATATGCTCGATCACTGCCTTTTTTGTTTACTACTCTTATCGTTGATCTAAATTTGGGATCAGATATTTATATATTTCTATAATTATGGACAAACACACGACGTCACAACATCCATGGCGAAGGCGAGATTCGAACTCGCGGCCCGGCCGGCCGGCTGATCAGTAGCACGACACTCTGATCAACGCGGCCAACCGAGGCCCCTATCAGTCTTTTAATAGTGCGTATACTTTCATTTGTCTGATTAATTTGTGAGAAAAAATGGCCCATGTTTACGAAAACTAGTGGACATAGTACTAACATTCGAAGAATGTCAAAAAAGTGCCGTCGCAGCATGCAAGACGTATGCGGAAACGTTTCCTTTAAGAAATCGTCCAGCCCCACGGATGTTTCTAAATTTAGTTATTAGACTTCCCGACACAGAATATTTAAAAGGACAACGAGGAGGTCACTCTGGAAGACCTGCTCAATCTGAAATGTTACAAATGGAGGAAGACATTTTATCAATGAGTACTAGAGCCATAGCAGCTCAAAATGAAGTTAGTCATAGTAAATTGTGGAAGACAATACGACAAGGGCAGTATTATCCTTATCATTATCAACGAGTACAAGAGTTACAACCTGAAGATCATCCTAGAAGAGTTGCACTTTGCCAGTGACTTTGAGAACAGTTCGGCAGAAGTGAAGATTTTCAATTGTATTCAGACGAGGCCACATTTAAACGAAATGGAATGCACAATTTCCACGACAGTCAGGTGTGGGCAGTAGAAAATCCGCATGCTGTAAAGTCATTTTCAACAGAGATTTTCATTAAATGTTTGGGCTGGCGTGGTAAATCGCATGCTTATTTGACCCTACTTTTTTCCATCTCGAGTGACCGGTGAAAGTTATTTAAATTTTCCTCGACACAATCTGTCACAATTATTAGAAGATCTAAATAATGAGTTTCTGAATAGATGGATAGGGCGCAATGGAACCATTTCTTGGCCTGCTCGCTCTCCGCATTTAACGCCTTGGGATTTTTTCTGTGGGGCTATTTGAAAGAGTTGGTGTATCATGATGGAGCAGTAAATACTCTGGAAGAACTTCAACAGTGCACTGAAAATGCTTGTGATTTAATTCGTGGACAGCAAGATTTTATTTTCGAAGCTTGTAAAGAGTCATGAATTCGCCGAGCTCCGAGATTTTGCGTTAATCGGACAAATGGGGACAATTTTGAACAGTTTTTGTAAAGCGGTATCCATTTAACTAGATGATTTTTTTTAAATAATATTTAATAATGTAAACTAACTTTCTGTGTATGCAACTTTTATGTAGGTGATGATGGAGCAGCGGACTGAAAATGCTTGTGATGTAATTTGTGGCCACCTTGATTTTATTTTTTGAGGCTTGTAAAGCGTCTTGGATTTGCCGAGGAGGATTTTGCGTTAATCGAGCAAATGGGGACAATTTTTAACAGTTTTTATAAAAACGGTATTCATTTAAATTGATAATGATTTTTTTAATAATTTTTAATAAGGTAATCTCTCTTATTATACAACTGTTATATAAGGTGATTTTTGAACGAGTTCTACAAGCTGTTAAAATAAGTGGCTCAACTCTGAAAGCACTTTGTATATCTGTATGTAGATAAATTGCTATTAAGACTTTACAAATAGATTTAAAAGTGTTTTATTTCGATATCTAATCGCAATGCTAGAAAAAATAAAAAAAATTATACAGTGCTTCTGGTCCCGTAGCTAGGATTCATTTATTTGACTCGCCATCCCAGTCGCGTCTTACTTTAAGCCCTAGTGGGTAAGCTCCATAATTATTGGACACGATACAATTATGGGACAGTGCGCCTACGATCCCTAAATATAAGGTTCAAAATCTTGGCACGTGGTCTATCTATCGACAGAGAGCTATATCAGTTTACTTACAAGGCATCAAAATTGGACCAGCGACATACGTATGTGCTTTGCTGGATAGTTTTGTATGAGTGGCAAGTGATGCACGTGCCTGCAGGTACATGTTCGTTAAGCTTCTGTTAAGGGTAGAGGACTAAAGTTTTTAAATACTGTGAGTTTATTTTTCGTCTGACCTTAAACTGAGAAATGTGAAAATTTCTAATATTGGACAGGTATCCAATGACTGTGTATGAACAATTTTATATAAAATCTATGCCATTCAACTAGAAGCGTTCAGGTTTCTTCGCTATACTTTCTACAAACGTTTCACAACTGTAAACAGTTATTGGATGGGTGTCCAATAATTATAGATAGAGTGTCCAATAACTGCATTTGCTTATTTCTAGTGACTAATGTCGAAGTCTATGATAAAACAACGAAGTTGAATCATATAGGTCTGCAAAATTGGAATACAGAGTTCCGAAATCTACTATAGAATTCAATATTGAGCTTCCTGATCACAAAAGTACTTGTTCACAACAAAGATAAAGATATGACATTGGAGAAGTAATTGGATTAATAAAATCTTTATTTATTGTCTATTATAACATTTTGCAGTCTATTTCTAGCTGGACACTAGAATCAGTAACAGGATTTCCAAAGAAGGCGAACGACCTCAAGTCCAGTGTTCAAAAATTTTTACATAACCATCCGAGGAAAAATACTTTGAACAACAATAGGCCTGGAAATGGATGTGTTAAAGATCTAGTGTAAAGCAGTTCATAACTATTATTTAATGAAGATAAGTTTTGAGGCTTTTCTGTAAAGGTAACCGGAAATTGTTGAGAGAAGCAGGAATCTGTGAGCGCAACTAATGCGTGTGTATTCGAAAAAGATGTCAGACTCAACTCTGAGAACACTTTGTATATCTGTATGTAGCTAAATTGCTATTAAGACTTTACAAATAGATTTAAAAGTGTTTTATTTTGATATCTAATCGCAATGCTAGAAAAAATAAAAAAAAATATACAGTGCTTCTGGTCCCGTAGCTAGGATTCATTTATTTGACTCGCCATCCCAGTCGCGTCTTACTTTAAGCCCTAGTGGGTAAGCTCCATAATTATTGGACACGATACAATTATGGGACAGTGCGCCTACGATCCCTAAATATAAGGTTCAAAATCTTGGCACGTGGTCTATCTATCGACAGAGAGCTATATCAGTTTACTTACAAGGCATCAAAATTGGACCAGCGACATACGTATGTGCTTTGCTGGATAGTTTTGTATGAGTGGCAAGTGATGCACGTGCCTGCAGGTACATGTTCGTTAAGCTTCTGTTAAGGGTAGAGGACTAAAGTTTTTAAATACTGTGAGTTTATTTTTCGTCTGACCTTAAACTGAGAAATGTGAAAATTTCTAATATTGGACAGGTATCCAATGACTGTGTATGAACAATTTTGTATAAAATCTATGCCATTCAACTAGAAGCGTTCAGGTTTCTTCGCTATACTTTCTACAAACGTTTCACAACTGTAAACAGTTATTGGATGGGTGTCCAATAATTATAGATAGAGTGTCCAATAACTGTATTTGCTTATTTCTAGTGACTAATGTCAAAGACTATGATAAAACAACGAAGTTGAATCATATAGGTCTGCAAAATTGGAATACAGAGTTCCGAAATCTACTATAGAATTCAATATTGAGCTTCCTGATCACAAAAGTACTTGTTCACAACAAAGATAAAGATATGACATTGGAGAAGTAATTGGATTAATAAAATCTTTATTTATTGTCTATTATAACATTTTGCAGTCTATTTCTAGCTGGACACTAGAATCAGTAACAGGATTTCCAAAGAAGGCGAACGACCTCAAGTCCAGTGTTCAAAAATTTTTACATAACCATCCGAGGAAAAATACTTTGAACAACAATAGGCCTGGAAATGGATGTGTTAAAAATCTAGTGTAAAGCAGTTCATAACTATTATTTAATGAAGATCAGTTTTGAAGCTTTTCTGTAAAGGTTACCGGATATTGTTGAGAGAAGCAGGAATCTGTGAGCGCAACTAATGCGTGTGTATTCGAAAAAGATGTCAGACTTTGGTTATCTGAATCAGAAAATCACATAAAAGAAAATGACTTGGAAGATGTGTGTGACATCTAGTCCTATCAGAATACATAACGCGGATGAAACGGGATTTGAAATGACCTTCTACTGGCAAAGTATTTGCGAAACGTGGTGCTAGAAACGTTTACACAATCTATAGACCTGCAGAAAAATAAAACAACAGCTATTTTTGTTTTTTCAGCTAGGAGAGAAATTGTTGTACCTATGATCGTTTACCCCTACATGATTCCCGAAAGGGTTGCTAAATCACTAAACCAAGAGTGGAGCATCGGCCGGAGAATTTATTGTGAATTTCTTCCATTCGCACCAAAACATAATATACGTATAGTTTCCAGTGATCTTGTTCTTGGATGGCCACAAGTCCCATCTTAATTGAATCGCTTATTTGAGAAACCCCTCATGTCCATAAATTCAACATTTTGACTTTTTGAACTCAATGGTATATTCTCATATAGATGCACGTTTTGGAGAGAAATCGCATATGTCCAACTGATATAACGCTGTCAGCGCTAGTTCAAAGTATAGATTATTTGAGAAACCCCACAAGTCCAGGACACGTGGTGTTTCTCTAATAAACGGCTCCTATCTTCTACGCAACAAATGACATACGGATGCGTTGCGGGTGTTTACCGTTAGCTCGCTTTCACAATGTATTCGTGCGAGGATGACCTTTCCGCGGAAGTTATTCCCAAAAAAGGGACAGAAAAAAGTTATTTATAAAAATGAAGTGATTAAAGGTGCACGAGTGAGAGGTAAAGAATATCTGCATTACAAAGGCATAAAAGTAAATCAGCGGACAATAGGTGAACCACGCCGGTAAGAGAAATACGAGTCATTTTCGTTCTGTCGGTCAAAATATCATTTTCCACTTTTAGGTGTAGGTCATGCTGTTTTGATAAAATTCCCGAAGGTGAGCGGCAAGAGATTTTTGATAGATTTTATGCTCTAGAGACGAAAAATGAACAAGATGCATATATGAAGGCTCTAATAGAGTGATCAGAGATTTCCAGGAAACGACCTAGAGAAGACCAAAATAATGCAAAGCCAAAAAGCAAATTAAACAAATACTATGTGTCTTCCAGTTCGGGAAAGCACCGTGTATGCAAAACAACTTTTATTAGTATCCATGGAGTCACTGTAGACCGTGTTCGTCGCTTGAGTAAGTTATTATCAATGGGAAAGCCACCTAATGATAGAAGAGGCAAAAAAAATCCAGGGAATGCAAAACCTGGACAGGTGGTCAGGCAAGTAGAGGAGCATATTCGTTCATTTCCAGTTAAAAGGTCACATTATGGTAGCCGTGACTATCACTACCTTAGTGAGAAGCTGGATATAAAAAAATGCATGAATTGTTTCTTATAAACAATCCCGAATCATCTGTAAAGTATAGCTTTTACCGCAAGATCTTCAAGGAACGTTTCAGCTTTCGGTAGACCACAGGTCGACACCTGCTGCACCTGTGAGGAGCTTTCCAACAAAATTAAATCTAAGGCCTTGAACGATGTTGCTAAACGTGTAGCTGTGGCGGAAAAAATAGTTCATCAAAGAAGAGCCAAAAAATTCTACAGCAAGATGAAGTCGATTGAAGAGTTATGCCAAACAGATCTCAGTGTAGGAGCAATTTACGTGGACTACATGCAAAATCCTGCACTTCCTGTTCCAAGACACATTTTACCTTCATCAACTAACTGTCAATGTCTTTAATATCCACGACCTAAAATCTGGAAAAACTATGTTTTATGTATATCACGAAGGTATGGGAAAAAAGGACCAAACGAGGTGTGCTCCTTCATTATGCACTTTATAAACAATGAAGTTCCAGCAAACATTGAACATTTCCATATTTTTACTGACGGATGCGGTGGTCAGAATAAAAACCATTCAGTTCTTACAGACCTTGGACGATTCAAGACTGTAAACCAATACTTCCCAGTAAGAGACCATTCGTACATACTATGTGACAGGGATTTTGCCATGGTGAAGAGAAAAATTAAGAAAAATGACCGAATTTATCTGCTAAAAGATTATGTTTCCTTGATTCTCAATTCAAGCACTAAAAATAAATTTTCCGTATACGTAATGGGTGGAGAGAATACATTGATCAAAGACTATAAGAAACTTTTCTCGCGATTGTTATTTTTAGATATGTGGGGTTTCACAAATAACTGATTCAATTATAGTTTAAGCCTGCAAAAGCTTGCAAATAGAAATATTCACTTTATATCCAAATTCGATCAGGGTGTTACAACCATGCGATATCGCTGCTTCCCGACCACTTAAGCAAGCTTGGCACCGAACAGTCAGACGAAGAGCATCCAGCTGAACTTCTCAATAAAGAAAATTTTGCCCCTGTCGTATGAAAAGCTTTTAAATCCTTTATCAAATCTTAAACACCAGTTAATGGTTTCAGAGCTTGTAGGCTATTTCCATTCAACCCAAATGCAGCATCAGCAAGGAATAAGGGCACAGTTGATGTACTAGTGTATGCCCCAAGATCTCGTCTTAGATATTTGCAAAATTTAGAAACAGCTATAACTTCATCCGTGGCGCCACAAATGAGTAACAGTATACGTTCCATAAACTCTGTGCTATTCGGTCAATACTTCACAATTCCAGAAAGTCCAAGAAGGGAGGGCAAGAGAAATGTTGAGAGAATTCCGTTTGCCATTACATCGAAAAAAAGAACTCTTTGAGAAGAAGCAGCAGATAAAATAAAGAGCAGAAAAGCGAAAAGAATAGAGAAAAGGAAGATGTGAAGAAAAGACGAATTTAAAAAAAAACTAAAACATTTATAGTAATAACATGCAATGTAAAACATGTAAAAATTTCCTCCATCAACATAGCATACCCAAAAGACATCAATGATCAGGCAGATCCTGACGACATTTTTTTGTGTCATATGTGCTACAAAGAGGACAATACAGATCTCCAATCCTGACGGCCCAACAGATCAATCCGACTCAGAGGTCGATCAGCTTTATCAGTTGTACCAGAAATACGCAAAATAAAAGACCAACCTGAATTCCTTTTACTACATTTAAGTAAAATGTCTTTTGTTGTGAAAATGAATAATAGATGCAAGAATCAGCAATCCTGTATTGATCAGTAGTTTCCCTTGTAGATGTCCAATAACTATCCGTAGTGTGTCCAGTAAATATCAAAATTGTCCAATAACTATATTAGCAGTGCTTGTCTTTTATTGTTTTTTATTGGCGCTCTAATAAAACAATGAAAACCAGTTTATAAAATGAAAGAGTTTTTTTTCAAATATACAATGAATAAAGACACTATGAGGAATTAAAAACAAAAAAATCTAAACTGTCTCATAACTGTATTGTTTGCCCCATGTACTTCTTCATCATTAAAATGTTTAAGCCGACCATCCCTACCCCTCAATTCTGATACAACCTAAACTTGGAACATGCAGAATTAGCTACTGGTTTTCAAATTATTGAATGATTAAATACCCAGAGATCATTCGTTTCAGTGGCGAAGCGTCCATGTAACCATTGTTACCATTGGTAACAGTTAAAAATCGTAAAAATAAATATTTTATGATTAAGTACAGTGAAATAATTTCATTTATTTGTTTACAAAAGCGATATATGTAATAGTAATTCAGTAAATAGCAGATTAACCTCACGAAAATAATGCGCCCTATAGTGTCTAGGTTTTGCGAACACGATGAAGCTGACTTGGTTGTCGGTTGTTACCATTTTTATTTATGGATACACTTAGTAGTCCGTCGGGGACCTTGGGTGCCTGCTCGTGTCTGATCGCGGTCGCCCGAGTGCGTGGGGCGCTGCGACTATTATGTGGGCTTGTTACCATTTTTTGATTTGGTTACTCACTTCTGACTCGTTCGTAGCCATTTTGGTTACCGGCTATAGTGTGCGTGCAATTAAACATGAATGAGTGTCGCTGCGTAATCGATCAACTACTTGAAAAGTCAATCTCCTTGTATAATTTTTAAGAAAAAAAGGAGATCATTGAAGATGGACGACCAACACCTATTTTAGATAATTTTAAAAAGGAATAAAAAAACGTAGTTTGATATTTTAAATTAAGTTGGTATGTGGGAACTCTTGGTTATGTGGTTGCAAAAAAACAGATTGTATTGTTGGCGATGTCTTCTGTTTCATACAGAAAAAAATGGGAGGACCAGCAGCGGAGTCAACGATTTAAATAGTTTTAGGGCTCTAAACAGGATACATGCAATTTCTCCGTTACATGTGAGATGTGTAGCTAATTTAATTCAGTTTGGCAAAACAAGAATCGAGAGTTATCTTAACCAAACTTTTAGGCAGCACACTTCTAGATACCGTATGTTTTTCGGCGAAACAGGTATTACCGTTCATTTTGAAGGGGATGACTATGACAATAGAGAAAATTACAAGGAATTGTTAACATTCATTTCCAAAAAAGATCAAAAATTTTCCGAACATCTAGAAATGTCGACTGTTTTTTCGGACGGCTTGGATTAGTCATAGCATAAGACGATGAGGTATATCAAGTGCCCCAGATGCTTAGTCCAGGAATGTTTACCTTAATTTAAAAATGTTTAAATAAAATACCTAAGATAAGCAAAACCATATTTGGGAGGTTCAAAATAAACTTTTTTTAACAAAATTTTTCACATCTGGTTTTGGTAACACTTTAGTCACGCGTCGCCACTAATTCGTTTTCACCATATTTTGGACTCCTCCCATACAAAAACCGATCAAATTTGTCCAAAATTTGATCATCATCTTGTTCCGTTTGAGAGGGGTCGGGGGCTCCGTCCCCCCTTATATACGCCACTGATTAGTAGCAAATACCCATTTTCTGAAAAAAAACTCCTTAATTTCACTTCAGAATACCCACAAAGAAATATAATTGATATCATGAATTATATAAAAGATTGACTAAAAGTTCTATCTAAAAAGAACTGCTAAGAAAACATAAATATCTTTCATCATTCGGCAGTACATTATTACATAACAATAAGAAAAATAATAACCCCACTGCCAGTTAAGGCGAGAATACACATGCTTGTTACACGCACAGAAGCATGCCAGTTACTGGATTGTGCGTGCTACTTGCATGTGTGACTTTCTTTGCCAGCAAGAAAGCACGCTAGAAGATAGCACGCCAGTAGATCGCAAGACGTTTGATTTTTGTGTTCCAGTAGCAGGATTTCGTCGAGGGAATGGAGGGGAGGAAACATGCGAGTCATGTTCAAAGGTGTCTGAACGACATCGTTGCCAGAAACTCGCATGTGAAAAACGGATTCTTGAACTATAGAACTATTTGTTTAGTTCCGGGCAAAATGGCTCGTTGGGGAGACGAAAAGACTTTATTGTTTGTTATGCACTATAGGGAGTATCCGTGTTTATGGAATACATGATCTCCATTGTATAAAAATAAAATCGCTAGAGACAATGCTTACAAGTCTTTATTGAAGCAAATGACTGATAACAATTTAACATTGAAATTTATGAAAAATAAGATAAAAAACCTAAGAACAACCTACCACCAAGAGTTAAAGAAGATAAAGGAAAGTTTTCACAGACTGGCATATCCAAAACTAGCATGTGTATTTTGGGATGTCGTAGGACAAGTAGTTAGCATACAAGTTACTGGCCACTGGCATGCTATTTTACTGGCATGTGTATTCTCGCCTTTACACCGCTGGAGCCAGAAAACTACTCTAAAAAATCATGTAAGAAATTTGTCGGAGAAATTGGTGTTTTAAGTTCAGATACAATTAAGATTGCGTGAAGAGGTGAAAATAGTCAGGAGTTATTTTAGTAAACCTAAAGACAAAATCAGAACAGATCAGAACATGTTTTCTGAATGTCGTGTGTTGAATTTTGATTCTTACGGGGTACTTTGAAAAAATGATAATTATAAAAAAGCTTGTAAAGAATGATGTTCCAAGAAATGTTGAAAACAAAAAACACGGTCTCGCAGGTGATAAAAAAAAGTACTCGTACATAACATATTTAAGTATTATGTACTATAACATCATTAATTTCATGAAAACAAAGGAACAACCATCACACAAAATCACATATAGCAAAAACCAGGTCATATTATAATTATTGGGAATACCTTCTGCTTCCCATTAGTCTGTGTCTAGCGCATAACATTGAATGAAAAGGGTGACTCCGTTATAATTTTCTTTTTTCTGGTACTAAAACAAAAAACTTTCCATTCGTTTGAATATTTATCTAAGTTACAAATCATCTTATCTTTGTTTTGTTTTTTCATGTGTGTATATGTTGCGAATTCTTATGTTGTTAACAAAATTTAGGAATGTGTTTTAATAGTGGATTTCTATATAATGTTTTGAGTGAAAAAAGTATAATTTACGCCGATTTTATTGTTTAAGTTCTGGATTAATGTATATGTCAAGTTAGTGTCTTAATTTTTATAGAGCCGTGAGAAGGAACTAAATTATTCCGAAACGTCGGCACAAAATTTCTTTGGGAGCCTCATAGCAGCCGCGATGTCCCGGTATTTAGCCTTCTTCCCGCGCTGCTGCTTTGGTATAAAATAACATTATATAGAAAGCTATATTTCTTTGGACACCAAATCCAATTGTATACGAGAAATCAACTTAAAATTGTTTTTCATAAAAGCATAGCAATTAATCTGTATCGGACAATTAGTAATGTTGCGTTGGCACTAATTCAACCCTAGCGATCTGAATGAGTTATTTTGTTTTCTATCGACAGCATCATGTATAGTTCCAACTGGCCACTATACTACTATTATCTAATAAGTCGAGTCACGTTTTATAGGAACTTTTTTTGTATTCTATATGTAACCAAAATATTGACTACTTATTTTGCGACACTTTGTAATCTTAGTAATGCAACATAGCGTTTAACTTGCGCTAATGGTCTGTAGTGCTATTAATCACCAAGGCTATCACATATTTTCCTAGAATCCTCAATTTTAACATCTAATTAATGTATCCATTGTTCTATATTCTGCAGTCCATTAAGAATGAGTAATCTAAGAGGTACATTATTCATTATAAAAAGTGTGCAGTGGATCAATGAATGGAGATGAATATTTTATCCTACATATAATTTTTATGATATGACTTAGTATTTACTTCTGAACTGTTGCTTAAAACTTAAACGGGTATGAAAAATTAGGTTTGCTCAGTGACTGGGATATGGGAATATGTTTTGTTCCTAAAATCGCAAGATCAATCAAGTTATATTCTCGTTTAACTTTGACAAAACAACTTAATGATTTAATTCACTGTTTCTTTATGTCCAAAATAATTTGTCGAACTTTCTATAACAATGAATTAGAGGGACGCGAAGATTTTTTTTAAAAAATACTTAAAATTGATCAACATAGAAATACTTTATATCTTTTATTTCTCACCCAGAAAAAGTATTTCTAAAAGTATTCATCATAACGGATGTTGCATGACATACATATGACAATACTCGTATTATGAAAATCCATGCCATTTCCCTCCTTCTATTGTCTGGCATCTGTCGTTTGCCCAGTTTATGACACGAGTGAGCAACTGGTTAAAGGAGGATGGTACCCGGCACAACGCCAAAAGTTACGTATCATTTGAAAAGGTGTTTTTATGTACAATAAGAAATAACATTGCGATTATTCCAATATGTTGTCCGATCGGAATATTGACACCTGCAAGGTTAGCGAATTTCAGGATGTTTATGTCACTCCCACTAAAGTGTTTGCACCTATAACATTTATTTCTACATCATTACGTAATTTCTATTTGCTACCTGATCAGATCAGAGTTTTATGAACTGAATGCTGACATTCTGAATTACATCTTTAGAGTGTTGTGTTTATATAAAAGTTCCGCTTTCGAAAAGGCAACCTCTAATATAGTTTTCCGGTGAAATAATGAATTCCTTATACTTTTGTCGGAGAGTAGCTAAGATACGCAAAAAGTGCGAGGAGCGCATAAATTAGTCTGTTAAGTGGGAGTTTCAATTTATAAAAGGGCAGTGGCGTATTTAAAAAAAATCTTAAATGTCCGAGTGATAATTCAAAAATTAATAGTTCCTTTGAAAAGACTGATTCAAATCTAACTAATAACAATAGAAACTTTTTGCGTAACACTAGCCATTGATAAACTATCATCAAAATCAGTCTAGTAGTTTTGGTTTTTATCTATAATAGACAGAATAGAGCTTATGTACTAGAATAGGAAGAAATACTCACAATATACAGGGTGGGTCATGAATTAGTTAACATTTGAAACAATGGTATGAAAAAACGTTTGATATATTTTAAAAAATGTTTATTCACAAGAAAGCTAATTAGTTGGAATTCATTTGTTGAAAATTATATCATCTAAATGACCACCGTTACGATTTTTGCACTCTTCTAAACGTGTACCGAAGTTTTCGAATAGTCGTCGGCATAAAGACTGCGAGATCGCCGACATCTCTTCGTTGATGTTTTCTTTCAGTTGAGGAGTGTACTTGGTTTATCGATGCAGACACGATGCTTTAAATATCTATATCTGGACTTTTGGGTGGCCATGGGATGTCGCCTCGTCTGGAAATGAGCTATTCCGGAAACAGTTCTTTGACCACCGGCAGGGACTCGTTGGATGTATGACACGTGGCTCCATCTTCTTGAAACCATGTGTTACGATTATAGCCAGCAAATTCCAGTAGCATCGATGCCAACAGCTCCCATAATATTTTCACATACTCAGCAGAATTAACAGTAACTGAATGGCCGCGAGAATCTTCAAAGAAGTAGGGGCCAATGATTCCTTTTGCTGAAATTGCAGCCCATACAGTTACTTTAGGAGAGTAAAGTGGCTTTTCGTGTTTAACTTTCAGATTTTCGCTGCTCCAGTACCTGCAATTCTATTTATTCACATGTCCGTTGAGGTGGAAATAGGCTTCGTCAGAAAATAAGAGATTGTCAAAATTACTGAATCGAGCTAACATCGTTTCGGCATACGACTTGCGCAAATTTAAATCATTAGGTTTCCGTTCCTGCACTCTCTAGATATTATATTTTTCAAATCTAATCTCAAAATACGGCGTAATGATATGCGGGATAATCCTAATTCAGCCGAACGTTTGCGCGTCGATAAATCTAGATCACGATGAACAAAAGCGGAAACTTGCTGCACGTTCTCTTCGCTCCGAGCAGTCCGTAGGCCCCCGGTTTGCTTCACATTCAGTGTAGATCCCGTCTCATCGAACTTCTTCACCCATTTCTTTATCAAAGGAGCACTCAGACACTGACTTAAGTCGTGTAAATTGTATTCAACGCGAAATAAGCGTCTCACAGTAATGAGTGAACTGTTGTTAAAGTAAAATTGTTTCACACAGTAAGCGCGTTGCGGCCCCGTGAAGCGATCCATTGCGACTGGATTAACGAGAAACCAGCTAGCGACTAGCCCACTGCCCGCCCTTAGCGCGGCATCTGTTTGCGTGGTGTATTAGATTTAAATGTTAACGAATTCTTGGCCCACCCTGTATAACAAACAAAGATAAATTACAAAAATTTAATAAGAATCAATTTCTGGTAATATTTTTGGGCCATGCCTTTGGATACATTCAGTACGATGGACACGGTTGGGATAAACTATAATTTAACTCAGGAATACATTGGAAAAAATCGGATATCTATGTTCTTTGTTTTGTATACCAGATTGTTCACCTGTTCCAATACATGTCCGGTATCGGCTAAAAATACCCAACAATCAGTGTATTTATACAGCGTATATCTCAAAACGGACAATCAATTCGTACTTTTATCCTCGATAAATCATTTTCCATTTGAAAAGACCTAACCAACATCGCATCGCTGGTCAGAGTAGCAAAATGCCCCAGGTTCCTTCTGTGTACACATTCACCATTTTAATATAGAGCGTGCTCATTCGTTAACAAGCATATGAAGATACTTTTAGTTGTTAAAAGTTATTGTAAGGTGCGTGAAATCTGATCTTCATTTGAATAGTGTAATGCATAGTCTAAATTTCATCAACTCGAAAACTTGGTTATCTCACCACGCTAGAACTTATTAAGCCGTTATCATCATGCTGTCAGAACCTAGAATTAGCAGGAAGTGTTCGAAAAAACTATAGTAACACTAAAAACCAAATAAAACAAATATCACTTATTCAATAAATGTGCCTCTTTGCCTGCAACTTGACTTCATTTAGAATTGAGTGATATTCAAACCTTCAACTAAGAAGCACGGTGTTAATAAGTTTATTTGATATAAGATTGATTATTATTTATGCTTTTTACTTATTGTTCTTTATCTACCAATTTCTATATGAGATCTCTTTTTGAGCATTGTCAAGCATATGTTGAGAGTGGTATCGCTGACAATTAAAAAACTTTCTTAAACGCTGCCTTTCTGTTATTTTTTTGCAGTTAAGCATAATCTGCTTCAAAACTCTTTAAAATACATTTTTGGATGATTGCATTTGTTTTATTATTCAAAATAGCATAGATGCCTGTACGCATTTATGTTAATTAAAATTTCCTGAACTTTATTTCTTTCGTCCAACGGTTAGTTGATTCTATGAGGGAGATATATCCAAATACAAGCGTTAACACCAAAGAAACGGCAACCAGACCACATATCGGAATCACTGTCGCTAATCGCTTTTCAGTTGCCGACCAGTTGATAAAAGATTTCACCTGTAGAAGTCATTTTTTTACACTGAAACAGCCGCGCATGCGGAAGCCTAAATACTAGAACACCGCGGCTGTAATGAGGATCCCAAAGACATTTTGTTAATCCGATTTTTGAACTGCCTAACGTTAGTAGAACTGTGAAAAGCCTCCTCTTGTAGGTTGTTTCACAGTCTCTACACCCTCAGGACCAAGGAGGGGTCGTATCGGCAATGTCACGATGTAAGAAGTTCGGCATGGTTAGAATGGGAGCCTGAAGTCAGGCTGGTATGTTTGGCAGACACAACTTGCGGCGGTATCATGGAGGAGAGCTCTGAGGAACAAAGGCCGTTGGTGTAGCGGTAGAAGAAAGCTAGATCGCCGACG
Source organism: Acanthoscelides obtectus (assembly GCA_963669975.1). Lineage (NCBI taxonomy): Eukaryota > Metazoa > Arthropoda > Insecta > Coleoptera > Chrysomelidae > Acanthoscelides > Acanthoscelides obtectus. The sequence goes on along the minus strand of CAVLJG010000006.1, from coordinate 55,864,712 downwards.
CCCGGTTCGATTCCGACCAGGCGAAATAAACGGCTCTTTGGCAGACCTCGGCCATCCATCGAAACCGGATGAGCGCTAGGACGCTTTTTGTTCGTTAAGGTACGGTACTGGGTTTTGGAAGCATTACCATAAGCTGTACAAGATTGTTGCGTCCCTAAGCACTGACAACCTCAAGGACTCTCGTCAGAGAGGAAGTCGCTGCTAGTATTATTTATTTCAGCTCACCGGTAGAGACAGGCTTGAATTCCTGTATGTAGGGTGCTGTCATGAGCAAAGCTGTGAATTGGATTGATCGTACAGGAAAGGAGATCGTTGATATGTAAGAGGAACAGTGTCGGAGCCAAGACCGATCCCTGAGGAATACTCGCGTTGACGTTGTGGGATGAAGAGGAGAATCCGTCAAATACGACGGATATCTTGCGGTCAGAGAGAAAATTTGCATAAGAAGGCACCGTGCCGCAGCTGATCGAACCTTCCATGATATAGAAAAATCAACGACATAAGCCTCACCATAAGCCTGGATAAGTTAACTCGACAAAATGGGTGACGTAAGCTAAGAGGTCCCCCGTGGATCGCTGGGGCCGAAAACCATACTGCCTGTCTCTAATCAAGCCGTGACGTTCGAGCCAGAAGCTTGCGATTTATGCATCTCTCCATCACCTTACTATAGGCAGAGCTCTAGGCCTGTTTGACTCTGTTGGAGTAGCAATGTTGGAAAACTTCAGAACGCAATAGCAAAGCAAAAATAGTGTGTGAGTGGATGTCTACTTACTCTGAACTTTTAGGCAATTAAATAAATACTAAATATTCTTGCGCAAATTTATTTGTGAAGTGCATTATTTACGGTCTTTCTCTCAATCACGAATTTTGAGTATCAAACAGTATATTTTCATACCACTTCCATGATCGTAAGTAGATTATAAATCCATAATGTCGAAACAAGGGTACCAGTTGCTTCGCAATTGTCTAAGATCTGTAAACGCAAAAACAACGCAACCTATGTCAAAATTAGGATTACTTTTGGTAAGAACAATATCTTAGGCACGAAGTACAATGAAATTTAGTGCAATATTTATGATCCGTAGTAACTTACCCGTCTGTGAAGGCTGCTCCATTTAAGGAATCTAGATAGTATCCATCCTCGGTAGGAAGTACCTTCTGAGCGTCATCAGCAGAATCTTGTGAAAAAGCATGTGGTTGATTCAGTAGCAGTAATACTATGATCACGAAATTTTGTCCATCTGTCGCCATATCCGAAAAGCTAAAAATTTCAAATTCTGCCATATAATGCCCACTGTCTCTTTAATCGCCCTTTAAAGGGTGCTTCATGAAGAAATGGAACCCGTTTTGTGTTTGGATACAAAAAAATCTAAATTCATTTTCTATCAAAACACTCCAATTCTTTAAAATCAAACATTTTTCGCACTACTGACCCGCCTTTTAGGAAATTTTGCTACCAGGACTCTTATTCCCGAAAAAGGGTAAGCAGAATCACTCAGGGAAAGTGGCCGTGATCTTCTTTCCTGAGGAATGATCCCAAATTCTACAATTTGTTGGCCTTTGTAAAACGAGTTTATCAGTGCATCGATCTTGGGCAAAATATGTTCCTGGGTCCTTCATGTCATTAAACGTCCAATAGCAAAGTTAACTGCGTTTTTAGAATATTAAGACATGGATGACGTCAAGACTTCCGCACTTTATCTACCGAGAATGACTTGAGAACGACGCTTGTACCTTTTACTTCCTCATTTCAAGTATCAGTCTCCTGAGGGTAACCTAAGGTTTCCAGAACGGATAAACATCCAGAGCCGATAACAATTTTTTAGATTGTCCTTACTATATCAAAATCAGCCTGCACACTGAGAAAACGTGGTCAATTAAACAGTTGTTCTGGAAACTTTTCATTACCGTAATACATTTTTTAACTACTCTAGTAACTAAATTATTCGGTTTAATCACACTGAATTTCCTGAACCAGTTTAATTGAAAGTAATATGCTATTAAACTAATTTGCTTGAAAATAGCAAACCATGTATCAGTTTTAGTATATGTTTTATTAAACTGTTTCATCAGCTGGGCAATTCAGATTACGTAGAAAACGTACATTTAGAATAATTTACATTTTGATAAAAACTGTTGAACTGTTTATTTGAACCGTAGACTCGGAACTTCATTCGAAAATAATCGGAAGTATGCGACAGACGCAGTTCCAGTGACGCTCTACGAACTCCTCAGTTTCATTTGTAATTTTCGCGAGGAGCTTCATTTTCGAATGTTGCCGTTGTTGGTGTATTAGCTATGGAGTGAATCAATTATTGTGGTGATGAAGTGAATTATTCGAGAATAAGGCGGTTAGTGACCCATAACCATAGTTAGAACATTACTCGCTCCAAATGAAACACTGTGTGTGGGGAGTCACTGCTGGCGTAACGGAATAGGAAGAACTTTCATTTATGCAGCCATATTTAGGTCTTTAAAGGGCATTTGTACCAAATATGTACTTAACAGGGGCTTGATGTGTTTTTCTTCTATATTGTAATGTTTATGTAGGAGGTGGAGCCTCCTGCTGTGTCGAGCGATTATTTTTTGTTCTTATTTTTGGCCTTTCTCTCCGCCGCCACTAGACCGGTTTTCAAAAACTACAAGACTTTTTTGTTCCTCTCATAATAGTAACCTTGTGTGTGAACATTAACAAAACATATCTCTTATGTCGAAATTTTTCCCGATTACCCTACTTCCTCGCTAGTAGGCGTGAGAAGTAAAATGTAATCTAAGACTAAAGCACCACTTCTTCTAAATGTTACGACCCATTTTATTTTGAGTATGTGTCCAGCTTTAAACTAAATAATTATTTGTATTGATTAGGGCATTTTCTACGTAACACAAAAAGATGGCGAGTCCAGACCTGGACACCAGATTTTTTTGATTATTATCTTTAAGTTACTTTGAAAATTTAAACTCAGATTGTATACTTAAGTACCATTATTCTTTTGAGCAGAATTCATTGTAAATTACTTGATAGATCTAAACCACTATAGTGGATTAAGTTAAAAACGTGAAGTATATCAAATAATTATTTTCTTTAGTAACCATTATTGTCTTTATTAGCAAATAGAGGAATTCACTGTTCAGGTTTTATGGTACTGACATTAGTAAAAAAATATAAAAAATGTCTATAGCTGGATTTTTAAGATATGTATCGATTTAGATACAATTTTAAGCGTTATTCTGGAAAACTTTATTGAAGATAAATGGAACTTGAAATGTTTTGTATCACCTGAACTGATAGGCATTAATTTTTTAAATGTTTTTCTAACCAAGAAATCATAGCCATCCAGTCTGTTCTGCTCATTGATAAACAGTATTAACTAGCTATTTACGTATGCTTAAACATGACAAATATACGTAAAATAGAAAAAGGGAGTCTGTTCTTTTTTTTCAGCTGACTAATTAGGTTTTGGTCACTCTTAGGTAGCTCAAATATTACGCAAAATTTAATCAAATCCTGTTCAGTAGTACCAAATATATGTGACATCGAAGACTTTGGGTGTTTTGATAAAAAGACATATCTTTTTTATTTCAGACGTGGAACGGACTTGATCCATACTATCTACTGTTGCACTATGTTCCTCTAATAATATGTTCACACATAAGGACCCAGTATAATCAAATACTGAGTAACATAAAACACGAATACGGGCTCATTAACATATTTCGAGCCAAATTATCGGAGTCGATAGTATAAAGATATTCCCGGAAAAAGTACTTCAAAGCCAATCAAATCAATATGTACGACTAAATACTCGTCTTTATCACAAACTTAACATTTTGTTATTCTTTATGAACCACTAATAGCACATTTCCCTGATAAGTATTTAAAAAAAACGATAAATGGCAAGCTAATAATTAAGCTTTAGCAAACGCTAAAAAATGCACACCTATACGTACCTTTATTTTAAATTTTCCATTCTGTAATCATCCTTAAAGAACCTCCTGTAACACATTTTCTAATCAAGCAGTTCGAGAAACCGATATAGTAGCAAGATACGCGGCGAGTTTTAGCAAAGGATGGCATTCCCAACGTGACGCCAAGATAGATAATTGCAGTCTATTTAGCGTCTACCGAGTAAATAAAATGAGCGCCTTTTACAGATCAGTTAAGTGGTAATGATGTTAAATATTTAGAACAAGACGATATATGTACATAAACACATTTATAGTCTGGATGACTTATTTTTTCGTATAATACTACTTTCAAGCCGCTTGCACTTGTTGATCACTTGATTGTTTTCTCACAAAGTCTCTTTTTATTTTAGAAAAGGTCTGGAGTTCCTAAGGTCAGTTCGGGCAAATATTTTGAGTAATATATCAATGAGGAGGTTTCCTATTTTTTGAATCACACTTAAAACGATAGTCTAAGTAAAGTGAAATATAGCACTGAAGAAATGTTTTGAATATCTTAAAAAATTACAAACTTACGTTACCTCATATTTGGCGAACTATCTTTATGGAGCGCGAGACTGAGTTATGATGTCACATGACACCAGCTGTAATACGTAGGAACACAAAGCGATGCGCCCGCCCCACAAGCTTCGCGCGACTTACAAATGTTGCTCTATCCATATTTACGATTTACGGTAGAAAGGGATAAAAAATCCATCGACTTAAAAATACTGTATTGTACCTAGGTTTACAAATATATGCATATCAACTCCAGAAAAACATGTTTACATGTTTGTGTCAAAACATAGAGGCAGGGTAATGAAACAGGGACAATAAAATTCCTTGATCCGAAAATATCATTGTTCTGCTGTAAATGTCGTTTTGATTTAGTAGTTGTTCAGTTAATATGGCAAAAAGAATCAAAATAAATACATACACTGATGAATGAACCTAATAGGTGCAAAGGAGAACGGAGAAAGATTTGATTATCTGCAAAAGATTGGGAAATCTCGAAACTGGAGATACTACAGACCAAAATATGTGAATCGATTAAACATACCTCAGTCCAAAAGTTGATAGTTTGCGAGATACAGGGTGCCAAAGTTACAATTTTGTTTTGTATTTTTCCTTGTTGCTTGAGAAGTCTTTCAGATTTTGGCATAAAACTCGGTATATGGAGGGCTTTCTAGTATGAGAAACAAGAATCCGTTATTTTTATGACCAAACTTCTAGAGGGCACCACTTACAGCACTATTTTGGTAAATAACTCATTATAATTTTTTTGTGCTACCGTATATACAACAACTGACCGAAAAATCTGATTTTCTCGTATTTCCACAACAAAAAGGGTTTACTTGTTAGAAGTGTCTAAAGCTGATAGTTTTCAAGATATTTGTTTTTAAAAGTTTCTAATGTTTGTCATAATATTGCTTTGAACTTCATCAATAATTTTAAGTTGACAATAAGTTGTTAAACATCATGGAGTATGCGTTTGATGAATATTCTGATATGCATTTAATGTACGAATGAACCTAATAGGTGCAAAGGAGAACGGAGAAAGATTTGATTATCTGCAAAAGATTGGGAAATCTCGAAACTGGAGATACTACAGACCAAAATATGTGAATCGATTAAACATACCTCAGTCCAAAAGTTGATAGTTTGCGAGATACAGGGTGCCAAAGTTACAATTTTGTTTTCTATTTTTCCTTGTTGCTTGAGAAGTCTTTCAGATTGTGGCATAAAACTCGGTATATGGAGGGCTTTCTAGTATGAGAAACAAGAATCCGTTATTTTTATGACCAAACTTCTAGAGGGCACCACTTACAGCACTATTTTGGTAAATAACTCATTATAATTTTTTTGTGCTACCGTATATACAACAACTGACCGAAAAATCTGATTTTCTCGTATTTCCACAACAAAAAGGGTTTACTTGTTAGAAGTGTCTAAAGCTGATAGTTTTCAAGATATTTGTTTTTAAAAGTTTCTAATGTTTGTCATAATATTGCTTTGAACTTCATCAATAATTTTAAGTTGACAATAAGTTGTTAAACATCATGGAGTATGCGTTTGATGAATATTCTGATATGCATTTAATGTACGAATTGGCAAGATGAAAATGTTTTAGAGGCTGTTTTTGAAAATCCTGCAGTTGGGTTAGGAATGTAGCTCGAGAATTTCAAGTTTCCAAACGTACAATAAATACGATTTTTCAAGAGTAGCTGCTCCATCCATACCACCTACAAAAAGTATATGGTTTAAGCGCGGATGATGTCCCCCAAGGGTAGAATTTTGTACATAGCTCTTAAGGAAGTTTAACCACGACAATGGTTTTACTTCGTTAATATAGCAAATGGAGTGTCAATTTGTTTGCTGATTATTGCTGGACATTGTTAAGACATCGACAACAACATTCTGAGATTAATGCTTATTCGAGTGTTTATTAGTACTCTTACACACTTATTCTTAAATTTTACGAGTATAAGCAGCAAATAAAACGCCTTGTTGCAAGAAAACCGTGGGTGATAGAAAAAATCGAATACAATTTCCGGCATTTTGGGTACGTTTTGCATAATAACCACCTTGTTTTGTGTCCATGTCACAAAAGTTATTTTAATTCTGTTCACCAGTGTTATATACCGAAATAGTGCTATAAGTGGCGCCCTTTAGAAGTTTGGCCATAGAAAATAACGGATTCTTGTTTCTCATACTAGAAAACCTCCCTTTACCCAGTTTTATGGCAAAATCTGAAATACTTCTCAAGCAATAAGGAAAAATAGAAATTAAAATTGTAACTTGGATACCCTGTGTCTCGCAAACTATAAGCTTTTGGACTGAGGCATGCTTAGGTCAATTCACATATTTTGGTCTGTAGTATCTTCAGTTTCGAGATTTCCCAAGCTTTCGCACTATATACTGAGATATGTGTTGTGGCTGGAGAAGGACAGGACCACGGTTTCCTATGCGATCCCACCACCATCCCTGTCCAGGTAGCATTCTCTTTCTGGTCTAAGTGGCGGCACGTGGACTGGGCGCTCCTGCTGCCTGTGTTCCTCCCCTCCCAACATCAATTTTGCCCTTCAAACTTTCTAGTTGTCCTCCTCTGAATTTTGCCCCGCCGAAAAGTTGTGTAAGCTAATCTCGACGTGGATGAAAGGCTGCGGAATGACAGTGGTCATTTATACTCGTGTACCTTCCATTTTGATTTTATGAGTCATCCCTATTTGGGGTTTGGGGACCTTGACCTGAGTTCCACTTTAAGGTTGCCCAGGATGGCTATTGGGCTCTTCGGTTTGTTTTACCTTCTTTCTTGAGTTGCCTGCTTGTTAGTTCCATCTAAATGCCCCGCACCTTAAATGAGTTGGTGCATACAGCATGGCAAATCTCCGCCGTCTAACCACCGGTTCTGCAGAGGGCTTTGCCTCTCTTGCTTGCAGTATATTCCCCGCTTCCCTTCTTTAGGACTCATCAGCTGCTATGTCCCGTGTCTTCTAACAGCTGGCTTTTCGGTTTTTTGTGTCTGAGTACGAATCTTGGATCGTAGTCCAGGGCTGCCTTGATGAGCTGGTTCTCGTGATCTCTGGTGGAGAAGGAATACTCCTTGGACATTGTCTGCGTCGTCAAGGAGATGCAACAGGAACCAAAAAACTTACCCAAAAACGCAAAAAATATATAATATATAATATTATATATAATAATCAAGTAGCGTCACGTTTGAAAATAATCAGCTATATTGAGATGTAGCAAAATGGATTGTGGAGTCGAAGGTATGTATAGTTATTAGGATATGGCATTGTATTACTCATCAATTGGATTGATTAAAAATCATTATGTTCCAGATTTTTTCATATTTAAGCCTTTATTGGTACCTACATAAATAACAAATTAGAAAAAAATTTAATTATGTAGATATATTACTACATTTCAGATTTATTTTTGAATTAGAACAATAATATTATTGTCCATGGGTACCCATGAGAATTTTTCTCAGGTGTTGATCATCGTGCCCCAAAACTTTTTAAAGAAGTAGAAAATTTTCTCAGGGGGACACGTCCTAAAAAATCCTAAACTTTATCAACAAAATCAAGCTAAATATGCAAATTTCAAGGTTCAAGCGGATTCTCAGGAGATGACACAGCATTTAGATTCCTTAAGGTACCACACACACACACAATTTGTAAACATTTATGTTTTTTATTTGCAAACAATAACTAATTTTCTCATCGATATACATGGTTTACACATGATTCAAAATAGCCCTAGTGTATTTTTCAACTTAAATCTATATTTAATGTTGACTATGCATTATCAAGATATATAATATTCAATATTTTATTTCAATTCTTAGTAAATTGTCATTAAAGAATCTAATTTTGATTCGAATCATCAATTTATCCTTACTGGTATCTATCTAACTTTTAAATATGAACACCAGCCTCCTTTATTCAATAAATCCAAAATAATGACCAATAAATTGATTTGCATCTCAGCCCACTTGATAGGTTCGATTTCATTGAAATTACAGTGAGCTTTGCATATTTACCCTGCTGCTCTAGAAATAGCTGATTTAAAACGAAATCTGGAAACAAACTTTGACAAAAAGCAGTACAAATCATCACTGGTTATCAAGTCATATAAATACCTACCAATAATATGATCGGCAAATATCATCCTTCAAAGCTGTGCCTTTTGGTTTGATCACAAGTGATTTCCGAACTTCTGATTATTCTCGGGACCTCAGTAGTTGATAGCGGCGGCTGTAGGACTCTTCGTAGAGCTCTACTGTTCAGAAAATCATGTGGAGATTCTAACAGGCATGTTATTCAAATATGACATTCCTTAACTTAGTAACCGCTGCATCTTTGACCTTCCTCAGGATCTGCCCGGAGCCGGGCTACTGATTGGGTTCACTTTGGATGACCTTAAAGAAACAGTTATTAAGTGGAGTTTGTCTGATATTATTTACAAACATATTACAGCTTTGTTTACTTACATTTTTATACTTCTATAGGATACGAGACGAGGTGATAATAATAATAATAGATCGATAAACGTGAAAACAAGAAACCCGCCTTAGAAGTACCCTCTGCACTATTTTGCTTTTATTACAAGATCAGTACGTAAATAATTCGATAAGAGCGACAATGTCAAGATAATATATAAGCCACTCACGCGATAAGGGCGATTTGACCGGATTGTCGAGGCCAACATTTATCTTTAGAAAAATGATTTGAGTACCTCCCATATTCAACCGACTCATGATATGACATGCACAAATCTACTAGTTACCATTACATCAGTGTACTCCGACTACTAGGAAGGATTCCCCTCCATTTGATAGCCAAACAGAGCGGAAGCAAGACTGAAGATCGAATGGCAATCTGAGTGGGACCAAGCAACTAACATGCCACAGTGAACGAAAAGGCTGATACCAGTGATAGCTGACTGGGCGGGGTCCAAGTACCGAGATTAAACTACTATTTTACCCAGGCTTTAACTAGGCATGGGCCATTCCGTAGTTACCGGAAAAGAATGGGGCATATCACTGATGACGAGTGCTTCACCTGTATGGTGGAGGAGACTCCTCAGTATGTCTTCTTCTTTTGTCCTAGGTGGGAGGCATATACGAGTTGAGGAGAAAACCGAACCAAACTCGGAGCGCTATTGACACCGGAGGATATGGTACCAGAAATGATCCACGCAAAGGATAAATGGCAGACCATCTTCAGAATGATTAGGACATCCTGAGGGGAAAGGAGAGAGAATAGTGGCAAACCAGCGCAATAGGACAAGAGGACCGAAACATTCAACCTCCTCGAACTCCTAATCCGATCGATCCGGGGGACGTAGGGCGAAACCAAGAAAATGATGAAGAAAGAGACAGCCTGCGTGCGCGAAGTTATACCAACAGCGGCAGTTCCAGCACGTCAGGAGGTACATAGACCCACTCGCTCCAGGTTGCGGCCTGACGACGGTCCTGAAGAAAAAAACTAGTAAGGATTCGTCACACAGACTGATCCTTGGATCGTCACATAAACTGATCAATAAGTCGTCACACAGACTGAATCTTTGCTCTCTAGGTGTCTGGACAGACATGCCGAGTTTAACGATTGTTACGAAAAGCAGTCCAGGAAGGATATCACGTTGCTGTGTCAATATCACAAAGCTCCGACGTTACCCCTAAACCAAAGATAACCGAGCAATATGACTACTTTAAACTAACAATCCCTACATCCATGAGACTCCTTCAGACTCCAGCGATCGTCAAAAGAAGATACTTAAGCGGTCATTCAGACCTAGGATGTCATTTCGGCCAAAGCCCACCGTGTCAACATCCCAAGCGCTTCGACTTTTCCCTTGGCAGAGGAAGCTGACCAGTAATTAATATATCTGCTAGAACAACATTCGAATGTCCCAAGAGGGCATGTGCTTCAGCGTGCCCTTCTTTTCACAAATACGAGTGAGATTTACAAGGGTCGTAAGAGGTTGTTGGAATGTGTAAGCCAGCGCTCCAAGTGTCAAGTGAACCTTTTAAACGGTGTTTCACACGCAGAAAAGTGTCTAAAATATTGTGGTAGTGGTTTGTTGTAGGAAAAATAATAATTTACAAAGATATACATTCCAATAATACAATTGTACAATAAACGCGGAAAATCCCAAAAGGAACTTCTGCTGGGCATTAGCCGATAGCTATAGACAATTAAAACTTGGAACAGCATAGCCTTAATGAAATTCAAACATTAAAAAAGATAAATGAGCTGACTAAGTAAAACTAAAAAAAAATAAAACAAACACAAAACTCATTAAAAGCTAGAATTTAGTAGTAATTGTTAAAAAAGTACTTACATTAGTATAAATACTAAGAGAGTGCTAAAATGTAAAAATAAACTGACAATATAAAAAAGGAAACGGATTAAAAAGTATTTAACTAAAACTAGGTACTATGTCAATAATGTCTGACTTCTGCCCATTGGACTATATTTAAGAATATTTCAAATAGATTCATTTGCAATGGCTATAACCATGGTTTTATTACTAAAATGTCGGTAAGTACAAGTTTTTTGCGGCAATGTAACCGTGGATAACTGCCCTGGGTATTTTATGTATCCATTGTCTAATTTTTTTTCTTAAAATAAATTCAGGGAGTTAAATGATTTACATTCTAGAGGAATAATGTTGTACATATAAGGTCCAAGGGATGTCCATGATCTCAATATTAACGACTTTTCTGGTTTCGGTACAATTAAGTGCGACAGCGTCTTTTGCCGAGTCATATCACCTTAATTATAGAATATCTGAAAATCATCGATATAATAGAGAGAAGTATAATCTATTTTCTGATAAAACTAAACAATCAAACTGGTGCTGTAATTCATGTAACATCAATATAAGATCGACAAAGTTTTTGTTCATGCTTCGAATATTAAGGTGAAGTACAGAAAAATGTTCACGCTCTGTATCTATGCTCAATTCGCATTTTTTGAATTCACTTTTTTCACTTGGAAGTCTTTTATATATGGATCCGTCAAATTTTTATGGAATTACTTCTAAGTTTCGGACCCTTGGTCACTGCAGAAGAAGTATTTATTGATGTGTCAGTCTTTTTGACATTGGATTTAGATGACGATGCCAGATCTTGTTCACAACGCCTCTTTTCTCCGCTTTTTACTTGTGCAACGCTTTCTACAGTATCTCTGTGCTTTACGGCCTCTTTGTTTATGTGTCTATTTTCTATATTTTCAACATCTGAAGCCTCTAATTCTTCCAGTGCATCTGCAGTATAAGCATCCTTGTTCACATACAATACGTTGTTTCTGATATAAGCAGCATTATGAGATGACCTTACTTTTTTCAGATGTGCATGAAGGATTTTCCTTTTATTGTATTCCTCTTGGGTGAAATGATTGGTTATTGATACTCCAGATCCCTTAAGTAGCTTAATTGATGCTGCTAAAATACTTTGCTTGATTTGAAAACAATGAAGTTCCCCAACTACAGGTATTGGTTTGTTTAGATTACCACCTTTTCTTCTTATTCTATAAGAATCTCTTACAAAATTATCATCTATCTGAATCTCAAGTTTATCTTGTATGAGATCCCTCACTTCATCGATGCGTACCTTCTCTGTTTCATTTATACCATATACAACTATATTAAATTTTTTTAATTTTCGATCACCTGCGCTTTATTTTTCAGCAATTCATTTTCTTCCTCTAGTTCTTTGAATTACATATTTGTTTTTTCTAGATCATTTCTGACAAGGATATTTTTATTTATTCCTTCAGTTCCTTATTAGAATTAGAGGAGGCACTCATTGTCGTAAAATTATCGATAGATTCAGTTTAGCAGTCATAACATTCTTCCTCGCGTTTCTTTAGTAACTATCAGCGATTCTCTGTTTTCGACGTTCGAATGAATTGCTACCTCCTTCCAATACACGGCGAGACTAGTGCTGGTGATTTGAATCCACAATATTTGTATTAACGATTTATAGTGAAAAAAAGGTGCTTTTGTAACTTATGCAATTCTTAATGGATTTTGGTGGAGTTTTGCAGTTTCACGCACAGGACACCTATGAACCACATCAGCAACTCTCAAAATTTTAGTCAATCATTTAACCACTTAACTGAATGATTTTTATAGCACTGGATGATGTACGTACATTACAACCTTATACTTATACTTCACACGTTGAAAGAAGTGAGGTTATTTTTGCAAAGCACAGGAAGAAACTCGCCGGAAATTTAAATCTGGCCAATCATACACCGCCAATTGTGAATAGGACGCCATTTTTTTAGGGTGCGACATGGTTGTCATATTTTGCACCAGCAACACTGCTATGTTTCCCATTCCCCCTTAAGAGTTTCACCCCCTGAATGCGATATGCAGGGGTCACCGCGTCATCCAGCGGCGTCAGTGCCATGGCCTCAGAAGCCGAAGCTATGTCAGGTGACGTCACAACCGTACCTAGACGCGCGACGGCGGTACGCTGCAGCACACAACACAGAAATGTCACAACTTTTTTAATCATTAAGTATTCGGAATAATTCTTTCAGATTTGTGAAAGATACCAGGTATACTATTATATGCAAGTAAAACTAGTATCATTTTCGACTACAGGAAACTTCCTAATTCAAAGTGAGTTTGTTGTGGGGCAGCTACAGCTTGATCCAGGTAACTATGGATGAGTTTTTTATTGAATGTGTCCGACAATATCAAATACAAACCTGAATTCATATAAACAATTAGATGTACTAATAGCTTCTCTATAATTTGTATTATTTTTTATATCATATACTATTAAACTATGTAAATATTCAAAGTCATCTCTTGTCATTCTAAAATAGGAACGAAAGTGATCATTTGACAATTCATAGAATAAATAGTACTGTTTTCTAAAATAATTAAAATTTTGCATCCAAGTTGTTTTCTCCCCTTATTTTCTTCCGTTTTTTCAGAACTGCTGCTGCCACTACACAAACACTATCGTAAAGTACATCATCGTTGTCGTCTGAAGTAGACAACAATTAGAGTTCAAATGATTGTTGGATACTAATTACAAATGACAATACGTGTACTTTCAAATTCGCACTGTAGCGAAATGACTGCTAGTTGGGCTCTGCGTGTTGGGACCGCCGAGCAAGTATCGCTGAGCGAGTATTATCTTTGATACCTCTTGTCGCTCAGCGATAAACTATTCTAGCGAGTCCTCGCCGGCAGTATGAACAGTCAGCGATCAACTATTAATATATACATCCCTTTTGTTTACACGGCATGTATATCTGTTTCTTAAGCGAGAAAATAGCCCATAGTAAGTCGCTTCCTCGCCGGCGCCGGCGGTGGGACAAATACCTCAGGCACCAGCTACAGCATCCAAAAAGGAGTATACTAGGAAATGGTCGAACGATAATGAACTTGATTTTAGTCCTGCCTTGTTCAAAGCACAACTACTTCAGAATGTATAGAAATACGAGTACAAACCGCCAAGATATGTTATCGATGCATTAGCCAAACAGTATGGACATAAAGTATTACGATTACCGCCCTATCATTGCATTTTTAACCCTATTGAAAATGTTTGTGGCATAGCAAAGTCCTACTACAACAAACATGTGGGTCGAGATGGCAGAACTGTAGAGCAACTGTATCAATTTATGGCGAGAAGCTTTACAAACTGTTACAGCCGAAATTTGGTCAAAATGTATATCACATACTGAAAACGAAGATGGTGGGAGAGAGAAAAATATCTAGACCAAGCTGACATTTTACCAATTATTATAAATGTCAATGAGGAAGATAGTGAAGCATCTCAGAGGTTTCTACTAACTAGAACTGTTTTCAAATAAAATATATCTTGCCACTATTATTTATTCGTAAGTCTTTATTCTGAGAATTTTGTATAATAAATACTTTGAACAAATCTCAATTCAATGTTCATTTTTCTTATAGCTGTTTTAGAATATTGTGTAATTTAACTTAAATTATAAAATTGTAATAAAGTTAAAATATGGTTTGAGCGAGTAGTGAAACTTTCAAGCATCTATTTTAAGATTTGTTATTCGTTTCCCTGTAGCATATTTTTTATATTATTTTCCAAAAGTAAGCTAATTTCTGCTAGTCACTAATACGCACGGTACTGTAATGTTGGTTGCGGTCTGCCACTGCCACTAGCTCTCGCGTTTACAAGACATACGCTCCGTAATGTTGGTGCGGTAAGGCTTCGTAGATTTTGTAAAACGTCATAGAATCTACAGTATATTCAGATAAGAGATAGACCGGACATAAACAAGACCACGTGATCATCGAACGCTGTAACATTCGGCAGGGACGGAGTACATATTTTAGATAGTAGATGCTGCTTTGCGTAACTTTGTAGTAAATTAGCACAATTCGATGTGTATACGATTGGTGATGGATATAGGATCATGTGGGGGTGGAGTAAGAAATATATAATGATGTAAATATACATAAGGGTTTCAAAATTTTCGCTTCGATTTCCAGCTTCGGATGCCGCCTGATGTTTGGTGAAATACAGTCGAATATAATCTCAAAATGGCGTTTAAATTAGCCTAAATTAAAAATAATCGTATATCTCTTAAAATTGCTTTTAGAATATTGATTAGTATATTTTTTGATTTCTAGGTAAATATGTAACCAAATTAAAACGTTCAAAACGTAAAAAAATGTGCATGGGTGAACATTGTCAGAAAGTAGATTCTTGAATAGGTTTTGCCAAAATGGGTTCAAAAATGTCAATAATTAATTAAAAAATACAGTAGCTTTATAATTACTTATAACTTACCGAATTTGATGAACGACATCTTTTATTGGAAAGATGAGCTTGATGAGCTTTCATCATCGCTACTGCCTGAAGCACCAACGTCAATAATGAATGGCTCGACTTGTTCCTCTAAAATATTGTCCAGTTCCCACATTCTCTTTTCAACTTTGTCTTTCACGTGCTTAATACAGTTTTCCCATTTTTGCGCTCTTATTAATTCTAGTGCGTCTTTGAAAAGTCCTTTGAGGTCACAAAATTTAAAAGTTGTATTGTGCTTAGCTATATAATTTTTAACCTCTGCCCATATGAGCTCAATGGGATTGAGCTCGCAATGGTATGGAGGTAAACGGAGCACAGTTTTATTTTGACTTGCTCCCATTTCGTCAATGGCGTATTTTTGATATTCCGCCTTGTGATCCTTGACAATTCTTAATAATTGTACTTTCAGCATTGCTTCTTCAAAGTTGATATTTTTCGAGCGGAGCCAATTTTGAACATCAACTTTCCTTGAAGCCGTTGTTGGGACCTTCTCCATTCTTCGAGAATGATAAGGCGCATTATCCAACACAATTACTGCGTTTTCCTCTAAGTTCGGTAAAATTTTTGAAAACCACTGTTCAAACGATTCGCCATTCATTTCCTCGTTGTAATCTCCAGTTTTCACTACCAATATGGCAGATAATGCCTTTTCCCTTTACCTGGAAATCGAAATACTAACTGGTGTAGATTTATTTCAATAAGCGAACCTATTCAAATGTTTTCATCACATTCAGCGAAAAAACATTGAGACATGAGTATCAGATTGCTATAATTGGGATTATTTAGTCATATTGAAAGAAAGAATATTGAACGTCGTATGATTACTCAGCGCTTCATAATTTAATTTAAAGTTATAAACCTTTAAAAAATGAATGATCAGGAACCTGAAATACGCGCAAATATTAATATTAACAAATTATAACTTTATAAAGCTTAAAGTATGAATTAAAATGATTAGAAATATTAGGAACGGTACACAATATAAAACTTAGTAACTTTTTTTAAGTTTATAATATTCGACATATTTTAAGATTATATTAAAAAATTATTGAAATATCGAAAACACATAAAAACATGGCTTAAAAAAGTTCTAACAAATGAAAATGACAATAAAACATCCACGCATTTTATCGAAAGTTATAAAAGTTTTGTTACTTGTAATATGTTTTATCTGCCCCCTGGAATTAATGTTTAGAACCTTGTTCCCAAGGTTTGAAAAACATCCGATTGTTATCTATTACTCGTATTTACCTGCTGGATTTTTTAATCCGGTGGACAGTCCATCTAGAAAGGCCTTCCTGGATGAAGTTACAGAATCATCAACCCATACTTTACTTGTAGTGTGTCCTGCGTTTACCCACGTTTCATCAAGGTAATAAATCTTCCTGTTTTGATTTCTATATTTCCCAATTTTTGTTAAATAATCCCTCCTCCATAGCACAATTTCTTCTCTATCCAGTAGTAAACTATTACGACCCCGTTTTTTCCATTTGAAATTTAAATGCTTCAGTAACGCATGGAAAGTTGATCGTTTGAAATTTGGCAACGTTGTATCTCCATTTACCTCCTGCAGTACTTTATCTATAGTAGGTATTTCATTCCTAAAGAAGAATTCATGCACTTTCCTCCTAATCGCATGCTTATCAGCATCATCCAATGATTTAACAATACTTTTGCGATGTTTACTGGTCATTGGCTCAGAAAAGGTGTGATTTTTTTTGTATTGTCTTAACACATTAAACACTGATGCGCGACACACCCCAACTTTGTGAGAAACCTTCACAACAATTTCTTTGATGGTTGATGCCTCGTTCTCCTCGCGCTCGATCTTATATATATTCAAAATGACCTCTTTCATTTCTGCACTCAGGTGTCTTTTTTTAGAGCGTTTCCTAGGTGGACTACAGGAGTTTACAACTTCATCGGCAGTATCTGTACTACTGGGCATTTTGCGCAAGCAGTTGATAACAATAACAATCAATAACAAGGTATAACAATAACAACGACAAACTCAACAACTTAATAAGATAACAAACGAAAACGTCCAAAGAAATATCAAATTGCAATGATGCACACGACATACGTAACACGTCTGAACCTGAATGTGACTCTGCCTTGATACGACTGCTCTGCCGCTCGGCATAGGCATTTAATTGCGAATTCACCAATGAGGGCTCCTGTTTTACGTCGAGACGGCGGCGTTAGCGTGAAAATCACCCGAACCTTTTGTTTACATCCGGTCTATCTCTTATCTGAATATACTGTAGTAGTTTTAGTTAGTGTGGCAACCATTTGCGTCACTGTCATTATTTGACGTTGTGACATAACTGCTTTGATTCAATGAATATACTATATAATTCTAGGCGATGGAATTTTTTTGGATGCGAACATGTAAATGTTTAGTAAATGCGGGTGGATATATTTTGCATATTCGGTTCACCATCTACGAGCCCCTTCCCACTTCAGTTGGCCCAACTATTGAAATCTTAGTTTTTTTCTTATCAAACACAAATAATAAAAATGTAGCAGGGTGTTATAGGTTTAAAATATTAACAATGAATATTTTGATAATATATAGTAGAAAAGACCAACTTTATCACTCCCTAATCAAATTTGCAGCATAAAAATAACACATGTTGCAATTACAGCATATCAACCTATTCTCATTTCAATACAAAATAAGTCTATAACGCATAGGTGACTTTGAAAACTAAAAGGGGTAGTTAAGGTTTTCAAAATGGGTAGAGGAAAGGTTATTAGTAAAAAAATTCTACTGATAATTAATTTTTTTAGTTCCTGGAAATCAAACTCAGAAATTGCAACTTGGTTAGACTTATCGCGGTACAGTGTGAGAAATATTGTTAGAAGATATAACGTAACTGGTTCAGTTAATATTAAGCCATGATATGTGAAAAAAAGTAATATCACAAATGCCGACCGAAGAGCATTAAGAAGAATAATCGTGGAAAACAGGCGTGCCAATTATTTACAATTAAGTGCTCTGTGGAGTGACGCTGTTGGAAGGAGAATTTCGAGGCCCACAACTCATAGAGAGGCCCACAAACTGGGATGTAGCACTTGCATGGTAAGTTTTCTTATAAAAAAGTGAAGTAAAACCCTAAAGTTGCACAACTTGTTTATAGGCCAAAGAAAAGCCACTATTACCTCCACTGCAGAAGAAAAATCGGCTTAGATGGGCTAAAGAACATAGACAATGGACACCTCGACAATGGTGTGCAATACAATGGAGTGATGAGGCCCGATTCGAAGTTTGTGTTGGTGACAGTCGCAGTACAGCTATTCGCAAAAAAAGTGAAGCATTCCATGCTGTCTGTCTGAAGAGAAAAGTGAAATTTCCAGCAGCCATTATGGTCTGGGGCAGTATGTCATCAAAAGGAGTAGGAAAACTTCATTTTATTGATGGAAATGTGGATACAAACAAATATTTGGCAATTTTAGAAGAATCGCTTTTACCAGTGATGGAAGAATGTTTGACATCCGGCCAAGATTTTGTGTTTCAGCAAGATGTTGCAGCGTGCCATACCTCAAAAAAGACTATAAAATGGATGGAAGAAAATAATGTGCCACTTTTGAAATGGGTTTCTAGCAGTCCAGATCTGTCACCTATTGAAACTTTGTGGCACGAGATGAAAAAGGTTCTACGACATCATCATGCTCGTACAATCACCGAACTGAGACAAAAGCTTCAAGAAATATGGGATTGTTTTACACCAAATTTTTGCCAAAACTTGCTTAACACTATGCCCCAAAGAATTTCAGCCGTAATAAAAAATAAAGGTGATGTTACCCAATGGTAATCTTTCAATTGTTGCTTTGTTAACTTCGCGCATTTATTCGCACATTGTTTATTTGTTCAGATGTTCTATTAGTTATAGGTCTAAGTGATTTCAAATATGTATTGTTTACAACTAGCGTGTATCTATAATGTTTTTAAGAAAATAAATTGTTTTAGAAGTAAATAGTTTCGCCATGTTTAGTTTATAAAGGCATGTTTTGGTACAAATCTTGAAGTGGGCCAACTGAAGTGGGAAGGGGCTCGTATATTGCAATCTGATAATGGTCTGGAGTTCGTTAACCGAGTTGTGGGAAATTTGACAGAAATGTGGCCAGGTCTAAAGATGGGAAGCCGCGCCTTAGGCAGTCACAAGGTAGAACCCGCCAATCAAGATGTTTAAAAAATGCTCATGGTGTGGCTGGGCGATGAAAATTGTTAGAAATCATCTGAAGGACTAAGATTCCTTCAACTAATGGAAAATAGAGCATATCATCATGGAATTCAAAGATCTCCGTGCAAAGCAATGTTTGGTTGTGATGTTAAAGTTGGCTTAAGGTCATCAGTTCGGCCTCTTCAAGCACTCGAAAAGATCGAGAATGAGGAGGATCTGGAGAAAATTTTTGAACAGTTGAAAAATAACAGTAACAGGGTAAATAAGACAGAAATACAATCCCATGGAAATGAAGTTACAGAAAAAGCAGTTTACCAGCGTTGTGACCAGAAAAGCGTCACGTGTGCAAAAAGAAACAGAAAATAGATAATAGTAGGAAATATGCGGCAGTTTCTTCAGTATTACAGGCTACAGTTTCCACAAATGAGATGTTTCCTCCTTAAAAGTTAGGTGATACCGTCCATGTCAAAATTCCTGACGTTGGGCAACCAGTTTGGTACAGTGCCCGATTTTTTCTAGGAATCAATTCAGCATGTGCAAATCAAAATTTTTAGACCTTCAAAATGTTTCGCCCGAAAATAAATCACTGCGCCAAATAGCCAATGCCCAATCTTCATCTGTTAGACAAGGCTATAAAAGATGCCACTGTAAAACCAAGTGTGAAATTAGAAAGTGTGTGTGTGTAAAGCTGCTGGTATTTTGTATATCTCTAAATGTCATTCAAGCTTAAGTTGTTCAAATAAGTAGGTAACCCATCGTCTCAGTTTTTTTTATATTGGGTATGCTAACCATCTACTTTTTTTATTACTTACTTGGTCTAATGAATGTTTCAATAATTTATGTTAATTAAATTGTTACACCCGCACGAAATATTAAAAAAATGTAACGTTCAGCTACAGCTGCGGAAAAAGATGTTTAAATTGTTATATTGTTTATGACCGAATGAAATATTTGAAATTGTAAAATTCAGTTACAGTTACGACAAAAATTTATGTTTAAACTGTTATAACCGCATGAAATATTTTAAAATGGTAAAGTTCAGTTACAGTTACGACAAAAAATTATGTTTAAACTGTTATAACCGCAATATTTAGAAACTCTAAAGTTCAGTTACAGTTATAAAAAAAATTGTTTAAATTGTAAAGTCAATTCACAGCTATGAAAAAAGGGTTGTTACTAGCAGAAGTTTTTTTATTGTTGGGGTTAAATACCTGTGATGACAATATCAAAGTATGGCTAAGTTATGTTTAAGAAATGAATAATATGAAAATGTTGACATTACATTTTCTTTAAAAATAACCGTATAATCCTGCTTGTAATGTTTACATCTAGTTTTAACCACTAAGGATTGGCTAGACCTAGGTTAGCCGTGATCAAGTTGATTGGACCTAGTTATAACCGAATGCAACCGGCTAATACCAGGTTTGGCCATGAACGTATAGGTTATACCTAAGACTAACCAATTGCCAGTGGCTACACCTAGTTATAACAACCTAAACCCATTTCAGGTTTTATCTTTTAGTTATAACGGAAATGATGATGCGGAGAAAGGTATGTAACAAATAGAATAAATAATGGGTAAAATCCGAAAAAAGAAGGAATGGATTCGAGCAGAAAGAAGGATAGGTAACTCAAGAATTACGTATTTCCGCTTGTTAGCTCCTTTAGGCCCCAAATCAATGCACATACAACTACAAAAGTAGACACACATGCCCACACATCCGGATACAGGTTTAACCCACGGACACCAAGATGGAGAGGGAACAAAACCACACACGGAGTCACCAACAAAAGCCAACCTACACTTTTGTAGTATAATGGCAAGGCGGCATCTAACCATAACCACGCGGCCAGTTATAGCCGCTTGTCGTGGTACTTCAAGCTCAAAGGATCTATAGAAAGGAAATAATCATACGAAGAAAGGAATGAACAAACAGAAAAAGTGACTGGCAACATCCGCAAAAAGAAGGAAAGTGGATTCGAGCAGAAAATAGGATAGGTAACCCGAGAAATAAGTATTTCTGCTTTAGGCTTCATCAGGCCCGAAATGAATGCACATATGCAACTACGAAAGTAGACACACATGCCCACACATCCGGGTACAGGTTTAACCCACGGATACCAAGATGGGGAGGGAACAAAACCATACACGAAATCACCAAGAAAAGTCAACCTACACTTTTGTAGTATAATGGCCAGACGACTTCGAGTTTTCAAGGGGAGATCTAATCACACACGCGGCCGGATATAGCCGCTTGCCTTGATACTTCATACTCCAAGGATTTACAAAAAGAAAATAATCATGCGGAGAAAGGAATAGACAAACAAAAAAATTGATTAGCCAAATCCGCAAAACGAAGGAAAGTGGATTCAAGCAGAAAATAGGACACATAACCCGAGCACACATACGTAGTGTGTCTTCCGCGCCAGACGCCTCAAGAGAAATTCCATTAAGCCGCTTGGGCATGAAATTAATATTTCAAAAATAGTTTCCAGTATAAAAGGCAGCCTATGTGCTATTCTACATGATCATGTATCTCTGCACCAAACGTCATCCAGATCCGTTCGGCCATTTTGGCGTGAATGATTAACAGACATCCACACTTTCTCATTTATAATATTAGTAAGGACTAAGTGGGGCTTACGTAAAATGATTGAGGGCTTAGCTAAACATAGGCTACCGTGAGCGCCCCCAGGAATTTTCAGGCGAGGCCGATGATCGGCGAGATATAACTATTTTGAAAATGAACCTACCCCCAAACACATATTGACGGCAAGAGAGAGTAGCAAATTTTCTGCGGAGGAAGTCTTAAATTTCCACAAAATTGTAAATAAAATCATTATAAATATGCCCATGTAGACTACCCCAACTTTAGCCTTACTTTAAGCTTTAAACTAATATCCATCAAGCCCCAATCTATAGTCTATGGCTTGCACTAATCTTACTAGGTTTGGATACACCTAGTCCCATATCTCCAGCTAACTTAAGACCTACGATATGGGACTTACATTTGACAGTAGGAAAGTCTTGGGAATGCAATAGAAACGTTTTCGTTTAATAAAATTTATCAAATTTTAACTTGTTCTGGGCATTTATATCCTCTCAAAATGCTATTGTCAACATTTGAGCACACCCTGCTTTTGAGCCTTATGCATCCAACTAAGCTAGGGGAAGCTAATTATACCCTTTTTCCTGTGTAAGTGTAGAAATGGCAATATTACTCGTACAAGTAATTTTTTGTTGGACGAGCATAAAGAAGAAAGACTATATACAAAGGGTACTATAAAAGTTTTTTAGTACAGCTTTATTTATTGTCTCCGTTCAAAGTAATTTCCACCACATTCCATACACTTCTCCATCCGCCAAAACCAGTCCTTGAACCAGCTCTGCCAAGTTTCACCGAGGAGTGCGGGACACTCGTTGTCAAGGTCATCATCGCTAGAAAACCATTTTCCATTTAGCTTCATTTTCACATGCGGAAACAGTGCAAAGTGGCAGGGAGCAGGATCTGGACTATAAGGAGGGTGCTCAATTAGTTTCAGTCCAGTAGTGGTCAAATATTCGGTGCAGGTTTTGGAGCGGTGATCTGGAGCGGTGTCATGGTGGAAGTACCATTCTTGACTTTGGTAGCAGATCTTCCATAGATTTTATGACTGTAGGCAGGCACTGTTCCATGTACCACCTATCTGTGACTGTCTTCTGTGTGTCCAAAACGACACGCTGAGCAATCCCGCTCAAATCATGTTTTTTTAACAGATCGGGATTTTCAGACAACTCCTCATCATCAAAGACCCATCCTATGTTTTGAGCCTTGGTCGGCACATCGTAATAGTAGAGCCAAATCTCGTCACCTGCCATGATGCTGTTCACATACCAAGATTGCCCCTTATCAAATATTTTCAGCGTCTTTCTACACCAAGTCGTACGACGAGACTTCTGCTCTTCCGTCGGACTATGCGGTACTCAGAGAGAACAAAGTTTCCTTACGTGTTAAGTCATATTGCAAAACTTGTATAGTACCCTTTGTATAACTTGTACTCTACTCATCTTAATTCGCCTCATTCTTTAGGTAGTGTTGCAATGCTCATAGAGAAGCACCTGAAGGTCGAGTCACTTACATAACGAATTCCTTGCAAATGATTCATTATAGTGTTCCGTAATGAGTTTTGTTGATGATACATGCAATAAACTTGACCGATAATTCTAGTTTTGTATACGGAAATCAAAAACACGGTGCATAGTCAACGAACTTTATAAAAAAATAAATATTATTGCTGTTCCTAGATGATAAGCATAGAATATTGATACGGTATTGGTATATATTGGAATTAATTACCTAGGGGTCACATCAATTCTGTTCCATCAAAGTTACTCACAACTCCAGCACCAGCAGCATGGCTTCCAGAATTGTACTTGCAATTTTAGCTCTTATTGCCTTCCAGAAGGTAAGTCTTAGTACTATAGATACTACATCATAAAATTTTCAGCAAATCAAGTCTGCAATGTTTGTGTTTGATACGGAATTCTAGATATTAGGATACAATTGCATTACTGAATACCGAATAATCATGAATAGGTTATCGTAATTTTTAAGCAGATTCACAAATATAGTTCCATACTTTTAGAAAATGCCATACTATTGAAAAGGGTTCGTGGTTGTCGACTATGAAGACGTGCTGAAATGCAATATCCCGCCCCAAGTCGACAATTTTTTATAGCTCAACTCTCACCAAAAAATAAGTATACAATTTTTAACTGTCCTCTAAGCGTAAAATACGATCATGATCAAGGTCTAAATATTTTCTGCTTTTTTTCTATTGTGATTGCGTCGGAATAACATCGTCGCAAAAGTAAGAAAAACAAACGTTCTGGATTCAAATACCAATTATCGCATCCGCTTCTCCATGACAGTAAGCACACCTACAAATGTCACCCGATTGGAGCTCATGCACCTTTAGTTATTCCAGTTCCCAAGACCAAACTTTCCAGCACGATCTTACACCTTCTCTTTTTAGAACAATATTTCCTTTATACTAATGTTGTGGTCTGTTAACAAGCTCGTCGCAACATGCCGACCACCTCTATAGGAAGAGATCCTCTAGCCACATGTAACCTTGCACTTACATCCTTCGCTAGTGGTCGGTGTTCAGAGAAAATGGTTGTGGAAATAAGCTAGTTTGGGATAGGCATAGCATCAGAGTATACAGGATGTTTCCTAAATTAATGTCAATATTTATGAGGGCGATTTTTGGCTCTATCTTAAGAAGAAAGCTCGATCTGAACGTATGATCGGAACGTGTTAACTTTTGAGATGCAGAGTGGTAAACAAACAAATCATTAATTACTAATACCTGTAATACAACTTTAGATATTTCAATAAAATTTGGTATCTATGTATCAAGAGGCATTTTTTAGTGTACCACATTTTTTTATTTCCACCAGTGGCGTTTGTACGGAATTTCACCTGCCTATTTTGGCAGACATTGATGGTACGTCTCTGATTTCTGTTGAAATAATACTAACTATTGAAACTTCGTTCATTTCTAAGCAAATTTGATCACCTAAGTTTTTCAACTTGATGCATAGTTTGCGCTTAAGAAAATAAAAACCGTTTCTCTTCTTGATCAATATCGTTAACATGGTAATATCATCATGCAGAGAAATAGATTAACTGTTTTAGGTGAAAACGGTGCGTCGGACTAAAATAATTCAGGAGATCAAATCTGCTCATAACCGAAAGCAGATCTCATTTTTTTTATTGTAAGAAAAGTCAGTGGTGTGCCACGTACTTGTTATATTGAAAACTTTACCACCCTGTATTTCAAAACTTAGGACGTTTCGAACAATTGTTTATACAAAGTTTTCTTCTTAAAATGAGCCCTAAAATCGCTCGCTAAAATATTGACTTTCCATTAGATGCCCCCTTGATTCTCTTTAATATAGTCCTATTTCCATTTGCATTTGAACTCACTATTCCAAAAAGTATCCGCCACTTCATTAACATGAATCCTCACATATGATTCTGAAGTGTTGTGCGGTCACGAGCCGCCAGTGATTAGTTTTTGAGGAACTTTGTCCCAAGATCTACGGTACCGATCTGTTAAATCCTCGAGTCTCATTTGTGATAGGCAAACATCGAGTAGTATTTGGAGTGGCGCAATTAGAATTTCTTTTAACTACAGAAGACGGTGTCAGGAGGCGGAGCCAAGGAGGACACATTTGTGTCATATCGACACAAGGTCTGGCTTAAGTTTCACACTCTGAATACATCAGTAGCTATGCATCAATTAAGAAAGTCTTATTCCGGACCTGCATCTTGTCTTTACAATATACTCACCTTTGAAACATTATGCTTGACGACGTGGTTTACATGTCGATAATACTCTGTGCTTGTCTGACCAATAAAACTACATGTATTGACACCTTATAGAGAAACCTACATAATATCATAAAAAACTGAGACTTTTCAAGTTACGTAATGCTGGTGCGGGAACTATTTATATCATTTGGATATATATATATATATATATATACAGGGTGAATTTGAAGTTGAGTCATTAATTTTCAGATAATGATTGTAGAAGGAAGATAAACCAAAATATGTGTGTAAAAATAAAAAAAAAATTAAGAAAAAAATGTTACCTTGTTTTATAAAGTATCCTCCCGACAAGTATTTCAGTGTGGACCTGTATTTGATCGTGCGGTCTTGGAGCACCGGCAAGCCCTCCCCTGTGAGGTCTTAAGTCACCTGATTCACGAGCCCTTTGTATTACATTAACAAAGGCACGAGGGGTTGGTTGCACTCGACTGGGAAACCGATCCGCATAAATCCGTGACTCCCCCCCCCCGGTAAATAAGAATCATGTCCACAAGTTCAGCATTTTCGTAAAAATGTGCCATTTTTTATTTCGTTTGAGCCACGCAACAAACACCACTATTCACTCACGCGTTACCAACTGACACATTGACTAACATCGTGATAAAAGTTTCAAATTCTTTCGCTTTTTTGTTTCCGATGCGATGAACCGATAAGGCGGATTATATCCGTTGTTGCCAAACACGAGCACATAATATTATTATTGAGACAGGGCGGTACTCAAACTTCTAAAGGGCTATAACTTTGTTAATTTAATTTTACCAGAAAAATGTTAAAGGAAAAAAACATTTCTTTTGATCAGATCTACTCACTGTTAAAATAAATTACTCAACTTCGAAGTCACCCTGTATATATATAGAGAGAGAGAAAATTATCATGCGGAGAAAGATATATAACAAAATTAGCAAAAAGAAGGAAGGTGGATTCGAGCAGAAAATAGGATAGGCAATGCACATATGCAGCTACAAAAGTAGGTACACATGCGCCTATACATCTGGATACGGGTGTAGCCTGAGGAAACGAATACGCAGAGTGAAAAGCATGACACACGAAGCCCACAGCAAGAGCCAGCCTACACATTGTAGTATGAAATAGCTAAAAGAACTCGCATTTTCACTTCAATTTACATTCAACTATTCAACATTTCAGCTGGCAAGCGCATGTTGTATCGCTCCTTCACTGGATTTAGGATACGGTGGATGCGGTGGATGCGGAGGATGTGGAGGATGTGGTGGAAGCGGTTACTGGGGTGGTTGTGGTGGTAAGTCTCTACTACCACTTCCTAGACCTGTTAAGCTACCACTAGTCATCAAACCAATCTTGGACTTGGTAAGTTATTACTTTCATCGCATTGATGATTTTACTGGGCTTTGGGAATTTGTCCTCCATAGTGAAGCATCAAGTTACACGTTACTGATTTAGGTGTTGCTCTGCAAGATAAAATGGGCAGCCTGCCAGCCTAAAGTATTGAACTATATGCAAAAAAAATTGGATGTGCAACTTCTTTGCTAATTCCTTTGGGCTACTTTTTGCATTCTGAATTGACAAATAATTAGTCAAGAGGCAACATGCGTTTAGATTCTTACATAATAGCATACCACTTTGGTAGTAACCTACTATGTGTTAAATTACACTCCTTAATTTGATACTTGAATTTAGTATCATTTTTACCAAAAATTTAGTAATGAATTTAGGCAGTGAAGTAGTAGAAGTAAGCCACATTCACTATAAAAGTAGATGGTGTTTGTATATCTTGTCCCGATTGCAAAATTCCAGTACGGAAAACAAAATTTATCGATTTCCGCAGCAATAGATGTGTTATTAAGGATAAAGAGCACCGACAAACGCATAAATATTTACATGAGTACATAGGTATGAATATAAGCAAAAACAAATAACAATAACAAAAGTACACACACCTCGCGAAGTTGTAAATGACACAGCGTGTGGAATTCAACGAAAAGCAAAATAATGAATTCGAATAGATTAGATGTACATTACAATGTTTTTTGCCAAAATTGTGTAGTTTTGGTGCATATTTGTCTACCAATGTCTATTAAAAAGACAGCGATGTATCAACATAACAATAATACTTACCGAAAGATTGTGCTGCCCTTTGCAAATTATATAAGAAGTAGAACGTCTAATACAAGAATTATCTGCAAACATTCGCAGTTTTGAAAAATAACACTATAATTACGAAATCAGTGGAATAGCTTTGACAGTTGGCAAGATCAATCAACTATAAAATCTGACAGCCAACAGAAAACTCTCGTCAAACTGACAAAACTATCCCATGGCTACTGCTACTCAGCCTAAACCCATATGGAAGTAAGTTTATTAAGCATAGTTTTATAAATAATGCTGACACTACAGATACTTCATAGAGTTGCTTATTATCGATATAAACAATATTTCCCAAACATGGGATAATAACCTAAAGAGTAAACATTTGGTCCATTTTTATACTATTTTGACCTTCGGTAATTAAAAAAAAATGCTTCGCTTTCTATCTTACTGCGAAAGGGTTTCTAACATGGGATCTCTCATGAGCAAACATTACACGTAAAGCTTATTAGAAACGTTTCATGTAACACATACTTCTCCCCATGGACTCTTTTCAAATATGTTCTTTATTGAGTGTATCTTGATGAGAGGAAGCTTCGATGTATTTGAAGGTTTTTCGAGATCTATGACGAGATTGTAGTATTATACTATTGCTGAAGGCAGTCATACTGAGGTGTGTTTGAAAATCACTTGGTATTGTAATACTGTAAGCAGTAATAGTATGTAGCTGGACAGATGAAATTTTGCTCTGGAATACTGTGCAACATTATTTTTAGAACATAAATTATAACAGAGTCATGTAATGATATTTGATGACAATCGCAGCCCTGGGGCTTGATTCTAAATGAGTTTCGACCGTTGAAATTGATTTCAATGGCGCCTTGTGACGATATACTTGATTAGCAATGATAATTTTGACACTGCATGATAATTTTACTATAGAAGATCAATATAGTCAGATGCCAAAATTATCATAGCGAATCAAGTATATCGTTACGTCATCGAAATCAATTTCAACGGTCGAAACTCATTAAGAATCAAGCCCCTGGAGTGCTTTTGTAGAAGCTTCGCTAATGACTTCTGCTATGGTTATGAAAATATTTTCGGAAATTTTGGTCGCCCTGTATCAACAATAAGCGACGGAAAACCGTCAAGGGGCAATACAGCCTTATGATAGCCCAAGCAATTGCTCCTCAGATTATGTTGTCTATAAGTATTAATGTAGGTATAGTACTGTTCAAACATTAACATTATGTACTTAGAGCTATTTATTAATAGTAATGGTCTTTATTAGTATATCCAAATTCAGCTGAGGCTTAGCCACATGGCTATTCTAGCACTTGACCAGTTAGTATAAGGCATTGTATTTCAATTTCCCACTTATAATCATTTATATTTTTGCTTCAGAACTGTGATACAAACGCTCCTAATGGCAACGGCTGCTCACTGACTCCAAACTGTGAAAACTCCATCTCATCTTGCGGAACCTACAGCTCGGGCTGCTGTAACGGAAACACAGTATCAGCACCTATAGGCAGTTGCGCAAACACATTGCTGCTGAAGAAACTCTTGCCGGTTCTGCTTGCAAATCAACCTACTCTCCATACTGGCCCATCCTACAGAAATAGCGGTGGAGGATGCGGATCCTGCTCAAGCTACTGCTAAACTGTGCTCTGATTGGAAGTTTATAGACAGCAATGCAGTTTTTCCTGCAATAATATTTATTTGTGCATGTTGTGTATCATTCTTCACTCTGAATGAGTATAAGTAAATAGCATTTTTGACAACTTGTTGTTTTCCTATTACATTTCGCTTTCTTTCACCTTCTCTCTTAGTCTCTCTCTCTCTCTCTCTCTCTCTCTCTCTCTGTCTCTGTGTCGCTCTTTCTATTTTTCTCTTTTTCCCTCTTTCTCTTTTCCTCTCTTCCACTCTTTTTTCTTTTTCTTTCTAACTGGTTCTCTCTTTCTATCCTCTCTTATCATATTATATTATTCAAAAGATAATATATTTAATATCTTCACAATTATTCAAGGTGTCCCAACTCGGTTATTGAGCCGTACATTTTACTGATGGATTGTACTATTTTTTGTCATATTTGGATGAAGAAGAACATTGATATAACATACCCATGGGTATTAGGAATTTTGTCCAAAAAAGACGAAAGTTCTGCGGACAACTTCGCCGTTTTTTTGATAATGGATTATGAGATTTTGCATGATCGTTTTGCTATTGCCGTTAGATTTAAACTTCCAAGATGGTCATTTCTCCAAATGGATACCTCATTTTGGAACTCAATGACTTTTTGACTCTTGAATATAAATTTATATTATGCAAAATGTCGGGCTGTCAGATATGAGCATTACTGTACATTGAATTGCTCATAACTCAACAACCAATTATCAAAGCACTATAATATGTCTGATCAGTTTTCTTCTCTTGAAAGTATATATCGAGATATAATAAAGCCTGAGATATTCCATTTGAAAATGATGTCATCTGTGAATTCTTTTTAATGGAATATCCCATATTGTGGCGGACATTTAACATACCCTCCCGAAAGAATAAAAATTATATAACATACTATAGCTAGCGTTTTCATGATTAGTTATAGTACAATGTACAAAAACGCTCAGCTTTGTACATATATTCCTAGGTTTATCAAGTACTCTTAAGAAGCTTTTTATTAAAAAGATAGGGCTTAACCGCCACCTTGAAAATTTCATTTTTGCCATAAAATATACTACATACTTATGCGTCCGTCCCATGATCCCGAATTTCGACTAATTAATTTTACCAGTTTAAAAAATAAATTGGAGGGGGCTTTTTGAAAAGCACTATATACTTATGTATATAAAAATAATAATAATAATAATAATAATAATGTCTTTATTCCCACAAAAAAATATATGTTACGAAACCAGTTTCATATAAACATATAGCGGGAGGGGCGGCATAAAAATGAGCTGTGCAGGAGTGAAGACTGAAGTATACGTATAGATTAGAGGTGTAAATAATGAGCATTAACGGAGCCCTAGGGAACACCCAGGTCACCTTGAGTGACGTGGTGTACTTATCATCTAGCATTACCCGCTGTTGACGATCTCTGCGCATTAAAGACTCTGCAGCGGCCGAAAATCCGTAAAAGCTGAGCATGGCTAAGAGTAGGTCATGATGTATCCTGTCAAATGCATTTGTATAATCTGAGAGCACCAAGGCAGTTAGGTTATCTTTGTGAGCATTGTACAGTACTACATTATCCACTACTTCCAGCAATGCTGTTGCACATCTATTCGCCGGACGGAACCCTGATTGTGTATCTGTGATAAGATTATTCGTTCTTTGGTGTTGTCATATCTGAATATCCATTATTGATTCAAGCAATTTAGACAATGTTGGCAATATTCTAATATGGCTGAGCAACTTTAGGCAAAGGCACAATCAAAGCGTGCTGCCAGCAAAGAGGAAAACAGCGACGCAATATGCACTGATATGTGTAATAAGAGGAATCATTTTGGGGCAGTAATACAACCGTATTTCGATATTTGTCAAAGAAGAAACATAAGATTTGACATTAGTTTTATAAAAAGAAAGTGCACTAAAGACGTAAAGTATCGGTTCATTTCGTCAACATCAGCTAAATCTACTGGGATCAATTACCTGGGTGTCTTAATGCCAAAGTTCATAGCTTCCAAAGCTTTCCAAAAAGTCTTATATTGCTAATTTTTTGTCAAAAATGAATCTTTTTAGCATTATCAATTGCTAATTTTACTATATTACGTAACTCTTTGTATTCGTCCTATTGCTGCCACACCTTGATTTCCTATAGGCGGTGAATTTGACATTTCTAAGCATTATTTCCATACGATAGGGTGTAAACTTTTCAAATAGCTAATTTATTAATGGTGGATTTCACTAAGAGTGTCAAATGACAAGCCGTTATTTTCCACCTAAGGATAACATACCGTCAAATATAGCGAATGTGCTTTAAGATCCATTTAAAAATTTTTGCAACCAATACTACTAACCCTACTATATACTAATTTGTAAATCTCTTCGTGTTTTAAGAAAAATCGATTAAGAGAACTCAATCATTAATTAGCTGAAGCAATCCTAATCTGAAAAGTAACTGTATCTCTGTGAACGTTCGTCTAACAGCTTATACAGTGTTCGTTGGTCTTCGCCATATTGAATTTGTGCAATGCTGTCACAAAAATTCTGACAAGTAGGTCATTCTCTGTCAAGTACAGTTAAAACAGGATAGCAGTTGTCATACAGCGTGTTGCTCGATTTAATAAATTAGAAAAGAGCAAGGAGAAAAGGAAATTACTGAAAATGGCAACGAAAAAGATAGGAGGGAAGAGAAGGAGAAGAGAGAAGACAAATTCCTTGAAACAGGTGCAAGAAAAAATTCCTTGGAAGCCTTATGGAGTATGTCGCTCAAAGATAAACTTGAACTATGTAATCAGCTCCTGATGGAAAAAGATAAGCTAATTAATCAGCTGACTAATGAAAACCGCCGATTTGTGGAACAATATGATATACTATCCTCAAGTACTGTTGGGATAGATCTATTAACAAACACACTTCAGAAGCTTAATGGAAGAATGGAAAAAATAGAAAAGTCTGATGTACCAAATTACTCATATTCCCAGGCAGTCTCAACTAAAGTGTCACACTGCATAAAAAGAAAATCACTTGAAAATATCAATATTTCGCCAAGTGAAGAAAAATCAAACGCGGAATAATCTGAACAACAACTTAAATCTATCAAAACTACAAATTAGTATCGATAATGTAAAAAACAGCAGAAATGGAGCTGTCAATGTTCAAGACTGTGGTCACACCTAGCTGAAAAATAAAATTGAAAAAACATGCCAACAACTTACAAAGTATCATGCCCCTACAGATAAAAATTGTCCAGTATATACATACTATCAACAAGAGTATTTTGTTTTTATTTATTTTTTTCTATAAATTTAAATTAAGAAAGAGAAAAAAATTAAGATTTGGTCATTTGAATATCCGATCTCTTCTACCTTCCCTTCCTGATTTTTCTCTCATACTTACAAAGCATGATTTTGATATTTTTGCCCTTTCTGAAACATGACTCAACAGCAATATTCCAGATACACTATTATATGTTTCAAGTTATAAATTATATCGTAAAGATAGAGAAAGCCGCGATGGTGGTGTAGACATTTATGTCAGGAATGAGTTAGTTTATGAATTGAAAAAAAAGAAAGACCATATTGACTGCTCTTCCAAAGTTGAAAGTTTATAGATAAAACTTAAAATATACGGTCTGAGTATAGCCCTTAGTGAAACCTATCGTACTCCCAATAGTAATGTCAACGAAGTTATTATCTTTTTTGATAATGTTCTTACCTAGTTTCGATCATGTTATTGTTGTTGGAGATATGAACATTATTCTATTGAGCCCTGATACCCAACTGCAAAACTGTTTTAATGTGTATGGATTCCAACAGGTGATTGATCAACCTTTTAGAATAACAAAATCTTTAAGTAGTCTATAAGATCCTATATTTATCAGTGATTCTCAAATATGCTCAAATTCTGGAGTTTTAAACATGGACCTATTAACTGATCATTTAGTTTTTTGTGAGACTACCCTTGAATCCAAAAAGCCGAAACAAAAATTTTTGAAATTCGGAGATGTTAAATATACTAAGTGGCATATAAATCCGAACACCCAGTTTAAATGGTTTTATTTTAATAAAAGTTGGTGAATGTATTTATCTTACTGTAAATAACAAGT
Organism: Acanthoscelides obtectus; assembly: GCA_963669975.1. Classification (NCBI taxonomy): domain Eukaryota; kingdom Metazoa; phylum Arthropoda; class Insecta; order Coleoptera; family Chrysomelidae; genus Acanthoscelides; species Acanthoscelides obtectus. The sequence goes on along the minus strand of CAVLJG010000006.1, from coordinate 55,831,040 downwards.
GAAAAAATTTTCAGCCTTATCAGCTGTACATTCCGGTTTTTATACTGCTTTTTTTTAATTCACTAACGCACTAAAAATGAATATTTCAGCCGCAGTAAAGAATCAACGTTGGCGGATTTTGGTTCTTGACATCCTTTACGATCGGTTACGATGCCTAGAGTACGGAGACCTGTACGATTTCGTCAACTTAGTGAGTTTGATAGGGGCCGTATAGTGGGACATCGGGAAGCTGGACTTTCTTTTCGGGCAATTGCAGTTAGAGTGCAAAGAAGTGTAGACACTGTGGTTAGGTGTTGTCAGGCATGGCTTCGAGAAGGCCGTACGCAAAGAGCAAGGGGCACTGGACGCCGCCGTAGAACCGTGAAGATCGCCGCCTAAGATTATTGGCCTTAAAGCACCGTTTCTCCACTACCATGTCCATTGCAAATGAATGGTTTACAGAACACGGAAGACCTATTGGCATGCGAAGTGTTTACTGACGAATGAGAAGTTTTAGCTTGTTTTCATACCGGCCACACTGGGTCCTCCCTTTAACTCGAGAACACCGACGTAATCGCCTTGAGTGGTGCAGACAACGGCCACTCTGGGATCAGTAATGGAACAGTATTGTCTTTAGTGACGAGTCTCGATTTTGTTTAGGCATGCACGATGGTCGTGCCAGGGTTAGAAGGCGACGTGGTGAAAGGAGGAATCCACAGTTTTTTGTTGAAAGACATGTTCATCACACTGTTGGAGTTATGGTTTGGGGTGCTATAGCTTATGGTTCCAGGTCACCTTTAATCTTCATCAGAGGTAACATGAACGCGCAGCGTTATATCCACGAAGTCCTAGAACCCCATCTTTTACCCTATCTTGACACCCTGGCAGATCCAACTTTCCAACAAGATAATGCCCGACCACATGCTGCAAGAGTCACAATAGACTTCTTTCAACATAATGATGTCACATTGTTACCATGGCCACCAAGATCTCCCGACTTATCCCTAATTGAGCACGTGTGGGATATGATGGGTAGGAGATTGCTCAATTTGCAATGTCCTCCTCAGACTCTAGAAGCACTTCGAGAGGAGTTGGTGGTTGCCTGGAATGAGATACCACAGGAGGACATTGACCACCTGATCAGAAGCATAGGCGCGTTGGAGAATGCGTAGCACATCAGGGTGCATCCACACATTACAAAAGGTCAAAGGGCTTTAAAGCAGTGCAATCATTTTGAAATTTTTATCATTTACTTATTATGCTTCATTAAGTACTTATACAAAATTTTATTAAAATAAAACCATTTTAACTGGGTGTTCGGATTTATATGTCACTTAGTATACTATGAAATTACTAACTTTCAAAATGATATTCTCAACTATCCTTCGGATCGCATATATTGTTTTAATGATATTGATGACAAGATCACATATTAATTGATGGAATAAGATTTATTTTTGATAGACATGCACATTTGAAGATTGTTCGTGTAAAGAAACCATATGCTCCTTGGCTCACTCCTGATCTCAAACTTTTGATGAAAAGGAAAAACAGCTCTCAGTCAGTTCAAATTTGATAAATCCCACTTAAGAAACTCAGTTGAAATTAATGATTACTTTTGTTCAGTTTTCAACAAAGATAATTGTTCGTGTACAGAGACGGTTGAATTCTATGACAAAAATCTTTAGACCAATCAATACTATCAACCCCCTGTGACAGGTGATAGACAGTGACGCCGTCTACATACTTCTTTATGAAACATAGGATAAAAGGTGAAGCCTGAATAACAATATCCAGCAGGTCATCCATTAAATATTCTGCCAGAATTGGTGATAGCACTGAGCCCATTGGGCAACCGTGTGTTTGTGAAAAAACTTTATTATTGAATGTAAAATAGTTCTTATAGGAAAGGTGGAGATAAATTAATCGAGAGTTAGATTGCAGCATTGATATATTTAATACCAGTGTTTATGGATAGATCGAGTACAAGCATGAAGGTAAACATTGGCCATATCAATGCTAGCCTTGACGTAGTCTCACTTTTCAGCAATGTTTATCCCGATCCGTCTGTATTTTATCACTAAAACATAATTATGGTTTCCACCGTTTTCAAAAAAGAATCAATGTAAATTCAGTGTTTGATCACCTTGCCATGTATTCCCAATTACAATCTAAGACACGAAACACTAGCACCAATCGCATTGACGAAGTAAGCAAAGAAATTCTAATCAATTGAACATGGCAATTTTATTTTGAACTCCTGATGATGGCAGCATAGCCTGTCGAGAGCTTCAGTATTTGTACGTCAAAAGTTGGCATAATTTGTCGATATCCCCAAAGACAAGTATTTCACTTAGCTAGTTATTATCGACAATAACTATGAATGGCATATATATATATATATATATATATACATATATATTCATGTATATATATATATATAAATTAAAGCTTCCGCCTTTTGATGGGTACTTCGACAAAAATTTTAAGCAAAGAGGACTCTTTATACTTTTTTTATTCTCTCTAGCTTTCAATGGACTTTGCCATCATCATCAGGAGCTGCAATTACATTGATAACAGTAGCAACAGTAGTGTAAAATGAATTTAAATTAACTTAACTTACAGTAGTATGTGAGGATGTTGCTAATTGTTGTTTACGTTCAGGATGAGGGAAACACCCAGTGATATGGTGAAAGCTGGATAAATGGTACAATGGTCAAAATTATATAAAATACACATAACTGTGTGACAAGAACAAGTTAAAAACAGGCAGCAGCGTCGCCGTGCGCTGTGCGGGTTCGAGTCCCCTCCCAGGAGAAATTTTTCTCTTGGCTATGGATGTTGTGATTGTCCGTAGGTGGTAGATGGTCTTTGACTGTCGAACGCGGAGGTACCACCCGGCGGTTCTCGTAGGCGGAGCCAGAATGTGTGCATGTTGCATGCACACGTGTTCCCTCGCCAGAGTCCGTGTGGCGTCCCCCCCTTTCCCATGTATCCCCCTATAGCCCCACGGTACCCAATGGGTGCTTAGGCCTTAAGCCTTCGTGGTAGTTGGAGTATAAAAAAAACATACAAAAAAGTTATACGTAATTTTGAAATTTGCATTTTTTTAGAATCTGATACACATATTACAGGCATACGTACTGTGTAGGTATGTATAAAAGCCGTAAATTAATTGGTAAAAAATATAGTAATCTTCATTTGAATAGATAATTTTATTTAATTTGGGAAGTGTGGCTGTACTGTCTTCTTCTTGCTGAAAATAACTTTTTCACGCAGTCTAATCCCTCCTTAGTTGTCACTGGAAGCTCTTCTTCATCGTTATTTTCTAGTTCGTCTTCCTGTTCATTATCAACGGATCCTTCATTAACCAAATTGGAGTCTGACAATTCCTGTGTTGCTATTAAATTATTGTCAACATTTACATACTCATTAAATTTGCCTATACTCAGTAAACTATTAATTTTCAGTAAATCACTCAATGGAATTTCATCTTCTGGATTAAAATAGTTGACTATTTCAGGTATGTTTTTCACTCAACCATCATGGCGAAAACAATTACGAATCGTTTCTAGAGTAACCAATTCACATGCAATAGTAAGGGAATTTATAGCATTCAAAATGGTGACAGCTTTGGTAGTTGACATCTTCTTGAAGCTCCATAATTTACATCAACATATGTTTCCGATACATTTGTTTAAGACTCCAAATGACACCCTGGTCCATTGGTTGTAGAACTGATGTCACATTGGGTGGAAAAAATTGAAGTTGATGTTATTAAGTGAAATATTTGGATGAGCGGGGCAGTTATCGACCAAGAGCAAAATTTTATGATTTTTCTTGACAAGTTCAACGTCCCACTTTTTTAAATATTCTTCAAAATGGATGAAGTCATGCAAGATTTATTCTTTCCAGCATAATCGACGGGAATTGTTTTAACAGTTTTGAGACACCTGGGATTGTTAAATTTCCGTGAAATAAAAAAAGGTCATAAATTCTTTACAGCTCTGCCATTGAATATCAAAAAAATTAGAACATGAATTTCTATTCATTCACTTACCTATTATCAATAGTTTCCGTTTTTCAGTACCAGAGGCATTAGCACAAATCATAACAGTTATTCGCTCTTTTGATAGTTTCCCTCCATTGCAAGTTTCACCTTTTAATTTATGAGTTTTATCTGGTAGCATTCTGTAAAATATCCAGGTTTCATCTGCATTGAATATGTTATCATCTAAATAATCACTAGATATTACGGGCCAATCTGAAATCCAGTCATTGGTAACGTTCTTGTTAACTGAAGCTGACTCACCACACATTTTTCAAAATACAATGTTATGTCTTTTCTTAAGCCTGTCTAGCCAACCGGAACTACATTTAAAGTAATCTCCAATCAATTTCCCAAATTCTTCAGCGTTTATTTGTAGCATAGGTCCACTTATTGGTAATTTATCAGCACGCTTTTGTTGAAACCATTTAAACAGCATATCATCGACTTGGGGATGCAGCGATAGCCGCCTTTTTTCTTTTGACTATTTTATTACTAGTCATTTTTAATTTTGTCACAGTTTTTCTAAATAGTATTAGACGCAGTGGATTTTTTATAGCCATACGAGCAAATGTATTTGCTTGAGATGAACCCTGCTCAAGCTCACTAATTATTGTCAACTTATCGTGGTGGACATGTTTATAACAGTATAACACTGGTGGCCAAGTTTGAATGCAAACTGCGAAGCCAAACCGCCGTAAATGATTGGATCAGCTAAATCTTCTTCGGGAAACTACCAAAATAGCTCGCATCTAATGGATTAAAATAGTCCGCTATAAGCGAGGGTCGAGTTTGAGCGAGTCTATAATATCCGAGGATTTTACATGCAATTATTTATAGTATCTTAAATTGTGTTCATTATATACGGGTCTCCATTATAAGCATGTTCATTATAAGTGCAAAATGAATATTTGATGTCAAGTTTGTTTGCGAAAATAAAAGGAGATGCAGCTCTCAGTGTTTCTTCGTGTCACATAAAGAACTGGCAAGATTTAAAAAATGCTATTCTCAGTGCTTATGCAGAGAAGCGCGATCTTTTCACGTTGAATATAGAAATGGTAGAATTAAGACAAAACCAGAATGAAAATCCTTTCGAATTCTATAATAGGACTCAACAATTTATTGTTAAATTTAAAAAATTCATACGCTGTATCACATTTGCCTGAAAATGAGGATATAATAGTTAAAAATTGCTTTAGGAACCTGGCTTTAAGAATTTTATTAAGAGGTGTGAAAGAACCTATTGGATCTTTAATGCGTACGAAAAATCCTAAGGATCTTAATCAAGCTTTGCACATCCTCACCAACGATTTCCAGTTAGAGGCAGTACAACAAACTCACTTTAAACAGAGGTTTGGTCAAAAACAAAATCCTAAGCCGAATCATTTCAAGCGAAGATCTCAAAATTGCCAACATTCACAATTTAGACCACCCTCACATATCACTAATTATCCTCATAACCAAAATTATCGTAGCCAAAGCAATCCCAGACAAGCACAGCAACCTAATGTGTTTAAGCCAAATCAAAATCAATCATTTCCTAAGCCTACACCTATGTCGGTATCAACTAGGAATACATTTAGACCTCAGCAAAATCAATCATTCCAAAGAAATCAGAGTAACAATTATTTTAGAAATCAGAATACTTTGAAACCAAATTACGTAGTCGAGAATTATTTAATATAGACCAAACGAAAATCAAGTTGATTCGAATGACGATATCGATCATAATCAGTTTTTTCGGACAACAGCCTCGGATCAGTAATACCTCATTAAGAACTAATGAACACGAATAGCGACAGTGAATTACCTTACATTATATATACTAAGTTGCATTTGAAAATATTGATAGATACAGGTAGTACCAAAGGTTTCATTCATCCCGAAATTGCGGATAAATATTTTAAGGATTCGATCAAGGAGGATCCATTTCAAATTTCCACGGTTCATGGAAGTTCAGTTGAAAATTTCAATACTATTTAGTACCTTCTATTAATGTGTTCAACACAAAAATGAATAATAAGTTAAACTTTTATCTGTTCAATTTCGACAAATATTTTGATTGTTTATTGGGAGATAATTTGAAACTACTGAGAGCATTTATTGACCTAGATAATGAAATATTAGTTCTTCCAGACAACAGAACGAAGATATATTTTCACATAACATTACCTAGTACAAATTGTACTATAGTGGAACCTCGTACAGAAAGAATAATTGAGATTCAAGTCTCAAATATTACAAATGGTGATGTAGTCATCCCTTATACGAGAATTAGTCATTTAGAAATACCACAGTGTATTGCTACAGTGAAAAATGAAAAAGCCATTTGCACTATTTTGAAGTTAAGATAGATTTTAGTTTAGAACCGAACACATGAATTCAGAAGAAAAAACTGCGGTCATGAAACTAATTAGTGATTATTCAGATATTTTCTATTTTGAAAGAGATAAGTTGACGTTTACTAACAAAATTAAACATAAGATTCGAACCTCAGATGAGATACCAATATATTCGAAGTCGATATCCAGAGATACACAGGAAACAAGTCCAAAATCAGATTCAAAAAATGTTAGACCAAAATATAATCAGACCCTCAACATCAGCTTATTGTTCTCCATTGTGGATAGTAGTAAAGAAGCTTGATGCTTCTGGTAAAAGAAAATGGCGTTTAGTTATTGATTAGAGAAAGCTCAATGAAAATACTATTGTAGATAATTATCCTCTTCCAAATATTGATGACTTATTAGATAAATTAGGCAAGTGCCAATTTTTTACAACTCTTGATTTAGCTTCCGGGTTTCATCAGATTGAAATGTCTGAAGAAGACATCGAGAAAACGGCTTTTAGTGCGGACAATGGTCATTACGAATTTTTACGGATGCCATTTGGATTAAAAAATACACCATCCACTTTCCAAAGAGTTATGGATAATATTCTACACCGAATACAAAATGAGAAATGTTTAGTTTACTTAGATGATATTATTATTTTTAGCACAAGTCTACAAGAACATATTGAAAGATTAAGGGAAGTTTTTGAACGTTTAAGACAGGCAAATTTCAAAATTCAACTGGATAAGTCCGAATTCTGGAGAGAAGAAGTTGCATTATTTAGGACATATAGTAACTAAAAATGGAGTAAAGCCAAACCCAGAAAAAACCTGAGCTATTCAGAAATACCCATTACCAAAGACTTCAAAACAAATTAAAGGATTTCTAGGATTATTAGGATATTATAGAAAATTTATTAAAGACTGCGCGATTAACAAAGCCTTCAACAAAGTGTTTGAAAAAAGATGCTACTATCAATTATAATGATCCAGAATATATAAAATGCTATGACACATGTAGAAATTTATTAATGAATGAGACTATTTTACAATATCCGAATTTTGAAGAACCATTTATTTTAACAACTGACGCTAGTAATTATGCAATTTCAGCGATTCTTAGTCCAGGAAAAGTAGGATCAGACTTACCTATAGCACATGCTAGTAGATCTTGAACCTCATCCGAAATCAATTATAGTACTACAGAAAAGGAACTTCTTGCTATAATATACGGAGTTAAATATTTCCGACCATACCTTTTTGGTAGGACTTTCACGATCGATACAGATCATGCTCCACTACAGTATTTAATGAATCATTGATCACCAAATTCAAGACTAATCAGATGGAGATTATCTCTTGAACAATATGAATATAAAATTGTCTATAAAAAAGGGAAATTGAATAAAAACGCAGACGCATTGTCTAGAATTGATCTTAATGCTAACGAAACCAAGGATGTAAATGACAAACTTCCAATTTTTGATTATATGAAGCGATTCAATGATCAATTAGCATCCACTTCTAGTGTACAAACACATAATCAAAATTTAGATCAGACGAATAGTCAATCAATGATTGTAGAAGCTAATGGTAGCTAAATCGACATAAATATTGATGAATCATCTGATCAAACAATTTATTCTAGCCACGAACATCCAATTATAGGCATTCCTATGAGTGATACCCCAGTCAATTATGGTAAAAAATCAAATTATTATTTCACAAGTAAATTTTTCATCTGCTAAACCTTCAATCATCAAGCTATTCAAGGACAGGCCGAGAATACTCACTCAGTTTTCTAAAACCAACTACTAACAAGAAATGCTGAATTTTATTGAAGAATATATTGCATCTAAAATTAAATATCACCTTTATTTTGAAGATCCCATTTACGAACAACTCTGTTCAGTATTACAGAAATATTTCAAAAACTCTGAAATCAATATGGTAAAAAAAATTAATTCATCTCACAGACAATGATGAAGTAGAATCAGTTATCAGAAGTCATCATGAAGGGAAAAACAATCACAGAGGAATTGAAGAAACTGAAAAGCGAATTAAGGCACATTATCACTTTAAAAATTATTTAATTACGTTAGAGATTTTATTAACTGTGAAACATGTCTCATTACAAAATATGATAGACATCCTCTTAAATTTCTATATAACGTAACCCCAACAGGCTCAAGACCTTTCCAAATTTTGCATATAGATAGCATAACTTTGGCGAATTGTAAATTTTTAACAATTATAGATTCATTTTCGAAATATGCCAAAGCATATAGGAAAGACTCAGCACAGGCTATAGAAATAGCAAATAACACACATCACTGTATACCTAAACAAATTATATCAGATAAAAGTATAGAATTCAAAAACTCAGTTATTAAAGAACTTTTAGAAACGCACAAAATTGATATTCACTTTAGTAGTTCTCAACACCCTGAATCTAATGGAATAATAGAAGGATTCTATTCAACTTTAATTGAACATATTAGATTGTTAAACAATCAGGAAATTTTCAAAAAGGAACCTATATAAATTAAAGTCAATTATGCAATTTTAGCATATAACAATACGATTCATTCTGTTACAAATTTAAAGCCTTATGAGATTATAACAGGACATTTAGGTACTGAATCACCATTCAATTTTGATGTAGAGAATCAGTTAGTGAATAATTATGTTCAAAATCATAAAGAAAAGATGAAAATGTTGTACAAAAAATTAAATTTAGATTTGCAGCAAAATAAAGAAAAAGTTATTAGCAAGATGAACGAAAATCGTGAACCATTGCCTTCTATTGCAGATAAAGGGTATGTAAAGAACAATCAGAAACAGAGTAAAACACTTTACAAGTATCAGCCTGAAACTATTTCTAAGGTAGACAAAAATTTTAAAACCGCACAAATTAAGCCAACGCATGGCAACACAACCGATAAGATTCATTTGTCAAATGCCAAAAGACCAAGAAAGGTTTCTAAGACTAAAAAATCATTTACAGGTTCATCACCAGCGCACAAGCCATCCAAATAAAGGATATCAGCCAAAATTTGGGAATTCTGCCAATAAATTTAGGACCAGCTAAACAACAAAATTCTGAGCACACCCTCGTACACTATTATAGACTAGGAAATTTATATAAGGAGTATAGTAAGTTAAATAATCAATGTTATGAGTTTAAGCTTAAATATTATAAGTATAGTACCGAATTTGAATATTAGGAGCGAATGATTAATACAGGGTGTAAACGTTATGGTAGTCATTATTGAAATATTCAAAACAAGTCAAAAAGCTCATATGACCCATGGTCAATAGATTTTTGTCTAAATGGCTTTATAGTTTACAACTTGTAAGTGTTTTATATCGACCACAATCACCACAATCTTACTAATTTTTATAATCTATTCTAAAACGTTTTTAAATTGGGTAATTAGCAAATAAACGGCATTAAGTTTTTCAAAGTTAAGCTAAAATTTGTAGTCAGTAAGAAAGTAGGTTTCATTAAATTGAATATTTAAAACACACTTGACAACCGCGCGTCGGTCATCATCACGCTTATTGAACCGGCAATCGATCGCAAACGGTAACAGTGGTTAGTTATCCTTTTGCATAGTTTTGCGGCGTTGTCAGATTTATTTTACTTTAAAGTCGCTTTTCTCTAAAAAAATGCCGTTTTGACCCCCATGTTATATGAAACTTTTTGCTTCTTTTAACCCCCTCTATCACCCATTTAAATAATGACTATCATAACATGTACACCCTGAATAACCCAAGAATCTATTTTAGGAAAAATAGAAAATATTCGTATACATTATGCTACTAGTAATAGATCACGTAGAGGTTTATTTAATGGAATTGGTAGTGTAGTTAGATTTATTGCAAGTAATTTAGATTCTTATGATGAAGAAAAAATTCACAAAATCATTAGTCATATGCAGAACAATGAGAAAAGCATTGAAAATCAATTGAAAATGCAATATTCAGCTAATCACAAATTGATCGAAAATTCTAATTTTACTATTCAAAACATTCAGCACAATGGAAATTTATTGAAATCGCAAATATTGCAACTGAACGAAATTGCGCAGGCAAGCGATACGAATCAAAATATTCTTTTTGCTAAAGACACCAGTCAATCACTTTTAATGCTTTAAAATTTTATTATCAGTACGTTGCAAGATATAGAAAATTCTCTTACATTTTGCAAGTTAGGAGTTATGCATCCAAGTATTATCAGACCAAGCGAATTACGTATGGAACTCTCGAAATTATCTTCCTATTATAAAAACATGCTTCCTTATGATGTCAAATTTGATATGTTGGATTTTGAATCACTCACAAAGGTACACTGTAAAATTGTATTGATCAAATCATTTATTTCTTATCTATGACTTCGAGGATACATTCGAATTATACTACATGCACCCAATACCTACAAAATATGGGTCAGAATTTAGTTCGATTTTTCCAAATTTTAAATACTTTTTGGCATCGATTGATAAGCAATTAATCACACCTCTAAATGCCATTTGTACCAAAAGCAATATACACCACTGACCTCGTCAAGCCCAAGCAAACATGAATATATCTTGTGTAGCAAGCATTTTGAAAAACAAGAACGCGAAAAATAGCTATTTTACCAAAGTCAAGATAAGTGAAAGTCACATTGAACTCATACCAGAGATCAACCAGTACCTAGCCGTTTTTCCAGTCCAACAAAAATTAGAGTTCCACTGCCAAAAGCAAATAGAATCGAAGTTCTTATCAGGCATATTCTTGAAATACCAAGATAACTGCACAATTTTGTTTAAAAACGAACCGATTACATTTCTGGACAAGAATTTTGACAAGCCGTTATTCATGGAAACGCCAAATTTCACTTCCATTTCTGAAAGCCAGAAAACTAAGTTTGAAATCGAGCTGAAGACTTTCAAGATGAAAGATATATCAATCCAGTAATTCAGTCTGACTGAACCTGAAGATATCGATTATACCACATCGAGTGGTTGGACTAAGTCCTTGTACATTTTCCTCACATTTCTGGGCATTCTACTTATTTACCGAAAGTTCAAGAAGAATAAGAATCCCACTCCCTTTCAGAAGAAATCACCGAGAAGTGATCGAGAAGAAATCGAGCTACATTCCAGAAAACTGAACCTTAAAGGAGAAGCTTCATTCTAAGGCTGGAGGAGTTATAGGGCTACCCTACTAGAAGATAGAAGATGCAGCTCAATACATTTACGCAGTGCCTGGCCACTGCCAGAATGCAATATGATATTTTCCTTTGTCTTACCATTGAAATGAAAATTATACTTTACATTTTGTAATTCAGTTAGAATCTAGCCTTTACGCCAATCACTACTTGTAATTTCGGAAATAAAATATTTTTTAAAAAGGCACTTACGCAAACTCGAAATATAAGTTATATATGTATATATATATACAGGGTGACTTCGAAGTTGAGTCATTTATTTTAACAGTGAGTAGATCTGATCAAAAGAAATGTTCTTTTCCTTTAACATTTTTGTGGTAAAATTAAAGTAACAAAGTTATAGAAGTTTGAGTACCGCCCTGTCTCAATAATAATATTATGTGCTCGTGTTTGGCAACAACGGATATAATCCGCCTTATCGGTTCATCGCATCGGAAACAAAAAAGCGAAAGAATTTGAAACGCTGATCACGATGTTTTTATTCAGTCAATGTGTCAGTCGGTAACGCGTGAGTGAATAGTGCTGTTTGCTGCGTGGCTCAAACGAAATAAAAAATGGCACATGTTTATGCGGATCGGTTTCCCAATCGAGTGCAACCAACCCCTCGTGCCTTTGTTAATGTAGTACAACGGGCTCGTGAATCAGGTGACTTAAGACCTCACAGGGGAGGGCATGCCGGTGCTCCAAGACCTCACGATCAAATACAGGTCCGCACTGAAATACTTTTTTTTCAATTTTTTTTTATTTTTACACACATATTTTGGTTTATCTTCCTTCTACAATCATTATCTGAAAATTAGTGACTCAACTTCAAAGTATATAGTTAATAGGGAAAACAGAACAATTATTTTACTTTAAATAACAAAGTGTTTTCACAAACACATGGTTGCCCCATGGGCTCTGTGTTATCTCCAATTTTGGCAGAATATGTAATGGATGACCTGCTTGATGTTGTTATTCAAGTATTGCCATACAATCTAATTTTCATAAAAAAGTATGTGGACGATATTATCGTTTGTCTTCCTTATGAAAGGGTGAATGATATTGTTGAAGTTTTTAACAGTTATGATCCCTACATCCAGTTCACCATCGGAAAGTAAGATGACAATCAATCGGTTCCCTTTTTGGATTCAAGATTAATTCGCACCAATAACAATATATTACTGGTAGACTGGTACAGGAAACCAATTTCTTCCGGAAGGTTCCTGAACTTCAGGTATTACCACGAACTTAAAATAAAAATAAACCTGGTGAAACAAATGAAGAACAGGGTTATCAAAATCTCTGACAGTACCTTCCATCTTTCAAATTTAAGGAAGCTTTCAGTCTTATTCATCAACAATGGCTATCCGAAGTATTTGGTTAACAGAATCTTGTTCAGCTCTCCTCCGAATATTTTGCCAATGACGAATAACAATATTGAAAATGACAACACTGTTCGGTCCAACCAGACGCCCATGAATTCTTCAACCAATGAGAATAACAACACTACAGTGGTTGTTCCAATTTCCAGAGTTAATTATGTTGTGTTGCCATACATCAAAGAACTAACACCAAAATTGATCCGGCTGCAGAATTCCTTTAATTGTCGTTTTGCTTATAAATCAGTGCTCACAGTCAACAGTTTGTTGTCCAAAATGAAGGATAAGGTTGAGTTGCTTGATTCAACCATCACTGTCTATCGCATTAATTGCAACAACTGTAATTTAGTTTATATAGGCCAAACTTCGAGGTCACTGAAAGGCAGGATAACTTCACACAAAAGTGACGCCAGATTACATCCATAGAGATTTGGCTTTGGCATCTCATATTAACAACACAGGTCACTCTATGAATTATGGCAGTATTGAGGTTTATTTTTAGAAATGTCCCACATTTTCATGACAGATCATTGCATGAATAAAAAGGCGGATGTTAAGCAGCTTAGTGTCATTTATTCCTACCTGTTAAATTGCGAAAAGCTAGAATGGCTACATATCCAAATCGAACCAACGTCCTCCCAAAATTAGAATACATTTCCAATTGCTATCCTGATAATTGAAATTACTCACTCACAATCTTTAATATAAACTCACATATCCCATCTTTTCAAGTGTGTATCACTATCTCACATTCGTACACTCATATGAACTGCACACTTTTCCAAAACAAATTAATTCAGCATTGTAGTAATCTGGGTGGAGGTTTACCGAGCGTCCCTCGTATACTTCATACCCAAATTGGGCAATGAGGTTTACAGTTCCACGGTCCGTCGCGTCAATCACTTGTCATCTGTCGACGCATTATCTTTCCGTTCCGCCCCCCTCTCCACGTGTAGCGGAATTAGGAGGTTAGAGACTGCATTCCGATTGTTTCCCTAAAATGTCTTCTCATGTTTAATAATGTTTAATATGTATGTATTGATATTTTTAACATATAACAAAGGTATCTGTAGTTATCAACAAGCCCAATGTCTCCGTCCTATTGTTTTTATATTTATAACAAGTTCTATCTTCTCTACGTTCGTTTTGAAACACCTTGTGGCTGCAACCTCAACGACGAGTAAGTTGTTTGAAAATTTAAATCGGTCCTGTATTCGTTGCTATCATCACAATAATTGTGACACAATTATTGTGTTTTCAGAATCCTAATGAAGGCTCCATAGAGAATTCCGTAAGCTTGATTTTATCGTCAAAAGAGTCAACTTAAGCCTAAAAATTTGCCAATTTCCCAATTAACAATTAATTGTATTTTGTGCCCAACTGGTCGTTGGCAATGGCAATGACTACTGCTCGTGTATATATATATATATATATATATATATATATATATTAATTTTTCAAAGGTTAAGTGGCAGAATAGCTTCAAGCTAAACTTCGGCCTTTAATAAAATACGATTTATTATTATTATTACTATTATTATTATTATTATTAAATATTGAAAGCAAAATATTGTCAAAGTATGAGATGACAGCGTGTCATTGAAACATCACCAACTTATTGAATACATATCAAGAAATTACATATAATTCTGTCAAAATCTAAAAAAGTGTTTGTTTTCTGAATAAAATTCATGTTTTTTTCCTATTGTTGATTGTTTATCCATGTTTATATTATTTTCTTCAAATGATATGCGATTTTACTGATTTAGCATCACCTACCGTCTGTTTTTCCTATAAACCTCTTGGAGATAGCCATTAAACACCTACTTGATGACAAAGACTCTACCAAAAATTTCATAGACGTTCATTTCCAAACATTCATTCATTTACTTGCCGTTCATCAGTATCATTATAGCACCTTAGATTGATATTTGCACAAAACCATTCAGAATTCTTGATATCCATACACCCATAAAGATGGATACTTTTCGTTGTTCAGGAAGAAGCTTCAAATGAAATATTGACGAATATGAACGTGTATGCATAGAAATTGAAACATAACTTCATATTGCAACTTTCAGATTGTCTATTCATGGACTTGAACCGGATTTTTCGGTGTTTTTACCGGAATGAGAATACTTACCGAAAACGTCAATTTCCACGATTTTTCAAAATAATTCCTTCCTTCCTACACTTGACGAGCTGTACATACTGGTAGATTATCGACATTACCGCATCATAGGACCAGCAATAAATAAACTGAAACCTGTCTGTTTTAAAAATGAATACTTAATTAAAATGAGAGGCGAGTTCATGAGTTCAGGGTTAACACAGTGAAATATTCACATATAAGCAAGAATCAAAAAAGGAGTTTCCAGAATGGTTGCAAAGGCATTGGAGGACCGTCCAGTATGCACAATGTACAAGTTGTAATATAGAACTACGAGTATGCCCTCAAAAAACATGTGTGCGCGCTCAATAACTACAATAATAAACTTTTTTCATAGATGGCGCTGCGTGTCTCAAAGGTCCTTGACCCAACACTGACCTTGGGACGGCATTTTTCCTTATACCGAATTCAACGACATTATTTTTTTTGTCGGTTCGGCAACACTGCAGAGGGCTTCAAATGTAATTAAGATTCCACACGTCCCGTGGACGTCTTCCAAATCAAATAAACATGAAAGATAACAATAAGTTTTGCAAATATTTTGGTAAATAGGTATTTTTGATTCTGACTTACAATATCTAAACCAATAATAGGTGGAAATGGATACATTTACAAATTCGATGTTTTAGGACCCAGGAATTCAGAATGTGCTGTTTGTTTACATTTGGTATGGCGTTCTAGATCATAAATTGATAATAAATTGTTCTTGATGTAACAAAAGGTGATGAACCAAATAGAATACGTGTTACGTCCTCTTTTGCAAAATAAAAAGACGGTGCATTTCTACAGGTACGTATTATGTACAACATCCTGTATGTGATATAGAGACAAAACCAGATGGCCATACATGGACAGTGGTCAAAAACAGTAAAAGAATCGTATTAAATAAAGGAAATCGACCTATTATTTTTTGAATTTTCATTGGTCCATTCAAATAGGTTCCCGTACTTCAGAATCAAAAATACGTATTTATAATATTTACAGAAACTTATTGTTATCTTTCTTTTGTGTTTGATTTGGAAGACATCTGGAATGCTAATTGCTTTTGAAGTTTTCTGTAGTGTTGCCAAACCGAAAAAAAAAAACGGAAACGGTAAATAGTTTCGTTGAATCTGGTATAGGGAAAAATCCCGTCCCAAGTTTAGTGGCGGATCAAGGATCTTTGAGCCACGCAGCACCGTCTATGAAAAAAGTTTATTATTGTACTTAGCGCCCACTCAACATGTTTTTTGGGGGCATTAGAACTTGTACATTGTGCATACTGGTCGCTCTTTCAAAGCCCTTTGCAACCATTCTGGAAACTCCTTCGATTATTGCTTATAGGATTGTGAATATTTTTCTGTTTTAACACTGAACTCATGAACTGACCTCACATTTTAATTAAATATTTAGTTTAAAAACAGACAGGTTTTGGTTTCTTTATTGCTTATCCGGTGATGCGGTAATGACGGTAATCTACCAGTCTCTACCTTTTGTACGCTCAAAAATCAATTCAAGGCAAGCGGAGTAAGAGATAAGGATGTGCATCCGGAGTCATAGGCAACCCAAGTCTACGCCTCTCGTATGATCGACTGACCAAGTGTGTATGCATATGTATGATTGATATGTAGCATAAAACTACGAAGACTACAAAGGAAATAACTTCTAGCTTTGTTTTTGGTTCCAGCTCTTTTTTAGCAAGTATAGAAATATTTGAATTATTTTGAAAAATTTGAATCCAGTTCAAGTCCATGTATAGACAATCTGGAACTTGCAATATGAATTTATATTCTAAATTCTATGCATATCCATTCATGTTCGTCAATAATTCATTTGAAGCTTCTATGTTTCATAAGATTTTAGCAAAATGTAAAATAGTGAAGGCAACACCGCACACAACAGCTCAGTTGACAAGAACGACAAGCTGTCAACAAAATGTATAACCCGGTGTACCAACGGAGCCATAGTCGTATAGTCTTATGAAGCGTAGTAGAGTATATTTCAACAGTTGGCAGTTTACCCCACTGGGACCAAGCGTGAACGGATCCCTCAGAATTCTGTATTACTGTCGATACGGGGAGTTTTGAAATATCAGGGGGTAATCAGCTGTTATTCAAATAATGTTTAATATAACCTAGAATATCTACTCCTTGAAAAAAATAAAATTATTGCAAATTCTAGTTTTTTGCAAGTTTTAGGTTTGCTGGTAGCTCTACGGCATTTATTTGGGTATTTCTTAATCGCTGTAAATATAGTGTATGTTCACTTCCAGAACGACGAAATATATTAAACTTTATGGATGTATGGATATCAAAACTACTGAATGGTTTTGTGAGAATATCAATGTGGTGACATAATGGTACTGATGAATGGCAAGTAAATGAATGAATGTTTGGAAACGAGCAATATCTATGAAATTTTTGGTAGAGTCTGTCATCAGGTAGGTGTTTAATGGCTATCTGCAAGAGGTTTATAGGAAAAAACACACGGTAGGTGATGTTAAATCAGTAACATCGCATATCAATTGAAGAAAATAATATATGGTAAACATGAGTAAATAATAAAAAAAACATGAATTTTATTCAAAAATCAAATATTTCTTTAAATTTTGACTGAATTATATGTAATTTCCTAATATTCAATAAGCTGGTGATGTTTCAATGACAAGCTGTCATCTCATACTTTGACAGTATTATATATTGACAGTGCTAAAATTTGCTGATAGCATCTTGAAGCTCATTCGCTATATTTGACGGACTGTTACCCTATAGGTGGAGAATAACGGCCTGTTAATTTGATAATCCTGGTGAAATTCACCTGTAGACAATCAACTTCTTTTCGTAAGATACTAGTCTCAGTTTTTGATGGATCACATTTTTTATATAGGAAGCAATGGCAGCCATCACAGCCCCCGACCAGATTTTCACACTCTGATATTATTTTTGTCCAGTGGTTATTGACTGAGACACAAGAAGTGTGGAATTTAGATTCGCAAATATTACGGTTAATTGCTTTAGTACTCACTATAAAATTATTCTCGCATACCTTGCACAGCTCGAAATCATGGACCCAATCTCCCTGAGCTATTTATTATCAGTAGTATAGCGTAGATGAGGTTCTTGCTCCTTGGAATTTTTGTCAGAGCAAAAAATAGATGGAGTACAGACAAAAATAGACCGTAGTGTATAACTACTTATGGAAAAATTGCAATAGATCAAAAACAGACGATATTCACCTACTTATAACACACGAAAATGCAGACACTACGCACTTCCACATATGCTAAAACATATTATAATTATTTATTGTCTATGTCCTATAAATAAATGAACTACAACGTCTCGCTAGCCGGTCCGTTGTTCACAACGCCGAAATCCGAAATCCACCCCAATTAAATATCAAATGGGATCATCCATTCTTGAGAAGTATTCCAATAAATATATCAATCTGAGCTGACGATTTGGTATTTACGCGGGTTCAACGTTTTTCCAATCAAACAATTGAGAATAAGGCATAAACAGATGATTTGGAGCTGTACGTGATATATTGAGAGGCATTTTTTAAATATTCACAATTAGCCACAACAAATGGAATCAGAAAATGCGATAATACATGCGTACATCACTGCAAGCTCAAAGATTAGAAAAATGGATGTTAGATTAATAACAGATTTTGACACAACTGTCAAACTTTCATATTTTTTCAGATAAAATTCCTAATAGTTCAGCAACTATCGCCAAAACTCATAAGTATGTTGTATAAGAAATATTTTTCCTTTAAAAGGACCAAACCAAACGTGAAACAAAACATTGGGCAATCCATATAAAGGTGCTGCAAGGTACTGTGGCTCAATGACGGAATACTGTATGTAGTTGAGAGTATGTTAAAAATGCTTCTAGTCCTAGTACTCTGCACAATTGGTAAACAGTTTCCTTCAAGACGTATTAGTGTAGGAGCAACATACCGTCCATGCACAGTTGGGTCACCCTTTATAGCTACCTCAATTAATGTACGATGCATGGCTGTTGGTAATAAAAATCGATTTTAGGATCTTATTAGAATTATATGACATGAACGGGCAAACTTTGTAAAGTATTGAGAAGCCGTTGTCCACAAAAATAATACCTGCAATATGTCTATCAGACCTCAATAATATCTTATACACCTTTTAAGTATACAATAACTGAATTTCAAACAATTAGAACAATTACGATTCTGAAAAAAAAATATCAAGCTTTCGATTAACTTTTCAGTCATTTTGTTTTTACACGGACTATGTCAGCTTCATACAAAGCTATAAAACAGTGCATTAATGTGTGTCCACCTTAAACGAATAAAAAAAATAATTTTCTGTTTTTCTCTGAAGTCATTACCTTTTAAGGGACCAGCAGAATTTGCGATTGTTTTAATATCTGTTTTTTCACTGATTTCCGACGCTGGTCAGACTGGTGCATGCCGATATTTTTTTAAACATCTTCAACCACTCAGAAAACATCCACCTCCGGGCCTTTTTAGATGCAGTTAGTCTGGAATATCAATATTGGTCGAAAGCTCACAAAGTTAGACAACAGGAAGGTAAACAATGGTGACTTTGGTATGCCTCTTGAACATGACTTTAACGGGATTTTAAAATCGAACTTTATGAGCAAACGCACATGCCTATTTCAAGAATTGTTAGGTAACAAAATGACGTAACCTTTTTTTACTATTTTGATCACTTACCAGTAATTTGAATTTCTCTTTATTGTGCGAGTGCCGATGCCTAGGCTAAACCCCTTTTGGCCAATTGCATAGTTTATTGGTTGTATAATTTACACGTATTATTACTTTCTTTCTCAACGACTCAGTATAGTATTGAAATCTTTTGGACACTAATGTTATAGTATTATTAACGTCTATCTCAAAAATTTCCTCATAAAATGTCGTTGGTCCTCCGTAAAGTTCTAGAGCCGCTCATTGGGAATCAGTACCACTCTGTGGTGTCTCTACGTACTAGCTTATATAAGAATATTTAGTTTCCTATCCAAATACCTGCTTTTAAAAATCTAGGAGTTCTGCGCCAATTTCTTTTTCCCTGTTGAGGCTGTGGTGCGTGGGTCGTTTCGTTTGTAGTAAGTTTTTTATGTGAGAGGACCGGAGATATACTACTAAACAAAATTTATCTTGAGGAGGTTTGTAATAAAATGGTAAGTGTCCCAGTGAAGTTCAGCTCGGGTCCTGACCAAATTCCAGAGGTTTTTCTTAAAGAATGTATCATTATACTTACTAAACCTTTGCATCTTATTTTTCACATGTCCATCCAAACATGTGTTTTTTTCTGACACTTGGAAGCACAGTTATATTAAGTCAATTTTTAAGTCAAGAGATGTTGAAGATATTAGCAATTACAGAGGTGTATGTACCCAGTCGTCAATTCCGAAACTTCTGGATAGCTTGATATATGATCAACTTAACTGGTGTTGCCGTGGGCTTGTAAGTAGCTGTCAATTTGGATTTACTGAGGGTAGATCAACTGTGGAGAATTTGGTATCTTATAAAGTTCATCTGTTGGAGGCCTTGGAAAAGGGTCACCAGGTGGATGCACTTTACAGGGACTTTTCCAAGGCCTTCGACAGAGTGAACTTCGACATTCTATTGGCATACCTGTCAGCTTATGGTTCTTCAGATGACACTATAAGATGTTCAGAGAGCTTCCTTAAGGGTAGGACTCAATCTATACAAATTAGTGGGCATCTGTCTTCGAAATTCAAGGTTACAACAAGGGTTCCTCAGGGGTCCCATTGTGTACCTATCCTCTTCATTTTATTTGTGAATGACATCCCTGATGTTCTTATCCATTCTAAATGAACTATGTTTGCTGATGACCTGAAAATTTACAGGACAATTACGGAGAAAGATGAGATAGTGGAGCTTCAGCGGGACCTTGATGCGCTGTGGCAGTGGACACAGCTTAATCACTTATATCTGAACTCTAATAAATGATTTCATAAGTTTTTTCAAAAGTAGTAAATTTAGAATATGACTCAGTAGTATGGTCCCCTCAGTATCAATGTTATAAATATGATTTAGAGCGTATACAATATAAATTTTTATATTTTGCAGAATTCGTCCTTTATTAGTAGGTCGCCGCATGCAGTTCATTTGCAAGCGTATTACAGTGCACGTGGTGTAAACAAACTTAAGACGAAATATGGAGTTGTCTCGAGAGGGTTATCGCGCTATGAT
This sequence comes from Acanthoscelides obtectus, assembly GCA_963669975.1. Lineage (NCBI taxonomy): Eukaryota > Metazoa > Arthropoda > Insecta > Coleoptera > Chrysomelidae > Acanthoscelides > Acanthoscelides obtectus. Next base: position 55,809,728 of record CAVLJG010000006.1, on the reverse strand, counting down.
TTACTATGACGTAAAGTCGGTTTACCTGAACATCAATGAATCGAACGGTTACAACAGGCATTTGTTAATTAAACTCCGTCCCGGGAAAGTGTGTTTCGCTGGTATGCCGAATTTAAAAGAGGACATGTTTCATTGGCTGATTAAGAACGTAGTCGTGAGCCATGTTCTAGTGTGACTCCATAAAACATTGCTAAAGTTCAGCGGCCAATTGAAGAAGATTCTCACTGCACATATGCGACTATAGAGGCAACTCTTGGGGTATTATCCGCAACAGTGCACACCATTTTGCATGATCATCTTCATTCACAAAAAATTGCGGTGCAATCCTGCATCACTGCAATGCCTCTAGCTACACTGCCCAACTAACTTTAGACTCTTTACGCCAGCGCCACATCATAATGCTAGAACATCCGCCTTATTCGCCAGATTTCGCAATGTGTGACTTCTGGCTCTTCAAGGATTTTAAAAAAAATCTGCATGGTCAAAAATTATCGTTCGAAGAGGAACTCGATCAAGCAATTAATCAGTTTGTTGAAGTCATTCCAAGAACTGACTGATTAGAAGCATTTTATTTGTGGAAGGTCAGGCTACAGAAGTGCATTGATGCTAGAGGAGAATACTTTGAACATAACTAAGCTAGTTTTCGTTTTTAGTTTTCGTGTATATCTAAATATATAGTGTGGCCCTCGGATGAGGACCCGATTCAGTGAATAGTTTTAAACTTAGAAAAGGTAGTAGATTATGATTCTGGATGTTGCCAGGAGATTTGTTGATCCATTTTTTATTCCCCACCCCCTTAGGTATCAAGTAAATGGACTGAACAAGTGCTTTAGAACTATGTCAATGATTGTTTTAGTGACAATATCCAATTGTTCCTTTTGATTGAAGATACTTATAGTTATTCAATAACAAAAAAAAAGATTTTTTTTTATAAAAAAACATTTAATAGGTAAAGAAAATTTTAACATGTCATCAAAAAAAATACAAATAATGAATATTTTTTACTTTTACAGTCATGTTTAATACATTTGCACAACGAAATACAATTGAGTTGTGATTTTTTGCATGAACAAGCCTTTGTTTGACAATTAGATGTACATTTGCAGTCGTCATGAATACGATTCACCATCTTTTTGCTCATAGCCGAATAAGGTGTAATCAATAAGCTGTAGTTAATGTTTGGTCAGCATGTATCCATATACATATGTTTGTGCTGAAGCTCTTAAAAAATGTAAATGTAGAGCATCTGATGTGCAAATTACTTGTAGTAAATTGAACAATGGAGTTTGTTGAAGTTATGGTTCGAATATGTTCAATGACTTCATGGAGTGCTATGTTGCCCATAAGCACCAATGATGATTTTGATCGTTCAGTCGAATATAAAAATAAAACGTTTTCATCATACTTATCGATAAGTAGTGATTTGATATCGCGATTTTCTACAACTGCATCTTCTATTTCGGTGAGTTCAGCTACTCGCTTAGCCAATATTGATACTTCAAAAGACTGAGTTTCCAATTGATCTTTTATTTCATCAATAAGCTTCTCAAATGTCCCTATAACTATATCATGTGGTATTTTATTAGCAGGTCTACCTGTTGGAGTTCTTGGTAGTCGCAGATAATCACGATGACAGTGTTTATGATACCTTAATGCAAATAAATTGGCTGGATGTTCGCAAGTGTCGATTCTTGTAAAAACATCATCTTGTTTTTTTTTCTGGCAGTATTTAAAGTGTTTTGTCTTCATTTTATTTTTTCCACAGATTACACAATTCAGATCTTCATTACATTTTAAATTTGTTTTTAACGACCTTCGACCACGTTGAGTACCTGGCACACTAGCTTCTGCAGAGAAAGTAGAAATACGGACTGCTCTCCTGCTTCTGTAATGAAAATTCTCGACGCCTTATTTTCTCTTCACTAATGTATCTTGACATACAAGTTCGATGCTATGTACATTTGTATTTAGTAAAGTCTGTATGATTTTAGATTTTCTCACTATGTCATCTTTTCTCCGATCTGCTGCTCTTTGATTATTTATAAGTGATTGTGCTTTTGGATTCTTCACTAAACTTCACATTTCATCACAACACAAACAAGAAATTTGGTATAATTTTCATTTCTTGATATTTGTCACTTACGGAAAAATAAACCGTTACGCACCAAGAAATATTGCCTACTGACTGTTACGTTCGCTATGACGCATCGACTCGCAGAGAGGGATGAAGAGCAGGGAAAATGGAAAGGGACCACCACCACAGCTGCTGGCAACATGTTTTTCCTTTTTCTGTGGGGTCTCAGGTAGAAGAATTTGAACATACTTGTCGGTCCTCACATTCTGCATACTCAATGCCTTTGGCGCCTGCACTAATAGAGCAGTTCGTGTTATCAATTTGACTCAGTCTAATATTGATATTTTTACCTGAACCCCCTCAGGCTTTAAAAATTATCTTTCAAATTGTGATTTTTTATAATAGTGTCTTGTGAGCTTGCATGTTGTAAATGTTATTCCCATTTTGTAATTTTATTTTGTAAAAGTGGAGTCACCCGTAAATTTGGTAAATAAAAATAGCATAAATAAAAGTTCCAGATTCTGGGATATTCGCGCCCCAAACACCAGTTTATGGAGTAGTACCCTTTTTTTTGTACCTTACGTTTAGTTGTTTTGGTTTGGGTCTACCCCGTCCATTTTCTAATGGGATTTTAACCTCTAGCGGTAAGTTCTCTTTTGAATACCATCGGACTATGTCGATTAATGCTTGTCCTGAAGTTTGTTCAATATCTGCTTCCTTTTAGTGAAAAGCCGTTGGGGAGAGTCACCATTCACACTCCTCCAGCTTTGTTTTGTAACTGTCTTGTAGCTGTTTCGCAGCCGATTTTGTTGGAAGCCATCCCTTCCCTTGATATATTGATTGTTGCTAATTAACTGAAATTCTTAGACTGTTCTTGATTATGTTTGGCATTTTACGTATTCAAATATAGGGTAGTGCCTACATGTCACTGTCTTTTGGGCTTATTATATTATATTAATCATGATTTTGAATTTTGAGCTGCCATAACTTATTTTAGAACAAAGGAGAAATTTCTGAGGGTATATCAAATTTTTATCTTTTCTTGCTCTTGCAGAAAGAAAAGTACATTTCTAATAACCGAGAATGTACATAGATTTTTCTTCAAGTTTGAATCTTTTAAATGTGTAGTTCTCAGACAGAGAATAGAGAGTAGATTTTTAAACAGTATTTCTCTCTCTAGGGTTTTTTATAACATATTTTTTGGAAACGAGGCAAGCCGCCCCTACCTTGTGACGTTCCTAACATCACTGCTCACTGCTGGCCTCTGGTTTTTGACCTGAGCATTTGTGAACTGAGGACATCGTAGCTACGCCTAGAGTTGTAACTGGAAGAAGATAATTATCCAGATAAGCTTAGGTTTAGGCATTAAAATATTTGTAAGGCCTATATTTGTAAAGCCTTCGTACGGGAACCATGGTAAACGTTTTGCAGGGTTAGTTATTATGGTCTAATAATTTTATTGTGAGGTAGTTTTGAATAACATCTTTTCTTTCAACTTGCATTAAAGTGGTGGAGCATATGTGCTGCTTGTTTTGGCAATATATTGTGATTCTTTTTTTTAATATCTTGTTTTATTTGGCTCTCTGTATACAATTAATGAGGTTTCATCATTACCTTTAGATTCTTTTCTTTGTGTGGTGGTCAAGCGAATCAAGTTCCGACCAACACCTCGGGGATTTGTGACTCAATCCGTCTTGAGTCACTGGCGCTCGTAACCGCCCCTACTCTCCGCTTTATTGACCTAGGGCCTAAATTTGCACGCCACTTGACAGCTGTTTTGCGTTGACTGATCCTTCGATTTCATTTATAGTGATTTATTAATTCATTAATTAATTTAAAAAAAAGGAAAGAAATCACACCACCATTTCTTCTTATTTATAAAAAAGGCATGGCAAATTTTGTGGCGCCCAACGTGGGGCCTATCATTTTAGAAATACAAGTACAGAGAGCCAAATAATTTTTTTAATCATTTGAACAGATTTTTGAAAATTGTTTTGAGCAGACTTAACAAAATTTATTGAAACTTTTGGACAGACTTTATTACCTTATTGTTGACTGTATTACTTGATGTTGTGATATTATTGATTATTGCATTTCCTCTTTATCTCTTGTTGGTTTAAGACTAGTTTGTTTGTCGGCAAGATGGACTTTAACTGTTGACGAAAGTCATACAGTTGAAAAATTGAGAAGTACCTTACGCTCTCTATTGAAGTTGGAAAAAGCTGGAACATTTAAATTTAAACCATATAACCTTAAGTTTGACCATGAGAAGGTGCAGATTCGGTTATTTCTGGATGAGGCAAATGATACTATCAGCACACTATCAGACTATGGCGCCCAAAACAAATTTCTTTCCTCAACCGTGTTAACGAACCCCTAATTCAATCCTTAGCGTAGAAGGTGAAACTCAAAGGACCGAACTCTTAATCGATGTTTTGGCAGCATTAGATTCTTTAGAATAATAAAAAATACTAATTTTTAAAATTCTGATGAAGATTTGGCTTGCCAAAGAACTCCTACCTATAATTCAATTGTACAGATTTTTTGATCCAGACCCCCCATTGTCCAAAACTGTTCCACCAAAGTCTCAAAAGATAGAGAAATGGAACTTAAAATTTTCCGGCGATGTAAAAGAACTTTCTGTCCATATCTTTTTAGAACGGGTTAGTGAACTTCGGTCATCTCGTAACATAACTGAAAAACAGTTGTTCGACTCGGCTATAGATATTTTCACTGGAAAAGCGTTAAACTGGTTTAGGGCAAACCGAATTAGATTCACTGATTGGGAAAGTTTAGCCCATTTGTTAAAACGTCATTTTGAACCTCCTGGTTATCCTGCTAGACTTTTCAAAGAGATCTTAGAGAGAACTCAGGGTATTATTGATTACTTGTCCTGTATGCAGGGACTATTTAGGCATTATGGTGATCTAACGGAAGAGCTTCAGTTAGATATTTTATGTAGGAATTTGTCATCATTTTATACTACCCAGTTCTCTGTTGTTCCTACCTTGGAAGAACTTGAGGTCGAATGTCTTAAGCTTGAGGTTAGCAAATATAGAGTTGAGAATTATGTACCTCCATTTCGAAAGCGTCAACAGTTTGTTGAGCCCAACTTTGCATTGGTAGAAACAGAAAGTCCACATCCTTCTACCTCTCGCGAACCTGAAAATGCAAATAAAGTTGCTGAGGTCAGTCTAGTGACAGCCCCAATTTTGTCCGCCCCTGATTTCAGTAGAACATTTTAATTACAAACCGATGCGTCAAATTATGGCTTAGGAGCAGTTTTAACTCAACAATTCGAGGAAGGTGAAAAGGTGATATGTTATGTTAATTAGATTGTGAACATTTCAAGGTAATTACATGATTCGTTGTTATAGCTTCATAGATTAAAGCAGGGTTTCCCAACCTTTTTTTTTTTGTTGAGGCTTCCCGGACTATAAATTATATTTTCATGCCCCCCTTTACTTTTTCAATAAATACAAAAAAACACACATTATATAGGTACGAAGACTTTTATTTTAATTCTAATAAAGAAACTTTAAAGGTTTAAATAAACTAACAAATGTTTTTTATCGAAAAACTTGAATAAATTAAGAGTAGGTACTAACGAGACGTTTGAGATTGCATGTTCTGTACCAGTTGGTTGATTCTAGGTTCTGTTTTTGCCAGAGCTATCATCAGATCGCTATCGACATTAAGACGAGTCCAAAGTCTGCCGTAATTTCTGCGGCAATGTTTTGGAAGCCAAGGACTTCATTTTTTGCTCTGCATCTTCTCCTAAAATTATCTGCGTGGCTTTTAGGACACATGGTTTTATTAATTCTTTACCGATAGCATGAGGTTTCATTTGCTTTGCTATCATAAAAGCTATTTCCAATGAAGCTTTGATATGCTGCGATAACTTCCCGATCCATCCAGTCTCATCCGCTTGAGTGATTCTGCTTTAAAAGAAAAAAACTCTTTCGTCTTCAAAACCAGAGCAGGATGTTGTTGCTTCAAATGCCTTTCAAGGCGATTGGACCTCATGCTATCATTACTTAAAACTTTCATACATACACGCTCGTATTTTTCTATGAAGGTAAATCCAAACTTAACGTAATCTTCGGAAAACTTTCTTTTTTCGCTGCCATTTTGCACCTTTTTTTTATACTCCAACTACCACGAAGGTCTAAGGACTAAACACCCATGGGGTACCGTGGGGCAATAGGGGGATACAGGGGAAAGGGGGAACGCCACACGGACTCTGGCGAGGGAACACGTGCGCATGCAACACGCACACATTCTGGTCCCGCCTACGAGATCCGCCGGGTGGTACCTCTGCGTTCGACAGTTAGAGACCGTCTACCACCTACGGGCAATCACAACATCCATAGCTGAAAGAAAAATTCCTCTTGGTACGGGATTCGAACCTGCACAGCGCACGGCGACTGATCAGGAGACCGAAAAGTCTACTAATAACAATAAAACAAATAAGTAATAAATAAATAAGCCAAATACCAACATGTAATTACTAATTATATGTCCATTATTTTATCTTATTAACGTAATGTATTCAACAGTATATTGGTCACCGGGAGATTCATATTTTTGTAGACAGGTTGAGGTTATAATAGTAATTTTAAACAAATTTGAAATCAATATTAAGTACTTAATGCTCGTCGCTTCAAAATTATTTCGCCACGTTGCTTTGATTGTGATGTGGTAAAAAAGTCCCAATGGCCAATCTGTGAACGCGTCTCCACTCAATCAACAATTTAGTAAATAAAATAAAAATGGTAACTGAAGTTTGTAAATACACAAACTTACCCTTTAACAGCGAGGCACAATAATTTACCACACTCAAACAGATTTCTCAACAAAACATGTACATCGAAACGTCAAATTTTTCGCAAGTTTGTGGGAATGAATGTCACAGATGCTCATTCGCGTCTGGTAGGTACACAATTGTTTTCTAAGTGATGAATGTTAAGCGGAGCGCGGCGGGGGTGCGCTGGCAGATGGATGGCTAAATTTCTCTATGGCCGCAAGTTATCCGTCGTAATTGATGGCTTCTTCTCTTTATCTCACAACGTCAACGCGGGTGTTCCCCGGGAATCGGCCTTAGATTCGACACTGTTTTTATTACATATCAACGACTTCCTTTCCTGTACCATCCACTTAATCTACAGCTGTGCTGATGACAGCACTTTCAAGCAGGAATTCAGAATGACAAGCCGATCTCTGCCGGTAAGTTGGAGAAAATAATACTAGCAGCGACTTTTTCTCTGACGCAACATCTCGACAATAGCGGTAGCTGCTGGGAAAAAGCTACGCTATTTGTTTAGAGCTAAGGAGTAATTTTCTCCACTTGACCTTCGCACTCTGTACAACGCCCAGATACGACCTAGCCTCGAATATTGCTCACATTTTTGGGTTGATGCCGCTCCGACCACATTATCAATACTTGATGCTGTGCAGAGGATGATGCCGCCGCGCCTTGTGCCTGCCAGAACTGAATAATCTACAAGCAGAGGGTTTTTCCAATTTGCTCTACTAACCTTAAGCAATTCAAAAATCGCATTAACAATAATTCTTTGAAATCCTAATGGAAGCCTTGGCATTTAAGCTTTGGCCTGTACGGATGCTTCGCCGTAAAAAAGTCCGTAATTGGAAACTATGCTTGTCCCGACAAGCGGAGGCACACCAATGGTGAAAAGGTAATCACCAGGCCCAGAGCGCGTTATCAGTATTTCCAATATCTCTTCTTGAAGATACAGATATTTATTTTGGATGTATACATTAATTTCATACAAAGACAGCTCAAGTCATCTGAGAATGGGGTTAATTACCTTATTTACCCTTACTCCCTTGGGAACATCACTGCGTCAAGTACTCTCTCAAATATATGTTTTGAAAAGCAACGTACAATATTTTTTGAACTAAGATAACTACCATCATGTTGAGCGTATAGAAAATAAAAAAATCACATACCCAGGGTGTTCCAAAAGTATAAGCACCAAAAAACTCAACAACTCAGGGTGCCAGAAAAAACTATGAATATAGAAGTTTTAGAAATTCTTATGGTGCATCTAGTGGTCACCTTGGATTTGACGTTGACATTCACCCTCAAGTTAATTTTTTCAAAAAGGTATCTTTATTGCAGAAATTGAAAGCTAACCAATTTCCTTTTTAACGGTATAAATATGTAAAGGGCTAAAATTACATCTGAAGATTACTTCAAGGTCAACAGCTGCTGTTTTATGGAATGTTGTGAAGCAGTGGATAGGTGGAAAAAGAAGAATGAAGAAGAACTTTCAATGCGAAAATAGTAGGTCTCCCAACAGTCCATCTGATGCTGACCTTCATTCTGTCCTTGGCGGTCAATTCAAGGTCAAATTGATTTTTTGTATGAAAACCCTCAATTTTTATCCCATTGCGGAAAACTTTCAATCTATTGCTTAAAGCATTCATGTTTTTCTAATTGACAATGGATGGTCTGAGGTATCGTCTGACTGACCGTGCACGAGTAACTATTCTTATGATGAGAGGATGGGGTTAAAATAGTCAGGTCGTATAGTCTTATTCACAAAAATAGGTCATTTGACCTTGAAATAACCTTAAAGTGTGATTTTACCTTCGTTAATTGAACTTTCAAACATCAGATTTTTCTCCATTTCTAGTGCTGGAATCAAATTTAAGGGTTTGCATGTAAAACAATCGATTTGACTTTGAATTTACCTTCAAGGTCACGGTTAAGGTCAGAATAAAGGTCACCATCAGATATGCCGTTGGGTATCCTGCAAATTTCTTCTTCTAGCTACTTCTAGCTACCTGCTGCTTCACCACATTCCATGAAAAAGAAACAATTGACCTTGAAATAACCTCTGGATGTAATTTTAGCTCCTATAATATTCATAACGGTAAAAAGAAAATGTGTATGGCTTTCTATTTCTGTAATAAAGAACTAAGGCCTCCATTTGAAAAATCAACTTGCCTTTGAAATGACCTTCAAGGTGAATGTCAACGTTAAATCCGAGGCTAGATGGGCCACTTGATTCCCTAAAAATAATGTATCTAAGTTTTTTTCTAGCGCTTTCCAGATATTTGGGTGTGTCCATACTTTTGGGACACCCTGAATACCTACGAATAGACTTTTCACATTATAATTTGTCTTGAGACAAACAGTTCCTAGGAACCATGTCGTACGGTACCTACTTATACGGTAAAAATAGCCAACGTTCCTTCCTAGATCCGTATTATTATTGTTCACCGGTCAAGTATATTATTTCCCCTTGGTGGAAAGAACAAATTATAAAATCGAGTAATATATCCACTCCACAGTATGGGATGTTCTACTCCCCTACTTTCTTGCTTTTACATAATTTATTAAATCTATAATGTCGCTGGACATCGTTATATCCTCTAAGCGACTATGATATAGTTTCATATCAACCGTCACAGAAAATGAGTGAAAGTAGTGTTGTCAAGGACTTTTTCAAAGGAAAATGTGTACTGTTAACAGGAGGCACTGGCTTTTTCGGAAAAATGATCGTTGGAAAGCTACTAAGTTGCTGCGAAGTGGAAAAGATTTATCTGGTTGTAAGGTCGAAGAAAGGTCAGAGTCCCAAAGAAAGAGTTGAAAAATTGTTGGAGGACCCAGTGAGTAAATTCATAATTAATTATCTTGTTTAGTTACGACCACTCTCCTTGTGCCAAAAACAAATACAATATATTTTTTGTGTAGAGGTCCACAAACCAGGATAAATTTAACCTTCAACCCCAGACATGAAAAAATTCCTTAACGAAATCATAATATTTATTATGATAAACAAAATTATATTCCTAAATATAATATTTAGATTTTAGATTTCTTATATCCCTTACACTACTTTGGTTCATTGACAATTATAGAGGAATCTGGCTTAAGCCGGAGCCGTTCCCTAAAATGGACCCCTGACCTCATTGGCTTTGCATTACCTGCAAGTCTGTTATTGCCAAATGTAAATAGTACCTTAATTCTAGGTTCATCTCTCTCATAAAATAGGCACTATCCCCCATTATATTAAAATCATTTTTCAATTTCGGAAAAGAAAATAGGAAACCTAAGGGTACATGCACAAGATTCGTTGCTTCCCTTAACGTCGCTCAAGTATGCGGGCGACAGCACAAATGACAATTTGATTATAAGTAACGGAACCCAGCGGAAGTTTCGCTTCTCTTCCTTTCGCTTCCCTTCTCGTCAATATGCATGTACTTATTAAGAGGAAATGGACTCTTTATATAATGGAAAAAGGACGAGAGCATAAAAAGTACTATTACACGTCTGCAATCGTTGATGCTACGAGTCTGGTTTGTGCGCCTAATTTTCAAATCAGGGATACGTAATGGTTTTGTATTTTATAATGATTTTCAAGTATAAGGTATAAAAATTATGATTAACATTTCAAAGTAAATGTCGCATGCTTTTAAAATATACGTTTATCTATTTTTCATATTTTTTTGAATCAATAACATAATGGGAGGCCGGTTCATTATATTGTATTTGTGGTAATCCTAGGGCAGCAGCAAAATCTTCATCCACATATAGAAGCTGGAGGAGGCATCCCCCTTTAAAATAATACTTTGTTTCCCATTAACAATTGTTCCATTTTACGTTCCATTCTGCGGTATTATACTCTAAGTATGTTACTGGTTAGTTTTTTGTCATTTCAATGATTACTACCTGAAGCCATAAGATAACACATTTACCGATGCTTGAATTTTCCACATAGGTTTTTGAGAAACTTTTCGAAAGTCAAGACAAACATCCTTTGGCGGAAAAAATGCATGCATTTGAAGGAGATCTCTCAAAGAAACAGTTAGGACTAACAGAATGTGATATAAAGATCATAAGCGATAAGGTAAGAACTTTAAAAGTTACATCAATATGTATTCAACAGTAATGTCTGAATGAACTGGTGTTGTCTTTGCATAACTACTTCCAAGGGCCAGTTCATTTATTGTCATTTGGTTCATTTATGTCACAAAAAATGTTACAATCTTATGCAAGAAACCGTTGACTGGTCCTTTTTACGTAAAATTACTGATGTTAATGAACTATGCGATACATTTTATGTTAAAATTTTTTCAATATTTGATATTTATGTTCCTAAATATACCAACACCTGCAAATTCAGGTATCCTCCTTGGTATACTGGAGAAATTATAAGTAACATAAATTTGAAGGATTATTACTACAGAAAATACATGACTTTGAAGTTGAGTCATTAATTTTCAGATAATGATTGTAGAAGGAAGATAAACCAAAATATGTGTGTAAAAATAAAAAAATAAATAAAAAAAATGTTACCTTGTTTAATAAAGTATCGTCCCGACAAGTATTTCAGTGCGGACCTGTATTTGATCGTGCGGTCACGAGGGGTTGGTTGCACTCGATTGGGAAACCGATTCGCATACATCCGTGATGCATCCGGAAGCATTTTGTAAACACTGCCCCCCCGTAAATAAGAATCATGTCCACAAGTTCAGCATTTTCGTAAACATGTGCCATTTTTGATTTCGTTTGAGCCACGCAACAAATACTACTATTCATTAACGCGTTATCGACTGACGAAAAACATCGTGATAAACGTTTCAAATTCTTTCGCTTTTTTGTTTCCGATGCGATGAACCGGTCAGGCGGATTATATCCGTTGTCGCCAAACACGAACATATTATTATTGAGACAGGGCAGTACTCAAACTTCCAAAGGGCTATAACTTTGTTACTTTAATTTTACCAGAAAAATGGTAAAGGAAAAAAACATTTCTTTTGATCAGATCTACTCACTGTTAAAATAAATGACTCAACTTCGAAGTCACCCTGTATAAGAGAACAAGCAATGTTTACCATTACAATGAATTTTCTAGATTGCGCAGAATCATAAAGGGGCGAGTTAGAGTTGCTTACAGTGAGTACTTGTCGTCGGTTGAGGACAGTATAATCAACGACCCGAAGAAGTTCTGGTCATACATTCGGAATAATTGCTGTAGCAGAATACCAGGCCAAGTCCAGTTCAACGGCAACGTATTCAATACTCCACAAGGTGTTATTGATGCATTTGCCGACTATTTTAAGAGTGTGTATGTTACTCCTCGAAATATTCCCTCTTCTTTAGTTAGTGTCACTTCAACACCATGTATTTATCTAGAGGAATTAACGGAAGCTGATGTACTGAAGTCTCTCTCTAAGCTTCAAAATAAACTTACGTATGGTAGAGATGAAATACCTAGTTTTATTATTGAAGCTCATGTTTTCGTCAAGCCGATAATTTTCAATGCTATATTAAAGAGTGGAATTTTTCCTGATGTTTGGAAGATAGCTAGGTGTGTCCGGTCCTGAAAGATGGTGATAAATCTGCTGTACTCAACTATAGAGCTATAAGCATTTTGAACAACTTTGCAAAGGCTTTTGAAATGGCCATTTACTCTTTTATCTTCGAGAACGTTAAAAGCCTAATTACTCCATCACAACATGGTTTCATCAAAGGTAGATCCACTACGTCAAATTTAATGACAATTACGCAGTATATAGCAGAATCGTTAGACAAGAAACAACAAGTCGATGTTATTTACATGGCTTTCAGCAAGGCTTTCGATAAATTAAACCATCATCTTCTTGTGGATAGCCTTCATTATTTTGGCCTTGGTGACTCGTTAGTCGGTCTTTTAAGCTCATATCTTTCTAATAGGACGCAACATGTTTACTATAATGGTTATTCTTCAGCAAATTATACTGTTCCCTCTGGAGTACCGCAAGGTTCAAACCTAGGTCCCTTGCTGTTTTTATTCTTCATAAATAACCTAGTCGCTTCACTAAAGTGCGAATGTCTACTATTTGCTGATGATCTGAAAATCTACACCAAAATTACAAATTTGGAGAGCTGTATTTCCCTTCAGGACGATCTGCATACCATCAGACAGTGGTGCGACAATAATATTCTCTTCTTAAATATTTCCAAATGTAAAGTATGTTCATATTGTCGTAAAATGTACCCGATTATGTTTGATTACTCCATAAATAATGCGGTTTTGGAGAGAACAACAGAGACTAAAGATCTTGGTGTAACATTTTCCTGTAGATTGGACTTTTCTGTCCATGTAGCACGTGTCACTTCCGAAGCGACACGGATTCTGGGTTTCATAATGCGCAACTGTCGATCTTTTTCCAATGAAGCGGCACTAAAAGCTCTTTATTTCACTGGTGCGACCAAAACTTGAGTATGCCTGTTTGATATGGAACCCTTTCTATGCGTATTATATAAGCTTCTTAGAAAATGTGCAGAGGAAATTTCTTAAATTCTGTGTTTATAATCGATGGCACATATCCAGAAAGGGGGGTCTCTCAATTTGTTCTGCTGCGTCGTTTTGAACTAGAGTCTCTACAGTTATGACGTTCCACTGCTGGCCTATCATTCCTTCATAAGCTTTTGCACGACAGAGTATATGCACCAGAACTTCTCCAGAGGTTAAATTTCTATATTCCACGGTTAAATACGAGAAGAACTCTAACTTTCTACTGCAGTACCTCCCGTACAAATGTGTTATTTTATTCTCCGCTACATTCTATATGCAACAATTATAATTCCATAGCAGACAGTTCTGTCATTAATTTTGACTGTATCAGTAAGATCGTGTCGAATTTCAGGTACTATTATAATAGCTAGTTCTATTTTTTAAATTAGTTTTAGGTATACATTACATGTATGAATTATAAGTAAAGTTACCATGATATTATCCTTTAATTGGAATAGTTCTGTTGGGCAATAATGTATAAATAAATAAATAAACCGTGAAGTGTCAAGACACTGGCTCCTATGGGTAGTAGATGCGCCATCACCTTCTTCTATCAACTGATATCTACAGTAATTGATACCCTGACAATCATCATCAGAAACTCAACCGGCAACCCATCGATTGGTACAAATACTGTACTGTAAGTTGTATAACACTTCACATTAACATCTAAAAGGCATTTCACCTTTTCATTCAAAAACATCATCAAAACCGAAAAACTATCCACGTCGGTATGTATATTGTCGTCTGTACCTGTCTGACTAAAAATGAAAAAACGAAAATCGCTCAAACTTTGTTCAGAGTCATTTACTATTAACGGAGGAACAGAGCTCTGAAAATCAATCCAGTGGAAGCGAAATAATCAGAAAGAAGAATAATCGGATGATGAAATATTCACATAACGTTACGGTATTGACAAGGGCGGAAAATCTGTTATCTCTATCTCTATAATAAGGCGCATAACAATTTCACGGTACCTGTAAAATGTAGCTTTTGCGGTCCTTATTTACATAAATATAATTCTATTTTCCGATATAATATTGAGTCAAAAATTGATTGATAATTCAACTTAATTGACGCAACATCCAATATTTCGCTTAATACATTCGAACAGCTTCTAAGATTTTGATGACACCAAGGTATCAGCGAAGTCTTCAAGTTGCAACAAATGAACTATTTCCATTAAATTCCTCTACATACATAAATATTCCAGGTCAGCATTGTATTTCACTGTGGAGCTTTCCTAAATATGGACGCAAAACTTCATGACGCCGTTATAACTAATGTACGAGGAACATCCGAAATTATACAGATATCCAAAAATATCAACGACTTGCAAGCTTTTTTGCTTATTTCGACAGCGTACTCTAACTGCAGGGAAAGACATATAGAAGAAAAGTTCTACAAGAGCCCGATAGATTCAAAGCTTCTGATCTCTATGGCAGAACATCTGGGGCCAGACTTTCTCAACAAATTGAGTACGCAGTAAGCATTCATGACTATATAGCTTCGGCTTACTACTACATTCGTGAAATACAGTTATATAGGGTATAAATAAAATACCTGAATATATTTCAAGGAGTGATTCTATGGCCATTTTATGAACAGTTTTGCATACAAGTATAACCATAGATCTGTAAATGTTCCATATTTAAAATACAATTTTTTGAAAAAATGTAATAACCATTGGGCCAATTTTCTTAAAGTTTTATAAATTACAGTAGGGGCACAGAAGTATGATCAAAAAATAAATAAAATCCATAAAGAAAAAGACTTTATTAAAACACAAATTTTTAGTCTTGTAAACTGTCGAATTTAAATCTGTCAATGTTATGCCTCAAGGGTTTGGGTGTTATTGACAGGTTTTTCTATTTTATTTTTTCTAAATTACCTTCGATACGTCTACCAACTAAATTTCAACAAATCTTAACAAAGGTTGTTAAAAATTTTCCTAAAAAGAGTTTACATCTTGTATCCTGAAAACGAAACATTTTCGCTATGTTTATATGGACCTTGGGGCACCACTTCAGGTATACAACGTTGTTTTTAGCAACTATCAATCTCATTGAGGCACAACGGAAAGCAAATATGCAAATATAGGTTTACTGAAATATTCAGTATCTAGTTGCGCGGAGAGGTGACCTTGCCATACACAAGTACTAGTGACCCCTACGAGAGTAACAGGGAACTACTTACGTATGAGACATCTCTGAGTGACAGTCCGCTGCGGTGAAACATATATTCGTTTCGTCACTCAGGAGAGCACAAGTACACTGAGAAAAAAATTGAGTAAACCAATTAAGCCAATTAAGAAATTCAACCAACTACATGACAGCTAACAAGTTTTATTATTTTAACTAACTTAATTCCGATTTCTAAAGCAGGTTACTTGAATCTATAAAACTATTTTGATTAAATCAAAACGTTTACTTCGATTGATAACACCAATTTACTTAGAATTAATGAACCATTAAAATGAGTTTACCTGCTCCAAGTAAAACAACTGAATTATATATTTGTTCAATTAGTGCAGGTAAGGATATTTGGACTTTAAGAGAACAATTTGCATTTTACTGAATTTTTCGAACCAAAATGAAAGCTTCCAAATATTTTAACCCTATCGAAATTCGATATTTTTATATTTTCATTGATTGTAAACTTATTACGTCTGCCCTGCAAAAGTTTGGACTCACTTAGAAAATTTGTTCTTTTGCTATTTAATGCATTAGTTATCGTTCTCAGACAGTTTTATATAACGAATTTATATATAACGGCATTTTATTAATGACTTTTAAGCGTTTTCTTTTAATGTGCATTTCTTTATTGTATCAAAATATGTTAATTTAAAAATATTTTTTTTTGACCTCAAATCAATTTTTGGTCGATGCATCGACACTTTAAAATGTGCATCAATGACTTTGAAACATATCTGCCGCCAATTGTCTGTAACAAAAACCTTAAATTTGCATACCTTGTCACTCGAATTACAGTTGCACATTGCTCAAGACTTCCATCTGTTTTGCTGCTTCAAAATTGTGTCCATAGTCTAGAAAATGGAAAGAGCAAAGCAATTATTGAAAGAAAAACGTGCTGAGATAGTAATTTTGACGACCAGTAAATGTTTGTAAATGACACAAATGGGCAAAAGAACACAAAAATTGGTCCATCGAATAGTGAAAACAGGTGTTATGGACCGATAAGTACAAATTTGAAATTTTCGGTAGCAAACGGCGAACGAACTGCCGCAGAAAATCTGATGAATGACACGCACCTCAATGTGTAGTGCCAACAGTTAAGTTTGGTGGTGGCAGCGTGATGGTAAGGGGGTGTTTCTGATACACTGGTGTAAATAGATGGGAAAAAGCAGAAAGAAGACTATCACCGGATACTTCAGCGGAGCGCCATTCCATCTGACATCGATTTCATGGGGAAGGGTTTGAGTTTCAGCAAGATAACAACCCTAAACATACATCAAAACTTTGTACGAATTATTTAAGGTCAAAGGAAGCTGCATGCAATCTTGAACTGAAGGAATGGCCACCACAATCGCCAGATGCAATCCTATAGAACTATTGTGGGATGATCTGGACAGAGAAAAGCGAAAACTGCATCCAACTAGCGAATCTCACTTGTGGCAATGTCTTCAGCAGGCTTGGCAACGATTACGACCAGAAATGCTGGAGATAGAATGCCCAGAATTTGTAGTGCTCAAATCGAAATGCCAACATATTAACGAAAGTCTGCTGGGTTGATTGTTTTCATTTGTTTGCACAAACAAACTCAAAAATATCACCAGTAAATATCTACTACTCATTTATAAAAATAAACAATGTTATATAAAAAGTTCTGAGAACGGTAGTTAAAGAGATACATAAGGGAAAAATATTTTTCTAACTGAGCCCAAACTTGCAGGGCAGTATATATATATATACAGGGTGTTTGAGAACTAAGGGATCAAACTTCCAGGGGTAATTCAGTGTAACAGTAGAAAACATTTGAGTATACGGACCCATATCCGGAAAAGTGTTACTACGGCACCACGACCCTAAGACGCGTTTCGGCACCGTTGGATTGTCAGAGGTGGAGTAGTTTCTTGGCCTCCTAGGTCACCCAATTTAACGTCGCTAGATTTTTTCCTGTGGGGACATGTAAAGTCTTTGGTTTACGAAACTCCAGTAGAAACAGAGTAAGACTTAATCGAACGAACTACAGCAGCATTTGAAATCATTCAAAACGAGTATCAAATCTTTAGTCAAGTCCGCCGAAATCATGTGCGACGTAAAAATCGGTGTATTCAGGTTGGAGGAAGACATTTTGAACAATCGTTGTGATGATATCATGTACAAAAGGCAAAAATTAAATGCATCAAATCCTATTTAGGCAGTTCATCGTCTTTCTAAATTTTAAAGCGTCTTGGGGCCGTAGTGCCGTAGAGACACTTTTCCGGATATGGGTCCCTATACTCACATGTTTTCTACTGTTATACTGAATAACCCCTAGAAGTTTGATCCCATAGTTCTGAAACCGTGCATATATATATATATATATATATATATATATATATATATATATATATATATATATATATATATATATACAATTAATTGTTAATTGGGGATTGGCATATCTTTTAGGCTTAAGTTGACACTTTTGACGATAAAATCAAGCTTTCAGCATTCTCTATGGAGCCTTCATCAGGATTCTGAAAACACAATTGTGATGCTAGCAAAGAAAACAGGACAGATTTAAATTGTCAGACAACTTACTCGTCGGTGAGGTTGCAGCCACAAGGTGTTTCAAAACGAACGTAGAGAAGATCGAACTTGTAATCAGTATAAAAACAGAAGGACGGGGACCTTGGGCTTGTTGAAAAACGACAGATACCTTCGTTACATGTTAAAAATATCAATCCACCCGAACAAGTTAAAAAGTATTATACGTGAGAAGACATTTTGTTGAAACAATCGGAATGCAGTCTCTAACCTTCTACTTCCGCTACACGTGGAGAGGGGGACGGCACGGAAAGATAAAGCGTCGACAGATGACAAGTGATTGACGCGACGGACCGTGGAACCGTAAACCTCCCTGTCCAACTTTGGGTATGAAGTATACGCGGGACGCTCGGTAAACCTCCACCCAAAATTACTAAAATGCTGAATTAACTTGTTTTGGAAAAAAATGTGTAGTTCATATGAGTGTAAGAATGTGTGATATTGATATAACCTTGAAAAGATGAGTTATGTGAGTTTATATTAAAAATGTGAGTGAGAAAATGTATTCTAATTTTGTGAAGATGCTGATGAAGAAACTACAGACGAGGAAGAAGAAATTGAATCAGGTCTTGAAGTAGGGTCTACTGTACTTCAGAAAGCTGTTGCGATTGTTAATACATCACAGGAAGTTGCCGAAGATCAAGCCAAAGTAAGAAGGATATACAGGGTGTTCCATAATTATTGCGACAAAATGATAGGGGTTGTAGAGGGCATCAAAATGAAAATTTTTTCCTTATAAACCCCTGTTCGGAAACATGCCGTTTGGGCTGCAGCAAAAAAAAAGATCAGTTTCTTGAAACAGCTTACCTACAGTAATTGCTCAAAGTGTCCTCCACCTTGCTCAATACACACCTGTGCACGATTGTTCAATGATCGGCGAACTCTGTGGCATACCCCCGGTATGTCCTGAACATGTGCGGACGCGGCCATCACTCTTCCCAGTAGCTCTTGTAGGTTGGGAACAGGAGTTTCGTACACTAAAGCTTTCAGATAGCTCCAGATAAAATAATCCAGTGGAGTCAGGTCAAGTGACCGCGCAGGCCAAGGCACAGGGCCACCTCGGCCTATCCACCTATTTGGAAATTTGTCGTCCAAATACTGCCGCACTTGTAAAGAAAAGTGGGCTGGACCGCCATGGTGTTGAAACCACATGTTGGCTCTTATATTCAGTGGCACATTTTCTAATAGTTCCGGTAGCACATGCTGTAAGGATCGACCATAAGCATGCCCATCCAAACGTGGTGGAAGCAGATATGGCCCGATGATATGCTCGTCCACAATGCCGCACCAGATGTTAATTGAAAACTGATGTTGGTGTCTATGGATGGCTATGGCATGAGGGTTTTCTTCATCCCAAATGTGACTGTTACGGCTATTAAAATAAACGTCCTTTGTAAAACAGGACTCGTCAGTGAACAAAACGTAGCGACCAAAGTTTGGTTGCCTCAACTCCTGCTGCAGCCACCAACGACAAAAACGTCGACGCGGCAGATAGTCTGCTGGACCCATGGCTTGGACTTTTAAAGGGTGGTCCGGGTGTACGAACAAAAATGTAAACACAGCAGGCTTTTTCTACAAACCGGCGAGACCATGAAATGTGCTAGACGAACATTTTGCAGCTGGTGAATTTTTTGTTTCTCCTATGAGCTCTTAAGGTAAAATTAACTGTAGTGCTCAAACGGCATATTTACGAACAGGGGTTTATAAGGCAAAATTGCATATTTTTATGCCCTCTACAACCCCTATCATTTTGTCGCAATAATTATGGAACACCCTGTATATATAACAGAAATAGTTAAGAATACAAACAGAAGGAAGATTACTCAAAGTAATCCTACATCGAGCAAAAATAAAGACTACAAACAAAACTGAGAGAGTGTATAGATAAAATCGAATCGATTGTTTTTGGTGGTGCTGTGTGAATTTTTTTATCTCCTATCATATTTATTATTTCCTTGACGCCATGTGACTTTTTAACTGCATTTAGTACATTATATTGTGTTATTTTGTAATTGTTCAATGTCTCTCATCTTTTGGCATCTAAACATCAGGTCCCTCACAGCCAAATACGCTTATTTCAAAGATGCATTATTAAACAAGTATGATATCATAACACTATCGGAAACCTAGTTAGATAACAACGTTCCTGATGATATCATCAGCCTCGAAGGGTCACTGTATAGAGCTGATCGTCACCACAGGAGAGGTGGAGGTATAGCTTTATATGTCAAAAATCACCTTAAAAGCAAAGTTATAAATAATATTCAGTATCATGATACCGAGCAACTATGGATCACCGTAACCTTTAACCAGAAAATTTTTGCAGTAGGGTCTTTACACCGACCCCCAGATTATCCCGTGAACCAATTTATAGATAATTTGGAAATAACATTGTCCACACTTGTCATGTTATCTTATGTGCAGGAGACCTAAACATCGACCTTTTGGATGACAATTTCTGTAGCAGACAGCTACTAAACCTGGTAGACGTTTTGAATCTGAAGCAGATACTTGAACAACCCACTAGATGTACACCTAAGTCCTCAAAGTTGCTAGATGTTATTATCTGCACAGATGAAATAAACCTTTCGGCTACCGATGCATGAGACTGCTCTATGTTATCTGATCATGCCTTAGTTTCATGTGAGGTTACACTTTCAAAGAATACTTTTGAACCTTTTCTTTACACGTATAGAGACCTTAAACATTTTAATTATGAGCTATTTACTAATCACCTGAATAATGTTCACTTGAGTCCAATATATCTGCTTAAGAATATGGATATGAAATTGCATTATCGAATGAACTACTGTTAAATATTTTCATCTCCATGCTCCTATCAGAACAGTCCGCATATCTAGAAAAGGTCATTGTACAAGGATTTTTGAAACCCTCGCCTCCGCCACTGGCCGTCCCGCTGACGTCACCACTGCCGGGAAGCAACGCCGCAAAAAGGACTTCTGCGCGGAACGTCAAGCAAGACACACACATATTTGTAACCATATCATTACAATGTAGATACAGTCCACTTCTTAGAAAACTAGTTGGAAAATACCCCAACAGTCACCTTAACTTACCTATAATTTAAAACAAATGATGAAACTGAGAGATAAGGCACTGAGAGAGTATCATCGTACAAAGAATCTCAATGATTGGTTAGGCTATAATACACTAAAGAACAAAATTAACCACGCGATTAACAAAGAAAAGAAAGTTTACTTTGAACAACGAGTTGCATTGAATAAAAACCGCATGTGGAAAATTGAATATAGTTAATAAAAAACAGAACTCACTACCTCAACACCTAGGAACTGCAAACCAAATCAATAACTTCTTCATGCAATCAGTCTCGTGTGATAATAATGAACCTGACCAGTACACTCATGCAATCAGTCTCGTGTGATAATAATGAACCTGACCAGTACACTCTTCGATTCTTCGCCGACACGCAACTCCCCATGAAGCATTTGAGTTTCCATACACCGATGAAGTATATCAAAAATAGCTTTCAGTGAAATCAATAGCTATTGGTGCCGATGGTATAAGTATCAGCATGCTATTATCTAAAATTCAATGTAATACCCAAACTTTGGAAGCTTCGACCCATCAGCATCGTATGTACTCTATCAAAGGTCTTCGAAATGATTTTGGATGCTAGAATGAGGGACTTTGTTGCTAAAAATGACATTCTTCCAGAAAATCAATCATGATGGCAACCTATGCATCGTAATCTTACTACATTTTTCGAAGGCATGATCTACTAATTGCTATTCTTCACTACTTGGGTTTTTCTAAAAGTGCGGTTCATTTATTAAGAAATCACCTCAAAGATCGGACACAAGTTATCAAATGCTTTGGTGAAACATCCGAACTGTCTAACGTTTGTCGAGGTGCACCACAAGGATCTGTTTTAGGTCCACTCTTGTACACTCTACAGGGTGACTTCGAAGTTGAGTCATTTATTTTAACAGTGAGTAGATCTGATCAAAAGAAACATTTTTTTCCTTAAACATTTTTCTGGTAAAATTAAAGTAACACACTTATAGCCCTTTAGAAGTTTGAGTACCATCCTGTCTCAATAATAATATTATGTGCTCGTGTTTGGCAACAACGGATATAATCCGCCTTATCCGTTCATCGGATCGGAAACAAAAAAGCGAAAGAATTTGAAACGATGTTTTTACTACAATGTACAATTTTATTCAGTTGTATTTAGTCAATGTGTCAGTCGGTAACGCGTGAGTGAATAGAGGTGATTGTTGCGTGGCTCAAACGAAATAAAAAATGGCACATGTTTACGAAAATGCTGAATGTAGTACAAAGGGCTCGTGAATCAGGTGACTTAAGACCTCAAAGGGGAGGGCATGCCGGTGCTCCAAGACCACACGATCAAATACAGGTCCGCACTGAAATGCTTGTCGGGAGGATACTTTATAAAACAAGGTAATATTTTTTTTTATTTTTACACACATATTTTGGTTTATCTTCCTTCTACAATCATTATCTGAAAATTAATGACTCAACTTCAAAGTATATACCTCTAAGCTGCACAAAAGTTTTAAACACGTCTCATATCACTATTGCGCTAATGACACTCAATTATATATTCCTGTTGATGAATCAGATACGAACCGAACTTTAATTACCTAACATAAATGAGGACATTCAGGTTCTTTATCAGTTAACCAAAAAATTTTGTCTCTCCGTCAACGCCACTAAATCCAAGGCTCTACTATTTGGTAAAAAGAGAATCGTGAACTATACTCCAATAATTTAGACATTTATTTCGGACAAGACAAAATAACTTTCACAAACTCGGCTAAAAAAGTAGGGGTTGTTATGGATACAGATCTACGCTTTTCGCAGCAAGTCTCTCTTCTAACCAAAAGGGCGTTTTCATTTTTGAAACTGCTATACAATAGCAGAAGCATACTACCAAGACAACCAAAATAATATTGTGCGAGTCTTTAGTTCTTGCTTACCTCAGCTATGCAGACGGCGTGTTCGGCCCGTGATTGCTACATCGAGCGTATTAAAAATTCTTGTCAGGTCTGTTAATGGTATTAGGAGGCGGCAGTCGATATCTCTTCACTTAAAGAACTTAGATTGTCTCAATATAGAGAAAAGAAGGTTCCCTCATCTATCCGTTCTATACCACAAGATAATCAATACTGAATCACCATTCTATCTTTACAAGAAGATCAAGACCCGTACAGAATTGCAGAGTCGTAACACGAGGTTTAAATATCATCTCTCACTACATAAATTTAACACTTCAAATTATAAGTGCTCTTTCTCATATGACATAGTTAAGGTTTACAACTTGCTGCCTGATACAATTAAAGCCGTATCCATTTTGAGATTTAAGCGAGAAGTGAAGACTATGTTGAGACTTGAGATGACTTAAATTTTACACTGCACGCTGATTTGCCAATTATTCTTCTGTATGTCTTTTTCTTTTGTTCTTTGACATTTTACCTTCATAAGATATTAGCTACAACTTCTAGGAATTCCATTCAAACATCAACTCGTTTTGTATTATAGGTTTTACCGAGCTGCCTGCAACAGTTATATATGACCTAGGGATGTATAATGTAATATATTTGAAGTTGAGTCATTAATTTTCAGATAATGATTGTAGAAGGAAGATAAACCAGAATATGTGTGTAAAAATAAAAAAAAATAAAAAAAAAAATTTTACCTTGTTTTATAAAGTATCCTCCCGACAAGTATTTCAGTGCGGACCTGTATTTGATCGTGAGGTTCCCTGTGAGGTCTTAAGTCACCTGATTCACGAGCCCGTTGTACTACATTAACAAAGGCACGAGGGATTGGTTGCACTCGATTGGGAAACCGATCCGCATAAATATGTGCCATTTTTTATTTCGTTTGAGCCACGCAACAGACACTATTCACACGCTAACCGACTGACACTGACTGTATGTATAACTGAACTGAATAAAATAATTTATTGTAAAAACATCGTTCCAAATTCTTTCGCTTTTTTGTTTCCGATGCGATGAACCGGTAAGGCGGATTATATCCGTTGTTGCCAAACACGAGCACATGATATCATTATTGACACAGGGCGGTACTCAAACTTCCAAAGGGCTATAACTTTGTTACTTTAATTTCACCAGAAAAATGGTAAAGGAAAAAACATTTCTTTTGATCAGATCTACTCACTGTTAAAATAAATGACTCAACTTCGAAGTCACCCTGTATAGTTCTAAAACATAATATGTATATATCTATCTGTGTTAACGTTTAACTATTCTCTTGCTGTTATAATTTTATCAAGTATGATTGTCAATCAAGCGAACCTTGCCGTTTGCTCATTGCTTCAGATTTGTGTATTTTTTTTTCTGTACTTACATGAGCAATAAAAGCAATTTATTATTATTATTATCATTTTGCTATTTTTTGTTATCCGCATGATCATTTTCTTTTTGTAGATCCTTTGGACTTGAAGTACCACAGCAAGTGGGTATAATCGGCCGCCTAGTTATGGTTAGATGTCGCCATTTTAAATTTGAGGTCTTCTAGGCATTTTATACTACAATGTGTAGGTTGGATCTTGTTGTGGACTTCGTATCTCATTTTTTTCTCTCTCCATCTTAGTTTCCTCAGGTTACACCCGTAACCGACTGTATGGGCATGTGTATCTACCTTTGTGGTTGCATATGCGCATGCATTTCGGGTCTGACTGTATGGGACCCCTCCAAGCAGTTAGTATGCATAGCATATCAAGCATATTTATCTGGAATCTGTACATCAGTCTTAAACAGTATATACCTGTGATCCGATAGAGAGGGTGTTAGAAACACTTTCCAGTCTCAAATCTCCTGAGCTAAATTGAGTGTACCCACATGATGTGGTGAGCATTGCTGTCGCATCCAATCACGAGGTCGAGTCCAGAATCCCTGCAATATGCGGCAAGGTCCCCCAGTTCCTTAGACGGAGGTGGTTCCCTTGAATCGTAAGGAAGGTGTGGTGAACATACGACCAGATCGTTGTCAGCTCCTTTCTTCTTATATCTAATTCTAACTGCAACTAAGTCTCTGGAGCTGAAGTCTTTAAGTTGCCATGTATTAATGCTAGTCATTACGCAAGCTCTGGGCTTGCCGACACTAATGTCGGGTGTATCGCTAAAAAGCGAATATCCCGGTAAACTGCGACCGTTTCTGAGCCAGGGTTCCTGGATGAAGCTCCTGGCGAAAATCAGAAATAAAACAGAGTCTCGCCGAGTAGGCGGTTTAAATAAAGTTTTACTGTTTCTATTAGAATGTTTACTTGTTTCAAATGTACCTTTTCTACATAAGCTAAATTACATATACTAGTTATGCAGTTTAATGGAACAGGTACATGGTATTATATTTTCAACCAAATTAGTTTAATGGTATATTACTTTCCATTATTGTTCCAGAAAAGTCATTTTAATTAAGCTGAATAATTTAGTTAGTACAATTAAAACATTCATTACGGGTAGTGTACATTTTTCAGGAAAACTATTTAATTGGCCACATTTTCTCAGTATACTCACCATGCTACCAGCTATGGCATACTATGCAAAAGCTGCATAAACTAATCATATGCTAAATTGGATCTGTCTGCTACTCACACCTCACCCCTTCACGTGCTACATACCGAGTTTTTTAGTAAAGCTACATCCGCTTGTTTGCTTTCCGCTGTTTGTCTTCAATGACTAGACCTTATATCTTACTAATAAAAACTCATTGAGATTTTGCTCTAATCAATATTACTTTGCTAAAATTCTTTCAACCACCAACTCCAACAACTACAGTAAAAGTTATTCTAATTCTACTGCAACTTAAAAAATAAAGAAACTCAGACAATCTCATACTATGGTACTATAGTATGTGAATAATTGTATTTCAAAGTGCCTCAAACATATGAGAAGTTTAGAATACCGAACGAATATTTGTTCAAGGTTTACAGGTGGCTGGCCAAACTCCTATGTCTACTCCAAAGCTGTCGCTGAATCTCTGTTACTTTCCGACGATATTCATTTCCCTGCGGGGATATTCAGACCTACAATAGGTAAGCTCTCGTACATCGATGGTACAGTAAAAAATAATCAAAAGGGCTGCATTAATCCAACTCGATAGGATATACGTGAAACAAAATATAAAACTAGATACATATAAAGTAGAACGAGCTAAGATGGGAAAGGCCTTTTCATATATAGAACCGATTCCAATTCGTTGACCGACTAAAGCATGATACCAATTTGCATGAGTATTATGTTGATAACCCTGAAGCATTTACATCTACATTATCGTATACTATAATTATATTTGCTACCTAGTTAGTTAAGACACATCCGAAGTTACATTTTTTGTAGTTGATGGTAATTTTAGAGGTGTTATTGGAACTTGGATAACAACACCAGGTTTGGGCATTATTTTTCGTCTGCGCCTCTATAATACAACAAATTACGATGGGAGCAGCTCTAGGTATAACAAACTAAGTTAGTAAGCAGTATCCAAACATGTGGTTTGATTTAGCGGCCAGACAAATAAAGAGGATTATTCGCATGAAAACCACAGGATAAGTTTCTGATGTTACATTAAAGTTTATTTAGTTTGATTTATCATAGAACTGCTTTTTTCGTAGAGTGTTGAAATGGAGGTATTGTAAAAGAACTATTTCTCCATTTTTGACGGCTCGACAGGTAAGACATGGATTAGCAAAGAATACACGTTTAAGCCCTTTTAGTATTTTTGAGCACATTAACGAAATCAATGTAACATCGGAAACTTATCCTGTGGTTATTATGTCGATGGTCCCCCATGTTTGTATGGCCAATGAAATCACATACTGAGTGTTTTCAAAGTTGAGTCATTCATTTTAACTGCTTGTAGGACTCGTCAAAAGGAG
Source organism: Acanthoscelides obtectus (assembly GCA_963669975.1). NCBI lineage: Eukaryota > Metazoa > Arthropoda > Insecta > Coleoptera > Chrysomelidae > Acanthoscelides > Acanthoscelides obtectus. The sequence continues at coordinate 55,782,669 of CAVLJG010000006.1, read as the reverse complement.
TTTATATACTAAAAATCACGTATATAGAAGTTGCATAATAAAAGAAATAGTAAAAGATTAAAAATTTTTAAAAATAAGAATGTTATTACACAGATTTTTTGATATTCTCGACCACTGCCGTGTAAAATCTTAGCGTTTTATGTTTACTACACTTATCGTTTATCTATATTTGGCAAATCAGTAGTGTTATTGTTTGGTTTTCAGTGCGAGTGTTTTGTCCGATCAGTTGTATCAGTCTTTCAATACTATGTATACCTTCATTTGTCTGATTACTTGAGTGCCAACATAATGCAGCCGCAGCATGCAGATTGTGTGCGGAAAGGTTTCCTTTACGAAATTATCCGGCCCCACGGATGTTTGTTAATTTCTTTTTTTAGACTAAATTTAAAAGAACAACGAGGACGTCAACCTGTAATGTTACAAATTGACGAAGACATTTTAGAAATGGTCTAAGACGACCCAGCAATGAGTACTAGATCCATATCAACTCAAGTTGAAGTTTCTCATTGTAAAATGTGGAAGACAATATGACGAGAACAGTATCATCCTTATCACTATCAACGGGTACAAGCGTGGTAAATGGCGTGCTGATTGAACCCTACCTTTTTCCACCTCGACTGACCGGCGAAATTTATTCAGATTATCTTCGACCAAATCTGCCACAAGACAGAATATGTGGTTCCTACATAATGGGGCTTCACCACATGAGTTCATGAACATCTAAATGATGAGTTTCCGAATAGAAGGATATTGCGCGATGGACCCATTTCTTGGCCTGGTCGCTCCAGATTTAATGCCTTGCGATTTTATTCTGTGGGGCTATTTAAAAGAGTTGGTGTTTAATGATGGAGCAGAAAATACTGTGGAAGAACTTCAACAGCGCCCTGAAAATGCTTGCGATTTAATTCGTGCATACCAGGATTTAATTTTCGAAGCTTGTAAAGAGTCCTGGATTCGCCGAACAAGAGTTTGCGTTGATCGAACAAATGAGGTCAATTTTGAACAGTTTTCGTAAAATCAGTATCTATTTAACTTGATAATGATGTTTTTTAAATAATTTTTAATAATGTAAACTAACTCTTATTATGCAATTTTTATATAGTGGTTTTTTGTAGATCATCTTCTTTTCACGAGTTCTACAAGTTGTTAAAATAAATTACTCGTCTTTGAAAAAACCTATATATTTGAAATCATTTAATGTAGTATACGTTTCGGTCACAACTGTGACCTTTTCCAGTCTTGATTTATTTACAGTGTGTTACTACGATTGTCCGTAGCACGATTGTCCATAGCATGCGAAGTCAACATTATGGTTCCTCTTCACAATCGGCGATTACAAACGATTACACGCGAGCACGATCGTGTAGAGGGCATACTGGGCTGTACGTGGCTGTACTTGCCGATCATCGTCTATGATCGCCTTCGACCCGTGAATTGTTCGTTTTCTCGGACACGCGTCAGAGGGAATCGGCGGATCATATTGATGCTTTTGACAAACTACTACGGTCGCTCATGTGGATGCTTGTACGATGATCGTGCCTATTATGAACGATCACACAATCAACGATCATCGCCTATAGTGAAGTGCAGGCATTAAACGAGGGTGGCGTATCTGGTCAATTAAAAAATCGATAGATAGCCTCATACTTGCTTGTCGTTTTGGAGGACGATACGGCCTTTTGGTGGCGTGAGGCCATCTTAAAATTTGGGATTTATTCTAATGTAGTAACACACTATAGAATTTGAAACTGAAAAAAACAAACGTAGTATCAGCTGGACGACAAATAAATAAAATACTATCGTGTGTCATGCACTGCAGAAGGTCACCGTTGTAACCGAAAAGTATACATTAAAGAAGACAAACATGGGAGATTAAAGAAATCAATCTTTCAATAAAATAGTTACCTTTATATTCGAAATGTATTCAGAGTGCGCGAGATGTGCAAGAAATAAGGATGTAATCTAAAAGCTTATCGGTCAAATCAGCACATCAAGTTTAATTGAATAATAAAAACGCTAGCTATAACTCAATAATTGATATTGCTTCTAGGGTAGATGATATAAAAACCCATCAACAAAAGCTCTTTTTTTGGCATATAAGTAATACTTGTTCAGCAACATTTTGTTTTTTTATCATTTTATACTCACTAAATATATCTTATTGCTTGTAATCCTCAAAATAAAAGTTTGTTATTGTCTATTTTAAGTTACATCAACAGTTTCTGAACCAGTTCCTGGGTGGTCTGATAACCTATATGGACCGCTAGGTATTATTCTGTATTCTAGTGCAGGACTTCTGAGGCTTGTGCATGCTGATGGTAAAATCAAATCTCACATTGTCCCAGGAGATATGTGCATCAACGCCTTGCTGTGCATGACTTGGGATGTCAATACAACATGGTAAGTTGTAGCAAAACAGCATCAATGTTCTTATTATAGTCATTCGATATGGTTTTTTGATTTGTAAACATAAAACATTAACAACATGCAGAGGTGGAATCCTAGATTCCTATGTTGTACGTACTCGTACCTAATACTACTTGCCATCGTAATACACTAGCAAATGCGCAACGAGGTGACACTGCCATTAGTGAGTAGTTCGCCACACGCGGTACGGTCTGTAGCAGGATACTGCATGGTGTTTGCCAACATTTCTGAATGACAGTACATTTCGATGAAACGGATAAGTATCATCTCGTCACTCAAGGGACCACTAGCAGTCACCATGCTTTGACGTACTAACGCAAAAGTTGCATAAAGCTGAATAGCTTCCGCTTGCTTTCCATCTCTGTGACCATAACCAACCATGTATAAAATTGTTTCATGCTTTTAAGCAATTATCAGTACTGACCATAACTGAAGCGACCTACTTGAATACTTCGCTGTTAAAATCGACGACTGGAACATCAATCACCTTGCTCTATAGGTCGCCCGCCTTGATGATTTCAATACCCATAACGAATTCATGTTCGGCCTCAAACAATATTGACGCAGCAGGTCGAGCTTTTGAAGCATTCGCCATTACCCAAGGACTAACCCTGATCTTTTACCCCGTATGTCGTCACATGCCAGTGGCCTGCTGGATCTCTTTCTGGCCACGCATCCTGTCCCTCACACTGCTGCCTTGTCTCCCATGGATAACTCAGACTATGGTGTTATAGAGGTCAATATTCATTCAGAACCGGCAATGTCAGCAAAAACTCACACATTCTGACATTACGGACGTGCTGACTGGTGCGAGCTGGGAGACTTTTTCTCCGCCGTTCCTTTGGAAGAAGTTTGTTTCGCTGACCTTGATGTGTCGTGTCTATCTGCTCGTTAATAATTGGAATTATTCACGTTGGAATAGAGAATTCTTCATACAATGAAAGTGCCTAAACCAGTGTCTAGCGGCTGGTTCAACAGATCGTGCGACACTCCTCATCACTAGAAAATCAAGACACACAGAACCTCCTTACACAGACCCGCTGTAGAAAATAGGCAAGCCGCCGATGTCGATTACAAACAAATATAACGAAGCCGCTCGCAATGCCAAAGTCCGGTAAAATGCAAAAATTACGCACAGGGTGATGTAGCAGTGCAATTTCAGTGAATTTTTAAGGACGCTGGCCAAGGGAACTTCTCAAAGAGTATCCTTCTATGGCTTACGTGCCAGGATGGAACAATTGTAACCGACTGATAGGCTAAGGCGGAATTGCTTACCAAGATCTCTGCTGCCTACTCCAAGACTTCTAGTATGGACTTTATTCCTACTGTTGTACTGAAGAGCGGTGCAATGACCTTGCTTCCAGAAAATTGGAAATTTACTCACATCCCAAAAAGGACCTAAGACTGACATTTATAACTACAGGCTTATAGCTCTGTCTTCTGTTAAAAGTAAGGTTATGGAGAGGTGCATTGGTTGGGAGCTTTTGGAGTGTCTTGAATAGCACGGCTTGTTTAGCGACAGGCAGTTTGGTTTCCGGTACCAGTTATAAACGGGAGACCTCATATCTTACGTCACGCAACTGTGAATCAAACATATCCAGTCATATGGTGAGGCTCATGTCATTGTTCTTGATATCGTGAAAGCTTTAAATTAGCTATGACATGCTGCCCTCTTATAGAAACTTCCATTGTATGGTATGGCAGAGAAGCTTTGCAGATATGGGTGGCTGACCTCCTCTCTGACCGCAAGATATCCGTTGTAATCGGCGGGTCAAGTTATAAGTTCTTGGGATTAGGTCAGCTTAAAACTTTTATCAAAAATACCACGATTCGGCGACTTTAAATGCCATCTTCAGGTACCTGTGAGTTAAGTCAAATTTAAAGTTTTAAAGTCATGGAAACGTCCTATTTTGAATAAATATTTTAAACTAAGTGAATTCCAAGCACTTGTAACTTAAATTGATATCAACCAACGGCCATTAATACAAAGCTACAAAGTTACTATAGTCCTGGGTGGAAATGGACCTCAACAGAAATAATGATATGATGAACCTTTTAAGAAAATACAAACGACTTGCTAAGGAGAATAACAGAAAACTGTTTCTGTTCTAGAGGCTCAAATGTTCCTGAAGGCGGCGTTTAAAGTCACCAAAACATCGTATTTTTAATAAATGCTTTAAGTTTGACCGAGTCCCAAAAAATTATAACTTGAATTGATGTCGGTTAGGAATACAGAACTGCAAAACCTTATCCCATAATGTCAGTGTGCGGATATTCCCCAGAATCTGACTCTCTCACAGCTCTCTTCTTCAGTGCCGCAACGCGATGAGCCCCTGGCTAAGGTCTCCCATACTAACCGTGTCGAACTTCATACATCCAGAACTGGACGATACAACCGCTCCTTTATCCCTAGGCTGGCGAGATTGTGGAACGATCTTAGGCAGTTCAAAAATCGTATAAACAAAGTGTCTTCAAGCTCCTTATAGCAGCTGCGGCGCGCTGGTGTTTAGGCTTCTGCCGCTTTGGTATCGGTCTAGTATTTGGAGATAGGCAACGGAAAGCCAACAAGCGAGTATGAGTGTATTGAAAAACAGTACTGTAGTACGCGAAGGGGTGATAACGCAACCTATGTGTAGTTCGCCAAACGCAGGACTACCGAATCCTACGTCAATATTGGGTAGTACACAAGTTTTCTTGGCGACACTGAAGTAATCTACTTTGATGAAGCGGACAACTGCCACGTACTACAGTACTTAGTTTTTTCAGGAGACCCATATTCGCTTGTTGACTAGTTGCACGAAATAACATTGTATACGGTTGGTTATTGTCACAGAGACGGAAAGCAAACATCATATTCTACACGCGTTGAGTTTACGCACCTTTTGCATAGTAAGTTTAAGTTGGTAGCATGGTGAGTGAGCATGTGCTTCCTTGAGTGTGGAGACGCCTATGTGGTGGGAGATACTTGTCAGTCTCATCGAAGCCGACTATCATCCAGAGATGCCGTGAAACGTTATATATCAAAACTAAAATCCCATGATCTGGGTTGTCGGGTCATATCTCAGATCGGGCTCAATTTTTTTCCTGGAGAGTACCTATGGGGGCATAAGGCTTTGTAAAATTTCAGGATCCTAGGTCGACCGGAGTGGTCTGGAGATACGCTCATTATTTGAAGGCTTAGCAAAAATGAGAATTTGTTTAGGCAACTTTTCCCTTAACTCACTACTGCTGTCATTGGGAAGCATTAGGCCCCATAATATACGAGTAGGTACGCAAAAATAACCGAAATAGCATTGCAGTGGACGGAGCTTGTGTAGTAAACATTTCTGCCCCTAGAGGCATACAGCACAACTCATTACCAGTTCAGTGACATCTGAGTAGTCGATCTGGCTTGTTTCGTTCCTCTGTAGTCATTATTTTTGCTAGAGCTGTTTCGTTCTTGTTTAAAAAGCTTCAGTGGGCAACGTGAGGCTGTGAAATTTTGCTTTCTAATTGGTAAAAATGCTGCTGAAACTGTTGTAATGTTGAAAATAGCTTACAAAGAAGATGGTATGTTAAAATCTCAGGTGTACGAGTGGTTTGCTCGATTTAAAAATGGCCACATGTCGATTGATGACAAACCTCGCTCTGGACGTCCATCAACTGCCCGAATCGACGAAAATGTTGAAAAAATTCGAGAGCTTGTGCTAATTGAAGGTTTTAAGACTATTGCGAAATAATGTTCGGCAAAAAAGACCAGATTTTTGGCAGTCAGGAGAATGGCTCTTCAACCACGTTTCTGGCTAAAAATTGCATGGTTTCGCTGCCTCACGTACCTTATTCGCCTGACCTGGCTCCGTGCAACTTTTTCTTATTTCCACGGATGAAAAAGGGGCATGACAGGATGCCGCTTTGGAGACTTTGAAGAGGTCAAGAAAAAAACCAGGGAGGAGGTGTCAGACATTTCAAAGAAAGACTTTAAAAAATGTTTCGAGCAGTGGAAGCACCGGTGGTACAGGTGTATTAGTTGTAGTGGACAGTATTTTGAACGAGATAAGGTTACTTTGTGACAAAGTTGAAAATAAATAGCTTTTAAAAAATAATTCCGGTTTTTTTTGAGTACCCCCTCGAATTCTTTCGGTAGATATCTCAGTGAAACCTGATTTTTTCTAAATTTCTCACTGGATTATTGGGCTGGCAATTCAAATGTCCTCCGAAACGAATAATAAACAAAATAAACTTTTACTTTCCACGCCTACTTGCGGGGAAGTATTGTAATCGCAAAACTTTCGAAAATGAGATATTATGTTTTTTAGATTTTATATGACATGAACATCACGTTTTCTATGCTCTGACCGCGCTACTGCGGTGTCACGTCTGTGCGAATTAGGTATCCAGATGCACTATCGGTAGGGCAGGAAAATAATGTCTATGGATTAATTGTATGAACTTGTTTGAATGACTTTTTTCTCAGAGGGTCTAGTTTCACCTCCTAAAGGAGATGGACCAGCCTAACTGCCCATATAAATGGAGTTTTGTCTCTCACTTCTAGATTGGTCGGATAGGCCTTTGTATAAAATTTTCTACTAGGTCGAACTGTTCGCAGAGAGGCGTTTAAAGTTCGGAAAAGATGTGAATGTTTGATTTTTTGGCAATATTTCCTTTTTTCTGTACTCATGGCATTGGAAAATATTAGGCCCCGCAACATGTGACTGCTCCTAAGTAAACTTGTCCAAATAATTCAAAAATTACCTTCAAATTGCAATCTGATGATACGTTCGGCAACTCGAATGCCTTCCGAAACAAAAATTCCGCAAAATAATTATTCTTTCGTAAAGTAAAAGGATGAGTTGAATTTTGTTTTTTAGCCTTTTTTCGATATGTTAACCCAAGATTTACCATTTTCATCGTGCTAGAGGAGGTATATTGACATTGTTAGAAATGCATCTCATTATAGAGTTTAGCTACCGTATAAATATACACGGTCCGGCAAAATGATCTCTCACATTTTAAGCTTTAATAAGAGCGCCAAGTGGCAACCATTGTTTTTGATACACATCCGAAGCTGATTTCTTAAAGTTTCCAACACTCGAGCAGTAACTTGAGGCGATATTCCTGTTTTCTTGGCATACCGCTGCTTTCATTTCGTCAATGGTTCGGAGGTAGTGTTGAAAAAGCGAAGCGCTTTCAGGTAGCCCCAAAGAAAAAAGCCGCATGGAGCAAGGTCGGGTGAACGTGCAGACCACCAAGTAACGAGATTACACGTCCTGGAAACTTGCCTTAAAACGGCCTTTGTCCTTCTTACCGTATGAACCGTAGCTCCATCCTGCTGAAACCACACATCTGGATGTCCAAGTTGTCTAAGTTGTGGTTCCAAAAAATTGCTTACAATGTCGTCATATGGATAGGTAGTTTCGGAGACCGTCACCCCTCCCTCTTGAAAAAAATAGGAACCCCAAACGCAAAAATATCCAACAACACACCAAACGGCAACATGTGCGAGAATTCTGCTTGTTCACGGGCCCAGATAAATGGAAATGAGTTTCGTCACTCATAAAAAAACATTTTGCAGTATGTTGCAACATGTTCTGCGATTTTCCTAGTCCCGTTCACTAAGTTCTTGCACGATCATCATTTTGTATGGTTGGAACCGATCGGCGTGTAAAATTCTTCTCACAGAACGATCTGACAAACGCAAAGCAGAGGCATACTTATCAGCTGAACGGCTAGGTGATCGTTCAACTGCTTCTCTTACAGATGCAACATTTTCAGGTTCTGAATGCACCAGTTGATTTTCTTTTCAAAGCTGAATCTGTAGCTCTAAAATTTGAAACCCACAACAGTATTGTTTTACGATCTCGAAGTGGAGCATGTCTAGGAAAAGTTCTTTGAGTGGTAATTACATATACGATCCAATTCATGACGGCAACTGAAATGGCAAGGCGCGACCTATCAACCGACTACGCTAAGATCCTCCTCTCTTCAGTAATTCGGGTACAGTGGCGGTGCAAAAAGTGGGAGATTATTTTGCGAGACCCTATTATGAACACATCGCTTAACGTTCATTGACCAAAGCAGCTTTTAAGGAATATTCGCAAAAAAAAAAATAGTTCGGTATACACTGTGACCAAGGTGAGCAGTTGAGCACTACATTCTCAAAAACGGTAGAACCACAATGTTGGTTAAATTGGGAAAATCTTGCGTAATATCTTCCATGCGTTGTTTAGAAAATTTGGCTTTATTCTTATGTGAGTTAATTGTGAAAAGCTAAAATTTTTCAAATTTTCGTAGTTATTTAAAGAACCCAAAATCAGAACTGTGCGATAAGACTGCGCCTTTTTCCCTAGGGTAACGAGATTGTGAAGCAATCTACATGAAAATGCTTTTCTCAGTTGCCTGAGTAGCAGCTTCAATGTAAAATAAAAAAATACACCTCCGTTAGCATGTTGAAAGTGGTTAGGCAAACATGTCAAAAATTTGCACTAAGTCCAACCCATAAAAAGCGATGGGCTGATTCTTTCCTTTTACGAAAAAAGTTTATATTGTGGATTTTTTCTTTCGGAAGGCAATTATCAGGCTAAGAAAACAATGGGAAAATTTGGAAAAAAAATAATTCTTAATGAAATATCTGCCGAACGAGTTATCAGATCGCAATTTGAATTCTTCGGACAATTTTACTAGTCACATATTGCGGACCCTAATGCTTTCCAATGACATAAGTAACGAGAAAATGAAAATATTGCCAAAAAGGTTAAAATTCACATTTTATCAGATATAAGGGCCATGGCCTGCCCTCCAGTATCATGAAAATACCTTTTTTTGGACCATTGGATCCAAAGGCCTATCTGACCAATTTAGAGACCCGAGTACAAAATTCCATTTATATAGGTGGTTAGGCTGGGACATTTTTACAAAAAAAATAATAATAAATTTGTGCAATTTTTGTTTCGGATGGCATTGTCGTCCCAATAAATCAGTAAAAAATATAGAAATAATCAATTTTGACTGAAATAGCTGTCGAACGAGTAATCATATCACAATTTGGAAGTCATTTTTGACTTTCTTAGACAAGCTTACTTCGGAATAGTCCTATATTATGGGGCCCACATGAGTAGCTAGAAAATGGAAAAGTTGCAAACGCTAAAATTCACATTTTTGTCGAACCTCCAAGCTCGTCTCCAGACCGAACCGCTCGACCTAGTACGCTCAAACTTTATTTTTTAATTTTTAATTTTAGTCATGAACATGAATAAGTTTGCAGTACCGTTGTGTCTAGACGTAACCTGTTACGTTATTCGAATGTTCAGATACGTATACGTATCACAGGTAGATTAAATAAACAATGGCAATAATTCTAGAGGTAGTAGGTTCAAAAATAACACAAAAAGCTCGTGTAAACATAGATCAATAACGACAAACAAAAACAAATATATTTTCTACTTTTTTGAAACAACTACTCGTATATCACATTTTTGAGGTAAGATTTTAAATTTGACATAGATTAAGAAGTTTTTGTAAGACCATTCCTTTTAAAAAGAAATTGAATATATATAGATATAACAAAAAATAGAAAAATAATGGGAAAAGTGTATTCGAGCAGAAAATAGGATAGGTAACCCGAGCAATACGTATTTCAGTTTGTTGGCTTCATCAGGCCCGAAATGAATAAACATATGCAACGGCAAAAGTAGATACACATGCCCATACATCCGGATAAGGGTGTTACCTGAGGAAACAAAGATGGAGAGTAAATGAAATGACACACGAAGTCCCCAACAAGTTAGTGCCAACCTACACATTGTAGTATAAAATGGCTAGAAGACCTCAAACTTTCAAGGCGACATCTAACCACAACCACGCGGCCGGTTATAGCCACTTGCTGTGGTACTCCAAGCCCAAACGATCTACAAAGAAAAATGATCATGAGGAGAGAGGTATATAACAAAAAATAATGCATTCATTTTGGGCCTGATGAAGCCAACAAGCAGAAATACGCATTGCTTGGGTTACCTATCCTATTTTCTGCTCGAATCCACTTGCCTTCTTTTTCCGGATTTTGCCCATTATTTTCCTATTTTTTTGTTATATACCTTTCTCCGTATGATCATTTTCTCTTTGTTGATCCTTTGGACTTGAAGTACCACAACAAGTGGCTATAATCGGCCGCGTGGTTGTGATTAGATGTCGTCTTGAAAATTTGAGGTATTCTAGCCATTTTATACTACAATGTGTAGGTTGGCTGTTGTTGGGGACTTCGTGTGTCATTTTTTCCCTCTCCATCTTCGTTTCGTCAGGTTACACCCGTATCCGGAAGTCTGTGCATGTGTCTCTACTTTTGTGGTTGCATATATGCATTCATTTCGGGCCTGATGAAGCCAACAAGCAGAAATACGTATTGGTCGGGTTACCTATCCTATTTTCTTCTCTTTTTGCAGATTTTGCTTATTGTTTTCCTATTTTTTGTTATGTACCTTTCTCCGCATGATCATTTTCTCTCTCTCTCTCTCTATATATATATACAGGGTGACTTCGAAGTTGAGTCATTTATTTTATCAGTGAGTAGATCTGATCAAAAGAAATGTTTTTTCCTTTAACATTTTGGTGGTAAAATTAAAGTAACAAAGTTATAGCCCTTTAGAAGTTTGAGTACCGCCCTGTCTCAATAATAATATTATGTGCTCGTGTTTGGCAACAACGGATATAATCCGCCTTATCGGTTCATCGCATCGGAAACAAAAAAGCGAAAGAATTTGAAACGCTGATCACGATGTTTTTATTCAGTCAATGTGTCAGTCGGTAACGCGTGAGTGAATAGTGGTGTTTGCTGCGTGGCTCAAACGAAATAAAAAATGGCACATGTTCATGCGGATCGGTTTCCCAATCGAGTGCAACCAATCCCTCGTGCCTTTGTTAATGTAATACAACGGGCTCGTGAATCAGGTGACTTAAGACCTCACAGGGGAGGGCATGCCGGTGCTCCAAGACCTCACCATCAAATACAGGTCCGCACTGAAATACTTGTCGGTAGGATACTTTATAAAACAAGGTAATTTTTTTTTATTTTTTTTTTATGTTTACACACATATTTTGGTTTATCTTCCTTCTACAATCATTATCTGAAATTTAATGACTCAACTTCAAAGTCACCCTGTATATATATAATTAAATGGTAATCAGTAGAAAAAATGAGACAAATGACAAATTTGAAGATATAGTGGGGGTACTGAATAACCCCACCTCACCTCAGCGTTATTTGAAAAATATTCATGTTTTGTCAATTTTTCATTACCCTGTATTTTAGTGATAGACCATTTTATGTCCTGCAATGGATCAAAAAAGTATTAGCACACCCAATTTTGAATAGATGAATTTTCTGATACCACATTTATTTAGAAACCAACATCGAACTAATAATGTTTGATGGAAATAGATTGATCGAATTCAGGTCCTGCAATTACTGCAAATATTTAAAGGACTGGCTTAGAAGATTGTGTAGGAACATTGAAAAGCTATTGCGCAAAATGTCAACATACTTATCTGCATTCGTAATGCCTGCGATGAAGCTTAGCATTCCAACACCATTGCACGGCATGAAGTTCCAGACTAAAACGTTCCCGCCATCATGTTTCACAGTTGGGCAGTCATGTCTCATTTTCAAATTACTTGTTAGGTTTTCTCCATACATATTTGCGATTATCAGTACCGAAATCTTGATCTTACTTTAGACTACGAGGTTTTGGTTCTGATGACATATGTTTGTACTTAATTTGAAATCAGACATGTCAGCCCAACAGTTAAACATGATAGCGGGAACTTCTTAGTCTGGGGCTGCATATCGTGAAATGGTGTTGGAAAGCAAAGTTCATCGATAACATTATGAATGCAGACAAGTTGTTGACATTATGCGCAATAACTGGAACAGGATTACTGAAAAAATGGCGATCTTTCAACAGAATAACGATCCTAAGCACACCGATACTAAAACAAAGGAATGGTTACTTTACAACGTTCCTTCACAACTCAAAACTTCACCGCAATCTTTTGTGACACTTGCTAGACCTGAAGACCCGAAAAAGTAAATTTGAATTTGAAGGGGACTAAATTGGACCAGAAATGACTCAGTAGTAATTTTTTCACCTGTTTTTATATTTAGTGTGCCAATATCTTTTTGACCCTTAAATTTTATAATTCCAATTGGTATTCTTAAATTATTTTTCATTAGTCTAATCATAATAGCAAATTTCCTCGAAATAATTGTACAGTTTGGTTTCATTGATGCAAGTTATTCAAGGGGGTATTTAAATCATGGACCCATAAAATGGGTACATTAATTTTTGTAGGAAAACTTTTTATTCAACAACAAAGAATGGGAAAATGTGTTTTCTGGGCTTCAATCTAAAGTGTTGGTAGAAATAAAAATCTCTTCAAACAAGATTTTTAGGTATTTATGAGGAATACAAAATGAGATCACACCTAAAAATATCCAACCAAAAAAGGGAGGGTTTTGGCAGTTGTTGGTAATGCGATGATAGTGACAAGCAGATACTTGAAATTTCTCACATCTGTAGGCTTTATACTTCTCAACAAAATTGGAGTGGATTGCTCAAGTAGTTTTTGCAAATTTTTCATTGTTCTCCGGCCTTCACTACTAGGTTATTGAAAAATATATAAGGTTCGTTCAAAGGGCACTTTATATCAAAATATAGGACTTTACCTTGCCTATATAAATCGCTAAAAAATTCAAAACATGAGTGCTATTTTTTTTATTCTTATAGTATCTTGCATAGTTTTCAAGATTATACCAATTGTTTATAACAGATGTGATGTACCGTCAACGTTTGCTTGGCATTTGTCAGTGTGAATATAGTGGTATAAAGATCCAGCAGACCAACAGACGTCGTTGTGTAGTGGGAAGGATAGACGGTTGCAGAACCGAACAATTTGCATCAATAAAACCAAACAATTTTCGCAAACCTTACGAATTTTCGTCTAATATGATTAGGCTAAATTTGCTCAATCTATTGCCATCAAAATTGACTGTTTGTGTGTTAGTTGTCTAGTATCCATGAATTAATCTCTTGTTATTGAGATTTAAGGAAGAAACAGGGTGTTTCAATTTTTTTTTACCCACTGTATGTCTAAAGAACTTTGTATGTAATTTTTTGAAGTGCTTACTGCTACAAAAAGAGTTCCATTGTATTTTGAATAGCCATTGTCATGCGTTAACTTATGAAAGACGCTTCGTGGCACATGGGATCTCGGACTATAATGATCTTGTCGAACTTATGAGTCTCACGCATCTTTCCTGTGAAGACTGGTATAGACACACATTCTAGTCGTACTTCTTGCTTTCACAGTGTCAAAGCGTCATGTGTGGTACCAAATCATCACTTTTCAACCATAGGCTGATTTTTGCGCATGTACCAACTTGCTAGAGAAAAAGACCGAATATCTGAATTCTGGACGACCACAAGACGTTGGATACCACAAACACTTGCTTACAAATAAAATGTACGAGCAGGATAGGTGCCGATGCCAGCCTTTAGTGGCACAAAATCTTATATCGACGATAATTGGCAGAGCACAAATTTAGAATAATGTACAAGGTGAAAAATTGCAAAGATTGGTCTACAGACGCAAAGCATTTTTGATCTCGGATTTCGAGCTTTGTAGACTAAAAACTTGTTTTTTGCATTTTAGGCAAAAATCGGGGGCCATTCCTAAGGTATACAATTTTTCAGCAAAGAAATCCAAATTATTGGTGCCAATGAACAACTTCGCAGATTTTACAAAGCTGGAGTATATTAACTTCAAGGCAGCCATGTGGTATCAAGTATTATTCCTTGTTAAAACAAAGTATGTCTATAACATCCTTAAGTTTTTAATACAAACGGTGCCAGCCTACTTGATTCAGCCTTTAATAAGTTTAACAGGACGAAAACTGAGGTAAAGCATGCTATATGGTTATTAAGCCTATACCGAGTATCCGAGAATACATGGTCAATCTCACGAATACATGTATGTCTATAGACCACAAAAAAATAAGATCTTAAGTTGTCATGGAAAAGAGTGTGCTATGAAAATATAATAATCTCAAATAATTTTTGAACGACATAAGATATTAAGAAACTAAAAGAACTGAAGCCCTACGTGATGATGTCCATATAAAGCAGTCAACTCATTTAGATCATCAGGTGCGTGTTCGCCCTAACGCAATGTTGCTAATTTTGTTCACATCTTCTACAATAATGGTTCAAAAATATATTCCTGGAAATTATAATCATTTAATTCCATGCTACCCAATGGCAACACGCCTGAATTATCTACTTGTCAGCGGCCATATTTTGAAGGTGCGCCCTGGTTGTCAGATTGCTCTACATATAAACATGAGATTGCTATACTTTTATATATAGAAATTTGGTGGGATATGAGAGATCTTATAACAGCATGAATTATTAACATTTTAACAGAATTTATCCAGACCTACTCCAATGAGTACGTGTACACGTCATACGTATCAGCAACATCAAAAATTCCAAAACAGAAATTTCCAAAAACCAAGTGTGATCCCAGAGTAATCATTTAATTTACAAGATCAACCAGTGGCAGAATTTCCAAACGATGAAAATTATTATGAAAAGCAATATCCTCAGGAAAATAATTCCGAAGATTGTTTAGGCTAGGAAGCCTCGGAACCAATGACTCCAGCGACAAACCGACTTCAATTGAAATAATGAGTCTAATTGATAATTTTAGCAAGTTAGCATACATAACATTTCCAGAGTATAATCTCAAAGTACTTATCGACACGGGAGGTACGAAATCTTTCATACATCCTGAAATTTCGAAAAAATTATTCCCAAAATATATCAGGAAGGATCCATTTCAAATAACTTCAGCACATGGTTCATCTATCGAAAAATATAACCTGAAAATACCTTGTCCAAAAATTTTTAAAATTCCGAATATTCTTATGAAATTTCACTTATTCAGATTCCACGAACATTTTCAATGCCTATCAGGACTAGATAATCTAAAAGATGTATTGAACGCCAACATTGATTTAAGTAATGATATTTTGATTACACCCACAGCAGACATACCCTTACAGTATCACCAAGTCACTAAGAATACAACTAACGTTATTACTTTCCCACCTAGAACAGAGCAGATAATCAAGATTAACGTAAAAAATGTAAAAAACGGCAATGCTATTATTCCATACAGAAAACTGTCAAGTTTATCCCAGAATGTCTCATTGTAGTGAAAAATTATGTAACAATTTGCACAATTTTGCATTCATCCGAAGAATTCATCTCTCTCGACATATCTCGACCAATTGATGTAGAAAATTTTGAAGACTACGAATTTTCAAAAAATTCTGATCCACCAAATATTAATTTCCTTGAACTTTCAAAAATATAAATTCGATATTTCCAAAATTAGGACAGCGCACATGAAATCTGAAGAAAAAGAAGCAATTACTAAGTTGATAAGTGAATATTCAGACATCTTCCATATGGATGGAAATTATTTGACTTTTAATAGCAAAATAAAGCATCACAAAAGTACAAAAGCAAATTCAATCAATGCTTGATCAAAAAATTATTAGAGAAAGTTTTTCAGCATGCTCATCGCCGATCTGGATTATACCAAAAAAATTAGATGCTTCTGATCAAAAAAAGTGGAGAATGGTCATAGCCTATAGGAAGTTGTACGAAAAAACCTTAGGAGATCGTTACCCTCTTCTGAACATAACAGATTTATTAGATAAATTAGGGCGATGCAAATATTTTTCAACACTAGACTTAGCTTCAGGTTTCCACCAGACAGAAATGGCGGAAGAAGGTATTAGAGAAACTGCTTCTAGCACAGAGAACGGACATTACGACGAATGCCGTTTGGCTTAAAAAACGCACCGGCAACTTTCCAGCGCGTAATGGACAATATATACTAAGTGACATATAAATCCCACCACCCAGTTTAAATGGTTTTATTTTAATAAAATTTTGTATAAGTACTTAATGAAGCATAATAAGTAAATGATAAAAATTTCAAAATGATTGCACTGCTTTAAAGCCCTTTGACCTTTAATAATGTGTGGATGCACCCTGATGTGCTACGCATTCTCCAACGCGCCTAGGCATGCTTCTGATTAGGTGGTCAATGTCCTCCTGTGGTATCTCATTCCAGGCAACCACCAACTCCTCTCGAAGTGCTTCTAGAGTCTGAGGAGGACGTTGCAAATTGAGCAATCTCCTACCCATCATATCCCACACGTGCTCAATTGGGGATAAGTCGGGAGATCTTGGTGGCCATGGTAACAATGTGACATCATTATGTTGAAAGAGGTCTATTGTGACTCTTGCAACATGTGGTCGGGCATTATCTTGTTGGAAAGTTGGATCTGCCAGGGTGTCAAGACAGGGTAAAAGATGGGGTTCTAGAACTTCGTGGATATAACGCTGCGCGTTCATGTTACCTCTGATGAAGATTAAAGGTGACCTGGAACCATAAGCTATAGCACCCCAAAACATAACTCCAACAGTGTGATGAACATGTCTTTCAACAAAAAACTGTGGATTCCTCCTTTCACCACGTCGCCTTCTAACCCTGGCACGACCATCGTGCATACCTAAACAAAATCGAGACTCGTCACTAAAGACAATACTGTTCCATTCCTGATCCCAGAGTGACCGTTGTCTGCACCACTCAAGGCGATTACGTCGGGGTTCTCGAGTTAAAGGGAGGTCCCAGTGTGGCCGGTATGAAAACAAGCCAAAACTTCTCATTCGTCGGTAAACACTTCGCATGCCAATAGTTCTTCCGTGTTCTGTAAACCATTCATTTGCAATGGACATGGTAGTGGAGAAACGGTGCTTTAAGGCCAATAATCTTAGGCGGCGATCTCCACGGTCTGTTGTTCTACGGCGGCGTCCAGTGCCCCTTGCTCTTTGCGTACGGCCTTCTCGAAGCCATGCACAACACCTAACCACAGTGTCTAGACTTCTTTGCACTCTAAAGGTACAGATAGACATGCTCAAAACTAGCACAAAAGCATGCTACTAATGAGCAATTGCTACCTACTCGCACGTGTGTCTAAGCATTTGCTAGTATTCAGCATGCTCAAAACTAGCATGCTGACAAATCGATCGACGTTCGATTTTTGAACGTGCTACTTGAGATGTGGATGGAGGGGGAATCCCCTTGAGCAAGAGTGGACGCCTTTGCTAATAACGAGCATGCTAGTGTTCCGTCGCAAGTGTGCATGTGTGTTGCGACATCGAGCCAAAATGTCTCGCTGGGGAGATGAAAAGACGTTTAAATTTGTAAATCTTTACCGGAGCCATGAATGCCTTTGGAATCCAAAGCTACCGAATTACAAAAACAATATTTCAAGAAATAATGCGTATAAAGATTTGATAATAAACATGAATGATCCTACTCTAACTGTTAAAATTATAAAAATCCAAAATTAAAAATTTGAGGTATGTTTACCACTCAGAAGTGAAAAAAATTAACAGTTCGAAGCGATCCGGATCTGGTGCCGCAACAGTATATAGTCCATCCCTGCCATGGTTTAAAGAAATGCACTCTTTCCTTGGAGACACAGGTGATTACCGGGAAACTATTGAGACAGCAGTGGTAAGTTTTTATACTTTTATTATTATATCGCAGAGTTTTGTATAGAACATAATATATACTATAAGTACAGGTTGTTTATATCATATGGTCTTGCCATGGTACCGCTTCTGTAGTTTCAAAAAGTTGTGTATAAGCGTTTCTTATTGCTTCTGCCTTTCGAGAGACATGGTTACTATGACGCGCAGGTGGTAGGCTTCCCATAGCTGTACGCAGTTGTGTCCTCCATGCTCCTGGTACAACAACACGTTGTTGTACATCTTCAAAATCGACGCATCTGTGAGTGATGTACATATCGGATGTTTTTCGCAGCCAATTATGTAACGAGCAAGCAGCCAATACAATACTATCAACATTTTTTGGTCTCATATCTATAGTGTTCAGAAGAACTCGAAATCTTGTGACTAAAATACCAAACGCATTTTCTACAATTCCTCCAGCCCTCGACAAACGGTAGTTAAACACTTGTTCTTTATGCGTTGGTGTTCGTGGGTAGGGCTTCATTAGATAAGTCTTTAAAGGAAAAGCCGTGTCTGCCACAATTATCGATCGCTCTGGTAAATTAAGAGTATTATTTTCTAAAGCTTGTGCCAACTTTGATCGTTGAAAAACACCGCCGTCAGAAGCTCTCCCATTAGTTCCAACATTTACATATGAAAAACAGTAATTATCGTCAACTAATGCGAAAAGTATAGTGCTGTGGGCACCCTTATAATTGTAATAATCGGAAGTATCATCAAGAGCACGTATATTTACCTATGTGTTTGCCGTCCAGCGCCCCAATACATCCTGGAAAGTTCCATTTAGTTTGAAATCCATGCTCAATACGCTTCCATTCTTCATGGCACGGAATCTGTAAAAAAGAAAACAAAATCTCTATATCCAATAGTATACAGAAGAATTATTATTATCTAATATTTATTATTATTATTATTAATCTTTTTTACAGGACACAGATGAGTCATCGCAGGATTCTCGACCAACTAGTGCTAATTCGAACTCTAACCCCTTGTCACCGCCATCAGTCAGCACCGTAATGTCGCCACCCTCGACTACTGATATTGCGGAAGAAGGAACACCATCCCGTTCATCTAAGGACACACCAGCACGGCGTAAAAGAAGGAGCATACAAGAAGAGCCGATCACTTCTGCTCTAAATCGTTTAGAAAATATAACTTCGTCTATAAACAGACAAGCAGAATATGATGAATTTCATTTTTTTGGTTTGAATATTGCTGCCCAATTGCGAGCCCTACCATTAGATGATGCACTAAACGTGCAAACTGAGATTCAGACAATTAAAACTGCGGCTAGACGTCGACATCTGTACCCAAACTTGTCTACATACTCCACTTCACCCATACAAATAATAAATTCCACACCTACTTTTACAAATATTCAAACTAACAACAGCCAAACCGAAGCAGAAGACGCTTTAAGCAGAGCATGGAGATTTTCTTAAAGTATGTACTTACCAGATAATATGTTAACACAAATAAATGTTTCATTTGAAATAATATCAGTGTTCTACTTACCCGCATATAAGCCTTCAAAGCCCTGTATATTGCATCACAAACTTCTGGTATAAATTGAGCTATGGTAGATCTCGCAACCCTGTGAAGTGCTTCTAATGTGTACATGGAATCTCCAGCTGCAAGGTATCTCAGTGTAACTTCCAATTTGATTTTAGCAGGAATAGCATTTCGCATATGTGTATCTTGTTTTTGTATAGCGTTTTCAATTTTAGAGAGTAACTCGTCAAACTGATGCGGAAGCATACTTAAATGATTTTGATAACCCTCACTATCTTCTGCTCGCATTTCGACCAACAAACGAGTACTGGCTCCAAGATTTTCTCTTCTATTTATCCAATCACGGACCCAAATCGCCCTATTCCTTCTTTTTTTCTTTTTTGTTAAAAGTATATTGCGTATGCATTGCACTGCAAGTAATATGATGGTTTCGTTCACTTGTGTGCGGATAGCCACGTCGTGTTCCATGTTTTCCACCACACTACACTGACAGATGCTAGCAAATGGCACGTGTAGGTAGAGTGTTTGTTTGAAGCATGCTTCTGCAGGAGCATGCCTGAAACGAGCATGCTTATTTCAAACACATGTATACAGTTAAAAGAGCATTCTCGTTTGAAGCATGCTCATAGGCATGCTTTTTTATAGCATGTCTATCTGTACCTTAACTGCAGTTGCCCGAAAAGAAAGTCCAGCTTCCCGAAGTCCCACTATACGGCCCCTATCAAACTCACTAAGTTGACGAAATCGTACAGGTCTCCGTACTCTAGGCATCGTAACCGATCGTAAAGGATGTCAAGAACCAAAATCCGCCAACGTTGATTCTTTACTGCGGCTGAAATATTCATTTTTAGAGCGTTAGTGAATTAAAAAAAAGCAGTATAAAAATCCAACTGATAAGGCTGAAAATTTTTTCACTTGTTATTTACAGTAAGTTAAATACATTCACCAACTTTTATTAAAATAAAACCATTTAAACTGGGTGTTCGGATTTATATGTCACTAAGTATGTTAAGAGGAATTCAAAATGAAAAATGTTTAGTGTATTTAGACGACATCATAATATTCAGTACAAGCTTGCAAGAACATATATCTAGACTTAGGGAAGTTTTCGGACGATTGCGTCAATCGAATTTTAAAACACAATTAGATAAATCGGAATTTCTTAGAAGTTTCATATTTAGGGCATGTTGTAGCAACGGAAAAATTAGAGCAATCGCAGAATTTAAGATACCAAAAACTAAGACGCAGATCAAAGGTTTTCTTGGACTGTTAGGTTATTACCGAAACTATAAAAGATTTTGCGAAGATTACGAAGCCAATGACTATCAAATTAAAAGAGGTTGCAATTATTAATCCCACAGATCCAGATTATGTAAAACGTTTTGAATTTTGTAAAACTTCATTGACAAATGAATTCTTCAATATTCAGATTTTTCTAAACCATTTTTAATTACCACAGATGCTAGCAATTATGCAATCGGCGCAATTTTATCACAAGGAAAATTAGGTTCAGACTTGCCAATAGCATAAGACTCAAGAACTTAGCAAGTGATTCAGAAACAAAGTACACAACCACAGAAAAAGAACTATTAGCGATGGTATATGCAGCTAAGTATTTTAGACCCTATATTGCTGGACGCAAATTCACCATTGTAACCGATCATAAAAGCCTCCGATGGTTATTTTCAGTCAAAGACGCAAGTTCAAAATTACTAAGATGGCGCTTAAAACTAGAAGAACACGACTTTGGCATCGTATATAGGAAAGGTAAAGCTAACGCAAATGCGGACTTTTTGTCTAGAATAGAAGTAAATGAAACAGGAGCACCAACTCCACTTGCACAATACATGAAAGAGTTTAGCAAAAATTTTGAAAATCAACCAGCTCCATCGAATATTTCAAATATTCCCAATCAAACCGATAATCATTCGATAGCACCTCAACCCAATGATCTAGATAAAATTGATGAAAGCGATAATATTTCATGAGATCTCAATCAGCGATCCAGCAGTAAATTATGGAAAAAATCAAATTATTATTTCTGAAGTAAATTTCGAACCAGTTGATCCAGTAATTATTAAGTTACATACGAACAAGCAGCGAATTTCTGTTCAACTATCAAAAAATAATTTTGACGCAAATACTCTTAAACTTGTGAAAGAATTAATTATAGGCCAAATATTGTCTATATTTTGAAGATCCAGTTTACGAAAAGTTCAGCGCAGTTATTCAAACATATTTTAAAAATTCTCAGATCAATCTAATACGATGTACAAAAAAGTTGATAGAGGTCACAGACCAAAATGAGATTGTTGAGATAAATAGAAATTACCATGAAGGTAAAATAAATCATCGAGGAATCGA
Source organism: Acanthoscelides obtectus (assembly GCA_963669975.1). Taxonomy (NCBI): domain Eukaryota; kingdom Metazoa; phylum Arthropoda; class Insecta; order Coleoptera; family Chrysomelidae; genus Acanthoscelides; species Acanthoscelides obtectus. The sequence continues at coordinate 55,760,725 of CAVLJG010000006.1, read as the reverse complement.
TGAAACCAATAAAAGAATAAGACAAATATATTATTGGCCAAATTTAAGAAATTTGATACAAACTTATATTAACGAATGCGAAATCTATCAATTAACAAAATATAACAGACACCCACTAAAACTTCAATATAATGTTACCCTAACTCCCACTAGGCCATTTCAAATTTTATACGTAGACACCATTTCTTTGGAAAACGTAAAATTTTTGACGATGACCGATTCATTTTCAAAGTAAAAAATGAAACTAGTATATAGGAATTTGAATGAAAAGTTATTAAAAAATAAGGAAAAGGTTATAAATAAAGCGAATGAGAAACGCGAAGTATTGCCTGCTATTCCTACCAAGGTATATGTTAAGATTACGCAAAAGCAACAGAAAACTAAAAATAAGTACAGGGTTATTACAAAAGAATCATCGGGTTTTAAAAATATATATTTCTGAAGGTATTACAGATATAACAGTAAGTGACATGTCAATGGAAAGGTAAAATATTCAAGATTTTAAGCATCTTATTACAAATATTCGATGTGGGCTCCTTGCGTCACACGACATATGTCCAAACGATAGTCCAGTTCGGCCCATACACGCTGCAATGTGTCTCGATCGATATTGTTAATAACAGTAGTAATGCGTTCCCGGAGTTGACCCAATGTTGTTGGCACAGGTGGTATGTAAACCATATCTTTAATGTAACCCCAAAGGTAAAAATCGCATGGTGTAAGGTCGGGAGACCTGGGAGGCCACGCGAACAATACCAAATCTTGTGCAGTACCTCGGCCAATCCAACGGTGAGGCAGTGCCTCGTTTAAATACCGTCGCACCTCATGATGCCAGTGAGGCGTAGCTCCATCTTGTTGGAATATGAAGTTGTTAGAATCTTCTGTTAGTTGCGGAAATAACCACAAATGCAACATATCTAGGTAGGATGAACCGTTCACAGTGTTTTCATGAAAGATAAAAGGCCCGTACACTTTATTTTTAGATATTGCACAGAAGACATTCAATTTTGGAGAATCCCTTTCATGTTGCACAATGATATGAGGATTTTCCGTGCCCCATATCCGAATGTTATGACGGTTCACCCTTCCACTTAAATGAAATGTCGCTTCGTCGCTGAATACCAGACAGTTAGCAAATTCGTCGTCTTCCATTGCGTCCTGCATGTTAGAAGAAAAATCAAGTCGCTTTACGTGGTCGTCAGGTCGTAAGCTTTGTAGCATCTGTAGACGGTACGGTTTGAATCACAATCGTTTCCGCAAAATTTTTCATACGGTTGGCTGGGCAATACCAAGTTCACTAGTGGACTGTCGCGGAGAACGCGTGAAACTGTGACTAACTGCGTCCACCATTTCGTCAAGAACTCGTGGTCTTCCGGTACTTTTACGTTTAGTAATTAAAATTGTCGATACCATCGTAGAATGCTTTGATGACTTTAAGAAAGAAAAAACAGTTAGTGTAGATGAGAAATTAAAAAAGGCTGAGATAGATCCTACGCTAATACTACCAAAAATATTCATTTATCTAATATCAAGAGACCTAAGAAGAAAACATATCAATTCAAATTTACTAATATTTCAGATTCTTCCTCTAATTCAAACATGGAATAAGGAATATAACCAGTAATTTAGGAATTTTGTCGATAAGCTTAGGAACAGCTAGGTTGCAAAAGACGAAACAAACTTTTGTGCACTATTATGATTTATCCCCTTTAAACAAAAAATCTGAAGACTTGAATCTTCAACACAGTAATCTAAGATATAGCTATAGAAATTATTAAGGAGTTTGATAATTACGTTAAGGTAGTATCTTATATAAAGAGTTTGATTCAAGGGAAAATCGAATACATTAAATTTCATTCACAAAAATCTCGTACTAAGAGAGGACTTTTTATGGTATAGATTATGTAGTAAAAGTAATAGCAGTAAATTTAGACTCTGATGATGGGGAACGTATCAATACAATTTTAGCACATTTACAAGAAAATGAGCATCATATACAAAGTCACCTGAAAATGCAATATTCAGTAAACAACGAACTTGTCGCAAGGTTCAATGGGACTATTCAAGATATGCAGCATAATGAAGTGGTACTTAGAAACAATAATTTACAATTAAAACATATTTTGTTGAACCAGACAACACATCAAGATATACTTTCAGCAAAGGACATCAACCAATTAATTATCCTCTATAACGCAATATTGAATATTTTACAAGATATTGAAAGTTGAAGTTTACGGTATAAAAAAACCCAAGAGAGAAAAACACTGCTTAAAAATCTACTCTCTACTCGATAGAACTACTCATTTAAAACACTTAAACCTTGAAAAACAATCCATGTACATTCTCTTTCACAAGAAAAGTAAAGCAAATGCAAAAGGATAAACATGTACTAAAGTGAGATATCCTCAGAAAGTTATCGCTTGATCTAACATAAGTTATGGCAGCTCAAAATTCAAAATCATGATCAATGTAATGTAGTAAGCCCAAATGAAGAGGACATGTAAGCACGGTCCTATATTGAATACGTAAAATGCCAAACAAAGTCAAGAACACACTAAGAATTTCAGTCAGCAATAATCAAAATATCAATATCTATAAAGTACCCAATTAAAATGACATTTTACCAGTTCACATCAGGATTTTTTTGTCAAAGGGAAGGGGTGGCTTCAAAGAAAGTTGGCTGGGAAACAGCTACAAGGTAGCTACAAAACAAAGCTGGCGGAATGTGAATGGTGCTTCTACTGCTTCTCAGCAAAGCCTTTCCACTAAATGGAAGCAGGTATTGACCAAACTTCTTCAGGACATGCATTAGTGGACGCAGTCCGATGGTATACAAGAAAGAATTTACCACTGGAGGTTAAAATCCCATTAGAAAATGGACGGGTAGTACCCAAACCAACACAACTAAACGTAAAGTACAAAATAAACTGGTGTTTGGGGCGTTAAGATCCGAAAATCTGGAAGTTAACGAAAAAATGCCCACACCACAATCTCCGCAGGAAAGTAAATGACGCAGAACACCTAACCCCCTAAAAGAAGGTTAACTGAGTGGCCTTGAAGAAGGTATGCTCGACAAAAAATCAAAAGTAACGGAGAAAAGCCGGTGAAGAAGGTATCTTGATAGGTAATGAAATATTCATATATGGCTTGTACGTGTAGAAATCACAAGGTGTCGCGCTGGTTTCAAATGGACAAAACTAACTTTCTCTACGAGCAAAATAAAATTAATGTCCGAAAGATTTCAACACAATACTGAGTCGCTGAAAAAGAAAGATATAAAACGTGTGAAATTATACAATAAATAACCTATGAAATTTGCCAACAAAAATCATTAGGAAGTGTTTATTCTATGAATCGGTACTCTATAATCAATAAAGAGAAATTCAAATTACTGGTAAGTGATCAAAATAGTAAAAAAGGGGTTACGAGATTTTGGCACGTGACAACCTTATTACCAACATTACCTTTGAAGTACCCCACTCCCCGCTTCTTAATTTTCAATCGCCGATACATCCCTGAACATGAATCGAAAAAGCATAGGGTCACTCTCGCTCTAGAATGGTATATTTTCGTTTCATTCATACGAATTTTGCTGATGCTTAAATATAATTCCAGAAGTATTAATGACATGGAAGAAAGTTTTTATGAATTTTATACCTCTGCCTTCAACAGCCTATAATAATAACTACATCTGTTTTAACTTCGATAGTGAAAGCTTAAATCAAAATCTATTGTAGAAGGTTGCATACCACAGAAACAGTTTAGTAGACGCTCATTTTGAAGAAAATTCCGTCTCTTGTAAATACCATAAATACAGCATAATCCTGAACAAACTATTGTTCAAAAACGGTGCATTGCAGACAAAAAGCGTGAAATTTCTTTTGAAGAAATTTTTTCATCTGTCATGTCAAGTGTTTATGAATTTGACCCAGTGTTCGCATTTGATCGCGGTACGTCGTTTCCAATTGTAGGAGCAGGCGCACCATAAGAACTTTTCACATTCCGTGTGCTGTTTTGAATACTCATTCTTTTACATTTTTATGGGCGATCTTATTGTTAAGAAATGAATGTTCCATTCGCTTCTCTTACGTTAGTCATTTAATAGAATCACAGATATTGAATAGACTAGTTAGGGACGTTTCGTATGCTTCGGCAGCCTCTATCAAAGAGCGAATCAAAATGATGACAAATGAAGATACAGTGCTTTTCAAAAGAGACTCCCACTACTTATTTTTTGAGAGGGTCAAGTCAGAAAGCTGAAATTTAGGATAATGGAATTGATAAATGAATACTAAAATTATTCGTAAAAGTTGCAGTTGCAAATTTCAAAAAGGCGGGTGGGCGCCATTTTGCATCAAATTTTAAATGGAATGAGGTTTCGCACAATGTAACGTTTTACCGATCCGGCAGGATTTAATTAAAAGTCGAAAAACAAATTATTGATAAAACATGTGGTCTTGTGAAGGAAAATGTCCCTAAAGGATAGATAACCGCCTTGTTTCAATATTAAGTTGTCTATTATTTAGTAGAGATTACCCAAAGTACACTTAACCTGATACCAAGATATCATACACCCTCTACACCTTTATTCGTCCCTCACGTATTATAGTGACTGTCCTCTACAACTGGATTTCTATAATATTATTTGTGAAATAAGTGTTTGGTTCATTTAGATGCCAGTTTCTGGGAGTAACTTTTCAAATAAATAATATACAGAATATATTGAGTTTTATATGCAAGATGATAATTAACAATCAATTGAATTTATTTTTGTTACATTATGGACTATTACTTGAGTATACCGTAAAATACCGATATCTGACAAGTTTTTAAAGATACTTCAATAGCTCATCTGTCTAACGGAACTGAATTTGTCTGCGATCTTGTCTTGTTTTTTAGAATCTCTGTACATTATACCTGACATTATGTTTTTGAAATCTCTTTATCAAATATAAGCTTCAGACGTTTTGAACTGATAATAACTAATCATGTTGCACAAGTTATAGTTCACGAACTACCATGTACCTGTCTCAAGTAGATTAGAGGCTACAACAAAAAAAAAATTGGATAAGATTTGGTTAAGTTGTGAAAAATTCAGGCATCTTGTTCAAGTTTGAGTGGTGGCTTTGAAAGCATATGAAGTTCAAGTTGAGTATCAATAATAAAGGGGATGTGCTATAATAATAATATGCCCTTTCTAAAAATTATTTGTTTGGGTAAAATCCACATCAGCGATTCCGCTGAAGAAACAAAGATATTGATATCGGTTGTTTCATCTATTCAAAATAAATGAAATTGAGTATAAAATTATTTGTATAGAGTTCTACGTTCTATCAAGTTATATTTAGTGCAGTCAGTGTTTTGGTTCTTAAAAGTAAATCATATACGAGTAGTGGACAGATATTGATATGTACGCCATGTACGGAGTATTCACAATTCTCTTAAGGTGTGTTAACATACGATATGAGCACGCACGCACTGAGCATACGCGAACGTATTCGCTCGCGTGCGTGGAGAGTGTTTAAACTGAAATTCATTTTTCAACGCAACATTTATTATACTGAATAATTTAATTAAAAGAGAAGAAAACCAGAAACGAAAGGAATTAGTATTAATCAGTGTGATCAATTCAGAAATTTTTGCAGAGAGAATGTCCAAGGCTGACTCTTAATACCTGCTTACGTTGGTAACACCAACGATAATGAAAATTGATACACAGATTCGAAAATCTATATCAACAAGAAAACGTTTAGCCATAACCTTGCGTTTTGTTGGCAACTGGAGACTCCTACAGCAGCTTGCAGTATCTTTTCAGGCTGTCAAAATCTTCATTTTGCTTATTTGTGACGAAATGATTCCATCAGCCTTTTAATTTCTTTCTGTGGTTTGCAGGAGTATACATTTTCAATGCTACACTTGATTACTAGTTGTTTCCATGCACCATTTTTTTTTTTCGATTTTGGATAATACTCTTCGTGCTAAACGTCCCACAGTACCGATAATTTCTCAAACTCGTGTACGAGTTTTAGAACTTGAGTATTATTCCATTTCATCATTTACTGGACAAAATACAACGAACTCTTTAATCATGTGCGCCGCATTGTCGCATTCGCGAACCCACTAATTCCTTTGAGCAACGTCTTGAGACCTACAACAGACGGATCGCTGTTGCTCGCGCACATGAAGATACAGGGTGAGCATGCGTACATAGCCGTTTACACTTGAACATTCGCGGTGGATCAGTGTGTGCGGGCTCAAATCTAAACGCACCTTTAGATGTTGAAAATTCTTGATGTTGACAACTTCCCTTAGTTTAGAAATGTGATGGAGGGTAAGGTGTAATACAGGAAAACGTAAAACTGAATGCTGAATTATTAGTTGTGTATTGGGATCACTCTGTATATCTCTATATATGTTATTGAGGGTGTAAATTCTATTTAATTTAACTATATGCACATATTTCACATTGTATAATAACTGAGTGAGATCTGGTTTGGAAAAATACAACCCTCAGAGTTTTCAAGACCTTTTATTCTCTTCCATCCTCGCATTAAACTGGGAAGATTTTTGAATAAATATCTTACATTTTGGTGACGGCATAAGTTTGGCATTGCGATTGCCATGTGGAGTGAATACCAGTGTGATTATAGCATTACATATTTTTATCTATAATTCAGCATAATATAACTTTTTTAATCTACTCAGCTGGCATCTTGAAATTTTCGAATATTATTTTAATGTTAGAATATGGTAAACATGCGTCAATTCCATACTTCCGAATTTCAGGTCCCTAACGTTCAAAGAATAAGTAGGGCGAACCTTTCTGAAAAGCACTGTATGAAATTAATAATCGATTTTTCATCTTAATTTGTAAAAAAAGAAGGATCAGACAGACAACCACAGGATATCCCTACACTTGAAAACACTTGAAGATAGTTGTAATGCGTGCGTTTTGTGAAATGGTACTATGATAGCTATGACTAGTTGTCCAACTTGCTATGGTAAAATGACAGCTCCCTTTTCTGTCGCTTGCAGCGGGAATCTCACATCTCTGTTTCATCCTCAGGTCTAAAAGTTATTAAACAGATAATATTCACTGACAATAAGATACCCATTTTCTCATTTATGCAGTATTTACGCGGATAAGTTTTTATTTCGATAAACAATTAATAGTATTTCACAATGTCTAAAAGAAGCAAAGGACCATTGTTAAGTACCTACACTATACATACATTACTTGCTCACATATGTTAGGCGGATTGAAAGATTGTTTCCCAGTTTTTGAGATGTCGGTTGTCGAGATTGATCATTAGCTACGGGCCGGCGGCAGCGAGATCATGTTATGCTGGAAGCTATCTTCCTTCTCGTAGCGCGGCGCCGACGAACACGTGGTAGCTTAAGCCGGTGAAATTCTTATTCTGTAATAATTCAGATATCACCTGTGCTGATAAGATAGGGGTTACGAGTTGGAGTGCCAATTTGTGATTGAATACCTTCAAAAGGTTGCTAGGAATGACAATATCAATTCGCTTCGGTTAAAAAATTGAACTATTCTGAAAAAATGTTGAAAATCTTGCCTTTTTCGCAACCCTTTTTGCGTTTCAATATAATTATTTCGGTCAGTATCATACCTACCTAAACAATGCTCAATAAATCAGGACGTACATGATTCTTAAAAAAATAAAACCACCTTTATGCTTTACTAGTAAGCGAGTATTTCGCTCACGAATGAGCAATATCCGAAAAAATATTACTTTTTTGGTTGTTCTATCAGAACAGATCTTCTTCAATCCATCAGTAGGCCAACCTGAGTATTCTCGTGCTTGTAACCGCGTCATGTTAATGAAAGCTACACCTATTTTCATGAAATTTTGGGAGCAGAATGCTATGGGTGGGTTTGACTACCATATAGTTGAAAATCCACTGATTTGCCGTGGAGTAATTAGCAAATGCTATCAAAACATTCCCAAGCTTTGTTATATTATGTTTCTCAATCTTCCAAACGAGGGAATAGAATAATAGAGATAGTGGATGTGGTTCTCTTACCTTTCGGAAAGCTGTATTCTTGAACGCTGATAGAATAGGCTTTTGCCAAATTATTCTTTAGAAAAAAGAGCGAGCGACTCTCCATCGTTCGTCAATCCGAAGCCAGGAAGCTATTGCTTTATCGAAATTGAATGCATTCACTCCTTGTAGCTGTCAGATTTTGATATCTTTCCCCAGGGAAGAGAACCACGTCCACTTTCTCTCAGTAATTCAATTCTTTCATTTTCAAGAATGAGGGTTCAGAGCTTCACCAAGCACGGTACCAAATGAAAAATTAATGCTTCGGTTAGATTTTAAGGCGTTTGCTCATGTTAATTATAAAGCGCACTGCGGATCAGCAAACCACTACTTGATTCAAAAAGACATTTCGCTGTAACATTGTACCACTACCAAGTGTACCAATATATATATATATATACTAAGTGACATATAAATCCGAACACCCAGTTTAAATGGTTTTATTTTAATAAAATTTTGTATGAGTACTTAATGAAGCATAATAAGTAAATGATAAAAATTTCAAAATGATTGCACTGCTTTAAAGCCCTTTGAGCTTTAATAATGTGTGGATGCACCCTGATGTGCTACGCATTCTCCAACGCGCCTAGGCATGCTTCTGATCAGGTGGTCAATGTCCTCCTGTGGTATCTCATCCAGGCAACCACCAACTCCTCTCGAAGTGCTTCTAGAATCTGAGGAGGACGTTGCAAATTGAGCAATCTCCTACCCATCATATCCCACACGTGCTCAATTGGGGATAAGTTGCGAGATCTTGGTGGCCATGGTAACAATGTGACATCATTATGTTGAAGGAAGTCTATTGTGACTCTTGCAACATGTGGTCGGGCATTATCTTGTTGGAAAGTTGGATCTGCCAGGGTGTCAAGATAGGGTAAAAGATGGGGTTCTAGAACTTCGTGGATATAACGCTGCGCGTTCATGTTACCTCTGATGAAGATTAAAGGTGACCTGGAACCATAAGCTATAGCACCCCAAACCATAACTCCAACAGTGTGATGAACATGTCTTTCAACAAAAAACTGTGGATTCCTCCTTTCACCACGTCGCCTTCTAACCCTGGCACGACCATCGCGCATGCCTAAACAAAATCGAGACTCGTCACTAAAGACAATACTGTTCCATTCCTGATCCCAGAGTGACCGTTGTCTGGACCACTCAAGGCGATTACGTCGGTGTTCTCGAGTTAAAGGGAGGACCCAGTATGGCCGGTATGAAAACAAGCCAAAACTTCTCATTCGTCGGTAAACACTTCGCATGCCAATAGGTCTTCCGTGTTCTGCAAACCATTCATCTGCAATGGACCTGGTAGTGGAGAAACGGTCCCTTAAGGCCAATAATCTTAGGCGGCGATCTTCATGGTCTGTTGTTCTACGGCGGCGTCCATTGCCCCTTGCTCTTTGCGTACGGCCTTCTCGAAGCCATGCCTGACAACACCTAACCACAGTGTCTACACTTCTTTGCACTCTAACTTCAATTGCCCGAAAAGAAAGTCCAGCTTCCCACTATACGGCCCCTATCAAACTCACTAAGTTGACGAAATCGTACAGGTCTCCGTACACTAGGCATCGTAACCGATCGTAAAGAACGTCAAGAACCAAAATCCGCCAACGTTGATTCTTTACTGCGGCTGAAATATTCATTTTTAGAGCGTTAGTGAATTAAAAAAAATCAGTATAAAAACCGGAATATTCAACTGATAAGGCTGAAAATTTTTTCACTTGTTATTTACAGTAAGATAAATACATTCACCAACTTTTATTAAAATAAAACCATTTAAACTGGGTGTCCGGATTTATATGTCACTTAGTATATATGTTATATGCACTCACAACAATGGACTTACTATTCCATACAATGTTGCACCCGACGCTAGCTCAGCAACAGATGACTTTTCGCTAACTCGTTGCTTATGCTTTGTTTTCTAGAAGTGCTTTGTAAGCACACCAATAGTATAAATAGGCCTTGCGCCCATTTCATGTTGTTCAATACCCGGCGCGACACCGTAATGTACGCTAACTGATAAGTTCAATACCCGGCTAGGCACCGCAACAGTCACTTATGTAAACTTTGTGTTCAATACCCGGCGCGACACCGTAATGTACGCTAACTAATAAGTTCAATTGTAACGTTTGTAACGGACAGAAGTTACTGTCCTCAAATAAATTTTTTAAAAAGTAAAGTTGAATTTAAATGATATAACAATTGGTGTCAGAAGTGGGATAGCTTCAACGCATTAGAACACGCGAACGCTCACTAGTGTGGTGGATGTCTATCCTTCGAGCTACAAAGGGCCACGAGCCTACAAGTAAGAAGAAGAAATAAGAAGAAAGAAAACGACGAGGAAGAAGAAGCAAAAGAAGAAAAGGGCACAGCGAGCAGCAGCCACCCAACTGCAGAAAGTCTACTTGGAAACATCGAAAGAGATCCGAGAGCCTCCTCTGGAGAACACGACTGCCTCCTGATCTACCACCGGTAACGTACAATTGAATCTACTAACGTTTGCAATTATCTCTGTATTTCTATATTTTTGCATATTTATTGAGTGATTTCCATATTTTGCGCAACATTTCCTATATTTTTCACATTTATTTACGACCTTTTACGTATTTTCTATAACTTTACGTATTTTCCCATATTTATTCGTATATTTTGAGTACTATTGTACATGTCAGAGCACGGATCAGATGATTACCAAGCACCTGAAGTTCTTGATAACGCTCATGCAAACATCGAGCCTTATAGACTGTCCGAAATATTTTCAATCGTCCCTGAATACGATAACAACCCGATATTGCTTTCGACTTTTATCAACGCGTGTAGAACAGCGCACCAAATGGCTATCGAGGAACAGCGTCTCCTCGTCGTCCTACATATAAAAAACAAACTACACGGACGAGCAGCAGAACTCGTCAATTCCCGTAACCCTTCGACATGGGAAGACATACGCTCTCTCCTTGAAACACATTTCGGAGATCTTCGAGATCTCACATCCTTAATTGCTGATCTGCAGCATATGCGTCAACTACCAAATGAATCCCCACTAACCTTTGCATCAAGACTTCAAACTCACGCGGCGAAGATGCATTCAGCCGTCAATCGACAACACATGAACCGAGAGTAGAAAGCTGCTCAAAGTTCATTGATAGAGACCATGACTCTAAACTGTCTCCTTACAGGACTAGATTCCAAAATTGGCCCGATTGTAAGATCAGGTCACCCAACAGATATCCTTACTGGAGTCGCTTTTATCAAGCGCGAACTACAATTATCAAATCTTGAGAAACAAAATTGTTCAAGAGCTCCTAACTCTAATCAAAATTCTTCCATTAAGAAACCAGGTCCGAGAGTGTGCAATTTCTGCCACCGACCAGGTCATTTAGCAAATGAGTGCCAGCTAAGATAACAGCTCTCACAACAGTTTTCCAGCCCCAATCATTTTCGCCTCGAACTAACCCTAACCCTCCAACACAAAACAATAGCCCCCCCAGTTCCAATCATTACCATCTCAGACCCTCTGTTATTAGGCCATATGTTCCTAATACGAATATACCAAGACCTTCTGTTATACAACAGAATTCAAGCTTCCAAAACCCTAACTTCCAAAGAAGCTTCCGACCAAGCAATTCCACAGACCGAATCAACTACGTAGCCCCAGATTGCTACGAATATTCCGAGAACCCTGAACCCGACCTTTACAATACAAATTATGCCAGCGAGTATGGTACAGAAACCCAATACCCTGCTTACACCCCCTCGCAGTATGACGAATTCCCTGACTCTGGTAGCAATAACGATTTCTGTTATGAATACGATGATACCCCTGATTATAACATGCAGTATCAGGATTTTCGCGAACGTTCTCCGAAAGAAGAACCGCCTGTGAAGCCCAACGACGATTCCGATCATATGATTGCGAGCTTGCAACAGCTCAATGTCAAAGACCCCCATACATCGTCAACTCCCGACCAAATGTTCGTTTAGATCATTGATTCCCAAAGTGGTCTATATCGACCCCTAGGGGTCTATGACAACCTGCAAGGGGTCTACGTCAGCGAAAAAAAAATTGAGGGTCCATGAAATGAATATGGGGGTCCACGATAGTGGATCTCAACACATACACTGATAGTACCTATTTACTTACATCATACAATCTTATAATATCAAAACATATACATTATTTATAAAAGTACCTATGAAGTAAAAAATTTTTATTATATATGTTTATAAAATTAGGCAAGTTGTAGGATGTTGGTATTCGCTTTGTGGTCGCAATACATTTTGAACGTTTCTTGCCAGAGTTAAACTAATGAAGCAAAATATTGGACGGGGCGAATTTTCTCAGTTCCCCAATTTGCCACAGACAAGCTGCCAGGAACACGACGTTTCAACTTACGTTCAACATTTAAATGCCCTCTATTCAGATTTTGAATCTAGGTTTGAGGCTATTTTGACAATGGTAATACCACCGTGGATAATTAATCCATTTGATGACATAGAAGAAACGAATGTCATAATACAAGAGGAACTGACTGAACTAAGTACAAACGAAGAACTTAAGGTTCAGTTTAAAAACGGATATCAGCAATTCTGGCTGCTAAACAACATACCTGTTACTTATCCCGTATTATGGAATATAGCGAGGAAATTTTCAATTTCCTTTCCATCGTCATACCTAGTGGAAAGGGGCTGTTACCAGTCATCTCCTAACGAAAAAAAAAACAGACTGGACATCATTAGCCGAGGAGATTTTAGGTTAACCCTTACAAAATTGACGCCAAATGTTGATAATTTATTATTAAAGCATCAGGTTCATCCTTCTCACTAAAAATATTGACTTATTGCTTATGTTATTTTATTTATAGTTTATTTTATGTTTATTGGTGTCTGACCAATAAATGCCCGCATTGGGAATAAGTGCCCGCATTGATTTTTTAAAGAACCCCCCTTTATAGAAAATATTTTTTTTTAAATTATTCTGAAAATTCAAGGATAGGTACTCACGAAAATTCGTTAATTTTCTGCCTATTTTTAGATAACTTAAACGTATAAGAAGAGGAATTTAATCAAACTAACAGTGAAATTATTGTAGAACATACGTTTATGTTATAATTAATAAACGAACTCGCTTATTGTACTATTTTAAGTAAAAAACTTTATTATTTTTCACTTTTTTTATTTTATCCCTCTTATTTTTTTTTTCAATGCGGGCACTTATTCCCAATGCGGGCACTTATTGGTCAGACACCTGTTTATTTAATGTTACGTATATTTTACATAACAGATACAAAATTTTATTTTAAGTAGTTTTAATTTAAATTCAATTAATAAATGTATAAATTAACATGTGTTTTTACTTTAAGTTTTTAACACTAAACTTCACTACTGTTAGAAATTTACAGGAAATCAATATCAGATAAGTAGGGGTCTAGCCAACACGGAAAAACATGGCAAGGGGTCTACGACACAAAAAGGTTTGGGGACTCTGGTTTAGATAAACATATTATAGTCCCGTCGACAATTCTCTCCGTCTATCCAAACAACTTATACTACATCAACGACGCGACAGGAAAATTCAAAATCCTTATTGACAGTGGTGCCGGTTGTTCTATTTTCAAGCGAAACACCTGCCAAAATTACACGAAACATGTTGCCGAAAATATCTCCATCCGAGGTATTACGGACGAAAAAATTTTTATCACAGAAGCAGTTTTAGTTCCCTTTGCTCCCAATGATTATCACAAAATTTATATTCACGATTTAGATATTGCTTTCGATGGCCTTCTTGGTTCAGATTTCCTCGAGCACTACGATTGCATTATCGATTTGAAAAATCGTCAATTAATCAGAAAATTCAAAACCATCCCTCTTTTCAAAGTAGGTGATGAAGAAAATACCCAAACTCCAAAGGAAATCTCCAAACTTCTAATTTAACAAAGGGAATTCCCAAGTTCAAAATGTCATCTCAGTCCCTCCTAGAGTTGAACAGGTTGTCAAGCTCAAATCAGAGCTTAAAAATACCGAAGCCATTCTTCTGGCATGCGAGGTAGAAAAAGTCCGTCTACACAGCTCCATCGTCAAAATCAATAAACGGCGAATTTCTCACTACAGTCTTGAACTGTAATGCCATTCCTAAAAATGTGATTCTGCCCAAATTAGAATTTGAACCCTTTAATGAAATGTCTGTCAACAATTTTAACATATCCCTGAAGAACAAGAGTCAGTATAATCGTAGAGATGCTATTCGAGATCAATTACGTCTTGAGCATCTTAACGATGAAGAGAAAGAACTTATTACCAACCTTTGTCTAGAATTTTCGGACATTTTCTATTTAGATGGTGACAGTTTGTCATTCACCAACGAAATCAAACATTCCATTGACACTACAACTAACAAACCAATTTTTACTAAGTCTATTCGCTACCCTAATGTCCATAAACAAGAAGTGAAAGACCAAATTTCCAAACTGTTAAAACAAGGGATTATTGAACCCTCGAGTTCACCTTGGAATGCCCCTGTCTGGGTAGTCCCAAAGAAAATGGACGCTTCAGGCAAACAAAAATGGCGTATGGTGATTGATTATCGTAAACTTAACGAAATCACCATTGATGACAAATACCCGTTGCCAAACATTTCCGATTTGCTAGATCAATTCGGGAAATGCCAGTACTTCAGTACACTAGATTTGGCATCTGGATTTCACCAAATTGAAATTAATCCAGCCGATGTTGCCAAAACCGCTTTTTCGGTTGAGAACGGACACTATCAATTCTTGAGAATGCCTTTTGGTCTCAAGAACGCTCCTGCCACATTCCAACGTGTTATGGACAACATCTTGATGGGTATACAAAACGAAAGATGTCTTGTATACATGGACGATATCATTGTCTATTCTCCTTCCATCCAAGAACATATCACCAGACTTTCCGAAATTTTTAAACGTCTCCGAAACTCGAATTTTAAGATTCAGCCAGATAAATGTGAATTCCTCAGAAAGGAAGTAGCCTATCTTGGTCACGTAATAACCTCTGATGGCGTTAAGCCCAATCCAGATAAAGTGGATTGTATAAAAAACTTCCCACAACCCAAAAGTCCTAAAGAAATAAAATCATTCTTAGGTCTTGCCGGTTACTACCGACGCTTCATCCCAAATTTTGCTAAAGTTGCGAAACCCTTGACTAGACTATTGCAAAAAGATGCAGTCTTCGATTTCGACAGCGAGTGTGTTAAGTCATTCGATACCTTGAAAAATGCTTTAACAACATCTCCTGTACTGACCTACCCCAACTTCGAAGAACCGTTTGTGCTTACTACGGATGCAAGTGCTTTTGCAATATCCGGCGTACTTTCCCAAGGACCTATTGGTAAAGATCTTCCGATAGCCTATGCATCTCGTACACTGTGCAAAGCAGAGGCGAGGTATTCTACGATTGAAAGAGAACTCCTAGCTATTGTTTGGAGTGTAAAACATTATAGACCCTATTTGTACGGTCGAGAATTTAAATTGGTCACAACATCTCTTCACCCTTATTTTAAATAACAAAGGTATATTCGATTTGTCCCAACAAATCTACGTCGAAAATAACCTAGATCTGCCAATCCAAGAAATATTTTCTTTCATATTTTCCGACGAAAATATCAAAATTGTCATTTGTCAGAATGTAACTAAAACTCCAAGCCCTGATGAAATTCTAATCATTTTAGACCAATACCATAGTGGTAAGAAAAATATCCACAGAGGTATTAACGAAACTATCAGACGTATCCGTGAACCATACAATTGGCCCGGTTTGACTAAAGATGTCGAACATTTCATCAAGAAATGTGAAATTCGTCAGAAAACTAAAATCTGCCGAAAAAACCTCAGTACCCCTTTGGGTGTTACAGAAACTCCAAAAGCTCCATTTGAACGCATCAATATTGACATTCTAGAAGTCCCGCCTCAGTGCTATGCTCTTACAATCCGAGATGAACTTACAAAATTTTCCCAAGCCTATCCTATTAACGACAAATCTGCTAAATATGTCGTGAATACACTTCTTTTTTATTTCCAACATTACGGTACACCCCTTCGAATACATTGCGACTATGGCAAAGAATTTGACAATGCTCTTATGAAAGATCTTTGTAGTCTTTATGATATCAAAATGACATTCTCTAGCGTCAGTCACCATAAGTCCAATGGATCGATCGAACGATTCCATGCCACATTATTGGAAATGATTAGAACGCACGTATCTGAAAATCCGAACGAACACCCCTTTAATATCCTACCCTATGCTGTTCAGTGCTACAATAGCACAAGGAACAAAACCACAGGATTTACTCCCTACGAACTTGTCTTCGGACATACATCTGGTCGTCCCCCAGAACACGTCTACCTTGAAAAGGAATTGATGTCTAAATACCTTCGAGATATTCGGAATAAGCTCAAATATTATTATAAAATAGCCCGTGCCAGAAGACATAAAGGTTATTCAAAATAGAATTTATGAAATTTCAGATGATCTTGCATTTTATGAAGCTAGATTTCAATTTTTGGAACTTTGCGAACAACTAATGGAAAGTTATATGTTTCTAGAAGAGACAATTAACGATATTCTCGATTCCATTACTTTTGCACGTTTGAAAATTATTCATCCTTCGATAATTACTCCTCAAGATTTAGTAAATTCTCTTCAAGGAATCTCTCATTCCTTATCAAAAAACAATTCACCTATGCCAGTCAATTTGGCAACAGTATCAGAATATCTCAATTTAATGGAACTTCCAACATTTCAAACAAAAACAAAACTAGTTTTTGTCCTACGCATCCCCTTGTTAGAACCTGAAGTTTACACTTTATACAAAGCGATTCCTCTACCCATTTTAGATGAACGTACAGGTCTATTTCATGTAATTTCTACGTTACAGAGATACGTTGCCAAAGATAGCAATTCTCTTTTGTACGTCTCCTTTCAAAATTTGGGTAGTTGCAAAATTCTCCAATCACAGGTTAAGATCTGTTTTAACCTCTTACCGTATCCAATAGACAACAATGCAGTCTGCGAAGCACAATTGTTGCGAAATCCGGTCGATCTGCCAGCAACATGTCAAATAGCCATTGTGGCTCTGCAGGATTATAAAATCCAGGAATTAGCAACCAATTTTTGGTTGATTACCATATCTAGCCCGCTGCCCATCACAATGAAATGCGGACAACATGAAACAACTACAAAGGTGATCAAAGCGAATACACTTTTGAAAATGCAGCCAGAATGCAGTGGATTCATAGGCACTACAAGACTTCATGCCAGATATTCTGTTAACGCTTATAAGAATATCACTTATAAAAGCCACCCTGTAGGGATACCCTACGAATGCTGCATCATGCATCATCTCCCTGATAAACAAATTTTGCCGAATCTGAAACCGATCAAGCTAACCAAGATCGATACAGAAGAGCTAGAAATCGCCAACCACAAGTTGAACAGTATTCTGAACCACTTGACAAACTTATTAATGAGCCTTTTGTTTCACGACATATCTCCTGGTTTACGTACGTCGTCATAATCCTGCTAGCTATCGTCTTAGCCCTCTACATCTTCTGCAAGTGCAGAAAACGCCGACCACTCAGTATTTGTGCATCAAATTACCCAGCTGATGGACCGTCACCAGGAACGTCAAAAGTCAGATACATCCCCAGGCTTTTTCCACGTCGAAGACCAACCATCCAACCCCATGAAGAAGAAATTGAACTACAGTAGTGTTCAGTGAGTGAAAAGTTCCAATTGTGAAAAACCAGTTTTCCTTTTAATTTTTAATGACATTTTTGTATGCCTTGCTCTTAACGTTTTGTTTCAGCATTTACTTGTTTATGTTAACAATTTTATTTTTCAGAATCTATATTTTCTGATGTTATTTTGCAATTTGTATTTTGCAAGTTTATTACTCCTACTTTTATATTTTTATATTTTACAATGTTTACAATTTTACATTTCTACATTTTTACATTTTGAATTTTTACATCTTTTACACTTTTCTAATTTTGTCAAAGGTTGTCGCATGGCAACAACTTTTTGTAATAGGGGGAAGTTGTTATATGCACTCACAACAATGGACTTACTATTCCATACAGTGATGCACCAGACGCTAGCTCAGCAACAGATGACTTCTCGCTAACTCGTTGCTCATGCTTTGTTTTCTAGAAGTGCTTTGTAAGCACACCAATAGTATAAATAGGCCTTGCGCCCATTTCATGTTGTTCAATACCCAGCTAGGCACCGTAACAGTCACTTATGCAAACTTTGTGTTCAATACCCGGATTTATATGTCACTTAGTATATATGTTATATGCACTCACAACAATGGACTTACTATTCCATACAATGTTGCACCCGACGCTAGCTCAGCAACAGATGACTTTTCGCTAACTCGTTGCTTATGCTTTGTTTTCTAGAAGTGCTTTGTAAGCACACCAATAGTATAAATAGGCCTTGCGCCCATTTCATGTTGTTCAATACCCGGCGCGACACCGTAATGTACGCTAACTGATAAGTTCAATACCCGGCTAGGCACCGCAACAGTCACTTATGTAAACTTTGTGTTCAATACCCGGCGCGACACCGTAATGTACGCTAGTTCAATTGAAACGTTTGTAACGGACAGAAGTTACTGTCCTCAAATAAATTTTTTAAAAAGTAAAGTTGCGTTTAAATGACATATATATATATATATATAATAACATCTAAACGGCTCATTATCGATGGCTAACAAAAGTAAGCTTTTTCAGTTAATGTATCAGGCTTTAAAAAATAACTCTTTTGGCTATCACTATCAGGATGTTAAAACAAAGTATCAATATTAATTTGGGTGCAGTCTGTTCTCTGCTGATCTAAAGAATCGATTGTTTTCTATGGACAATATCATGCTACGCCCCGTTTCAAAATTATGTTTAATTACACAAAAAGACATTCAGATTTGAAAAAGCCACTCTCAGTCGCATCCTGTGGGAGACAATAGCTTTTTAATGAATCCCCATAGTTCACTCTTCAAGAACTTGTTATAGTATAGGTATTTGTACAGGGATTGACTATTTATTGCAGTAGAAGTTATATTTATTGAATTAACGGTGTTCGATTTTTCAGCATGAAAAGAGTTAACACAAAATTGAACAAGACAGTGGCAGTTTTGAGTTATTTCCTCATAAACGAATGGGACATAGATAATAGACACGTGTTAGAAGTATGGCAGAAACTAAATGTACATGACAGAGAAATATTCAGGTTCGATCTAAATTCAATAGAAACTGAAACTTACTACAGAAATCTGATGAATGGCCTTAAGAAATACACATTGAAGGAAAACATGGATGAAGATCAATACCATCGGCTGCGAGTAATAAACAAGAGGTAAAGTCGTATATTATCATGATGGAAATCACAGTCTGTCAGAGGCGAATGGAACGCAAACAAGAGAAAAATTATATGAATTCTGTAAGATGGGTCCCTAATTCTCACATTAAATAAATACTTCACATATACAAACAACTATTTTTGACTTGCACCAGAAGGTATATTGCGCTTCTTGAAAAATGACATTATGTCGTTTTTTTGACATTACGAGTATATAGGTTTTAAATGTGTTGAATGCGGGTGAGCGCAATATTGTTTTATTACAAGAAATACAAGTACATTTTCTGTACACATTATCAAGTGACCTTACTTTCAGGTATTCTTTTCCCTACTTTCTGAATTTAAATCAAAGAATTGTTGTTGTTAGGGCGATAAAATTTGGAAGCTCTTATTTGGAGTCAAAAACATCAATTACCAATATCAATTTTCCAAATTTTTTTAATATCCAATACTTGTCAGTGTAGAAGTTATAATATACATCATTCAGTAACATGAAATTTTTTCTTTTAAATTCCAAATATTATCCAAATATCGATTTAAATCTAAATAAAATAATACCATTAAAACTAGGCAAACACTTTTACCTAAGCCAATTAAGCAAATTCAATAAATATACTTCAATTCTTATACTTGAAGCAGCTAAACTCTATTCAATAGTTCACTAAATTTAAATAAATTGGTGTTATCAATCTAAGTAAACGGTTTGAAAAATATGATTAAACTAGTTTCATAGATTCAGGTAAACTGTTTTGCAATCAGTGTTTAATTAAAATAATTAAACTTTTTAGCTGTCACATAGTTAATTAAACTTCTTAATTGGCCTAATTAAAATTTTAACTGGCCTATTCCATTTTTTTTCTTAGTGTATGTAGGAAAGAACAGGATTTTTCACAAGGAAATGAAGTAAATTTAATGTGTACTTGATGTTTGTTAAAGTATAAACATTCTGTAATTGACCTAGTTTTCCTGACCAGGTACTAACATATAAAGAGAAAAAATAAGTGTTGTAGCTAGTTTCAATTAACATATTGATGGAATGTTAAAAGTATATTTTTTTTCAAATTATCTCTCAGGTAAGTAGTTATACTAACTGGTGTCATATCCGTAGCAGAAATACGTATCGCTCGGGTTACCGATCCTATTTTCTGCTCGAATCCACTTTCCTTTTATTTGCGAATTTTGCCCATTATTTTCCTATTCTTTATGTGTCTTTTCCCGCATGATCCTTTTCTGTCTCTATATATATACATACATATACAGGGTGGTCCATCCATGTGTGGACGGGATATTACTCATAAATATAAGCTAACGAAATATCTCAAACACATTTTTGCATGCGAGTTGAACCCTGTAGGTACTTGTTCTCGGGATAAACTTTCTTAAAAATGCAGGCGTGGGTCGCATCACAGTTCAAATAGTGCGTGAAAGCCACCGCTTCTCAGACCAAGTAGTGCGCATTGTGGACCTAATCACAGTGTTGATGCGCTATTGGCTGTAGTGTTTTGGTTACCTGAAAGGTGAGCAATCACTGAGTATTTCCTTTATTCTGCAGTACTGCATGGATTGATAACTTTAATACTTCTATATTCATGATCATGAATGTCGTAAGCCATATTTATAAAGAAGCTTGACCGTATAGCCCTATCTATAAAGATGCTTTGATTATATATCTATAATTATAAAGAATCTCTGCTCATATATCCACATTTATAAAGATGCTTTGAGCATATATCCATATTTATAAAGATGCTTGGATCATACATCCATATTTCTATCAATAGCTTACGGGTTCAATAATTGCGGATAAGGATAGGGAAATTAGGTGGCTCATACAGGGGTGACGCCTCCAGTCTCTGGGGGTTGTTATGGGACTTTCGGATCCCGATTGTTGGGTTTAGGTGGTTATGTTAATTACTGCTCGGTTTCCTCTATCAGGGGAAACGTCGGAGCGCTTGGGATGCTGACACGATGGCCTTTGGCCGATGCGGCATCCTAGGTCTGAGTGACCGCTTGACCATCTTCTCTTGGTAATCGCTGGCATCTGAATGTATCTCATGACATCCTGATGTGCGTAGGGATTGTTATTCTAAAGCTGGTCATCTTGTACGGTGATCTCTGATTCAGAGGGAATGTCGGAGCCATTGGATATTACCGGTGTGAAGTTGGCAGACAAATTTAGCAGACAAGTGGCGTCGACATCCTCGACCAGACTGTGTTGTGAAGGATACACCTAACAGCTTGGAGCAATTAATATATATGCACGAGAATAAGCACCCCTATAGGAAGAATCACTTTCCACCCCAATTAAATAATTCGCAGGAACAACACTTAGCCCAAAACCTTTCTTCCAATAAATTTCACTTACGGATTATTGTATATATGGTATTAAAAGTAATTAATGAGCTAAATAGCATATACTGAAAAAATCTCTAAAAGGGTAGTAGATAAAAAAATATAAATAAAATTTCATTTTCACCCCCAAGGAAATGATTCTCCAAAATGATTTGTATCTCAAAAAAATACTATATTAAAGAGACAATTTATGGGCTAGGTGGCATGGTGTGAGAAAGCTTCTGAAGGGGTGGCAGATAAAAAATATAACTGTAAATTAATTTTCACCCCCAAAAAAATGATGCCCCAAAAGGAGTTTTACCTCAAAACAATACTCTATTATAGTTTATGGGCTAGGCGGCATGGTGTGAGAAAGCTTCTGACGGGGTGGCAGATAAAAAATATGATTATAAATTCATCTTTACCCTCAAACAAATGATTCCCCATCAAAAAAATACTCGATTATAGAGACAATCTATAGGCTAGGTGGCATGGTGTGAGAAAGCTTCTGAAGGGGTAGCAGCTAAAAAAAATATATTTATAAATTGATTTTCACCCCCAAGGAAACGATTCTTCTAAATGAGCTGTACTTCCAAAAAAATACTCTGTTATAGAGACAATTTATAGCCTGGGTGACATGGCGTGAGAAAGCTTCTGAAGGGGTGGCAGCTAAAAAAATGTATCTATAAATTCAATACCACCCCCAAGAAAATGATTCCCCAAAATCAGTTGTAACTAAAAAAAATACTCTGTTATAGAGACAATTTATAGGCTAGGTGACATATTGTGAGAAAGCTTCTGAAAGGGTACTAGCTAAGAAAATATATTTATAAATTCATTTTCACCCCGAAGGAGATGATTCCCCAAAATCAGTTGTATCTAAAAAAAAAACTCTATTATAGAGACAATTTATAGGCTAGGTGACATGGTATGAGAAAGCTTCTGGAGGGGTAGCAGCTAAAAAAATATGTTTATAAATTCATTTTCACCCCCAAGGAAACGATACCCCAAATCAGTTATATCTCAAAAAAATACTCTATTATAAAGATATTTTATAGGCTAGGTGACATGGTGTGAGAAAGCTTCTGGAGGGGTAGCAGCTAAAAAAATATATTTATAAATTAATTTTCACCCCCAAGGAAATAATTCCCCAAAATGAGTTGCGCCTCAAAACAATACTCTATTATAGAGACAATGCAAAGGCTAGGTGGCATTGTGTAAGAAAGCTTCTGGAAGAGTAGCAGAAAAAAAAAATTTGCTTATAAATTTATATTCACCCCCAAGGAAATGATTCCTCAAAATCAGTTGTAGCTCAAAAAAATATTCTCTTATAGAGACAACTTATAGGCTAGTCTCATGCTGTGAGGAAGATTCTAAAGGAGTAGCAGATAAAAAAATATGATTAAAAATTCATTTTCACCCACAAGGAAATGATTCCCCAAAATGAGTTGTACCTCAAAAAAATGCTCTGTTATAGAGACAATTCATAGGCTAGGTGAGATGGTGTGAGAAAGCTTCTGCGGGGGTAGCAGCTAAAAAAATATGGTTGAAAATTCATTTTCACACACAAGGAAACGATTCCCCAAAATCAGTTGTATCTCAAGAAAATACTCTATCATAGAGACAATTTATAGGCTAGGTGGCATGATGTAAGAAATTTTGGGGATTTATTTCCTTGGGGGTGAAAATGAATTTATAAACATATTTTATAGCTGCTACCCCTTCAAAAGCTTTCTCACACCATGTCGCCTAGCCTTTAAATTCTCTCTATGACAGAGTATTTTTTTGAGCAACAACTGATTTACTGATTTTGGGGAATCATTTCCTTGGGGTGAAAATGAATTTATAAATATATTCTTTTAGCTGCTACTCCTTCAGAAGCTTTTTCACACCATGCCACCTAGTCTATGAATTTTCTCTATAATTGAGTATTTTTTTGAGATATAACTGATTTTGTGGAATCGCTTCCTTGGAGGTGAAAATAAGTTTATAAACATATTTTTTTAGCTGCGACCAATTCAGAACCTTTCTCACACCATGCCACCTAGGCTATAAATTTTCTCTATAATAGAGTCTTTTTTTAAGCTACAACTGATTTTAAGGAATCATTTCCTTGGGGGTGAAAATGCATTTATAAACATATTTTTTTAGCTGCGACCCCTTCAGAAGCTTTCTCACACGAGTATTTTTTTGAGATACAACTGATTTTGGGGAATCATTTCCTTGGGGGTGAAAATGAATTTACAAACTTATTTTTTATCTGCTATCCTTTCGGAAGCTCTCTCAAACGATGCCACCTAGCCAATAAAATATCTTTATAATAGAGTGTTTTTTTGAGATATAACTGATTTGGGGTATCGTTTCCTTGGGGTTGAAATTAGCTGCTTCCCGTTCAGAAGCTTTCTCACACCATGTCACCTAGCCTATAAATTGTCTCTGTAGCAGAGTATTTTTTTTGGATACAACTGATTTTGGGGAATCATTTCCTTGGGGGTTAAAATGAATTTATTGATATATTTTTTTAGCTGCCATCCCTTCAGAAGCTTTCTCACACCATGCCACCTAGCCTAAAAATTGTCTCTATAATAGAGTATTTTTTGTGAGGTACAACTGATTTTGGGGAATCATTTCCTTGGGGGTGAAAATGAATTTATAAATATATTTTTTTAGCTGCCGCCCCCTCAGAAACTTTCTCACACCATGCCACCTAGCCTATAAATTGTCTCTATAACAGAGTGTTTTTTTGAAGTACAACTCATTTTGAGGAATCGTTTCCTTGGGGGTGAAAATGAATTTATAAATATATTTTTTTAGCTGCTACCCCTTCAGAAGCTTTCTCACGCCGTGCCACCTAGCCTATAAATTGTCTCTATAATAGAGTATTTTTTTGAGATACAAATCATTTTGGGGAATCATTTCCTTGGGGGTGAGAATGAAGTTTTATTTATATTTTTTTATCTACCACCCCTTTAGAGATTTTCTCGGTATATGCTATTCAGCACATTAATTACTTTCAGTAACATATATACAATAATGTATATATAATAAGTGAAATTTATTCGAAGGAAGGTTTTGGGCTAGGTGTTGTTCCGGCGAATTATTTAATTGGGGTGGAAAATGATTCTTCCTATAAGGTTGCTTATTCTCGTGCAAATGTATGTATTGTTGCGAGCTGTTAGCTGTATCCTTCACAATCACAGTCTGCTTGAAGATGTCGACGCCACTGGTCATTCCTGGATACTGGACTGCTTTTCGTAACAATCGTTAAACTCAGCATATCTGTCTATACGTCTGGGTATCAACATAGGTTGCTGTGTGCTTAAAACTATGTTGATCACATAGGCTGCTGTGTGCTTAAAATTGCCTAAGTGGAGGACTGGGTGTCCATGAGGGACTGTGTGTCCCAGGGGACTGTGTGCCCCCGCTCTTAGGATCTGCGGACCAGTATATGATAAATCATATCGCCCTTATCGCTTGCCAAAGGAGGATACCTCGTTGCCGTTCCGTCACCAAATAAGTGGCTTTAATATTATCATTATCCTGATATTGTTGCCCATATCGAATTGTTTACGTACTGCCTTGGAGAACGAAACGAAATGGTACAGGGTGGTACTATCGAAACCTTGTAAGATGGGTTTGTGGTGTTTACGATTATCAATATAGTCTATTGTTATTTATCATTTCTCGTTCGTACCCAAATACATTTTGGCAAAATCTATTTATGGGATCTTATACATGACATTTGAGGACACATTTCTAAATAATTGGCCGTTATACAGGGGGTCATAAGTCCGACCTACATATAAAAGTTGTGAGTTTTCAAATGGAATGCCTCAAATTTTATTGCATATGTGCATAAACCCGTTCAATGGAAGAAAATTGATATCAAATACTATGAGGTTTTGGTAATTAGCTACTGAGATATAAGGTGTTTTGTCTAGAAAAACCCCCCACTTCGGCAACCCATTTTGCAATTTGGAGTGCTGAATTTTTATAAGCTTTTTTGAGATTAGGCACATAAGGGTTTTTCCGTCTATTTTTTCGGTTATTAGCACGGCTTTTATGGAACGGCTTAATTCTTAATTATACTAAAAACGTGTTTGAAAATGAATTTTTCTAAAGAAGAAATGATGAATATGGTGCTCGTTTTGGGTGAAGCCCAAAGGAACAGTTTCCTAGAATCTCGCATTTATAAGCAACGGTACCCTAATATGCGACATCCAAGGCCGGAATCATTTTCCACACTACGAGAACGTTTTGAATTAAGAGGAGCGGTGGAATATAGTAAAAAATGTATAAATAATCCAAGTGTCATTAATGAGGCGAATCAGATGGATGTTCTATTGAAGTTGCAGGAAAATCCCCATGTAAGTGTACGGCAAATTGGACCAGAAACTAATATTTATGCAGAACTTCTGCCCAAAGGATTATTCACAAGCATAGGTACCATCAATATCACCTATGCTTGCATCAAGGTCTTCGTCCTCAGGATTTCGCAGCGCAAATGAAGTTTAGTAGAATAATGCTAAATAAAGTGAGTGAAGACACCACTTTCCTGGATAAGGTTCTTTTTAGCGATGAGGCAACTTTTAACAGCATAGGTGTTGTCAACAGGCATAACATGCACTATTATGCGACGGAAAACGCTTACTGGGTTTTTTCAAACATGTATTTATTATAATGCTCACAAAGCTAATTTTGACAGCTTGTATCTAATCAACAATTTATTTGTTTCCAAGGATGATGCGATATTTTAGGGAATTAAGCCGTCCCATAAAGGACGTGCTAATAACAGAAGAAATAGCAGTAAAAACCCGTATGTATCTAGTATCAAAAAAATGCTTAAAAAATTGAATCCAAACTTGCACAAATATACAGAATGATGCGTTTTAAATTTTTGAGAAAAACTACACTTTGCGTTTTTGACCACCCTGTATGTGCAAAAATTAAAATTCTAAAAAGTAATAAATAAGATAAAAGCTGAGGTGTGTAAGTCTTTTTTTAATACAAAATTCATCACTCCAAATTTCAAAATGGCGGACTGAGGGGTTGCCGAAGTGGGGGGTTTTTCTAGACAAAACACCTTATATCTCAGTAGCTAATTACCAATACCCCATAGTACGTAACATCAATTTTCTTCTTTTGAATTGGTTTTTCCAAATATGCAGTAAAATTGGAGGCATTCCATTTGAAAAATCGCAACTTTGATATGTAGGTCGAAATTAGGACACCCTGTCAATATTTTAGAAATGTGCCCTCGAATGTCATGTATAACATTATGAATAGATTTTCCCAAAATGTATTTGTTTATGAGAAATATTCCGTCCACATATGGATGAGCCACCCTGTATACAGTCTTTGATACAGTACACAAATTCATGGGCGAAGATATGGTCTATCCTAACAAGACTCTTTTATCTTTTCACCTATATACAGGGTGGTCCATCCATGTGTGGACGGAATCTTACTCATAAACAAATACATTTTGGGAAAATCTATTAATGGCATGTTATACATGACATTTGAGGACACACTTCTGAAATATTGGCCATTGTACAGGGTGTCCCAATTTCGACCTAAATATCAAAGCTGTGATTTTTCAAATGGAATTCCTCAATTTTTATTGCATATTTGGATAAACTAATTCAAAAGAAGAAAATTGATATGACATACTATGGGGTTTTGGTAATTAGCTGCTGAGGTGTAAGGTGTTTTGCCCAGGAAAACCGTCCACTTCGGCAACCCCTCAATCCGCCATTTTGAAATTTGGAGTGCTGAATTTTGTATCAAACAAAACTTACACACCTCAGCTTTTATCTTATTTGTTACTTTTTAGAATATTCATTTTTACTCATACAGTGTGGTCAAAAACGCGAATCGTACTTTTTCTCAAAAATTTCAAATACATCATCCTATATATTTGTACAAGTTTGGATTCAATTTTTATAAGCTTTTTTTGTATCATGTTTGATTCAGATAAGATCAGTAGATTTTGAGTTATTAAGATTTTAATAGATCAACATACCAAAATTAAGGAAAAAGATCACATCATCGATGGAAACAAAAGACAAACAGTGGGCTAGTTCCATATTGCCACTAAGAGTACAGATTTGACGTAAAAACTAATAACAATCAGAACAGTATAAATCAGCTTCAAGCGTAATAGAGAAAAACAACTTTAACAAGCAACTATCACTACTCAAGACCTAATCTATAAAAACCACCCTACGGGGAAAAGTCTGGGGATGTATCGGGTTTTTGAAGTTCCTGGAAGTGTGCCATCGGCTGGATAATTTGGTGCACAGATACTGAGTGGTTGACGTCTTCTGCACTTGCAGAACAGGTACAGAGCTACGATGATAACTATTTTTTTTTTATATCGAAACAGCCGCGCAGGCAGAAGCCTAAATGCCGGAACACCGCGGCTGCTATGATGATCCCAAAGAAATTTTGTTAATACGATTTTTAAACTGCCTAAGGTTAGTAGAACTGGGAAAAGCTTCCTCCCGTAGATTGTTCCACAATCTAGACACCCTCGGAACAAAGTAGCAGTCGTATCGGCCAGTTCTGGATGTACGAAGTTTGACACGGTTAGGATGGGACGCCGAAGTCAGGCGGGTCTGTCTGGCAGGCACATCGCGCGGCGGCATCATGGAAGAGAGCTCTGAGGAGCAAAGCGCGTTGGTGTAACGATAGAAAAGAGCTAGATCGCCGACGGCCCGCCGATGCGAAAGAGTCCCGAGACTGTCTGTTAGAGAAGAGTCATCGATCAGTCGGACCGTCCTCCTCTGGACAGCATCGAGCATGGACAATGTAGTCGGGGCGGCAGCACCCCAAATGTGTGAGCAATACTCAAGGCTAGGCCTTATCTGGGCCTTGTATAGAGTCAGAAGGTCATGCGGAGAAAAGTACTCTTAGCCCTAAACAAATAGCCTAGCTTTTTCCCAGCAGCTGCAGCTATTGAAGAGATGTGTTCGTGCCAGATCAGGTCCTCGGTGATCTGGACTCCGACCAGCCGAAATGAATGGCTCTTTGGTAGAACTCGGCCGTCCATCGAAACTGTATGAGCGCTAGGACATTTTTTGTTCGTCAAAGTACAGTACTGTGTTTTGGAAGCATTGAACTGTACAAGATTGTTGCACCCCTAAGCAGTGATAGCCTCCAGGTCTCTTGTCAGAGAAGAAGTCGTCGCTAGTCTTCTTTTTTCCAGCTCAGCGGCAGAGATCGGCTTGTCACTCTGAATTCCTGCATGTAGAGTGCTGTCATCAGCGAAGCTGTGGATTGGGTTGATCGTGCAGGAAAGGAGGTCGTTGATATGTAAGAGAAACAGTGTTGGAGCCAAGACCGATCCCTGGGGAACACCCGCGTTGACGTTGTGGGATGAAGAGGAGAATCCGTCAATTACGACGGATATCTTGCGGCCAGAGATAAGGTCAGCCACCCATCTGCAAAGCTTTTCTGGGAGGCCATAGGATGGAAGTTTGCTTAAGAGGGCAGCGTGCTACAGCTGCTCGAACGCTTTCGTGATGTCAAGAGCAACGACATGAGCCTCACCATGAGACTGGAAGAGTTTACTCCACAGTTGCGTGACGTAAGCTAGGAGGTCCCCTGTGGATCGTTGGTGCCGGAAACCGTACGGCCTGTCGCTAATCGCTAAGCGTTCGAGGTAGTCCAGAAGCTCGCGATTTATGCACCTCTCCATCACTTTACTTATAACAGAAAGCAGAGCTATCGGCCTGTAGTTGTAAGGGTCGGTCTTAGATTACATGAGCAAATTTCCAGTTTTCTGGGAAGGTGCCGAATTCATAAGATATCTGGAAGAGACGCGAAAGAACTGGAGCAAGCTCCGCTGCACATCTCTTCAGTACAATGGCAGGAATCAAGTCCGGACCAGAAGCTTTGTTGATGTCGAGCAACAAGAGCACTCATCTTACGGTCTTATGCCTGAATGTTACCTCCCGCATAGTGTGGGGAACCCTTTGAATTGACAACACTTGGGCGTTGGTGGGGACGTCCATGGTGGAGTTGGCAGCAAAGATCTTGGCTAGCACTTCCGCCTTGGCCTTTGAGTCGAATACAATAGTTCCATCCTGACACGTGAGTGGTGGAAGGCTACTGTGTGAGAAGTTCTTTTCAATCTGCTTGGCCAGCGTCCAGAAGGACCAACTGCCATTGCGCTGCGACATTATCCTGTGCCTAACTTTTATATCATGCTGGTTTTTGGCATTGCGAACCGCTTCGTTATATTTGTTTCTGGACTCGACGTCGGCTTGTCTGTTCTCTACAGTGCGGTTTTTTAAGTAGGTTATGTGTGCCTTGATCTTCTGCTGTCGAGCAATGTCACACGATTTATTGAACCAGCCGTTGGACCCTCGTTTAGGAACTTTCACTGTGTGAGGGATGTATTCCTCCATTCCGACGTGGATAATTTCGGTTATCGAAGAACAGACAGTCGACGCATCCGCGTCAGTGGAACAGACATCCCTCCAAGGAAAGCTAGAGAAGAAGTTTCTGAGCCCCTCCCAGTCGGCATGTCCGTAATGCCAAGTTTTGCGGCCTGTACGAGTTTCTGCTGCCACAGCGGCTTCTGACCGAAACCTAACCTCCACAACACCGTGATCTGAGTTACCCAGGGGGGACAGGACAGCAGTGCTGTAAGGGACAGGATGCGTGGTCAGAAAGAGATCCAGCAGGCTACTGGCGTGTGACGAGACGCGGGGGAAAAAAGTAGGGCTCGTCACCAGCTGGGTCAGCCCTTGAGTAACAGCGAACGCTTCGACTGCACGACCTGCTGCATCGGTCTTATTTGAGCCCAACCAAAGCTCATTATGGGCATTGAAATCACCGAGAAGAACTACCTCTGAAGCGGGGTGATTGATGTTCAGGAAGTCGATCTGGATGGCGAGGTATTCGAGTAGGTCATCCCAGTTATGATTCGAGGGAGAGCGATAAAGGCAGCAAATAAATTTGGGTGATGTTTTGGAGTTGAGGCGAAGCCACAGAATGTCCTTCCGGTCTGATTCCAAAGAAAGATCCCTGGAGCAGGAAAGACTGCTGCGGACAAAAGCCACAACTCCCCCGTTCTTTCTCAGATTGGAGTGCACCTCGTAGTTGGGGAAGTTGAGATGGTTAATCGGTGCAGTCTCTGAGAGTTTTGTCTCCGTCAAGAAAAGCACGGCGGGACGATTGGATTGCAGGTAGTGATGAACAGCATCAATGTTGCTGTTGATCCCGCAGATGTTCGAAAAACAAATTTTATCTTCGATGTTGTTCCCTCGAGCCCACCCTCCACCCGGAATACGGCAATTATGGAATATGCGAACCATGAGAGATCTCTGGATACAAAGGGCTCGTTGATAATTTTGTCAAGTTGTTCGGAGTACTGATTCAACTTGTTGGCTATTTCCAGTTCTTCAGTGTCGATTTTATTTAACTTGATCGGCTTTAAGTTTGTCAATTTATGTTTGTCTGGTAAGGGTTCGCAGCAATTGTAAGATATTGCTACAGGGTGATTCCTGTATGTGATATTCTTATAAGTGCTGACAGAATATCTGGCATGAAGTCTAGTAGTACCCACAAATCCACTGCATCCAGGTTGCATATTTAAGAGTAAATTAGCTTTTATCACTTTTGTGGTTGTCTCTCTTTGTCCACATTTCATGGTTATGGGCAACGGGCTAGATATTGTAATCAGGCAAATATTGGTTGCTAATTCTTGGATTCCTGTAAGGCCACAACAGCTATCTGACATGCATTCGGCGGATCGACCGGGTTTCGCAACAACTGTGCGTCACATACTGCATTATTGTCTATAGGGTAAGGAAAAAGGTTGAAACAAATTTTGATTTGATTTGACAATGTATCTCTGTAATGTAGAAACAACGTGAAATAAGCCTGTGCGGCTATCTGGAATGGACAGATCAATTAATTTGTACAGGGTGTAAATTTCTGGTTCTAATAAAGGGATTCTTAAGACGAAAACTACTTTTGTTTTAGTCTTTTACGCCTCAAGCTCCATGAGACTGAGATATGCAGAGACCATTGCTAATTTGACTGGCAAGAGCAAGTTTTTTTTTCTGATAAGGTGTATGAGATTTCCTGAAGGGAATTCACTAAATCATGAGGAGTAATAATCGAGGGATGCATTATTTTCAAAAGTGCAAAAGTAATGGAATTTAGAATATAGTGAATAGTTTCTTCAAGAAGCATGTTACTTTCCACTAGTTGCTCGCATATTTCTAAAAATTTTAATCTAGCATCGAAAAAGGCAATTTCATCTGAAATATTGATAATTTTGTCCTGAATAATTTTTGTCTTCAATGAATGTAGCTTCGTCAATTTGCAACTTCCGAACTGTATTGTTGAAATTCTTGATAACCGACATGGTTAAAGAAATTTAATTTTTCATGAGGTTTTCAAGCTCAAGTTCGTTTTTAGCATTTTGTTAATGCAGTCATTATAATCGTCACCATCACATGAATCAAAGTTACCTGTTATTGCTTTCCAGATAGTACCTGCAGCATTAATGAGTGCGCGTTTCATTCGCGATGCGCTTGTCGTGTCATTGAAAATCTCATAATATTTAGATTTTAGGGAACGGGAGATTTGACGGAGGAGACTAATATGCGTCTTAATTTCGTCTTTGAAAATTTTCATGGGGTTGGTTTGTTCATCCCGAAACGATTATAGACGTTCCAAAACGGGTTGTTATCGTGGAGGAATTTTTTTATAAGATCAAGGTTCTTGTAAACTATCAGGGTCCAAACTTCATTCGAAAGTTTAAGAAGGGCGTCCTCATAGAAATAAATGCCTAAAATATTGTTAGCTGGCTGAATATCTATTTGGGCTGAAACAGCCGCAAGAAACAGCAGACTGCACCTGAAAGAGAACTAAGTCTCAAAACATGGTTTCAATTTACCGAAATTCACTTTAGTAATTCTGGATTTCTGAGAAGTGCTAATTTTCAAAAACTTGAGTTATTTGACAATGACTTTATCACCAACTTTGTATGATTGCAAATTCGGTGATACTCTACTGTCGAAACGAACCTTAGCTTTTCGATTTTGCTCGTCCGTTCTGGCTCGGGCAATTTTATAACACTATTCGGGCTTATTCCGAATATCTCGAACGAATTTAGACATTAGTTCCTTTTCTAGGTAAACGTGTTGCTGGGGACGACCAGCTACGTGGCCGAAAACTAGTTCGTACGGGGTAAAACCTGAATCGCATAGGGTAAAATATTGAAGGGATGCTCGTCGGGTTCACTGATAGATCAAACCTAACCATTTTTAAAAGAGTGGCATGAAATCGTTCGATTGATCCATTTGAATTGGGGATGGCTGACACTTGAAAATGTTAATTTGATATCATAAAGACTACAAAGGTCTTTCATAAGGGCGTTGTCGAATTCTTTTCGTAATCACAATGTATACGGAGAAGAAATATAATGTTGGAAATATAATAGAAGCGTGTTTACGACAGATTTGTCAGTTTTGTCGCCAATGGGGTACGCTTGGGAAAATTTTGTGATCTCATCTCGTATTGTGAGCGCATAACATTTCGGCAGGACCTATTAGATGTCAATGTTAATTCGTTCAAATAGGGCTTTGGGAGTTTCGGTTACCACCAAAGGTGCACTAAGGTTTTTTCGACAAATTTTGTTTTTTGACAAATTTCTTATTTTTTAATATGATGCTCAACATCTTTGATTAAGCCGGGCCAATTGTAGCGTTCGCGGATACGTCTGATCGTTTCATTAATGCCTCTAAGAATATTGCTCTTACCGGAATGGTACTGACCTAAAATTGGAATTTCGTCTGTAATAGGGGTTTTTGTGATATTTTGACAAACAGCAAGCTTAATGTTGTCGTCGAAAAAAATAAAAAATTTCTAAAATTGGCAGATCTAAGTTATTTTCAACATAGCTCTGTTGGAATAAATCGAAAACGCTTTAGTTGTTCAGGAATGAGTGAAAAGGTACTGTATGCAAGTCGCGGGGTCATATGGTACGTGAACAATGAAATATTTTCTATCTTTGACCGTTTTGCTTGACGAAATGTTAATTTTGTCAGCGGAAAACTCAAGGTTTTCCTCAAATACATCCTCTATGAGCATTTCGTGAAGATCAGACAGAGTGTTTTGCCTAAAGAATGTGACTATATGCTTATGGCTCTTGTCCAAAAGCTGGGAATTGGAAAATTGAATTTTGGAATAATCTATTAAAGGTGCCGTTTTGTACAGACGTTCAAGGATGTCAAATTCGGATTCAGAAATTTGGGTGGAAGGTTCTCCTTCCTCATCACTTTGGGTGAGAGCGTTGATACTAGTGGGTAATTTTACACGTGATAGGGCGTCGGCTTTTTTATTAGCCTTGTCTAGCTTGTATACTATTTCGTAATCGTACTCCTCTGACTTGAGGCGCCATCTTGCTAATCTACTTCCGGTATCCCGGCAAGAGAAAAGCCACGTAAGGGGTCTATGGTCAGTAACAAGCTTAAACTTTCGACCATATAGGGTCTGAAATGTTTCACGGGCCAAACTATAGCTAATAGTTCGCGTTCTATTGTGGAATATCTCGTTTTAGCCTTACAGAGTGTACGAGATGCATAGGCTATTGGAAGATCCTTTCCATTAGGTCCTTGTGACAAAACGCCAAAAATCGCAAAAGCGCTTGCGTCTGTTGTGAGCACAAATGGCTCTTCAAAACTGGAATAAATTAGGATCGAGGACGTAATCAAAGCGTTTTTCAAGGTTTCGAATGACTTGACACATTCGCTATCGAAGTCGAATGTTGCATCTGTTTGCAATAGTCTAGTCAAGGGTTTCGCTATTTTGGCGAAGTTGGGAATGAAACGTCGGTAATAACCTGCGAGGCCTAAAAAGGACTTTATCCCTCAAGGATTCATTAGCTGGGGAAACATTTTTATACAATCCACTTTATCGGGATTGGTCCTAACACCATCTGGGGTTATAACGTGTCCAAGTTAGGCTACTTCCGTTCTGAGGAATTCGCGCTTATCTGGCTGATTTTGAAATTAGACTTGCGAAGGCGGTTAAAAATTTAGGAAAGTCGGCTGATGTGTTCCTGAATGGAGGGGGAATAGACGATTATGTCGTCCATGTATACAAGACACCTTTCGTTCTGTATACCCATCAGGATATTTTCCATCTCACGTTGGAACGAGGCTGGAGCGTTCTTGAGTCCAAAAGGCATTCCCAAGAAGTGGTAATGTCCATTCTCTACTGAGAAGGCATTTCGGGTACATCAGCTCGATTTATTTCGATCTGATGAAATCCAGATGCCAAGTCCAGTGTACTAAGATACTGGCATTTCCCTAACTGATCAAGTAGATCGGAAATGTTTGGCAGGGGGTACTTGTCGTCTATGGTGATTTCGTTCAATTTAAGATAATCAATCACCATACGCCATTTTTGTTTGCCTGAGGCGTCCATTTTCTTTGGGACGACCCACGCTGGTGTTGACCACACACTGTGAAAATGCTCAATAATTTCCCGTTGCAATAATTTGGAAATCTGGTCTTTAACCTCCTGTTTGTGAGCATGAGGTTAATGATAGGATTTAGTAAAGATAGGTTTATTGGTAGTAGTGTGAATTGAATGCTTTATTTCAATCGTGAATGACAGATTGTCACCTTCCAAATAAAATATGTCCGAAAATTCTAGGCAGCGATTAATGTTCAATTTCTTCATCTTAAGATGATCCAGGCACAGCTGTTCTCTAATAGCATCTTTACGCTTATACTGACATGGATCATGTAAAGATGTGTTGAAATTATTGACTGATGTTTCGTTGAAGGGATCGAATTCCAATTGGGGCAAAATTACGTTTTTGGAGCTGGCGTTACAGTTCACGTGTGTAGTGAGAAATTCCCCTTTATGATCAATTTTTACATTGGAACTAGGTACACGGACTTTTTCTATCTGACATGCCACACGAATGGCTTCAGTATTTCTAAGCTCAGATTTGAGCTTAACAACTTGTTCAACTCGGGGAGAAACGGAAATATTATTTTGAATTTGCGAGTTTTCTTTGAACTCTGAACACTGGGAATTTTCTTGAAATTGCGAAAGTTGAGGGACATTTTCGTCACGGACTTTGAAAAGAGGAATAGTTTTGAATTTTGTAACCAATTGGCGATTTTTTAAATCGAAGGCAATATGTGAATCGCAAATGTAAATTTTGTGATAATCGTTAGGGGCAAAAGGGGCTAGAACTGCTTCTGTAATGGACATTTTCTCGTCAGTAATACCTCGGATAGAGATATTTCCGGTTACACGTTTGGTATAATTTTGGTAGGTATTCCGCTTAAAAATGGAACAACCAGCACCACTGCCAATAAGAATTTAGAATTTTCCTGTCGCGTCTTTAATATAGTGCAGATTTATTTATTTATTTATTTATTTACTCATGTTTGGGGTGCAACAGAATGTGAATTCCAAAGACAGCACCCGCTGCTTACTATAGTGATAAATTAAAAAGATACATAGATTACAAAATCCAGAAGATATGAAAATCTGTAAAACAAGCCTACTATATGGGAATAAACAATACTATGATATAGCAACTACTATAAAACGATATAAATTTAAAATTTATTTTTTTAAAAAATTGTATCAGTTACACTATTCCATGAATCGCACTAGTCACCAAAAAACACAAACACAGAGCACGTTACTAGACAGCTTTGATAACAAAACATATAAAATACTATATAAAAGTATAGCATACGCTCGATAATGTAAACTAATTTAATCCAAGTGTGGTCCACATTATCGAAATGTTTACATTAGCGAACGTGATTTATATAATATTTGATTTATTAAAAGAAATGTTTAATACATACTATTTATAACAAAATAAACAAATATTCTAACAGCGATAAATATTTTTTTAATTAGAAGAAAAATAATTAACAATTTTTGTCTGCGTAAATTTGCGCTTAGCATTGTCTTCCAATGCGTGGGCCCGTAATTTACGAAGAACTAAAATATCCGTGTATGAAACTTCTTTTCTTTCAGCCCAATCTAAAGCTTGGTTAAAAACTTGTATAGCTTGCGCGTCAGTCACTACACTTCTGACTTCAATGGGATCGTTCTCATCATCCTCACTGTCCATATCCTCCTCCTTATCAGTATCATTCGTCTGCTTATCTTCGTTCCATAAATTAATATCAGCAGGAGTACAAACAATGTTGGGATTCACTGTTTTCAACAAATCAACAACATCCAATGATACACTAATAACATTATCATTATTGGATCGCAAACGTTCTCTAATTACGCTTAAGGGGGCATCGTCTCCTTCATCATCTTCATTATTGGTACAAAAGAGATTGTTCCAACATTTTTTAATAGTTTGCTGGTTAAGTTCATTCCAGGCCATATGTAAATCTAAAACAGCTTCTCGTAATGTTACTTTTTTTAAAGCCTCAGATAAGTTTTCAGGATTCTTTGATAAGACAGACGAAAGTAGAAACTTCCTATACTATAGTTTGGTGAGTCTTATTATATTCTGGTCCATCGGTTGAATTAACGGTGTTACGTTACATGACGAAAATTGTCCCATCCCTGCACCTCAGTTGTTGCTCGGGAGGATGACTTGGTGCATTATCCAATAGTAACAACGCTTTTATTGGAAGCTACTGTTGTTTTAGGAAACCTTTTTCCTACAAATTGAAAACATATCTACAAATTATGAATAGAGCATTTGTGATAATTGATTGTCATACCTGAGGGACAAAGCACCTGTGGAACCATTTCAGGAATATACTGCTAGTCATCCAAGCGGTTTTTGAACAGTCATAATCAACAGGGATGTTAACATTTTTAAATGAGCGCGGATTTTTTGCTTTCCCAATTACCAGTGGCTTTATTTTGTGTGAACCATTAGCATTAGTGCAGGCTAGAAACGTTATTCGTTGTTTCTCCGGCTTTCTTCCCGGGCAGATTTTTCAAATGATGCAGCATAGGTTTTCTCTGGTAACATTTTCCAATAAAGGCCACTTTCATCTGCGTTGTAAATTTGTTCCATTCTTAAATCTAGCTCGGTAATTGTTTTCATCAATTTTTCTTTGAATGGTGGCACTAATTGTGGTTGTGCTGATAATTTTTCACCAGATATAGACAGCAGTCGAATTCCATATCTTGTTTTGAATCGTTGTAGCCAGCCATCACTAGCTACGAAATTTTCAGTTTCTTTCAGTTTTTCATTTAGCAGTCTCGCTCTCTGTTTAAGTACTTCGCCACTAACTGGGACATGATTTTCCCGTTGTTTTACAAACCACTTATACAGGAAATTTTCCATTTTAGGTGCCTTCGCATTTTTAAAGTTTTTCTTTTTCCCGGACCGCCAAATGTGTTGCACGTTCTTTGTAAAATTTGAGTTTTCATACGCTTAATTTTACAGATTGTTGCTTTCGATACTCCATATTTTTTTGCTAACTGTGTCACTCCCGCACCTAGTGCAACTTCGTCTATGATTTTCACTTTCTCACTCAACTTTAAACACTTTCTTTTATAGGATGTGGATGCCATAGTCGTAAAATATATTAACGCGTGCAATGTATTCACTTAAGTTCAAAAATGAAATACATACGTACGTATAAACGTACCTTAAACGATCATACGACGGACCGAGTTTATCGTATTTTATCGCAGAGGTAAATCCCCTACACTCTACATCATAAATCGGGGACTCCCCGACGCCCGACATAAATCATCGAGGTTTCAGCATTTTACCGTCGCGCTGTTTCCGTGCACCGAGAGTTGTTTACGTTATCGCGCGTACACATTGTTTACGTTATCGCGCGTTGCGTTTGATCCTATAGAACGAAGTTTGTGTTTACATTAGCGCAAGTTTTCATTATCCCGTGTTTACGTTATCGAGCGTCTGCTGTATATAAAGGTACTAATGGTTGACAACAGTATCACAGCAAACAAACAATTAGATAGTATGATACTATCCTATGTAAGCTGCCTCCTTACCGTTGCTTATCTTATCTGGACTAACAGAAAGAACAGTCGACGGAACTATAATTGGAGGATTTAGAATTTAGATGAACATCTGATCAAGTGTGCCGCTGGCGCTTGCACACGGGGTCGGGTCGTTGACGTTGAGCTTCTGCAAGCTCGCAATCATACTCGTATGATCCGTATTGCCGTCGCGATTCACGGGCGGTTTGCCCCTGACAATTCGCTCCTGAAAATTCTGACCTTGCAAGTTTGGATAAGCGTTAGCTCGTACGTCTCAGCATTCTGGTCGTTCTCGTAACAGAAATAATCCAAATTCTAATAATCCAAGTAAAGGTTTATTCTCACTATACATTCCGTTTCCATTCCATATCAGTTTTGTAAACGTTCCATACAATGTGATAGTATACACAGTATACCTTTTGGATAGATAGATAGATAGATGCTTTATTGTCTTTGGATCATAGAAATGATACAAGACTCGTCAGGCATATCTCTATTATTATCTACAAAAATTAAAAATATAGTTAAGTATAAATACATAAATTTGTCGGTTAAAAATGGAAAGAAACACAGTTTAGTCGAGAAAGGGCAAAGGACGCATGTGCGCACGAATGAAA
Source organism: Acanthoscelides obtectus (assembly GCA_963669975.1). Lineage (NCBI taxonomy): Eukaryota > Metazoa > Arthropoda > Insecta > Coleoptera > Chrysomelidae > Acanthoscelides > Acanthoscelides obtectus. Next base: position 55,721,324 of record CAVLJG010000006.1, on the reverse strand, counting down.
ACATACACTAAACAAGCAGATACAATAATAAATGGAACAAGGTGTAAAAGAAGTAAGTACAATAAAAATAGAAAAAAAATAAAAGGTACCCATATACGAGTAAATATATACACACATATATACACATACATAATACATATATATGTACATATATACACATATATATATATATACAGGGTGACTTTGAAGTTGAGTCATTAATTTTCAGATAATGATTGTAGAAGGAAGATAAACCAAAATATGTGTGTAAAAATAAAAAAAAAATAAAAACAAAATGTTACCTTGTTTTATAAAGTATCCTCCCGACAAGTATTTCAGTGCGGACCTGTATTTGATCGTGAGGTCTTGGAGCACCGGCATGCCGTCCATATGTGAGGTCTTAAGTCAAATGATTCACGAACCCGTTGTACTACATTAACAAAGGCACGAGGGGTTGGTTGCACTCGATTGGGAAACCGATCCGCATAAACATGTGCCATTTTTTATTTCGTTTGAGCCACGCAACAGACACCACTATCCACTACCGACTGACACTGACTGTATACAACTAAATGAAGTAATTGTAAAAACATCGTTCCAAATTCTTTCGCTTTTTTGTTTCCGATGCGATGAACCGATAAGGCGAATTATATCCATTGTCGCCAAACACGAGCACATAATATTATTATTGAGACAGGGCGGTACTCAAACATCCAAAGGGCTATAACTTTGTTACTTTAATTTTACCAGAAAAATGGTAAAGGAAAAAAACATTTCTTTTGATCAGATCTACTCACTGTTAAAATAAATGACTCAACTTCGAAGTCACCCTGTATATATATATATATATATATATTGACACACATATACTAAGTGACATATAAATCCGAACACCCAGTTTAAATGGTTTTATTTTAATAAAAGTTGGTGAATGTATTTATCTTACTGTAAATAACAAGTGAAAAAATTTTCAGCCTTAACAGTTGGACATTCCGGTTTTTATACTGCTTTTTTTTAATTCACTAACGCTCTAAAAATGAAACTTTCAGCCGCAGTAAAGAATCAACGTTGGCGGATTTTGGTTCTTGACATCCTTTACGATCGGTTACGATGCCTAGAGTACGGAGACCTGTACGATTTCGTCAACTTAGTGAGTTTGATAGGGGCCGAATAGTGGGACTTCGGGAAGCTGGACTTTCTTTTCGGGCAATTGAAGTTAGAGTGCAAAGAAGTGTAGACACTGTGGTTAGGTGTTGTCAGGCATGGCTTCGAGAAGGCCGTACGCAAAGAGCAAGGGGCACTGGACGCCGCCGTAGAACAACAGACCGTGAAGATCGCCGCCTAAGATTATTGGCCTTAAGGGACCGTTTCTCCACTACCAGGTCCATTGCAGATGAATGGTTTGCAGAACACGGAAGACCTATTGGCATGCGAAGTGTTTACCGACGAATGAGAAGTTTTGGCTTGTTTTCATACCGGCCATACTGGGTCCTCCCTTTAACTCGAGAACACCGACGTAATCGCCTTGCAGACAACGGTTACTCTGGGATCAGGAATGGAACAGTATTTTCTTTAGTGACGAGTCTCGATTTTGTTTAGGCATGCACGATGGTCGTGCCAGGGTTAGAAGGCGACGTGGTGAAAGGAGGAATCCACAGTTTTTTGTTGAAAGACATGTTCATCACACTGTTGGAGTTATGGATTGGGGTGCTATAGCTTATGGTTCCAGGTCACATTTAATCTTCATCAGAGGTAACATGAACGCGCAGCGTTATATCCACGAAGTTCTAGAACCCCATCTTTTACCCTATCTTGACACCCTGGCAGATCCAACTTTCCAACAAGATAATGCCCGACCACATGTTGCAAGAGTCACAATAGACTTCTTTCAACATAATGATGTCACATTGTTACCATGGCCACCAAGATCTCCCGACTTATCCCCAATTGAGCACGTGTGGGATATGATGGGTAGGAGATTGCTCAATTTGCAACGTCCTCTTCAGACTCTAGAAGCACTTCGAGAGGAGTTGGTGGTTGCCTGGAATAAGATAACACAGGAGGACATTGACCACCTGATCAGAAGCATGCCTAGGCGCGTTGGAAAATGCATAGCACATCAGGGTGCATCCACACATTATTAAAAGTCAAAGGGCGTTAAAGCAGTGCAATCATTTTGAAATTTTTATCATTTACTTATTATGCTTCATTAAGTACTTATACAAAATTTTATTGAAATAAAACCATTTAAACTGGGTGTTCGGATTTATATGTCACTTAGTATACATATACATATATACACACATATGTATATATACCGCCTTAGTTTCTATTTAATTTTTTGGTGAATCACTCTTACCCTGAAAGAAACTCGGCTACTGAGTAGTAGCATCTTTGTATTAACAGATTCCTTAGCTCTTTCTTGAACCTATTTGAGCATCTAATATATTTTAGTATTGATGGCAACTTATTGAATACCTTGTGCATACACACGCAACAGCCTGCTTTAAGCGAAGGCGAATATTTAATTTCAATAATTTACAGAACGGTTACGGAATGGAAACGGAATGTATAGTGAGAATCAACCTTAATAGTCTCACAACACCTAATAACAGAACTGATATAATTCCCAACAACAACACCGATTCAAATAACAATACAACCGCCATCCCAAATTCCAGATCTGGTTTTGCTGTCCTACCCTATATCAAAGAACTGACCCCTAAGCTGATCAGACAACACAATACATTAGATTTACAATCTTTAACATCATGCTGCTCTGAACATATTGAACATATAGCTGTCCGACTCAACTTATTTGCTAGAAATGCTATTATCAGCTGATTTTATTATTAAAGAAATAAGATAATTCAGTTTATTTGTTTCTACTGCGTGGCTATATGAAACAGGGCCAACTTTTTGCTCGACTGGTAAAATGACATGTTTTTGTCACTCACATTTAGGAGACACGTCAGCTATCCTTTTCTTCTAGACATCTATTGTATATTTACAAACAGCTCCTTCTCCCTATTCAGACAATCAATTTCCTTTTACAAACCTACATCCCTGTCACAAACGGGATCGCCTGTACTAAGGTTCCGGCTGCATTTCTTTGCCTAGCCTCACAGCAGCTGCGGCAACGCCACTTCTTGACGTCCACAACAACAAACTTCGTAACAATATCGAAGCACTTTTTAATGAGGCATAAATAACATTTGGATTCACTGCATTTCACATAACGTTTATCCACAGGCTCAAAACAAATTTGGCACTTTATTATAATATAAAATTCGGTTTTTCCATCTCTCTCTGGAAGTACTTTGAATTTCGCAACTTTCTAATTGGCATTTTGTTGATTATATAAATACGCAACTTTGCCCCCACTTACGACTTCGTATTTCTTTACAGTTTCCGAGAGTAACTTGGCAATATTCACTCTTTTATTCTGTCGTAATAATGCTATTTATTTAGTTCGAAAAAATCCATAATTTTGTATTCACTTTTCTCAGACTTCGATTTTTACACTTTACTGTCTTCCACCTAAGTGGGACAGTACAGTCATCTTCATAGTTTTCCGAACAAGTTATTGCACGGAATGTTCCTAGAAGCAAGTTCCAGTTGTATTCTCTATGAATTTTTTTTTTGTTTCGTTTTTTCGTCTGCCTATACTAGATATCCATTTTTTCAGATTGATTGTTCTCCATTATACTGTGAAAAACATAGTTCATGGAATGACATCATACGTACTGTTCAAAGGAATAAAAAGATGCCTTCTCTCAGACCATAGTATGTGCAGTTGAACGATTGCCTAATGTACAGTGTGTATTAATAAAATTGGAATATACAGGATGATTAGAAAACACTGCCGTTATTTATAGGACAAGAGGTTAACCCAAGAAGTTCGTATATCTATGTATCCGAAAATGTCCCCTTACCGAGATACAGGGTGTTGAGTCGAAAAAAATATATTTTCGTAGTGGATCTAGTTATTGACTTGTAGCTTTATAAATGTAGTACTGTGAGCATAACCAATATATACATATAAACTGGAAAATGTGTATCCCTACAGAAGGAAAAAGAAAATTATTTTCTACGTAACTGACTATTTGAAACATCTACAGCATTTTTTAATACCCTATTCAATTACCAATATTATTCAATTTTACTTAAATGGCATCTCCTGACACACTGCTTTTGGAGAAAAATTTTTACGAATATTTGAAATAAAATGCAATCCATTCTACTTTGGAAATTCATTGAAAGTACCGTTAGACATTGAAAACTTTATGGATACTAACCCTTAACCCGCCATGTGGCGTCTGACAGACTACTCAATACATTTAATTGACTGTATTTCTTAAAACGGACCGCCCCCAAAACTTGTCACCCCACCTAATCCTTCTACTATTGGTCCATTATATATCGCCTGACTGGCATTGTTTTATGCCCGTGTGCAAATAAACTATTTCGGTCCGTTAATTCAGCGTAGTCTCCTAGACGCCACATGTTCGTTTGTGTTAGAAACATCGTGTGATCTGATATGGCCGGTCCGTCGAAAAGAATTCATTTTGAGGATTATAAGTTTGAAGAAACTGTTCTACAGTGGTATAATGAAGTTGATAGTGATGCGAGTGATGTTGACAGTGCGCCAGAAGATGAAGTTATTGAATCTGAACACGACACGGCTTCTGACTTTTCTGAAGAAGACTGTAATGAAAGTGATAGTGATGAAGACAAAAATAATGCTGATTCTGAAGTTATGGAAGGAGAAAATAAATATTTTTACGGAAAAAAACCGTTTCAGGTGGTGCACTAGTGAGGTAATTCCTTCGTCGCGCGTAAGAAAACACAACATAGTCATGAAGGTTAAAACTGTAAAAGGAAGAGCTCGCGACCTAGGTAACAGCGCAAATCCTATCTCGGTATGGAACCTATTTTTCTCCGACGATATTTTAGAACAGATAATTATATGGACAAATCACAAACTCTTCCAAATACGTTCAAACTACAAGGATAAAAACAGTATCAGCCATGTAAGAGATTTAGATAAAATCAAATTGAAAGCTTTCCTAGGTTTGTTGATTTACACATCGGTATTCAAATCGAACCATGAAAATATAAAAACAATTTTTGCTACCGATGGATCGGGCAGAGAGATATTCCGGGCAGTAATGAGCCAAAATAGATTTGCAATTCTATTAGCTGCTCTGAGATTTGATAACCCTGAGACAAGAATTTATCGTAAGGATACCTCGGGACCTCGGCTGGCCGCGTGGGTCAGAGTGTCGTGCTACTGATCAGCCGGCCGGCCGGGCCGCGAGTTCGAATCTCGCCTTCGCCATGGATGTTGTGTGTTTGTTTTAGGCAGCAGCGGTGGCCGCAGTAGTAGACCCTTCGGTCTCCTGATCAGCCGCCGTGCGCTGTGCGGGTTCGAGTCCCGTCCCAGGAGAAATGTTTCTCTTGGCCATGGATGTTGTGATTGTCCGTAGGTGGTAGATGGTCTCTGACTGTCGAACGCGGAGGTACCACCCGGCGGTTCTCGTAGGCGGAGCCAGAATGTGTGCATGTTGCATGCACACGTGTTCCCTCGCCAGAGTCCGTGTGGCGTCCCCCCTTTCCCATGTATCCCCCATAGCCCCACGGTACCCAATGGGTGCTTAGGCCTTAGGCCTTCGTGGTAGTTGGAGTATAAAAAAAAAAAAAAAGGAAGAAGACCCAACAGCAGCAATTTCTGTAGTTTTTACGAAGTTCATTGAAAACTGTCAAGACTGTTATGGTATGGGAGAATCAATGACAATTGATGAGATGCTCGTTAGTTTTAGGGGGAGAACTCATTTCAAAATGTACATGCCTGCCAAACCCTGTCAATATGACATAAAGCTTATGTGTCTCACTGATGCTAGGACGAGTTATCTTTGCAATGCTTATATTTACTGTGGGAAAGGATCCGATGGATTTGGACTAAGTGCAGAAGAACAGAAGTTTTCTAAACCGACCCAGGCTGTTATACGCCTCGCTAAACCTTTTTTTGGGAGCAATCGGAATATAACAGCTGATAATTGGTTTACCTCCATGGAGCTTGTAGATGTTTTCCTCAAAAATAAACTTACCTACGTCGGAACAGTTAGGAAAAATAAAAGAGAAATTCCCACGGAGTTCTTGCCGAACAAAAAGAGAAAATTAGGATCATCATTATACGGATTTCGAGAAGAGGTCACCATGCTTTCCCATGTGAGTAAGCCTGGAAAATCGGTAGTCTTAGTTTCTTCTATGCATGATAAAGAATTTACTGATCCGGAAACACAAAAGCCAGAAATCATTGCCTATTATAATCGGAACAAGGGAGGTGTAGATACAATTGACGAGAAGTGTTCTAAAAGTTCTTCAAGTCGACGCACCCGTAGATGGCCGCTTGCGATATTCTTCCGTATACTTGACATTTCTGTAATAAATTCGTATATTTTACATCAATGTTTCAAGGACAACATAGCAGTTCGGGAAAAATCAGTGTTTGTAAAAGAACTAGCAGCTGACTTAGTTCGGGAAAACATGGAGAGGCGCCAGAAAAATTCTCGAGTACCTCGCGATATACGCAGCACTATTAGTAGAATTTTGGGAATACCGGAAGTAGATCAACTACAAGCAGAAGAGGATCTAGTGCTTCAAAAACGCAAGGGATGTTACTTATGTCCACGAGCAAAACACCGTATGACAAAATATTTATGTGTGCAGTGTAAACGTGCAATTTGCTTACAATGTTCGAAACCATTATGTGATATGTGTATAAACAAACGAAATATTTAGCTCTTGCTACAAGGCAACTTGGTTAGGTTTTAATTGATTTTTAAGTTGGATTATATAATATACTACTTTTTCAACAAAGTTGTCCAAAAATATTACAATATTTTCACTTTTTTGTATAAGCCGAATTTTCTTTAGAGTAAATATTGTGTTTAAGTTTATTACTATTACTATAATTGCATTAATAATACCGAAAATGTATAAAGTATCGTTATTTTTAGTAGAAGTAACCTCATTTGTCACTACAAAATTCCAAAAATAAAGTTAAAAAAAAACGAGCGTCATTTTGTTTATTTTTGATAAGTAGTCTGTCAGACGACACATGGCTGTTTATGCCAAAAATTCTCACAAGGTGGGTTAAGGGCTAAGTTCGCAATACCACCTCGCCATAGCCTTATTTGAACAACATTCGTGTTTTAACTTTATTCAGTCGCATCGGTAGCGGAGACATTTACCACACCCTGTATTTTGGTAATATGACATTTCCGGGCATATGTTTTGTTAATGCGAGATCTGAAACTTATTCTGCTGTTTTCATGCTGATAGAACTCCACGATTTTCTGGTCAAATGAAACCACATATTTATCTAGAAATTAATCTAGTGTTTCGGCTACCACAGTGGCATTGCTTAAAGTGCAATACTTTATTGCAATACTCTCGGAAAGAACAAATAAAGAAAAGAGTAAGTTCTACATAATTAATTGTGGTTTCATTTGGAAAGAAAAACATGAAGTTCTATATGTTAATGTCATTTTTATTTTTACTCATACTCTACAATGATGCTATTACGTTTGGTACTGATACAGTATCTCTTCTAGAGTTTCAAATACTCACAGAGCTCAATATACAATTTAAAGTATTATTCTAATATGAATAATAATCAAGGTTTAACAACAAGAATAGACAGGCAATGGAAGGAAACATCGTTTGTTTTGCTGACGATACTCCTGCCCTTTATGATACAACGGATGAAACAAAATAGGGTAATGGGTTGACAATCGAATCATTTAACTGTGGAAAAACTAACTTCATCCCTTTCTGTTCTTATGTTATACTTCCCTACTTCCAAAAGTAAATGTGGATAAACACGAAATACGATAGTGTATCGGTGCAAAGGATAGAATCTTTCGAAATATACAGGGTGATTCATAAGCGTCACCAAAATTGAGACATCATACTCAGGACCGCATTTTAAGGGGGGTCTTTTAGGTAACATTTTTTCCTCGAGGGCTTCATTATGTTTAAGAATAAAAAACAATTTTTTTAATATCTTCAATGCTGTCAACTGGAATGAACTAAAATTTGGTATGTAGATTGTATTGTCCACATTCAAATGTCTTTAGTTAAAATTAACGTGCACCAGTGGCGGAGATACAGGGGATTGGTGACATTATTTTTCCAAATAAAAATAGTACGCCAACGTTTTTTTTTTTCGAAACGAGCAATTTTTCGAATTTTACCTTCAATTTGCTACAATAATTACTCTTGTGCTTTTTTTCCTAGAGTGCACTGTTTTCGTAAAAATAAAAACAAAACAAATTAGACCATTCATGAAGAGCCGAGATACAATTAATTTCAAATAAAATAGGAGGCCTTGATACCAACTTGGCATTTCTTGGGAGATAGTTCGTCAAAGTTATGTGTTATACGGTTGTTATCGTTACTAAGTTTCTTTTAAAAAAATTTTGAGTGTTGTGAAATGGAATTTAGCAATGATGAGTACACCGATATCATTTTTGTGTGCGGGTTCTGTAATGGAAATTTCCTAACAGACGCCAACCTACCCCAAAGGTTTTTACGCGTTCATTTCTAAGACATCAGCAATATGAAATTGCCAAACTTCCCGGAGTTAGAGGCCATGGTGTCTGGCATACTGTTCAAGAGCAGCTGGAAGTGATTAATTTAGCATTGGATGATCTAGTACAAGTACTAGCAGGATTCCAGCCCAGTTACCACCTTCCCAAACTCTTGCTTGGAGAATTTTAGATCGGGAAGTTTTACAACCCTACCATCGGTAAAATGTACAACGTCTGCAATCCGGCGACGAAGTGCATCGGCGAAATTTTTGTGAGTGGTTACTGCAAATGCGTAATCAAAATGCAGACCGTATTGTCACAACGTATAAATGCAAATTCATACTTAGCTTTTCTAGAGAATTACATAGAAAATGTGTTAGATGATGTTCCGTTAGCAACGAGAGTACGAATGTGGTATCAGCACGACTGTGCCCCACCGCATGATCGTCGTGATATAATCGCATGGTTAAATAATCATTTTATACAACGATGGATTGGCAGAAACGGACCCGTACATTGGCCTGCGAGGTCTCCTGATTTAAACCCCCTGGATTTCTTTTTGTGGGACGCTTTTAAACAACTACTGCATGATGAACAAATTAATACTGTTGATCAGTTACAAGAAAGAATAGATAATGCGTTTCAACAAATTCAAGCCTCAATGGTGGTCTTTATGAACATTTATTAAAGCTTTGATTATCTAATTTTTTTACGAAAACAATGCACTATAGGAAAAATCACAAGAGTAATTATTTGTAGCAAGTTGAAGGCAAAATTCGGCAAATTGCGCGTTTCGAAAAAAAAAACAGTTGCGTACTATTTTTATTTGGAAAAATAATGCCACTAATCCCTGTATCACCGCCCCTGGTGAACGTTAATTTCAAGTAAGGACTTTTGAATGTGGACAACACCTAGGTAAATCCACATACCAAATGTTAGTTCCAAGAAAAAATGTTACATAGAAGACACCCCTTAAAATGCGGTCCTGTGTATGATGTTTCATTTTTGGTCACGACTTATATATTGACGATTCTCTCAGATGAGACGCTCATATTGAGTATATGTGTATGATAGGGAAGTTGCGCACAGTATTTTATGGTCTAGCTTAAACGCATCTTGGTATTATTGCCTGGACCTACGGTACTATTGCTTAGAGAGCTGTAAATATCGTATATGTTCGAAGCTTGGAAATAATACAAAAATTCACTATACAGACGATTTTTAAGAATCCAAGGTTACATCCGATAAAGTTATAGTTCAATTTTTCTTCAACAACTATATTTACACACAGTACTGGTGAAAGCTATACTGACAGAAACAACATGAAACATAATCATACACATGGAAGAAACATCTTGTAGGAGTTCCAAGACCAGACAAAAGTCCTATAGTTGTAATCGACCTATGGGGGGTTGTCTTGTGGATAGTTTTAATACCTCTGAATTTGTTGGCGTGCTTTTTTCTAACATGCTTTTTGACGTATACTATTTCGCGGTTATCAAGTATAGTCGGACTATCGCAATCTCTGTTAACGCGTTTTCTCTTTGTTTTGAATGAGATCAGAATTTATTTTTGAATACAATAGCTTTGTACGCTCTATGTGGCTGTTGGTATAGTCATTGAGGAGTAATTGGTCGATTTTGATATCGTACCATGGATTCCTATGATTCCAGGGAACCTGTAAAACAATATATTCGCAAGAAAATCTTATTTTTAGAGTGCAATTAAGAATACAGTAAACGCAGATTACATACATAGTTTCTTATCTAATTGCTCGAGGCTTAGTCAAACGAATAAAGTTTGCGTAGCGGACGTTTCAAATTACTTACATGCACTTTTCATTGCTGGTCCGTCATGACGGTCTTTTTCTCCGTATTAACAGTTTGTAGTCTACACGGCTTTGAGAATTTGTTGGAGTGCTTTTTTCTAACATGCTTTTTGACGTATACTATTTCGCGGTTATCAAGTATAGTCGGACTATCGCAATCTCTGTTAACGCGTTTTCTCTTTGTTTTGAATGAGATCAGAATTTATTTTTGAATACAATAGCTTTGTACGCTCTATGTGGCTGTTGGTATAGTCATTGAGGAGTAATTGGTCGATTTTGATATCGAATGGTTGATTCGACGTAATATGTCCATTGATTATATCTATATGCTTTAATTTTGTGACAGAATGTAAGGTGTGGTTCTAGGCTAAAATGGCATACAACATTTTCATTTTTATAGGGGCTTTCTGAAAGCCTTCTGTGTTCAACAATCTTAAATGTTCGGTGATAGTTGAATGAAATCGTTCAACGACTCCATTAGAATCTGGATGATTTGGCGAAATAAAATGAAGCTTAATTTTATGAAGTGACAAAAGTTCAGCTACAACAGTATTTTTGAATTCAATGCCATTATCTGCGATAATTCGGGTAGGAATTCCATGATGAGAAAAGAATAATATCATATTATTAGCAATTTCAGTCCCTGAAAGCGAAGTAATCTGATATTCTTGAGCATATTTAGAAAAACTGTCTATAATTGTGAAAAATGTTGACACTCCAAAAGTGAACGTATCGATCGCTTTTGATGCAGTGGGGGTGAGATTCATCGCAATTTTTATCGGATGACGCTCGTATTTACATTGTTGACAAATTTCACATCCATTTATAAATGTTTGAATTGATTTTTTCAAGATGTCCTTGATATCAGTTTTATCTGTAAAGTCGACTAATTTGGTTCTGCACATTTTGAATTTCAAAGTACCAGACTTAAACATCCTTTGTAGAACAACAGAAAATTTTTCATATATATCTGGATTTTCAAAGTATAAGTGACAAATTACGTTAGGAGCAATATAATCTCGAATAAATTTAAATATATCATCGTCAAAATCATTTTCTGAAAATTGAACGTTAATTCGTTGCTTTCAAATAAAATAGAAATTTTTGGTGGTGCAGATGAATTTTTTACTGTATTTATGATAATCTGATTATTTCCCTGATTAACTGCGTAATCAACTATAGGAATTGTCTGAATGGGGTGTTGGTCCGCATTTGAATGTACAGTTTCGTCTGGATTTTCAGGACGATTATTTTGATATTCTAGATTGGCTTGTTCATGTTCAATGATATCTACAATTTCGTCAGGGGGTTGAATAAGACTGTCTTCGTCATTATCGACGTTTACGAAGATAGATTCGGTATCAGGTTGTTTTGGGTAGAAAAGTTAAATGTAGGTGTACTTAATTCAGATGAGCCTTTCTGAACTGGTCGGTCAAACTTAACGCTTTGGTGTTGAGTACCCGCGCATTCTTGAATCAAATCATCTAAGTCGTTCCAAAATGAACTGGTTTCTTTTGTATGGATCTCTACAAGAGACAGGGCATCTGCATTGGTATTCAGTTTGCCTTTCTTATAGACGATATTCATATCATACTCGTCTAACCTTTTTTCCATCTTAGTAATTTTGAAGAAGGGTCTCGAAGGGACCATAAGTATTTTAAGGGCATATGATCAGTAATTAGATTAAATTTTCTCCCGTAAAGATAGGGCCGAAAGTATTTAGTCGCCCAGACTATTGCTAGTAATTCTTTCTCAATCGTACTATAATTTCGTTCGGAATCATTAAGCGTGCGCGAAGCATAGGCGATAGGAAGATCCTGTCCTATAGGGCCTTGTGAAGGTACACAACCAAGGGCTACGTTACTCGCATACGTGGTTAAGTTAAATGGCTTAGAAAAGTCTGAATACTCGAGTATCGGTTGACTCATAGGAGCATTTTTACATTTTTCGAAACAGTCAATAAATTCAGCATCGTGTTCAATTTTGGCTCCCTTTTTTAGACATTTAGTTAGAGGCTTTGTGAGTTTCGCAAAATCTTTTATAAAACGTCTAACCAATAAGTCCGAGAAAGCTTTTAATCTGCTTAGTCGTTTTTGGAATCGGAAATTTTTGGATGGCAATAATTTTATCTGGATTTGGCTTAACGCCGTCTGGTGTGACTACATGTCCGAGATAAGCTGCTTCTTTACGAAGGAATTCTGATTTGTCGAGCTGTATTTTAAATTCTGAATTTCTGAGTCGTTGAAAAACTGACCTTAAATTTTCATTATGTTCTTGAAGGGATGTAGAAAAAATTATAATGTCGTCGAGATATACGAGACATTTCTCGTTTTGTATCCCCCTTAAAATATTATCCATGACGCGTTGGAATGTGGCGGGCGCGTTTTTTAGGCCAAAAGGCATCCGGAGAAACTCCCAATGCCCAGTTTGGGTACTAAAAGCGGTTTTCTCTATGTCTGTTTCCTCCATCTCGATTTGATGAAAACCACTCGCTAGGTCAAGGGTAGTAAAATACTGGCATCTGCCAAGTTTGTCAAGCAAGTCGTTGATATTGGGTAACGGATATTTATCGTTAATAGTCTGTTCATTTAATTTTCGGTAGTAAATTACAACTCTCCATTTTTGCTTCCCCGAAGCGTCTAGCTTCTTTGGAATGACCCAGATAGGTGAATTATAACCTGAGCTACTTGGACGTATTATATTGGAATCCAACATTTTTTGTATTCGGATATTTACTTCGCCTCTGTGAACAAATGGATAGCGATACGATTTTGTGTAAATGGGCCTTTCGTTTTTGGTTTTTATTTGATGTTTGACTTTATTAGTAAATGTTAGTGGAATTCTGTCCTGGTAAAAAATGTCTGAAAACTCTCTGCAAAGTTGAAGTATCTTTGATTTCTCTTCAGAATTTAGGTGATCAATCCTTATTTTCGACAAATCTAGGTAAAATTTTTCTGATGTGTCTAAATAATTGAGAGCAATTTCTAGCATTTCTGATAAATTAAATGATTCTACTGAAATCGGCTGAGAAAAATTAAATGTAACGGGCTTAGTATTGTTATTCAAAATCGTTATTAGCGCAAAATTATTTTTTGCTATCGTAAGGCATTCAGGTATCTCGGAATTATGAAATTTTTTATGAGGAATTACGATTTCACCATTGGCGATCGATGTTTTGATTTTTATTACTTGTGCGGTTCGAGGTGCGACGGTTATCAAATTTAAGTTGTTAGAAAGCAGGTGAAATTTTAGTCTAATTTTGGCGTATGGCGTATGTAAAGTTCCTTTGCTTAAATTAATATAGGCTCTCAATAATTTTAGATTATCTAATCCAATCAATCCATCGAAAATATTGTGAAATTTAAATAGGTAAAACTTTATTTGTGAGCGGATTTTTGAAAATCAGTTGATACAACAAATGGATCATCTCTGATTAAATTTGAAAAAAATTTACGAGCAATACTGGGATCAACAAATGGTCCAGAATCGATCAACATTTTAATTCCATATTCGGGAAAAAGAATGTAAGATAGTTCGCTAGCATTGCTGGCGTTAAGTGAAATTACCTCTGGTGCTAGGTTTTGTGGTCTATGAATGAGTGCTTCTGAAAATTTTGAGGTGGTTCTACGTGATCAGTTTCAGGATTATCTTGTGTATAATACTCGCAATATTGATCAGTGAAATATGTATCTGAATTTTGTGGTTCAGCTACAGTTTGATCGCAAACAAAAGATTCGTTACCAGGAACTTCATAGGTGTTATTACTTTCTGTCTCTCTATTGAATAGCTCTTCAGCGATCCAATATTGTTTTGGTTGTTGCTGGGCTGTCGAATTATGTTCAGGTTTGAAAGAAATTCTAGTAGAAGTACTCATTGGAGTAGTTTGTGGCAAAGTACGGCTAGGGTTAGGTTTGAAAACATTTCTGTTATTCTGTGTTTGTCCAAAAACCTGAGAATTTGTCGGAAATCTCTGAGGACGAGAAACTGGCCTTAGCAAGTTTACAGGTCCAGTCGGAAAAGTCGAATTGAATCTAGGTTGAAATGTTGAAGTGTTCGGCTGACTGAATGAATAATTAGTAGGCTGACAGTATGAAGGTATATTTTGATTAATCATTGGCCTTTGCATTGGCCTGGAAGTTTTATTCTGTGGCACATTTTGTGATTTTCCAAAAGTTTTGTTATAATTTTGGAAATAGCTGACATTCAGATATAACGAATTGTAAAGCTTGGCTGAGAGATGTGGGTTTCATACATCTAATTGTTGTACCCAAGGGCTCTCGTAGTTCGCACAAAAATGTTTTCAGAGCTAATTCTTGATATAAATTTCTTTTTAACACTTTTGCTTCTTCAGAATGTTCATGAACGCTTACATAGCTGCATAGTAGATTCAAAATATGAAGACACTTATAAAATTTTTGAGGCGTTTCATTTGGCATTTGCCTCAACATAACCAAATCACGGTTTAGACAAGTTTAATCTCTTTGATCAGAAAAATTCCTAGTCAGAATACCTTTTAAATCTGCCCAACTTGTGATATTTTGGATGTTCACAAGCACTTTTTTCCTTTTAATTTCGAGATCAGTGAATTTAGAAAATAGATATTTTGGAAATTATGTGGGTTCCGTATATCATAAAAATTTGCAATTAACGTTTCACTCACTGATATAAACCTATTTAAGTCATTAGGATTTCCGTCAAACTCTGGGACGCAATTTAAAAATTCTGGTCTGAATTGAGACATGCTTGGAATATTTTCAATATTTAACCTAGGTGGTCTTAAAATAGGTGAGTCTGTTGAAAGTGTCAAATTATCTATAGCCTCTGCAATATCTTCCAAAGACATTTAAAATGTATAGTAGCACTTACGCTAATACGAGGATGATCAAGTGCATCACGTTTCTTTCTTTGTCTTTACTTGGTTGCTTAACCATATCTTGGTTGCGCGATCTGGTCCTTCTCCAAAATGTTCCGCTTGCAGATTTGGGCGATGTATGGTCCAAATCCCTGACTTCGTAGGTGGTAGCTGCACAAGGTGTCTTCGATAGACCGGCTCCCCTCGAACTCCCACTCACCAAAGTCCGTAGGCCGTTTTTCCGGTAAATTCGTCGATACGAAAACTGCTTTCGCGGCCTCGATTGATTCGCGAAACAGCCCGAAAATCCTACTCTGACGGCGCCAATTATCTGACCGAGTCAGTCTACTTGCTTTTTAAAAAGATTTATTTTCGATTATCAAAATACAATTCTATTGATGTATATATTATGAGCGCTAACAACAGACTAACTAACTGTGAATACAATAAAATAGGACTGGATAAGGCAAAGTGCTGATCCAGGGAAACTCGATCCTCTTCTTTAGTGGTAGGGGTAAATCTTCTGTACTATAACGCGTGTGGGTTATGACACAAATGGAAAGAAATTGAGATCCTGTGATAAAGGATCGCAAAAGTCAAACAAGACTCCATGCGATAACGCATATGATATAAAGGGAGATAATGGCTACTGCGATATGCTCAAAATATGCAAAATGATCTCTATATAGCAGGGTCGAGAATTTTGCAAACAAAACTATATTCGATACAATACAGGATGTTTTCAAAATTGATTCATTTATTTTAACAGCTTATACGTAGAACTCGTCAAATGAAGTTGATGTAACAATAATCACCTATATAAAAGTTACATAATAAGAGAGTTAGTTTACATTAATCAATATTATTTGAAAAGAATCATTGTTTATCGTTAAATGGATACCGTCATTACAAAAACTGTTCAAAACTGTCCCAATTTGTTCGATTAACGCAAAATCTTGCTGGGCGAATCTATGACTCTTTACAAGCTTCGAAAATAAAATCCTGGTGTCAAGGAATTAAATCACAAGCATTTTCAGTACGCTGTTGTAGTCCTTCCAGAGTAATTACTGCTCTACCATGATACTCTAGCTACTTCAAATAGCCCCACAGAAAAAAATCGCAAGGCGTTAGTCCGTGGAGCGAGCAGGCCAAGGAATGGGTCCATTGTGCCCTATCCATCTATTCGGAAACTCATTATTTAGATGTTCATGGACTTCTCGTCTAAAATGTGGTGGAGTCCCATCACGTAGGAATCACATATTCTGTCTCACCTTTAGAGGAACATCTTCTCACAATTGTGGCAGATTGTGTCGAAGATAATCTAAATAAATTTCACCGGTCCGTCGAGATGGAAAAAAGTATGGTCCACTAAGCATGCCATTTGGCACTCCACTTCGTGTAAGTGTGGCCTTGTATCTACATAAAATTAATTTCGTAAAATCTTCATTTCTGCCGAACTGTTCTAAAAGCCATTGGCAAAATGCAACTCTTCTAGGATGATCTTCATTGTAACGCTTGTACTCATTGATAAGGGTAATACCGTTCTTCTAGTCATATTGTCTTCCACGCTTTACTATGAGAAACTTCAGCTTGAGCTGCTATAGCTCTAGTACTCATTGTTGGGTCGTCTTCGACCATTTCTGACATCCACGTTGTTCTTTCAAATATCCTGTGTCACGAAGTCTGATAACTAGATTTACAAACATCCGTGGGGCAGGATGATTTCTTTCCTAGTACAAGCCGCATACTGCAACTGCGTTCTGTTGGCACTCTCCGTATCTTAGTACATACTATGGCCACTAGTTCATTGTTTTCGTAAACACGGGTCATTTTTTCGCACAAAATAATCAGACAAATGAATGTATACGCACTATTAAAAGACTGATGCAACCGATCAAACCATAAAATAACACAAAAAGTTTGCCAAATTTAAATAAACGATAAGAGTAGTAAACAAAAAACGAAGAGTTTACATGGCAGTGGTCGAGAATATCAAAAAATCTGTGTTATAACATTATTATTTTTTAAAATTTTTAATATCTCACTATTTCTTTAATTATGCAACTTTTATTTAGGTGATTTTTGGTATATTAACTCCTCTTGACGAGTCCTGCAAGCAGTTGAAATAAATGACTCAACTTTGATTTGTATATGATACATAGGGAGATGAAGGTTTATTCCTATATATTCTCTATATATTAGAGGCCGATTATAAAAGTTTGCGAATGTGCAAACAATTAAACAAACCCTATACGATACCGCATGACATAAAGGAAAGTAAATTGTTATTTATATATGTTGGACGGAATCTGGCCTCTACACTGAAAACCAAATTTGAGTGACGCGAGTTCAATGTGTACGAGGAACAAGCGCTAGAAGTGTGTAAGGTACATATGTTAGAAAGA
Source organism: Acanthoscelides obtectus (assembly GCA_963669975.1). NCBI lineage: Eukaryota > Metazoa > Arthropoda > Insecta > Coleoptera > Chrysomelidae > Acanthoscelides > Acanthoscelides obtectus. Next base: position 55,703,663 of record CAVLJG010000006.1, on the reverse strand, counting down.
GCTAGAAGCCGGCTGGATAGCGAAGCTCATTGCCACGTTGTCTAGCAACGGTGACGCAGAAGGTCGTGTAATCTGAAAATATGCGTTAGTTTATTCTTTACGCTTAAATAATAGCTTTATTTAGAGCGAAAACATTTTTGAATTGCGTAAATAAAGGGTTTTTCAATTAGGATGCATTAATGCTCATCTGTAATAAAGCAAGTGGTGTATGATCTTAATACATTAACGAGATCACTTTTTATTTGAAATTCCATTGTATGGGAACTGGGATGGAATATGGAATATGACGATATGACGTGTGAGTCATCTGTCCACCGTGGGATCGGACAGTGGCACGGATTCATCAAGTTCACATTTTAGTAATCCCACTGCGTTTCATTTTCATAGTTTTCGAAAAATTAAAAAGAACTACATTGACTCTAAAGTTCCCACACCCTCAAAACTGTTTTAGGGCAAATTTCAGTGTACCTCATGTATGAAGATGAATTATGATGTGAAATCTCAAGTTCGACACGAATCTGCTGGCAAAAATGGTGGTTAATTATTAAATTCACAAACTTGACCTCCAAATAACCTTTGACGTTTCCTTCAAACGCAACCGTCAGTGGAGGTCACAGATTTTCACAATAAGTTTCACATACACTCGCGAACGAAAAGTTTCTCTGATAACTATGGTACAGTAAGGCCACAAGTGTAGAAACTGTCGTTGCGCAATTTGCCTTTACGTATCCTGACCGACCTTGCCCTAGTCCGACCACGGTTAGGATCATTTTCCGAAACTTCGTCAATAATGGCTGTACATCTCTTGGTGACATGGGAGAATGCTGAAGAAGAAGAAAATGTTCCAGAGGACAAGGTTGCCAGTGATGAGGCTGTTTGTGGTTATGTCGAAGAGACCCTTCAGAGGAGGAACCCCAACCTTGTTCAAGTAGTACCGTGTCAGAAGACGTAGGCGTTCCGGTAAGTACAGTCAGGCATATTTTGGAGAAGCATGGCTACAAGCCATTTAAGTACCAAAAAAACGCAGGGTTTTTCCCGCTGATTATACCAGTAGCATGGAGTTTTGTGGTGCCATGCGAGAAATTATTGATAACGAATTTTCTGACGAATCCAGATTTTCTCTTCATAGACATCATTATCCCCCCAAATCTTAGCTATTGGTCAAGGGAAAACAAACATTTAAGTTTACCATTAAGGTTGCAGTATCTCCAAAATTTTAATGTTTGGGAGGTATTTAAGGGGATCACATTGGGAATGTTTCTTCATTAATGGTACCTTAAATTCCTCGCGTAATTTAGAACTGTTTCAACACGAAATTATGTTTGGTTTCAACAAGATGGATGTCCTGCTCACAACGCGAGGGAGTTTCGAGAATTTTTGGAAACAACGCCTGATGTCTACACATGGCGACATACAATAGCCAATGAGATCTCCTGACTTGGTGCCTGATGATTTATTTTTGTGGCAATATGTGTAGACTTCCATTTACGGTTGCAAGGGCTAGCACTGTGAAGGAGTTGCGGCTGAAAATAATAGAAGCATGCCGTTAGGAGACTCCTGAAATGCTAGAAAATGTTCGCACAGAGTTCTACAATAGGTTAGGTTACTGATATGTCCAAGAAGAAGGTCTGTTCGAGCATTTAATTTAGTATTTAGTTTTCATGTTGGTTAGAATTATTTATTTCAATTTTGATGCAACTTAGGGCCGTCAGTCGTTTCTACAATTGTAGGACGCCTTTATGGCCTCCTTGATTTCCACAATATCTTACATCTTTCAGTAAGGAACGTGTGTGACTGCTTTAGATTTCTCCGCTGCTGTCAATTGTGATGTTAGGTTATGTTGGTTGGTCAAATGCCGAAACAGTTTTCTTGCAAATCGTTCAAGTTGTGGTATCTTCAAATCCCATATCTTGTATTCATGATCTAAAATGAACAATTTAATGCAAATGGATGTGTATTTATAGCCCAGCAGCTTACAACCAAGCTGTTTCTTGATGAAGGTAGGTAAGTTACAAAAATAATCATGGCATATTCATATTTATATACTTTTATCGCATTTTTTCAGATGTGGTTTATTCTTACAAACTTTATGAGATATTGGATAAGAAACATTGTATCCCAAGTGCAACTGCATTGTTGATATCGGTGATGCTTGTTCACAAATCATTGTTGGACCATGGATTGTGTAGACTGTAGAGTGTCAGGCTACAAGTATGTATAATGTGTAAATGCTCTAAAATTGAGTTCAAACGTACCCTGCCCTATTTGATATTTTTTTATATTAGTGAGAACCTTGAACCAGAAATTTGAAGCTATAATTCTAAAAATTATGATTATTATTATTATTATTATCATAAGGTAGCAGCCCACACCAAGGTGTAAAATTTCCAATTTTTCTTGAATTGATGTATCTCTCTTACAGATATAAACCATCGTGATATTGCATACAAAACTGAATGATCTTCCTAAGAATGGATTTATGCATCCAGGCACTTGAAATCATATTTGAAGGAGCCACAACCTTACAGAAACAAAACGTAAATTTGCTTTTTGTGACTGACATGTGTTACACTGCAAATTGTAAATTAAAGGTAGGCATAAGCCTGTATAATCATAAAAGTTAAAAGCTAATGAGTTCAAGAGGAGCTTTGTTAGACCTGAGCAGGGGGTTGTTGAATGTCTAATGGTCAATGTTGAATGTGAAATAACTAAAATGTCGCACGTAATTCGATAGAACTGCCTTCTTGAATATTGTAGTCGACTTTTCTATTTGACAAAATCTCACAATGCGAATCGGTTTGAGATTGAATACTTGACATCATAGCACAGTGGCAAATGATGTCAATCACAAAAATAAAATTCCAGTGATGTAGCAAAAAGGCGATATAAAATACATATCTTATCACTTATCGTTATATTGGTACTTAGGACTAAAACGTAAAAAATCACCATTACCTTTGATAGTCAGATCTACTTGCATTGCTCAAAGATACGTCCGATCCTGACAAATGCAGGGTACAAGATACTGTTCTAGCACAGAATAACTCCAGTGTAAGGAACGTTATTAGCAGAAAAAGAAGAGACAATATATTTAAATTTCATATTTCATAAAGTTTGTACCTACAGTTGATTTACATTAACTTTCCAAAGATGTTGAAATGTACCCTCAAACTAGAAAGTTCTGTTTGTAATTGATTAGATATCCTTTTAGCCCTGTTTAAATAGCTTGTAATTTAGAAAATAGCATATAATCTAGTTTTAACATCATGTTAGAGAAAAAACATTTGCTTTAAGCGAAAAGGATTAAAAATTAATGAACTCTATATTTCTAGATATTTTTGAACCTATTGTATGTATTTCTGTGAGTATACAATGGAGAATAAAAAATATTTACCAAGAATTTTTTATTTATATTCTGCAAATCCTTATCAACTGAGAAATATAATACATGAAATTGTTCAGGAATTACTAGATAGTATGTCAAAGCACATAAGTATCAGTAATCAAATGAAGTCTTTATATCTAAAGGGTACAACTTATAACAGGAAATACGAACAAATACATATCCAAAATCAAAACCTTTAATAATTTTAGGTATAGTTACATAAAATCTATAGGGTGTTTTCCAACTAAATGTCAATATTTGAGGCGGTGACTTTTAGTTCCATTTTAAGAAGAAAACTTCATATAATCGTATAATGTTCTAAACGTGTTCACTGTTGAAAAACGGTGTGGTAAACTTTTCAGGAATCAATAATTTTTTGTTACGATCTGTAATACCACTTTAAATACTTTATTAAAATTCGGCATATATGTGCTACCAAGAGATATTTTTAATGTATGAATGTTCTTTTAATGCCCACCAGTGATGTTCGTACCGATTTCACTTGCCTATTTTGGCAGACAATGAAAGTACGCAACCGATTTCTCTTAGGATGGGTTTACACGGGTCAAGTATACGGTCAAGTTGAGCAGTAAAGTCAAGTATTTTTTTCTACTTGCATTGTATGAACAATTTCGGTCAAGTAAAGTAGCGACTTGCGTCAAGTGACGAGGCAAGTCAAGTGGTTCTGCACGGTGAACAAGTAACTTTACTTGACTGCTACCCCCACTTCTACTTTATCATTGGATCGCCAACTTGACCGTCTACTTTACCAATGTAAACAGACAAAGCAACTAAGTAAACAAGTTCCTGCGCATGGAATGTGGATTTGTACTGTCTGGGGTTTTTCAGATTTCCTATCCATTTTGATCACAGATAACCAAATAATTTTGGTGATTTTGGTATACTACGAATTGTGAATTGAGGTTTAATTTGTACAAGATGAAGTGGTCAGAAGAAGAAACCATGCGTTTCGTTGAACTCTATAGTGAAAAAGAGTGTTTATGGAAGAAGAGTAGTGTAAATTATCGCAATAAAAACATGCGAAAAGCAGTTGAAGAGGACATCGTGAGCAGGATGGGAAAGGAAGGTTTTGGAGTGACAGAATTAAAGCAAAAAATAAAGATAATGAGAACAACTTATAATCAGGAAGCGCTGAAAGTTAAAAAGTCTAAGAAATCAGGAGGTAAACCGGATGATATATACGTTCCAACTGCCAAGTGGTTCCGACAAATGGAAGAAATAATGGATAGCTCCACAGCTGAAAATGAAACGGAAAGCATAGTAAGTCAAAAGTGTATATTTTTTCTTTAATAACTGGTAATTAATTTATAAAATTGCGTTGCCAAGGCACTGCTCCTTCTTCCGAAATGAAATAATCCCTCATTTTGTTTCGCATGTGTTTTGCCATCTCCGACGCCCTCCTCTCAGTTCCCCCCTGTATGTTTCTCAGTTCTCGTATCTCTTGTCTCCACTGTCCAGGTATTATTTCGCCAGTGTGTTGGTTTTCACAATCAACCAATTGTGCATCATTGAAGTATTGATCTGGTGACGTTTTTCGTAGCCAGTTGTGAATTGCAATGGCAGCACTAACTAGTTTATTCACAGAGGACACTTTTATCTTTACTTTTGTTTCAAAAACACGAAATCTACTTACTAAGATTCCAAAACCATTTTCCACTATTCTTCTGGCACGACTAAGCCGATAATTGAAAATTTTTTCTTCATCGGTAAGAGGTAGTCGGTATCTACTATATGGTTTAAGTAGATAGGGTTTTAGTGGAAAAGCATCATCACCAACTAAAAAGTAAACATCGGGTAGTAATCCTTCTTCTAGAGCTCCTGAGATTTCGCAGTTTTGAAAAGGACCACCATCTGAGTTGGATCCCGTTGTCCCTACTTTAAAATAAGAAAAACAGTAATTGTGATCTACAATTGCCATTAGTACCACGCTGAAGGAACCTTCCTAGTTGAAGTATTCACTTCCAGTATGTGAGGGAGCCTCGATCAAGACATGTTTGCCATCAATGGCACCACAACAGAAAGGAAAATTCCATCTTGCTTCAAACCCATTCGCAACTTTCTTCCATGCATCATGTGTATCAGGAACCTAAAAAATGGACATTATGAGCATATAATTTGTATGATTAATTAATCATTGAGCAAATGAGAAGTATTAAATTAGTATTTCATTCATTTCAGGAGACAGAAATCGCTCCACCTAGCGAAAATGAACAAGGTCTGCTAGAGGAACAAGTCATTGAAGAACCATCTCCAACTCTCTTGCAAACTCCTACAAGACCTTCGACCAGCAAAACATGCTCCCGAGTAGAATCGAGTAGAAGCAGGATCAAAAAATAAAAAACCACGGCTACAAGCCTTAACTGAAGCTGTTGCAGAGGCCCGAAAAGCCCAGGAAACATTAATAACTTCTCAATCCATCAGTGACAATGAAGCTTTTGGCAAGTTTATTGCAGCCAGTTTAGATAAACTGCCCCCTGCTGATTCAATCATGGCGCAAGGTGCACTTCAAAGAGTGATACAAAAATATCGATTGAATGCGTTAAATAAGAGCAGTTCTGCTTCTGAGGCTTCCGCATTAACTGCAATTCAATCACCAACCCTTTCTAGGGATTCACCTCCTGCAACTACTCCTGCATACAGCACTGATCATCCGATTATGAACGAGGACACAGTTGCAAATGATGATGCTGCTATCGCAGATATTATCTCGCAAGCATGGAACTTGACAAACTAAAATGTTACAATTGGATTTGTTTGTTTTTTATTAAGAAGCCTAAATGAAAATTTAAAAAAATAAAAATTTAAAAATGTTCTATTATTATATATTCACATACCTTTACGAAATCCTTTAAGCAGTCGTACACAGCTTGACAAACAATGGGAATCATGATAGATATCGCTGATTTAGAAACTCGGAAGAGATGAGAAAGGGTTCTATAATTATTACCAGTTGCTAGGTAATTTAAGGTTACTTCCAACATTGTTTCTGGTTTGATAGCGTCTCTCATAATAGTGTTCTCTCGTTGGATTAATGGAGTTATCAAGCCTAACAAATAGTCAAATTTTTCAGCAGTCATTCTGAGCATCATTCTGTATTCTTTAGGATCTTAAATTGGTGGAAGCCCCTTGACTTTCTCTACGTGTAAGCCATTCTCGACACCATACCCTTTTTTTAGGATTTCTTTCTTCCTCAAGAATTTCTTCCACTTCTTCCAGGAGAATATTTGTGAGATTAATAACGCAATTTCGTATGACAATACGACTTTCCACCATGTTTTACCTGTCGACTTGCTCATCTACTGGAATACGTGTAAACGCTCTTTCTGGATGATGTGGTGAATCAAGTAAAGTAGAATGCAACCACGCAAGTGCGAAGGCAAGTAGCTTGACCGATTACTTGACCCGTGTAAACCCGTCTTTACTCTCATTTCTAAACAAATTTGATTTCTTAATTTCTTTCACTCCCATGCACAGTATTCACTTAAAAAATAACATAACGTTAATTTGCATGTTCCTAATATCGTTAGTATGACAATGTCACTATGTCAAGGAATAGATTGTATTTTTCAGGTGAAAACCGTGCGTCAGAATAAAAGATTTCATGAATTCAATTTCTTATGTCAACAATATTGTTATGTTTTTATGAAAACCGTGCATCAGATTTAAGATAATCCAAGTGATTTTTGCTTAGAAGTGATTGAAAATTTTAATAAGAGAGAAATCAACGGCATACCATCACTGTCTATCAAAATAGGCAGGTAAAATTAAAAAATGCCTCTTGGTACGTGTACATGTATGGGGCCGTTCAAGTATTACGTAAGCAGATTTATTACAATTATTTACCCTCCCATCCCCCTTGTCAGCAAAAGTAAGCAAAGCTCTTACCCCCTTCCCCCATGCTTATGTAAACATTTTTCAATGAATGTATCGTTTTTTTTAATATTATAATTATAACGTTATAATTATAATTTGAAAAATAAGAAAATAGATTTAGGATAGAGATTATATTTTACTGATACGGTATTCAACATAGAGTAAAGGGCAAAAATATTATATCTTACTAACATAACATGACATAACATCGGATTTTGGAATGTCTACGGAGAACAGGTCTAACTTTCCTATAAGTGTGGGTGTTCACTTTTTTATGAATATTTTCGATGTGACGATTTAGTGACTTGGCGGAAGCATGATAAAGACCACACGTTTTGCATGTTCGACTTGATAGCCTCAATTTTACCGTCGGATAAAAATAATCGTAGGGCATTTGCAGGAAATCTTTGAGTGAAGCACTTAAGCGCAGAGCTAAATTGACTGGAAGATTAATAAATTGCCCTCCTTCATCCAAAACCAAGTCATCAACTGTTTGTTTTACTTTTACAGGTGGTGGAAGAAACCTATTGTCTAGTAATCTAAATAAGTCACTTCTTGGACGACAGTATTCTGTATTTCTACATTTTACAATTTGAAGCAAGTATTGGCTCTCACGCACATGTTCTGAATACCATTTAATGTCTGGAAAATCAGGAAGATCTTGTTCAGCTGCCCCAACATATTTTGCATTAACATTATAGCCATCAACTTCCATTGAACTCCATACTTCAGCTAATACATTTCCTGCAAATTTGAAATTAGATCTTTCTAAATGTTGATCAATTGTAACGCCACGTTCATCCAAATGAGACCCAAAATGGTCATGAGGCAATATTAAACCAGCCAGTTCCCGACTAAGAGGAACCATTCTGCGCTCTACTCTATTATATGCACTTCTTCCATGCATCGAGATCATGTCGCTTAAAAGTGTTGTATAGCAAACCCTAGGACTTTTTGATAACGTGGATTTTCATCTGGCCCTCCGTCAACCGTCATGATTACCACTGGTTTTACTAGTCCATGGTCAGTTTTAGCTAATGGTCGAAACTCTTCAAGTTCGAGAAGCGTCTCGAAATCCTGAGCATGAGTATTAGCAGTAGATGAACTATGCTTTCCACTTCGAATAGCGATGTATGTTGGTCCAGAATATCCAACAGCTTGCGGTTGTCCTAGCAGATTGGAAGTGATTTTGATACCAGCATAAACAGATGGTATTAATTTATGACGCTCAGCGATTACCCAATCGTGATGATCAGGCAATTTGATTCTATATTCCATGTGCATTAGAAGATGTGCTTGCTTATTTGCCGCAGTTACGCCAACAGGGACTCGAGCTTTATCAGCTTGAGATATGAAAAATACTTGACCTGGTCCAAGTATGGATGCTATGTTCTCTAAATAATGGATTGATGTTTCAGCGAACTTGCTATCTAAGTGGCTCTTGTGGTGATCAGTTTGAGCCCGAATGAGCTTAACAGGGACTGTCGTTCCTCTGCAGAATTAGATTGTCTGAGAGTCAAACGAAGATATGTCCCACTGCGACTAATGTCGCATCCTATTTTACGTAATTCTTATGTGAGTTCATCAAGAGTTTTTACGCTGCGAATTGATTCCGTTCGTCTTCTATGATCTGCTGCACTCCCAAATAAAGCTATATCCGCGATTTTTTTCAATAGTGTATTTTGATTGCTTTCAAGATTAGGACGTCCCACTGAATCCCTCAGAGATAGTATTTTTTTTATTTCTGGATTTTCATGACAAATATCTTCTAACTTTCTTTTCATATCATCCCGATGTTTCTTCTGGGCAACTGCGTTTTGAACTTTCCTGTTTAAAGACTGTTTTGCTATTTTTATTTCCTCGCGCAACTTAATGATCTGTTTATCAACTTCAGCACGGCTTGGCATAGTATCTCTGGCAGAATACAAAGCATTCAGATTTTTTTCGATTAGAGCAATCTTATTTTTCATAGCTTCCTGAGAAGGTTTTGCTCTCTGTTTGTTTGTATTTTCATTAATTTCGCATTGCTGTTGTGATTCATTACCGGGATTTATTTTATCTTCTTCCACTTTTTTAATATTCGAAGCTGACCTATATAATTTGTGTTTTTTCTGCAGGTTTACAGGTTGCCTAAAAATTAAAACTTTCTATGACTTCTGCTAAATATTCTCTTATTATGCTACATAAATCGTCCCTTTAGATCAGAACTAGCCTATGTCCATTTTTGTCAAAATTGAGATTTTAGACTATATGATGCAGTAAGGTGTCGCCTATCAAGTGCAGTACTAATCTAAGTCCTAACGTTTATATTTTTCACGTACTCATTAAATTAAGAATAAGCCTATGTCCTGAAGCAAAATAATTGTTAGTGCAGAACTATCCTTTTTTAGAACAGAAATTCTATGTCCATATTTGGGTAAATAATTTTTAATGCAGAAGTATCCTTTGTTGGGACAGATTACCTATACTAGTGAATTGTGTGGACTTAAGCTAGTTCTACTTTGAAACAAAATTTTATGTCCAAGAAAATGTGGACTTAGGCTTATTCTGATCTATAATTTTAATAAACCCTCACATCTTTTAGTGGACATAAACTAGTTCTGCACTGTACTGGTTTCGACTTGTTAGAAATCTAGGCATTTCAAGGCGCCACCGTACACGAATAACGCAGATTACCTCAGTTTAAAGCAGTTCTTAGTGTATAGTGATCGAGTTTGCGCAACGTAAACAAATTAAATATGAGTTCTAGAAGGAAAAAAATTTTTGATCTTCTGGCCAGGCACTGTGATGGTAAGTAGTGCTTTTCTAGCTATACAAATATTCTTAAGTAACACGTTAACATTGGAAATACGTTTTTAGCTACTGGTTCAGGATAAATTTTATTTATTTTTTTAATTGTATAAATAAAAAAACAAATAATACGATCTACACTCATAAAACTCTGTACTGAATAATGTTTACTTTATTTTTTTATAGATACCAATCATGACAAACTAACAGTATCTGCAAGACCAGAAAAAATAGACGCCCAATATTTGATGAATACAGCAAACCTTATGCCGCCTGGTTATTTACTCTCTAAGGAAACGGCTGCTTTTAACAAGAGCGATAATGCATTTTGCAGTATGAACCTCGAAAATATAAAATCAGTTTTGAGTATTGAATCCAATAAAGTTACACCGATTGTGGCCGATAAAGGAGACGCAAATGCTAGTGAAGAAGTAAGAAGTGTTCTCGAAAAAATCATAGGTAAGCAAACTAACGAGTAAAAAGAATTAGTAATATTAAAAATCAAACACTTTACCAGTAAACAAGCAATTATACTCAAGGTACATGGTATACATCTTGCTTAGGATAGGATTATTGGCCAAGCATACTGAGTTTCAGTCAAATAAATGTATGTGGCCCATTTTTTAATAGAAGATAGAATAATAAGAGTGTTTTATAAGGTGTGTATACTTGTATCCTCAAAAATAATATCTAAATCTCCGGTTTTGTTGATAACAGTTTTAAGGCTAAAAAAACAATAGGCTTTTGAGGCTTTTCAACAACAATATTTAGTTATCCTTGGGGTCTAGAAAGTGAGTACCTCCGGTCTGTTTAAAAAAATAATCATTTATTTATTTTTAATGTTTGTGTAAGTAATTTTGGTCTCATAAATGATTTGGTTTTTATTTTCGTTGTCAATTTTAAAAGTAGGTATTTTGTTATAAATTTCTTACTGAGACTTTTTGTTC